>OZ029921.1:14759203-15359203 GCA_964023275.1 Norana najaformis
AACCTGTCTTAACCTTAACCCTATTTAGATCTTAGATAGCCATGTATGGTGCCATTGTGAGGTTCTTTTAAATAAGACAGAGCGAGTAGTTTATTAATGACATTTTACACAATGTTGGTCTTTTTCCGCTGGCTTTGGAGTGCAGACGTGTGCACAGTGGGAGGGTTCAGGCCAGATGCAGACAAGGGGAGGGAGGGGTCGAAAGTAGTTCATTTTTTGCAGATGTCCTTTATCAACGACCTCTTATCTGTATTTCAAATGGATATTATGCAAATGAAGCCATTTTTAAATACTCATAGTATACAAAATTGTTTTTATTTCATGACTTCAGATTTGCTTAAACACCTGAAGCCCAATTTAAGTCATTATAAGTATGACCAACACATACTACACACCACACTTATTTTTATTTTATGTATTACACAAGTGATGTAATTTAATCTTGCAAAGCCAACAGAACAAATGTTTGTGGAGAGGTCAGTGAACTTTAACAATTGCCGAAGCAAAGGATGCATCCAGTGTTGTTGCGCCAGAAGCAAATGACTGTTCTGCCCGAAGAAGAGATTCCTCCAGAATTCCGACTGAAGATTTCAGTGAATTCATTAGACTTTCCAGCTGTGTACCTGCAGCCAATAAAAACAAGAAAAGGTAGGGTAAGGCAAACGCACACTAATTACTTATACAGTATCTCTATTTACATACAACAATTGCACTTCATCACAGCGACATATCCTTTCAGGTTAATGGTAGTTGTAACCACATTTCCTTAGTGAGCAAATACACTAAATTGACAATATCTGCATTTTCCCATTAAATTAGGATATGAATCTGGAATGCAGCACTGATAGGCTGATGCATCAGTCACTGCCTGCTCTAACACAGAAAAATATTTTAGAATAGAAATACAATCTGCATCCTTTTTTACTCGATAATCATCCGCATATGTTCAGAGATTGTCCATTTGTACAGTGCTGTAATGTGTGCGTATCCGAACATTTGAACTCTTTCCTTGCCAGTGTATATTAGAGTTCAACAGCAGGCAAACAGTGCTCCAGTAGCGGAAAAGCCTCCACTGGCCGACTGTTGCCTACGTGTAGAACGATTGACAACTGACACCTTGATCAAAATCCATCTGAATGAAGCGTTTATGCATATGATTGTGCTCATGAGCTGGCACTCCACAGACTAGTGGCACTGCTTGTCTGAACGTATGAAACTATCAAACAAACTTCACAAAAGACAACCCTAGACAAACAAAGGAAACTAAATGTGTAATTGTAGCCACAGCCCCACAGGAAGTGGGCAAATTTATGTAGCACCGCACCATAAAAATGCTTCATTGTGGGCAATTAGTTATTAACAGATATAAACAATAAAAAATTCAGGCATTTCTAAGTGTTTAGCAACAGCAACTGTTACTAAATGTGTGCATCTGGAATACTTGACAATTTCATTTTGGCCCACTGTTTACACCAGCAAACAGTAACCTGTGAGGCTCACAGTGCTTGGAAACCTTTATTATAATCATCCTCAATTTTGATGGCATTCTGCCAGAATTTTGATGGCATTCTGCCAGAATTTTGATGGCATTCTGCCAGGCCATGCCTAAATGTCTTCAAACTGCTGCACTGGTCATTTGAGTAATAATTTCAGCTTGCCATGTTGCACAACTACGAATCCTGATGTCATGCTTCCTTCGATATTAAGACTATTTATACTCCACACATGTCACAGGCTGTCACACATTAAAGTCACAAAGGCTTTCCATCACACAATCAGTCACCTTTTGCACTTTGTGGCTGGATCTGGTTCTCAGACATCTGTGTGAGCTCTGTGCGAATCCGAATGATGTCCTGTCGCATGTCTGTACAGAGAACTTTGAAACTGGCCTTAGCTGCCTGAATTCCTGATATCATCTGCACAGGAAAAAGTTGTCTCATCATATAAAGCCAAGCATCACAAAACACACAACCTCCTAGAACTTTCATGAAAAGTATTACACCCAATCCCAGGACCAGATGTGTTATTTCCATCTAATCCACTCATCAGCTCTCACCATTCAAAGCATTTTATGGAGCTAAAGCTTAGTCTTGACTGAAATCTTGTTTTTCAAGAAAGTAGAAGGCCTAAAATAGTCAAGACTTACAGCCAAGGAAGAAACAGTCTTTGTCACTTTAGAAAAAGCACATGAGTTAGAGCCTCCCCTTAACTAATTTGTGTAAATACTGCGTTCTTCAATTCCAACACTAAAACCTGAGGCATTACAGTTCAGACCACCCAAGTAAGTAATAAAAGTAAGAGTTACTTAATTATTGATCAATGTCATCTAATCTGAAAACTTCTATAGCAACCTATCATAATACACAAGGCAGCAGCTGATGGTTGTTTCTAATGAAAACTATCCCAAAATCACAATCCCCTCCAATCAAGATCCATCAGGCCACAGGGACCAGAAGCAGGGTAAGACAGACTTTGTATAAAAGTATTAAACGGGGCAACATCAAAGAGACAAATGAATTCAGAAGCAGACATGAAGTAAGGCAATGGCATAACTTAATCTTCAAGGAATGGAGTGCATTGCTAGAAGGATCTTATATCTAACACGCACATTAAACAGCAAACAGAGAATCCTCTCTTGCAGCCAGCATATGTAAACTTGGTCACAAGCCCAAGAAATTTACTTTTATCTTTCTTGGCTCAATCAAATTACCAACCAGTGAACAACTGATCTGACAGATAATATAAAATCAATTCGTAAAATGGCTCATTTCACATAAAAAGGAGTCAGGTCTTAATGCAATTCTGCATTCCATCACACTAGAATCAAGAACTTATTATTTTAGTATAAAATTATGAATCAGTTTTTCACAGCCCCTAAGCTGAGATCTGTCAATGAACAAGTGATAATCTTTCACACGTACACAAGAAGGCGTTCAAAGTACTTAGCATTTACAAGTGCATCAAATCTAAGATAAATGCTATCAAAGACTACATAAAGTCCTCAAACACACTCACCAGTAGGAATTTTTGGAGCGAGGAATGCACACGTTTGAAACATAGTCCAATCTGACTCAGCTGAGGTGGTTTCTTGGCACACCAATGCTTCATATCGTTGTCATAGCAACATGAGAAACTTGTGATAAGCTGATCAAATTCGGACAAGACAAGCTTTACAGTCTGCTTCACAGTAGCCTTTAATCTGGCATCTTTATCAGGACACTGGTGCTACAGTGAAAAAAACAAGGTAGCATTTCTCATACTACTAAACTGTAAAAAAATTCATGTTAAATTCTGCCTATTTTTGTGGTACCTGGGGTGGAATTGTCCACTATGAACCCACTGACAGTTTTTAAGTTGAGGTCTTTTGTGAAGGCAATCACATTACTGTAATATTTTGTTCGAGAATACTTCATTTGAGAACCTGCAAATCTGAGAAATAATAAGGGTGCTGTATAACAATTAACAGCCTTCAGTGTACAACCATGAAGCTTACGCCTCACAAAATAGTGCAAAGCTGTTAATGTTTGGAAAAAGGCAATCCAGAGTCACATCATTTATTTTCCAATAGGTTGTCATGAAGACTTAGAATCCTTTATTGAAGCAAGTATTTCCAATTATTACTCAATACATTTTCAATAACAGTACTGACAATACATTCTTCAACATAAAATTTGGTGGTCTGTGTGAAATTCGACCTTTTGTTCCGATTAATACGATTAATTGAGAATTACCACCTCCCCGCTATATATTGGTGTATTTTTTCACCCCACCACAGCCATTCCACGGACAAGAACACCTTTTATTTTTAGTGTATCTGAAGCAAGTTTAGGTTGTTTGAAGGCAATCATCCAAGTTCCTCAAGGATGGACATGTCATTACAAGATCCTAATCTTGCTTCATCGACCAAGTTGTTACACAAGCACTGCTGAGTTTTTAAAAAATTTTCTGCAGAAGCGCAGCAGTTGAAGCACTATCACTCTGAAATTAATAATGACATTTCTATAATTTATTACCATTTTCTTGATGTCTTTGAGAACTTCTGTTTGCTTTAGAAGGGTTTTAGACAGGTGATTTGCATCCTCAGCCAACTGTGACAGACTTGGGATCTGAGCGCTAGACAAAATGACAAAGTCTTTCATTGAGAAATCATAGCAATGTCATGTTGATGAGCAAACATTCATGTAGCCCATTTTAAAAGCCTTTCTGATATACATCATAAAGATAAAAACTGCTAATAAAGAAGAATAAAGCAAAACACCTGCCATATGCGAATAGCCCTAGCATTAACCTTCTTGCAAGCACTAACGTTTCACCAAAGACAATAAGTAAGTAAGTAAGTAAGTATATTCTTTATTATCATTTCACATATTATCATATTCAGGTCTTTATCCAATACAGCAGCATAACTCTTCTAGTTATGTGAGCACTGTTCACTTACTGACAAATATAGTTTTCCTAATGACTTTACTATCATTTAGGCCAGTATAGGTAGTGCTTTGTGAGGCACTTAAAATGCATTACTTACATACATACGCTACATACGCACGCACAGCAGCATCTTGACTCTCCTCAGGAGATTCTCATAACAAGATTTTAAATTATATTACACTAAGAAAAGTATCATTTCTGGAAGATTTTTGCTGATACAAAACTCTTGAATCCAGGGTACACCTGATAATATTATGCTACCTTTGCATAGTTGTGTTGCTGAAATCATTTATTTCTCTAAGGATGTACTTAGACCTAGAATGCTAAACAAGTGTAATGTAATAAAATTTAATTTCTTTACAAAAATGTTAGGAAAAGGGAAGGCCTACTCTGCAGAAGTTGGATAATTAAGACATAGAAATGGGAAAACCTAGGCAAAACTAAGTACAGATCTTAGCGTTAATGAGGCAAAATTTTCTGTAGCACACATAGCTTCTTTCAAATAAAAGCTAAGTTTTAAGGTGTAGTTCATGTACCTATTTAAAACAATTATGCCAAATAAATTTATCTATGGCACTCCATATGTACAGCTGGAAGTTCACGGGACCTGAAGTGGAAAATCAAAACAAAGAATACAAAGCCAAATTTATTAAAAATTGCTTTCACTTCAAGACACAATTTTGTTTAAACACAGTTTTCCAGATCTGGCAGCCTCCATTCCAAAAGGCAGTTAGTAATTTTCTGGTAACCATCACAAGTCCAATGACTATGGCAGTAAGTAGCTTGAAGACTAGTCTTTTGCAATGATACTGCATGCTAATACTCACAAGCCCAATACGACCTGCAAGTACATTGCTACGTAAACACGTACTAAAGTTTTGGTCACAAAATACCATTTCAGTTTAATACAACCCTTGCCATAATGCAGTACTTAACACGGATCACAAAATCCAAGTTAAAACTAGAAAGGAATAAAATTCAACATTAAGAAATGAGATTACTTTTCTTTTTCCATTAGTCGTTTATCCTGTTTGTTGATTTCAATCTGTTTTACAATGTCTGGTGGCAGCAGTTTGACCTCGGCCTTAAATGTATTCTGAACTGGTTGTCGAGAGGCAAGTGTATCGATAAAAGCACAGTCTGTGGAGAACTGGTCTGCCAGGTTTTTGTAACTACTAGTAACAGAAAGCAAATTTCATCTAGTGAAAACACTCATCATCACTAGCATAAGCAAGAAAAGACAACACCTTACAATAAGCATCACAGCAATAGAGCACGGTGGCCGACTGGTTAGAGAGCTCAGACTGCAACATAGATTATGTGGGTTTGAACCTCCTCCACTCAGATGGTTACAATGAAGGAACCTTGAGCAAGTTTTTCACTCACACTTGCTCAGTGTCATCAACTGATGCTTAGTCATTATATATTGGCACTTGATAAATGCAGAAATTAAATTATATGTACGCACCTGCATATTTTGACAGCAAGCTGCAAAGGTTTTGCAAAGTTACTGAAACATGGCTATCTGACAGATCTAAAAGGTGCAACTTAGGATGAAAACAAGCAAATTCCTTTATTTAAAGTAGACGCTACATCATAATTTATTTTTTACCACAAAATATTAAGAAATTTTGTATTTTAAAATCACACAAACAAAAATCAAGCCTTAAATCTTGCATCAATAACAGCAGCTTTTAAAAAGTATGTTCGAAGTGGATGTGCGATCAAATATGCAAATGAATTACACTGCTACAATATAATACAAAATTTCTTTAACCTGCCATAAAGTCTATTCAGTGACACAGTTTCTTACAGCAGGTGAAGCAGACCTTACTTCTAAATGGGGACCTCAATTATGACTTAGAAATCATGACAATGTCCACATTCACTCCTTACCTTCTCAATTACATAAAGAAGAAATGGTCAGCTTCAAAGATTTAGATCGCTGCTGGAAACTGATAAATTTATTTGGAGCTACAAGTATATAGTTAAAGGTGTGCTAGTCTGGGACTGATAAATTTAAACATAGCAACTATAAATCACAATTTACATGTGATAATTTGGAAACTGCTAAATCTGTACATGAGACACACTTAAAAATACTCAAGTGTGATTCTAAAATACCGCTATATTATTACATCAAGCACTTATCAAGACTTCTGCAGGTGCTGATGAATGACTGCTAAAATGTGTCATTTTCCTACCTTGGAGATATTCCCGGTCTGAGAACTGACCACGAGTTTGGGCTGTCAGCATTATCAGCAATGCAGACCAAGTCCAGAAGCATATCCATAAACGCAATTTGGCGTGGACCTTGAGAAACTCCCTGTAGAAGAAACCTTTTTAAACTGGAATTCATCAAACATCATGAACAGAAAAATTAATTAATACCAGAAAACATTATCGTTTGCATTCTTGACAGATTGTCCAATAATAGTCAGATCACTGAAGAATAGACAACTGTCCACAAAGAGGGCTTTTGTGTCACACAGACTTAACTGAACACTTAACTATTTGGGTCATTCCATATCAATCAACCAGTACTAAGAGGATTGTACACCATCTTGGATTTTAAAGAAATTTGACACACTTTCTATTAACAGATATAAAGAACTTCTGAAAATGTTGTTTGATTGTCTCCATAAGTTTTCGAATTACAAAATTTTAAACTTTTTTGTCATTTTGTGACCTCACATAACTGCATTTCTTCATGTTTAAGCAATTCCTCATATTGTCTTTTTAACGTTCTGCCAATATTTTAAATAAATACATGTTACTAATACATAGTTTTTTCAGTGATTATTAGGTCACAGTTGAAACTAGAGTTCAGGGAACTGTCTATTATGGCTGTTTTGGTAAGTAACCATCACTTTTGAATGGATCATTGGTTTCTTCAACACTCACTTCACAATCTGGGTGGTATGCATATCTCCAATGGTCATTGATATTAGATAGGAGTGGTTGAACTTCGCATACTGCAATAATTTGGAAGGGCAGAGGACAAGAACTGGCATTGCCATCTGGGCTGCTGGACATTGTAAGCATCATCTGCTCCCATAAGTGGTCAACCAAGGTGGCAAAACACGAATCCATCCATTTGCTGGCCAGCAGCAAATTCAACACGGTCTACAGCCACATTCTGAAAGCCTTCAAAACACCATGATCAGCGATAGGGAGTACAAGCTCATACTGGTTGAAGTCGAGAAGTATTAGGCCATGAAAGACCAGCTCTGTCAGAAGGTCCAAACAGCTGGAAGCATCACTGATAAGAGGAAAAAATGAGCTTATAAGGTGTGGCCAAAAGTAAGCTGCAAAAAAGGCTTACATCTCATTTATTAAAAAGCTCACAGTGCTTGAGTCACCCTGAGTTAGAGCTGTGTATGCCTGTGTATGCGCAGGCCTCGCTGGATCAATGAAGATGTGTGGATGTAGCAAGGCCATCCATTCCTCTGCCATATGAGTAGCTTAGGCAATCAATGTTTTTTCGCAAGCCTCATGGGTGGGTTTGGCCAACATATAACCTTTGGTATCAACCCTAGTGGCTCCAGAACTGTGGGCTCCATGGGGGGAGCTTGGCTAGTAAAGCATCAACCCCAGCTGCTCCGAACTATGGCTGGAAGGCACGATGGGAGCTGAAATGGCTTCTACAACCTAGCTGATGTAGGACAGAAAAACACTAGGTGGCCCCAAATCGGGTGGTGGGACCTCTACAGCCAAGCTGATGCTCGCCAGAAGACACTAGGCGGCCTCAAGCCCCCATTTTACATCTACTCAACAATTAATACAATGATTAGGTTCAGTGAAGATCTGAGACAGTGATCCTTCAGAATAAAACTACCAAACATATCAAATGCTGATAAATCTGTGGAACAAAAGACTCCCCCCAATGTATGCTTACAAGTGAGGCCTTTCCCAGTAAAAAGGATCTTGAATGTTATTCTTGTATTTCACGTTTGCTTCATTAAAACTACTATAGCCTTTAATTCCACTGGAACATGATCATCAATGTTTCTTACCCTGATGAGATCAGCCTCGTCTGGATTACACAGACCAAGATTATCGGACACAAAAAGAAGACCTGTAAAGTTCAAATAAGAAATTTCTATGTTTACAGAATCACTTGTTTAAGGATGCAATGGCCTAATTATTTTAGTTTACTTTATTATTTATTTGTAGATTTCTTTAATTCCTCTATCATATAACAACGTGATCTATTGCTGATGTCACCAAACATACTACAGAATTTTCATGATTTGCCAATACATAACACCTCCACCTAGAGCACAGGTGACAGGGTGGCTATTTGCTAGACGCTCTTTGCCTATTTTTCCTCAAAAAGTCATCATTTTATGCAAGGGATCGAGTTGTAGATGTTCAAATGCAGTATTCATCACATTTACAAATGTAAAAATAAAAACACGATTATTGTCGTTGCTAACGCTGAATACGAGAATCCATTTTAGTGTCTGCTGGTGCATGCTGTGGATCCAGCAAGTCATTCAACTTTGAATCAAACCTAAAACAAACATTAAAGTAATGAATTTCAACAAGTGAAACATCAAAATTTAAAATCTTGCCAATCTAACTTGCAAACAACTTGTATTGCACAAGAAAACAATTTACGAAGTATTACTCAACAGTCAAGCCTAATACATCTATAAAACAGGTGAGTACTAGGAAATTTGTCCAAATAAACAGAAATGCGAAGGGAAAGCAATTTTGAACATGTCTTACTTTTTAAGTGGTTGGTCAGCAACCCAGAACGGCAATCCTCTAAACTGGGATGCTCATAAATCTTTTAACAAAGCTTAAAAACTATTTTCTTTTGTCAGGGCATGGCAGGGAGTGCTTCTGAATGAACTAATTGAATAACAGCAGAAATAGAATTTAAAAGCATAAGCATCAGCAAAAGAAAGTACATTGTCAAGGTCAAAACTGTACGAAGACTTGGTTCAATAAAGGTGAGTCAGAGGAACACGCACAAGAGCAAATGTCAGAAAGCTGCAGTAAAGATAAAATTCCAAACTAATAAAAATAAATAATATAAAAAATAAATAAATATAAAAAACTAGGACCAGTAAGAGAAAAGACATGCCTGCCAAGAGATGTCATTGTCCACGGAATAGTCTGATAAAGAATGTCCAAAAACCTGGCTGAGTAGAGACAAGTCTTGGGGGTAAATATCAAGTGAAGACACTGGGGTTGGGAGCAGAAAAAAGACTAAAGACCAGTGGCAGTGTGTGGATCATGACAACTTTCAAAGTCCAGTCAGCATCCATGCATCTCTTAACACAGCTGATGGTGTTCAGCTCCTCCAGCTGACATTGTTGACTGCTCAAACACAGCTGGAAACCAGACATCCCCACGATGACTACAAATAATTTTTAAACTATCAGCTGTGGTCCAGTTAAAGTACTCCTGTGCGGGGAATTTCATTTCCAGCTTCCGTGCATTGTACGAACTGGACTGCAAAGGTCATCTACACCATTGAAAATGGCTCTTCCACAGTAAGACACTCAGTGGAGTGGTGCACAAATAGAAAAGTAAGGGGCAAAGAAGAAAGCCATGAAGGACACTGCAGGTGAGTGTTACTCAGTCAGACACTGGTCCACCCATGAAGAATGACTGAGTACAGGGAGGAAGACATGATTGAAACCAGCTTAAGGCCAGGCTTATACAACAAACCAATGCTGAATGTGATGATAGCTTGGTCAACAGTGTCAAAGATGGAAGACAGGTAAAGATGAGCAAATGCAGTTACTTTATCATTGTCCATGAAGCAGACACTGTCACTGTGGAGTGGAATTTGCAATATGCTGACTAGAATAGAAGAATATGGAGTTTGAAGACAGACATGTTTTCAAGAAGTTTAGAAACAAGTCAAGTTTGATAATGATCAGCCGTTTCACACAGTGTCACCATCCCAAGATGGTTTCTTCAGCAAAGGGAAGACCGTTGCATGGAAGAAACAAAATGGGAGGAAGCACTCAGCAATCGACCAATTGATTAATGTCAAGATGGTGATACCAAGCACATCAAAGCAGCTTTTGAGAAGGTGAATTGGCATAGCATCAAGAAGGCACTATTTGTCAGGATATATCGAAGAACTAGCATAATTATGTGATACCAGATATGATTTAGGAATAATCAAGAACTCTAAAAAATGACAGATTTATCTTGTGGGTCCATCAAACAGAATAAAGTAAGCAAAATAGCTTTAAACTAAATCATACTTGTATATGAAACTAAATCATGAAGGCATTTGAAGGAAAAGACTTTCTTATTCTGCAGAGTAACAATGTGAAAAAGGTCCTGCCAGTGTAGGAGAATAATCCCATTCACGGTTGTATTTGATTTGTACTTCCCAATTTAACTGTGAACAAGGATTAAATAAGACCAAACACAGAAAATTTTGGAAAGAACTGAGAACAACCACTGGGTTTACTCAGTGTATTATGGTGTAAGAATAAAGTAGAACAGTGACAAGGATACACCGCATGCAAGCATAAGGCACAGAGTCATTCTTACTTTGAGAAGAGCCACTGAAGCAGACGAATTCGGGGTTCTCCTGGTGTAAACAGCAACTCCAGAATCCAACCCTCTTCAACATTTTCAGTGTATGGACATGACAGTTGCTGTAAGACAAAACCATAAATGAACTTGGCCAATATGATTTGAACTTGATCATCAGGGCAGTCAGAGACAAACATAAGTGGCTAAAAGGTGGATTTTCTCCAGAGGTGTTAAAAGTACAAACAATTCTAATGGCACTGTACACCATTACAATTATAATGTCAACAAAAATACCACATCATTTAAACAATAATACTGTTTTTCAAAAGCAGGAAAAACCAATACTTTTACCAGTTTAATTATGCAATCGAGCTTAACAATAAGGCTTATTGTGAAAAGTAGTACAAGATAGGCATTGCCACTACAGCAACATTTTAAAAGAATTTGACTTTTCTGTCACTTTCAATACCACTTATCATGGTACATTGTGGTCTTCAACACTTTTCACCTTTATGTCACACTCTTAGTAGCTTTGTATCTAACCTGTAAACTCATAATCTAATCAGTTTGTATCAATTAACTCACTCTGACATCAGCTGTCTTGAGCTGTGGCATCCTTCAAGGTTTGTTATTGGCCTTGATTCTTTTCACACTTTATACCACACTATTTGGCTCACTGCTACCACAACACTTCAGGATGTGGTAGTCCAAGCAGTTATGTATTTGCCTCTCGAACTAACAATTGCTGCTCAAGCCTGCTGAGTGGACTCAGTGTAATGACCTCGGTTAAGTTTTTCGTGCACAACTGCCTCTGTCACCAAAAAGGAGTCAAAGACCTTAGTGCTTCTGGCTAGCTATATATAAGACTCCCTGCATGGATGACTTGTTTGATTCTTCTCACCCGTTTTGCCCTTCTGGTTCTTTTTAAGTTGTTTTTATCACCATCTGTTGATGGACATTGTGTTTTCTTCTTGAGAGGCTGTTAGTTGGTTTTGTTGCTGCCTGAATTGACATCTTGTGTTTATGCGAGTCATGTCAAGCTTGTAAATAGCTTAAGAAGCAAAACATTTTAACCTAAGCCTGACATATTCTTTCATATCCCTAGACTACCGGTAACATATGGGGCATCCCAAACTGTTGTACTGTGCTTAGTCAATTGTTAAAATAGTTATGGTTATGGGAAACTTGGGTTCTGGATTTATTCGTTGTTTTGAATTTCTGAGGTGAATTTCTGCTTGGCTGCTATACAATGGATATGCCAGTTGCAGCCAGCCAAACAGATAGCACTCAATGACATATTTTATTTGTTGGCCTAGGAGGTGAAAATAGAACTTGAGAGGATGGGTCAAGAGATGAAAGGGCTGAATAAATTACAGCTGCAGAAAACTTTAGCTAAATTACTTACATCGAAGAAAGTAGGCACAGAGGACTGGAGTGTTAAAGAAAAACAATTAGAAATTAAGGCCCAGAAAGAAACTGAATTGGCTGAAAGACAGCTAAAGAAGGAGGAACAAGAATTTAAGCTGGCTAAACTTAAGTTACACACTGAGGAGAGACAGTTCAAGGCTGAAAAATACAGAGGAAAGAAAGTTCAAAGCTGAAGCACAGGAAAGTTAATGGCAGAAACTGGACAGAATTCAGCTAGAAAAGGAAATTACCAGCTGAGATGGAAGAAAAACAGAGACAGTATGAGTTGGAACTGAGATGCCTAGAGGGTACTGAAATGGAGGCAATCCCTGTTCAAGAAAATGACACATTCTGGCCGGCATCAGCAGTCAAACTACTATCAAAATTTTACGACTCTGATGTCAAACGTATCTGCTGTCATACGAGAAGGCCAAGACCTTTCATGCATTTCCAAAGACAAATGGACTGCCTTAGTGCCTACACAATTGACAGGTAAGGCATAGTAAGTGTTTTCTGAGTTATCTGTGGATGACTATGATATACTGAAGCAGGCTTTGCTAACTACATACTATGGAGTGCTAGAATACTACAGAAAGCAGTTTTGAGCGACAGTGACAGGAAAATTGGAGAGCTATTCAACTTTTACTTTCCGGTGAATTTTACCATTTCAAAGGTGGTTCAAAGGGGAAGAAGCTCTGAATGGCCTAGAGGTCTTCAAACTTGAACAATCTGTAAATTGTCTGCTAGAAGAGCTACATAAATGGATCATTGACAAGAAGCCAAAGATCATCACTGGAGCAGTTAAACTGGCTGAATATTAACCAGTGCATTGATTTTACAAACATCCTGTCATGTAGCGATACACAGCAAATTCCTGTAACTGCAAAATTTGATTAGCAAATTCCTGTGTCACATGTTAATGCATCTTGTGTGTTAAATAGGTAGCAATATTATTTCTTCATTTCTTAAGTGCCACAATCTAATGACTAAGCATCAACTGATGGTGCTCAGCAACTGTCAGTGAAAGACTTGCTCAAGGTCCCTACACAGCAACTGTATCAAAAGGAGGGTCAAACCCATACTCTCTGTGTTACAAACATTTCATGTATACATATATGCATATGTGTGTATGTATTTATATGTACACATATAAATGCATATGTATATGTATATACATATCTACCGTTTTCTATGTGTGTGATATTGGCACAGAATATCCAGCCATTGGAAATGACATAAATAAATTCTTGTATGTTTACTCAGGAATTTCTTACACATTAACTTCCAGTATCAGTATTGTTCACTGGTACAGTGCTCTATTTCTACACCAGGCTTGGAATTCTTGTTACCAGGTGCCTTGAAAACCATTTAGACCCTAGACTCAAAGCTTACCCATTTAGGTAATATGGAAATAAAGGCTAATATTACATGAAAATAACCTTAGGCTTATAGTCTGAAGTTTGTATGGCACAACATATTTTGCCATCATAACTTGTTCACAAACATTCTCACATGCATTGCTAGAACTTACATCAGCTGTATAAATTAAAGCCTAAAAGTACAAAATAGAAAATTTCTTGTGTTTGTCTGTGGCACTTTCTGGCATTAGTCTACGTTAATAGTTAATGTACACTATCTTGCTCACAGGGGTATTGCTCTATTTCTACGCCTGCCTGGGCTGATTTTATTCCTTGGTCTACGAACACCATTTCGGTAGGTAAAGTGTAAGACAGTCGACAAGTGTTATGTGATAGCTGTTAACAAGTCTGAAAAGCTTGGTGAACATAAAAATTCTATTGCAAATATGGCTTAAATCGCTTTTTCGGATTGTCACTCCTTACATATTCTGCGATTGACTGATATATGCCCGATAAATTCATTGAAAAAACTGCAGGGCCGCTATAGAAAACCGAGAACATTTACACGCACTAACATGTTCGCCCAGACAGCGGGCGATAATTTAAAATTTATACAAACTTAATACAGAACTTGGTTTCAGTAAAGCTTTCGTGACCCCTGAGAACAAAACCTTGTCAAGACACCAAATTACATAACGAAAAACATTAAAATGCATCCGTACGTCTAATCGTTCTTTGAAACTTCGAGACAGCTTTTTATCCTTCGAAGTCGCCGCCATTTCTAATGTCATAAAAACAAGCACGCACTGAGTAAGTAAGGCTTGTTCCATTTTGGCAATCCAAACAATCCGTCTATTGAGCACTGAAATAAACGTAAATGTGCACGGTTGTAGGCCTATATAGCGACCATATGGCCTCTGCCCTGCTCATTTAAAAGAATTCACAACCCATGCCGGTTTGAATGGTTGACACGTTCCCTGTGTATGGACCGTGGTAAAATAAGCCAGGAACGGTATGCGAACCGCATCCTCACGCTCAGAGATGCCATGATGTAGGCTTTACAGCCATTGTAGCCAAGCAAGCTAGATAGATAATTTATTATCTGTAGATCATTTGATCAATCAGTCATTCAATGAGAATCAGCTTAATTCATTCACTCACCCTTATACCAAAGATCTTAGCTTATACTTTGTACTTATAGAGTACAAAGTCTTATCCCTCACCTACAACACACTTCAATCCTCCAAACCCTCCTATCTTCGTCAATTACTTACTATCCAACCACTCCGTTCAACCCGCTCCTCATCTGTCCTAACACTTCTTCGCCCTCCCGTCACCTAAACCTTAAAATTTGGAAATCGCGTCATAGCTACCCCTCTGGAGTAAACTACCGCCAGAATTACGACAGTTATCTGATCCATCATTATATGATCCAGCACTCACCAACACTTCACCTCTTTCGGTTTCTGCATTGGTCTTTCACTCAAGATTGTAAACATTTCTTTTCCAGAAATATTATCCTGATTCTTCCTCTTCCCCTTATCTCTCTTCTCGCTTCAATATCAAACACCATCCACCGTAGCCGTCCGACTATCTGGCTGCCTGACTCCTGGATCTTGACCTGGAACCGAACTCTGTTGCCTATCAATTTTGTTTTGACTGAGCGCCTGTGAATAAGCCGGTTCCCGCGACTTAGCTTTCGTTGGGCGCTGTAGAAATCTCGAGATTACTATCACGAATACGCTACTTGGCACTATATATTACAGCATTAGTTAGACTTATTTTTCGAAGATCACAGCTTTACGGTATCTTTGGTTGTTTTTTGCGTAAATTGTTTTCGAACGACCAACTTAAGAATTCGAACGACCAACGTAAGAAATTGAAAGGTAATCTTATGCGTAAGATTGCCGATCGAAAGAATAAATACCGACGCAGGATTTTAAATGTTTTTACGTTGAGGATTGATTGTGTTCGCGTATAAAACGTTGGTAAAATGAAATATTAGACAAAGACTTTTATTATCGCTCACTGCATTGTAAATTGTAAACGAACATTTATAAAGCGCCACTTAGGAAACAGTGGCGCTCCCGACTTGAACAAACAAAAAGAATTTCAGGCGTTTGCGAGACTGGGTAGGAGAAAGACTAAGTAACTGAAGCCGCAGTTCAAGACATTGTTAAATTATTCTCGTTTACTCACTACGAAGGTAGGCAGAAGTTGTATAAAAGTAAAATTAAGTACAGTCTAAAACAAAATTATAAAATTTGATATTCGAAAGTCATATTGTAGTTATTTAATATATGCAGAAGCTATTGTAGTAGTATTGTAGTGGTCGGTGCCTCGTAACCGGTGGTCGCGGGTTAGAATCGGCCCAAGACCCGGCGTAGTGACCTTGGACAGGTTGCTCATCCACAGTTGTCTGTGAGGAAGACAATGGGAAATCACCTCACTCATCTCATCCCCGGGTGGCAAAACAAGTGGACCTGCCTTGAGGCAGAGAACATCATCATCACCATCATCATCAATAATATTTGCAGAAGCTATAATTTATTATGCCTGCTTTGCGCAATGGGGTCTATGTCAAAGAGCATTTCTATAGTGGATTATGACAGTTTGTATTAAAGAACCATTTGGGGTAACTTATCCAGCATGATGTGAGAAATTGACCAAAGATAAAATGAACAGAATGAAAAGATTATAGTCTTTTATATAATGTAAAGCAACTGTACATGTTAAAATTTAAGTTTGGCCACCATACCACTGTTAACATATAAACACTGTGTCCCCCACAGACTTCGAGAGAACAGAGTGCTGCAAGGGATAATATTACAGCACATTCTTCTGGGAACTGATATCATATCCGATAGATGGCAAGCCTATTCCGATCTGAAAAACTTAGAAAACGGCATTTTGTGCATTCTTTTGTTGTGCGTGAACAGAACTGTGTATATTTGGATGATGATGAGGTGCACACACAGAATGTGGAGGTCATAAAACTAAAAATAATTTGGCACAGTCACAATTTGTCTGAACGACAGATTGTGCTGTACAGCAACAACTAACCATTTGCTTAATTGCAATAAAGCAAGATGAACTTGTTGTCTGTCATGGCATACTTGTGTTTAGGAGAGAGCACAGCCAGACTGGAGGCGAATAGCAGCAATCAAGAATCATCATTGTATATTCCATCCACATGTGCTGCATGTTTTACTAAATCTTTTGATAAAATTGTGCTTTAGCTGCAGCAAAATGTCATCTCCAGAAGTTGAGAGATTTGAAATAACAGAAGAAGATCTGAATCCTTTTCCAAAGAGAAAGAGGATGTCTAAAAATAAGGCTGCTTTAGGTGAGACTTAAAGTATTCAGTTTTGTATAATTTTTGGATAAATCTTCTGCGGCGGAATGTTCCACCGCTAGACAGAAAAATATTACTTATGTGGTGGAAATCTCATTCAAAACTTTTGTGCATGCGCATTCAAAACCTTCGCGTATGGTATTTACGTTTTAAAAATACGTTTTACAAAGTTAAAATGGCAGAATTAATCTTAGGACAAACTTTTGATAGCCAACAAGAAGCTGAACTGTTTGTGACTTTGTATTGTGCTCGAAATTATCACCTAGTGTCATAAAGGCACAATTTAATGCGGAAGCTTCCGCCGCACAAGTAATTTCTGCATGCGTTGAGTGGCAGAATCTTCCGCCGCAGAAGCACTACATATAATTTTACTAGCCCATGGACTTGTCTGTATTGTAATGCTTTCTGCTGTTGAAGTGAGGTAGTGGCTTTTAAAGAATTTGTATTTTTGCATTTTATAAGCATTTTTAGACAAAGCAGGAGATTCCTATACCAATCACGACAATTTCCTACCTTCCAGTGCATCACTATATCGTAATAGACATGGACGCTTTTAGTTGAAAGTTTCATTGTGTACAATGCTTTAAAGCAGTACTTATGAGAAGGGCTGTACGGATGTTCAGGTGTATACATTGGGTGGGTTTGAAGAATTTTGAAAAGCGTGGAATACCCCATAGAGCTGGGAAGAAAGATTCTTATTTGTGTCAAGGTAAAGGTAACAGACTATAGAACTTATCAGAAGTGTGGTTCCTTAATTTGAACATGCTTTGTGTAATGTATTGTGTAATTTTCTGCATTCACTGAAACATAAACAAATGTTATGTTAATTGAATTTCTTAAGAAATCTGAGATCAGATCTCTTGCAGTGAACATAAAGCAGACAATTTCCACAGCACGGTTCAAATACAAAGTTTTTTAAAGGGTTTTAAATTAAAGCACTGGTAGGTATGTTAG
This sequence comes from Norana najaformis, assembly GCA_964023275.1. Lineage (NCBI taxonomy): Eukaryota > Metazoa > Annelida > Clitellata > Crassiclitellata > Hormogastridae > Norana > Norana najaformis. The sequence continues at coordinate 14,777,219 of OZ029921.1, forward strand.
GTTTAGCCACATTTGTTAGCCAGTGAGGACTTTCTCCAGTTTTGTTAGCATCATTCAGTTATTGATCAGACTTTCACTAATTTTTACTCTTTAGCATCATGTAGCATTGTATGGAGTGTCTGTGACAGGCTTGTCATAGGTGGACTTTAATTTAATCTATTCTGAGAACTTCTTTAGCACGTCGTTTTATCACTTAAGTAAAATAGTTACTCACTCTGCAATGCAGGTCCCTTCGAAAACAAAGAGTGCAATCTGTGGAGACATGGAAACACTGAGTGAATATCCTGGACAGAAACAGCAAATGCATGCCCACCAGCAGTCTAGATACATACATACTTATCACCATTATAATCTGTAATAAGTTAAAATATTCAGTAGCTTTGATTAGTTTTGATTATGATATAACCTGCCAGTCATTGTCTCATGGTTGTTATTTTTGTTTCTTACTTGTGTGTTGGCACATAAGAGAAACGAGAGCCAAATAATTTGCATTCTAGTAAAAAGTAAGCACTTAAATAGTTATTGATAATAAGTAGTTGTCAGGTCTAAACCGTTGCTCAGATTCAGCCAAGATATTCTGTACATTTACTTGATTATCTTTTCGTTTTCATCCTCATATGTTTTCTTCAGATGTCAGAAGAGTTTCATGCCTACTGTCTTATGGCTGTTAGTCAGTTTCTTCCACTGGTCTTTTAGCTTTCTACACGTACCTGTATTAGCTGATCCATTCAAGCTGTTCTGATTCCAGTTCAAAGCCATCCTACTTTCTCTAGAGATGCTTATGTCCGGTAATGACCAGCACCCATTTTCATAGTGGTGGCAGGAATTCAGGTTAATTTAGCGATGCTGATGTCAGATGATTGACCGGTCCAGCATCGGCTGCTACCAGTAAGGGCCCATCCATATATTACGTACGCAAAAAAATATTTTCATACCCCCTTCCCGCCTGTTGCACCTCTTACATTTTGTGGACCCCTCCCCATGCATACGTACAACCAAGCTTCTCTAATCCCCATTTACAAAAGTTAATTAGCTAAAGTCATCTATGAGACATTTGTTTTAACATAGGCTACTATTTATTTTTGTTATACATGATATTTGCTAGCTAAAATTTGTTAACTGTTATGAAGAAAAAACTACTAACAACACCAAAATTACATTTTAAAAAGTTTTAATATTACATAAAATTGATAAAGTAGGAATATAGTCAGTGATTTGGTTTTTAGTTCTGATTTTGAATAGGCTAATGTGGACATCGTAATTAGAAATTTATTTTGCGTACGTACACATTTTGTCGAGACCCGCCCCCCTCGCCGTATGCACCCGTACGCAAAATCGCCTAAATCTGATCACCCCCCTCATTGCATACGTAATATTTGGATGGGCATGAGAAGAATTCTGTCTGTTGGAGAGGGAGGCCATCAATATAAGTTGACACAGCTGACTTCCATAAGACTGTTGATGGAGAGAGAAAATATTGAAATTGAGCAACTTTTTATTTGTTGGCTTGTAGCAGGTACACAATGTAAACTCATACAGTTGAAACTGATTTTGTTTACGTTATTCTGCTGCTACTTTTAAGTTAGATTATGTCTTATTGTTTCACAGCTTAAAATTATAATTTTATTTTTTACAGGTGTATTTGCAGACAGTGAGAGTGATGAAGAAAATGAACGACCTAAATTTTCTAGTCGCAAACGCCAAAAAGACTATTTTGCACCGGTTAATTTTGTGAGTGGAGGTATTAAAATTGGTGACAAAGTCACAAAAGAAGAAGCCGATGATGTCATCACTGTTAGTAATGCAAATACAATGTTCTCATTATTATTTTTATTATCATCAAACTTATTGTCATCAGTTTCTGAAGCCAGCCATTTGGTGGCATTGGGTAGAAATAAGTGATTTCCATTTCTTGGCCATTTATCAAGTCTCATGCGTTTCGTGTGTCGAGTGCAAGTCTGTTTATTGTCTTCCTTTAAGCGATTCAGTCAAATTTAGTCAAATGAAAATGGCATAGGTTGTTTAGCTCTATTAATAATCCACTAAGGACAAAAATTAGAACCATTTGATTCATTAGACAGTGCGAGAATGTTAAGAAGGATGAAGTAGAGAAGGAGATATCCGGAAATCTCTGGCATAAGGAGGGGAGATCAGTCTTGGCGAGCTGCAAGCGGCCACCAAGCCAGATGAACTTGGTATTATTACGGTTCATACGGAGGCGATTGGAGGACATCCACAGGTCAAGGACAGAGGTGGCATCGAGAATCCTCTGGACAAGGGCAGGGGCCGCCTCCGCCGGACCATGGGCATAAGCCTGGGTGTCGTCTGCATACTGAAGGACAGCAACACTCAGTGGGAGGAGGGTCCAAGCTAGATCAGAGGCATATAAAATATAGAGGAGAGGAGCTAGGACGGAACCCTGGTGGAGACCAAAGAAGACGGGGGACCAGACCAAAAACAACAGATTGAAAGCGGTCTGACAGGAATGACTGAAACCAGGTGAGGGCAGAACCAGTGATGCCAAAGGAAATCTCCAAACGCTCCAATAGGATGGAGTGATCAACGGTATCAAATGTACAAATGCAACTAGTAATAAAAAAATTCAATACACCTGGTAGACAGAAGCAACATGCTTATTTGAAATTTTTGGTTAATCAAATTAGTCTTTGAAAATTTAATTTTTTTGTCCCTTTTTCTGTGTTATGTTTGATGTGATAGTTAGGTGCATGTAGTAGTTGTAGCAGCTGTATTGGTTTTACAGGTTTCTAGTTAAATTACCGACAGTGTTTTGCAATAAGCTATGCAAGGTTTTTGCCTTTGAGATAGCATTCTCGAAATGTGCTTACATGTTTACTTTAATTTTGTATGAATTTCAGAATGAAGGCATGTCTCATCTTGTGTTCTTTTGGTGTTGTTTTTAGGATTCAGATGAAGATGAACCTGCTCAGCCAGTGAAACGGCCCAGTACCAAAAGACCCTTTAGTAGCTACAAGCACGCTAAAGTTCCAGATGAGTGCGTCATTATATTTTGTCTTAACTAGAGATGTAAAAAAACATGTTTTTTTGGCGTTGAAATATTTCAATTAAATATTTCAGTTTTATTTGAAATATTTCAGTTTCCTTTGAAACATTTGAAATTATGTTTTTTTTACATTTTACAACTAATTACAACCATAATAACAGTTTATTTATTTCTCTCATATTACATATTATATGCATTATTGTGTTAGTGATGACCATCCTCGAGATACTCAATTTATTTCTAATTACCTGTTTTTAAGAATGACTTTTATGAGAGTTACATTATATGTTGAAAAACATATTTTATTCACCAAATGTAACAAATTACAGTTTGATCTAATAAAGTAGATGTTATTGTTCATTGTTATGCTTAACATTTATTATTAATCACTTGTTTTGTCATAAATGAAATAAATGTGATTTTAGCTAAATTCTGCTAGCCTAGGAGGCTAGGACACAGTCAATCGTATAGAATTCAAAACACTTTAGTGACTTTACAAGACAAATTATAAATCACAAATACTATGTCAACTAGACTCAATAATAATCCGGCGAACAAAATTTTACAAAAAGTTCTAAGAATAGAACTTAGAACACAAACATAAATAGTACTATCAGTCAGACAGAGTAAACCATCATTAATAGTAATTATACTTCAAAACATGTTGTTTTTTTTGGTCATTGAAATATTTCAAAAAAACCTGTCAGAAATGAAATATTTCAAATGAAATATTTTGTCTTAACCCATAGTTCATAACATCCCAGGTCTGTCTGTACTTGATGATGAATTTTTGCTCCTGGATATCTTTTTATATTATAATTAGTGTCAAACATGTGGGTATCTGAGTATTTATTCAACACGTTTGAAGACTTTGACCTTTTGAAGGCACTGAGCAGGAAAGTTGTAATCAGAATTTATCATGGCATTATTTTTTTATGTAGCAAAATTGTTGTAAATTTTCGGAGAATTCCTCATTGTTCTGTTCTGGAAATGAAGTCAGCAACACTTCTTACCCATAGCTGCCTCTTTTAGTTGGCTTAAGGGACTGATCTGCTTTACATAATCTGGTGTGTTGATTAACTTCTATTGAAACTTTTCAGATCTGTCGGAATGATGGTGAATGACTCAATTTTACGAATGATGGTTTGTTGCTTTTTATGTTTCTACATTTTTAGCTGTTTTATAACAATAGATCAGATTCATTCAAACTGCACACCATTCATAGTCTAAGGTAATTCACTAAATTTGTTATTATTTATAAAAAAATAACTTAAACATTGATTTTTTGACTGCATATTTTTGTGATTAACTAAATATAAAGTTGTTTGCATGTAAATGCCTTGCAGTTGAATGGCAAGAGTTAAAAGACTTTTAGTACATTTTTTCTTAAATTTTCAGAAAGGTTATGTACCTGGAAAGGGATTGGGAAAGAATCTGCAAGGTATTGCTACTCCTGTGGAGGCTTTTCAAAGGAAAGGTCGTGGAGCTATTGGGTTGTACGGTCCAGAGAAGACTGAGAGAGCAGAAAAAGATTTTCCAACTAAGCCCACTTCAGATGAAGAAGAAGAAAAAGATTTTAAGCAGAAGTTGCAGCGTTGGAAAAAAGGCAAGGTAGGCTACATGTTTATTCTTATTGCCTTTTTTTTAATGGAAGTTAGAAGGCCCCTTTTTGCCAGAGTTATTTTGTAGAAACTTGCATGCTTCACACTGCTTCATTGTGTTAGAACACAATTTATTGCTTCAAAATAGTATAGAATTACTGCATTAGAACATATATCACATCGTTTTAGAGAAGCATTAAATCACTGCTTTAGATAAAATTGAATCACTGATTTAGGATGTATTTCACACTGCTTTAAAATAGCATTAAATTTTAATGAATTTTAAAGTTTGGGTCTTACCGATGGATGTGCCATCAAAATAAACATGTTATTCAGGTTTTGGAATTTTGTAAATTTTTTATTATTATTTTGTGCTTTTTACTGAAGGTTGAACAGAAGAAGAAAACAAAATATGTGACAGCCGATGAATTATTAGCAACCAGTGTTGGACATAAAAGGACTGGGGAGAATGACAGCGACTTGGCCAAGGTCAAGGTGATTGACATGACTGGAAAGGAACAGCGAGTGCTGTCTGGTGAGATTCTGACCAGATTTATGTCTTTTCTGTTCTTCTGTAACATTATAATGAAACTGACTTTGGTATTAAATATTGTATCTTATTCCAAAAGTCTTGGTCGATGGCATGTCTGAGACTTTTCTGATCAGACTGATGTCATCATTTCCAGTGTGCATATGTGTAACCTATTTAGACACAGTATAGCTCCTTTTAGTACCTCTGAAAACTGCTGCACTTATTAGGCTAAATGGTGTTAATGTTCATCAGAACAAAAAGTTCATCTGTAAGTATGCATATGCAGAATTGTATAGATGCATGCCAGAGCTTGCCTAGAGATGCTAGAAGAATTTAGCAGAACTGTTTCTTGCACTTTAGCTATTGTCTTCTGTTTGTCTTTGATCAATGCATTTGCATTCATGCTGCTTTCAGTTAGTTCCACAGTATATTACACAGTTCATAGTAAATGAGAACTTCTGTTTTATGGCTGTTTGTGGCATTTACTTAACAGGATACCACGCTTTGTCGATGAAGCATGACAAGCCACGAGAAGATGAAACCTCCATCAGAGTTCAAGAGAAACTATTTGATCTGCCTGAGTTGATGCACAATCTTGATCTGCTGGTTGACATGGCTGGCCAAGAAATAATTAAAAATGATAAAAAGTAGGTCCTGTTTGCTTCAGTTTAAATTTGATGTTTGCTTTTGAGTCTTTTAAAATTTTCAGTGCGATAGCTACGTAGTTAAGTGCATTTGAAATGGGATCTAATACTAAATACTGTGGTTTATAATCAATATAGGAAATGCCTAGCAAGATTTCTGTGTAGGTCATACTTCATTAGTCAAGTGATTAATGCAATCTGAAAACCTATCATTTACAATCATGAAAGCATTGTAAATATATCAGATCATGAATTTTTACATAATGTCCCATCCACATTACAGGAATATCTAATTTAACGACTTCTGTAGTGCCATTATCAAAGCCAGAATTGTAATCCACTGGAGAAACCTACCCAGATATTCAAATAAATTACCACCATATATTAGGATAAATATATCCCATGAGGTTCTTCATGTTTTTTGCCCCATCACAGATTGTTAATGACTATAGATATTTGTGTATCAGTTGCACAAGAATGGCCCTTGGTTGTGAACTTAAGGGCATTTGATTTTTAGAGTTGTAACTGACAGATTCTTCTTGTTTTAGGTTGAAATATGAGAAGGATATGTTTGTAAACTTAGAGCATGAACATGAAAGACTGGAGAAAGTGTGTGAAGATGAAGAAAAACAAATCCTGCGCATGACAGAGATCATAAAAATTGTTGAGGAGTAAGCTTTATGTTTATTTATGAGAAAGCAGCTTTAGCTCTCTCTTTTACAATATGCTTGCTTTGGCTTGCCATATTTATTGTCATTTGTCTATTTGTGTATTGTTGGTACAGTGCAGTCCCATTCATGCGTGAATCTGCTTAACCTGCTGTTATGCCATAGCTCCGGATGAGAGATGTTAGCCCATGGTACAGTCACTACGTGTGCTGCATTGTTTAATATTCAGTCTCATTGTCATTATGTTAGATAGCCTGTATCAGCTGTAACAGCTGTCTCAGTGGGAGGTAACGGTTGCTGGCTACAGTTGACATCTAGCTTGAGTAGGACAGTACATTTCCAAAGTAGGTGAACTTAGTATGGCTGCACTTGTCTTCCCTTCCCAAACAGATAAAGGCACTACACCAGGTAGCAGCTGTAGCTGAGATAAATTATGGTACTTGTGCCTTTGCCTGCTGTAGGCAGCCCAGCTGTGCCCCTGCAGGAGCCTAGCCGCTCTTTCAGCCAAGGTTACAGTAGCTGTGTACCAATAGGCTTGACAGCCCAATTGACAGGACTTTACCTTTAAAATAATGCCTGGAAACAAGTTGTCTTAAATCACAAACACTGTTGCCCATAATCAGACGAGAATGTGGTCTTGCAAAGTAATTGGAAAAAATTCATCTGATACAGTGCAAGTTCCTTCACATCAGGCAGCCTGTGTTGGAGCTTTCTAGCCACACTAAGACTTACATAAATCATACACTACTGTATTTCAGCATGGCCCTCTTAACCCACGGTTTGTTAACATTTGGTTGGAGTGACTGGCTTCCAACTACTGCACATAAATGGGACTGCACTGTAGCATACTTGCCTTATGGCCCAATGGTTGAATGTTTGAATTGACTTCTTAGCTCAGTTAGTGTAAGTAGGGAAGTAAACCTCAAGTCCTGTAACACACTTTCTAGTATAGTGGAGTTCGTCCATTGTTGGTATTAGTGCAAAGTGTTTCAGTGAATATATTTTTAAAAAATCTGTCAAATTGCTATTCAGTTGGCCTTTATGCCATGTGGATGGAAAAAATGGTCCAGTCTGTACAAGTGTCATTGTAACCAGTATGCCAAGTATTTATAGAAATGCTTCTATATGCTAGGAAATAATGAGTTGCAAGTAAAAAAGAAGCAACATTTTTACTTGCCATTTGTTTATCACTGTTGTTGTCATCATCATTGTTGCAATTGTTCGTTCTGTTGTTTTCGTGCCAGTGGCTATCATAATCCTAGGTGTTATTGGTTTCTGGTCAAATCTGTTTTGAGGTCTGTCAGAAAAGTTTTTCAGTGATTGAGCACTGCAGACAGTGTTTCATTTTTGGTGTAGATGTGAGAAATGTCAGAAGGCCGGAGGAACAGAATCTCTGAGATTGTGTGCTAAGAATTTTGCCAGACTTCAAGGAGATTACTATGTTGAATACACGATGTATGATCTCTCATCTGTTGCAGTGGCTGTTGTCTTTCCTCTTGTATGTATTTGAAATCTCTTCAGTGCTAGTTTAAGTCTTCTGAGTTAACTAATTGCCTCAAGGTGCTAGTGATTTCTGTTAGTTGGATATGAATGAAGTCAGTCTTAAGTGGTAAATAAACATGCTGATGATCATTGCTGCATAAACTTGTTGGGAGCAATAAAGAAACTTTAGTGATGGTAGAGTTGCTGACATTTGGATTTTCCCATTTGACTTCTTAATGTGTTGCTTGTCATGAACAAGGGCACTGTATTAGTATTAGTTACCCACATACCTGTTCAGCTGGAATTATATTCATGTACCAATAAACACCTGCTAAATAATTAACTGCTGATATATTATTCCCAAAGATTTTGAGAGATTCTTAAAGGATGACTTGTCTGCTATTTGAAACTACTTCATTACTTTTGCTTTTAACGCATCATCAGTTGACCACTCCAATGTTTCAGCTTACTCTGAAATTGTTACAGAAAATGTATTTAAGATTAAACGTTAAACCTTGTTTTTACAGGTGAAGAGTGTTTTTGAAGGCTGGGAGCCACTGAGAAACCCAACGCAGGGAATCGAGACAATGAGGCAGTGGAAAGGCATCCTTGAGGGTGAAAACCAGCCAATCTACAACCAGGGCCATCTGACCTCTCGGGCCATGTTGCCTTATGATCGGTTGGTCTGGGAAGTTCTCATGCCTGTGATACGGAACACAATCATGTAAGCAATTAACGGTTTCATTATTTAACGATTTAAGAGATCTGTGTAGCATCAGTTTGTTATTCTTTATAAGATGATCTATGAATATAAATGTGCATCTGCTTCATCTGATGTACTACCAGGCAACCTGTTTACAATGCTCCATAGCTTTTCAAAGAGTTTAAAGATAGACTTGATGTGCAAATTGTCACATGCTTGAAACTCTGCCTTTTCTGTTGTTTCGACATAACCTCTGTACCTTGAGTGTGAAATCTCAAGGCATCATGTGGTTGAGTCATATTATGTGTAACTAAAGGTTGTTCTGTAACTGGATTTTGTTGTTTTCCTGTTTGCACTTCAATGAAAGATCCTTTACCTGAAGACTATGCATGTGAAGACTCTTTCTTAGATACTGTGATGAATGAATGAATGGCAACTTTTTCTTGGCACTCACAAGGATTTTGCAAGTTTTTGAGCTAAGTTTGTTTACTTTTCTTACTGTTTTCTAAAAAGATTGCGAATTGTTCTTTACATTGTAATAAGTGGCTTTATGGCTTTGATGTAGGAATAACTGGAATGTGCGCTATCCTGATGGTTTAATCCGAATGCTGGAAGAATGGCATCCTCTGATGCCAGAGTGGATGATGGCCAACATTCTTGAAAAGTTTGTCTTTCCTAAACTGCAGGTGGAAGTGGAAAATTGGAATCCACTGACAGATATGATGGCTATACATATTTGGATTCATCCTTGGCTTCCACTGATGGGTATAGTTTTTATTGAACTTTTACTTGTTTTCTTCTGCAGAGGAGTGCTCAACTGCTCTGTTTGATTTTTGTTTATAATAGTGGCTGTGTTTTATATGATATATGGTAAAATCTGATAATTGATCTGACTGTTGTTGATACTTTATTGAGGCTATATCATTCAACTACAAACACTGGAAACTGGATTCTCTTGAACATGTCCGTTTTGCACTTTAGAGAAACTCTATGGTGTTGCAGACATTAGTTTAGATTGTATACGTTATGTTTTATCTCTGTTACAAATATCTGATGATCTAACAGTCTCTGAAAGTAAATCGTTTGGTAATTCGTTGCAGTAAATTGTATGATACTTGTTTCAGTCTGGTTATCATTTTACAATGTCTTGATTTGATGGGGTCTGTGAACAGGCATTGGTGTGTCGTTGATCGACCTTGTGTATTTATTCTGATAGCACTGTTGAAGTTTTAAGGTTAGAAAAGATTCACTTTTATTTACTATATTAAATTTAAAAATTCTGTGTACTATATCATAATACTTGGTAGTCTCTGATAATCTTTTGTTTGTTTTTTGTAGCTGATCGTCTTGAACCTCTTTACATTCTGATCCGACAGAAGCTTTCCAATGCCCTGACCAAGTGGCATCCATCAGACAGATCTGCCAAATTGATACTCCAGCCATGGGTTGGCGTCTTTAACCCAAGTCACATGAACGTCTTCTTGGCTAAGAACATTGTCCCTAAGTTGGCTCTCTGCATGCATGAGTTCTCTATCAATCCTCATCAGCAGCAGCTGGGTTTGTTCTTTTTAATTGTTATCTATTTTTATGAATAAGTTAATTGAATCATTCTTCGAATTAAAGCCGTTCATCAGGGCAATCTCTTAAATAGCTCTTCTAGGCCTTTGATTACTGGTAGGTCTGTGAGGTAAGTATTCAGGCCATACGGTCTCATGCACCAACGCATTTTGATGAGCCTGATGCTGTGGTCTGCAAGTCTCTTACCGGTAATCAATCACCCAATTACAGTTTAAACACGTATGCTATCTCATTCCTCGAGTGGTGACATTCATCAAAGACCTACGCTGTCAAAGCATCGTAGGCGTGTATACGGAAATGCGAACCTGAAACTTTACTGAAAGTTGCAGCTGTTGTGTTTCAGTCAACATTTTGTCTTATCAGATGGACTTAGCACTGAAGTAAATTCACGGGACCGAAAACCATTTTCGTAATCGATCTTTTCGTCTTATCAGTTTTGTCTTAAGAGAATAATTTAACGTTATTATCGATATACATCGGAACGGACCAAGTTTTCATTTCGTACTAAGCAATATTTTGTCCTATCCGTTTTCGTCTTAAGTGATTTGCACTGTACTGTATTGATTGTAGATGCCTGGGAGTGGGTGATGTTATGGTTAGATATTATTCCACCAGTCAGCATGGTCAAAATCCTCACTGAAAACTTCTTTCCGAAGTGGATGCGAACTCTGTCAACATGGCTTTCATCCAATCCGAATTTTGATGAAGTGACCAAGTGGTACCTCGAGTGGAAAGCAAGGTTTCCAGAACAACTGCTTAGTGATGTTTCCATAAAAAGTTAGTTGTTAAATTATTACAAAACTTTTGTTTCTGTTAAATCTAGTGATTGTAATCTGGTACATGTTTTAGTCTCTGGTTTGATGCCTTTTATCTTGTCAACTGGTTATAATGTTTCTTGTTCTAAAAATTCTTACAGGTATAGACAATATGAGACACCCATCCAAATAGGAAACATGACTTATTTAAGATGTTTGGTAAAAGGTGCTATGTAAATAACCAGATATGTACATACGACCGAGTACTTTTGACTGAGCACATTAAAACCTTGTATTGGAGCAACGATGGATATTGTTCAACTCTCGGTCACATCATGCACTGTGTTATTGGGTTTGTGCTTCAGTCAGGCTAAACCTCTGAAGATTGTTGTTGATAGAGGCATTAAATAAAGGATTGTTTACATGCTTGAACAACTTCATGATGATAAATGTTTCCTGTCTCAAACTTTCATTGAGTTGTCTTTCATGGTATGTAGAGCAGAACAAAAATGCAACCATAAAGGTGGTTGTGTGTGAATAAGGCGTTTACTTTCTTAGTTAGTTACCTTTTTAATTAGTTCTTAACCTGACAATGTCTGATACCCGATTGACTGCCAAGTATGTGGTTCACCAAAGGATGCAAGTTGAACAGAAATCTTGAAGTATTTTTCTGTCCTGTGTTGATTAAACCTCTGACTCTGGAATCGGCAGTCCTGCATGCTTGCCCTGAACTAGCACATTGTAAAGCTTAACAAGCATTAATCAGTCTGCCTTTTGCTTTAGTGACTGAATGAAATATTGCAGGCTGTTGGAATGAGGCTCTGGAACTGATGAACCGTGCTGTTGTGGATCACACTCAGCCAGGAGCTCGGGAAAATGTTGCATACCTGACCCTTACTGAACGCCGTCGAGACTTTGAACCAGATCGCAAAGATATTCCTGAGGTCTGTACATCATTAACAGATTTGTGGATTTGCTTATTATGAACTGCAAGCCCACCTGGGTGATTTACTGTAATATTTCTTTACCTCATAAAGTTTGCACTTTTTTAAGGTGTTTTGTGTAATGTTATATTGTGGGTATCGTATTGTGTTACTTAGTTGTACACGTTCTTTTTATCTAGTAAATATTGCCACATGCATAAGTGAATGTGTTGGCTTGGTCATTTCGAACATTTTGGAGCATCATTTGGTTTTGAATGAATAGGACACTCCTGTAAATGGCTGCAAATCGCAAATGTATTCTATGTCTTATAAAAGATATTATATAAATGTCCTGAAAAAACTAAACATTCCTCATGTTTTTAAACCTTTTTTAGACAAGCCAGTCAGTGACGCTGGGCTTTACAAATATTCCGACGACAGTTAAGGAGTGCATTGAACAGCGAGCAGAAGAGACTGGAGTACTTTTTATGCCAATCCCGAACAAGACACACCAAGGTCGCCAGATCTACAGACTCGGACGAATTCAGATTTCCATTGATCACTCGGTGATTCATTATCTTGAAAATGGACAGTGGAACATGACCAGCTCAGTTGATACAGTCATTAACAAGGCAGAATAAGTTCAAGTGCAGCAAACTTAACTGACTTTTGAATTCTTAATGTTTTAAGCACCAGTCCCTGGACTGAACAGATTGCTAAATGTGCTAGAACTTGTTGAAACAATAAACTTTAGAGATCTGCTATGTAGTGTTTAAAATAATTCTATGCAACTGTGCATTGAGGCTTACTGTAAGGCCCTATATGGTGTTTTCAGGCAGAATTATAGTATTTTGTAATCTGCATTCTTTTTTTGAGCTGAAAATGGATTTAGATTAAACTGTGAGGTAGTCATTTGAGTTGATTAGGTTATATAGTTGTCAGGTCTTCTTGGAAATTGTAACGTTCTCATTCAGTGTAATGTAACTCGGAAGAAATCTAACATGTATTCATAACATATTCGTATTCAGAAATACAATATAGAAGCAATCTACATCGTCCAATCTGATGACCAGACTAGAAATTAGATCAATAATGGTGTTGAATGGTTTGTGGTGACCAAACAGTAACAGAGTAACACGGTTTATAATACAGTACAGTAAAATATGTGGCATCATGACCTACTACTTCCAGTACTGTTTGTAGATAAACCAGGCTATGTTTTACTGTGGAGAAAAAGATGTGCATGAATAAATGATCAATCATTATCTGACAGACTGAAATCTGTATTATCTCTTCTGTTCTTAATTTACAATCTTGTTAGACAATATTTACAAATCATTTTTGCTTGATTTGGAAACATACAAGAAGTGCCAAAATTTGCATGCACAAGTGTTTAAAAGAAGCCAAATGGGCCGACTTATTCACAAAGTGAATTGATTTCTAAGCATGCATTAAAATAGAGAAACTATATAATGGGCACAAGTGCAATTTGTTTGAAAGAAAACGGCTTTCTAATACTAATTTATTGTTCTACAGTTTCAACGCCTAAAACGCTAAAACTCCAACATAGGATTTGTGCAAAACCCATTGCACTAAATGAATGCAGGTCTCGGTGAACAACTGACTACAGAACTTAAGTGAAATATGGATCTCCTGAAAAGATTCAGTTTAAATGGTTATCTTGACTAAAGTCTAGTATTAATTTTAGTTAAACACTGGTCTTAGTTAAACATTCATCTTGGGGTAACAGTCTCTCTGAAAAATTAAAACTGGTAAAAAAAATGGGTTTGTAAAGAGAAATTACATATCTACAGACTCTAGAAATTTATGAAATTATGCACTGCTTGCTTTTGCGTTTCTTTAGTCGTCTAGGCGATGGTGTTACTGGTTCTGCATGCGGAATTGGTGGTCTGTCAAGGTAATAGTCGAACTCGGAGTCACCACTTGAACTGGAACATGTGCTGCAAGCATCCCATTCTAACTGCAAGTGCGAAAACTGATCAGTTAATCTTTTGCAGTTAGATGGTGCAGAGTCAGGTGATTGGTGATGATGAAAAGGCCTGGTTGAAGATAATTCATCTGGAAAATGAACAGACTTTGCTAAGTGGTGTGTTCCTAGTTTTGGCTGTCCGTGTGATCGAGGATTTGCTGAGAATTCGTGCTGATGGCGTTTGACCCTTCTGCGCTTGAGTGCACTGTCTGAAGCATATCCACTAGGGTGATGTCTTCCTGTGGATTCCATCTTCTGCATCTCAAGGTTAGCTGTCTTCGATGCGTGGCTTCTAGACGGTTTCAGAGGTTTCTCTCTCCAGTCCCTGTCACAGACAACTGATGTGTATGACAGATCAGGTAAAGATGTCTTATAATGACAAATACAGGGAAAATTTTTGCAATATGTGCAGAATTTGGTTAACTGTATTTGTGGCAATTCAGGGTTTCTGTGTGTTGGATAATAATCCCATTGATTTGAAGCTCCTGGTAAATTTGGCATTTGCAAACTACTGTCCTCTACTGAAGGCTCTGCATCATACTGTTCATTAACAGGTGACAGTTTGCCAGCAGCATGTGCACTGGACATGATGGTGAAAGGCATCATACTAGGCACTGGATACAAGACATCACTTTCTTCTGGATGGTCCGATTCAACAGTCTGAGGAGATAGAGTCCTGTTGACGATTTGAAGTGAACAAGGACAGTCGACGAGTGACTTTGTTGTCGGACTGTTTAAAGAATATTTTTCTGGGTCAATCATGTAATCTGCTGGACAGATAGTCGGCGGAGAAGTTTTAGACTGATCTTTCGTTGTTTTGGAGTCATTCTGACCACCTTTGCCAACTACTGCTTTGCTGTGTACGTGTGGAGACATGCTGGATTTCGTTTTAGGGCTGTTGCCAAAATCTTTATCCTTAATGAAAACTGAAACATCACTGGTGTATGCCCACATTTTTTTATTATTGTCTCCAAGGCTCATTTCTTTTTCTGAAATGTGCCCAACCGAATTTGTAAAAGTGAGATTGAGGCCAGAGTCTGTTTCTGTCAGATTATGGCTGTCTTGAAGAGATGTATTTGTCCATTTAAAGTTGGCATCACTGTAAGTAGACACAGTGCTGCGATCATCTCGGTTAGAAACTGATTCCCAACCAATGCAGTCTTCTGGCAGACTGCAGTCCATTGAAACTTTTGCCATTCCCACATCGCTGTTCAGCTTGCGTGTGCTACAGCTGACTACATTTGAGCCTGGAATTCTGGTCGACCCTGTCAGACAGTCCGCAGAACAATACAACTCTGACTGTTTTGGTAGAAAAGGTTGGCCTATAAGTGACTTGCGACAGTTTCTGCATGAGAAACATGCATCCCTAGCATGCCACTGACGTGCGTTGTGAGTCATTCGACCCTCTTCTAAGCCAATGCCCTGTCCACACGTCTCACAGCAATCTGTGTACAGCAGCTCAAAGCAGAGGCAGCAGTAAGGCCGACCGTCGCGCATCAGATACTGTTGACCAGCAAGAAGTTTGTTGCATTCAAAACAGGCAAAGTGTCGCATGTGCCAGCTACAACCTTCTGCTTCAGTACATTCATCAGCAAATATTATCTACAACACAACCACGGATACAATACACACACGCAGTATATATGTGAACATTTAGCACATTTAATACCTTTTAAAGACTTCTCAAATGTCCTGAGGTATTATTATTATTAGTAGTAGAAGTATTATTATTATTATTAATTTAATTAATAATAATAATAATACTAAAATTACTAGTTTGGCTTCACTCCTTCACAGGGCTTAGTACTTGGGCCACTTCTGTCATCCTGTAAGTGATTAATCAGACTCAATCATCACTGCTCTGGGAGCACAGGCCACTAGTGGTTTTAGCTGCACTCTACATGCCATTCACATGATGTACTCGCCTTTTTGTCTTCTAAATAGGCCATTGTAGCAGTAACAGATATGGATGTCCTCAAATCAGCTGTGGCTGAATCTGACGAAATTAAGTAAGTAAATACGTAACGTATTTGTTAACAGGCCATACGTCCATTGACTGAACAAGGAATTGTAGTTGTGGAGTGGGTCCACACAGTCAATCAACAAAGGCAAGTCAGTATAAATAGGGTTTTAGCTACTGATGAAAACGTTATTTGAGATGTTGTCATTAACGTAAGCAGGTAGACTGTTCCAGATGACGTGCGAAATTTCTGAATCCATGGCAGGAGAATTCAGATTGATAGTCTTTAACATCAAGGACAGATAAACAGTTTAGTGTAGCTGATCGCAAAGTCCTGGATAGCTGATAGTGCTGTAAGGAAGATGACTGGTAAGTGGATTGATTAGTTTAAAGGATCTTGTATGTCAGCCATGCTATTTTGTACATGATTCTGGACCAGATTGGCAGCCGGTTTTGCCAACACACGAGTAATGAGGTCAAACTGTCACCAGTTGGACCAACAAGCTCTGGACATAATGTAGTTTGGCATTATCTGACTCTGGAGTGCCATATAGTAGCAACTGCAGTAGTCGAGTTTTGCTCTGACTAAACTACGGTCAGCTGTCTGCATGATTCCTGTGGCATGTATGGTCGAATAGCATGCATGTCTTCTAGGTAGAAATACGATGCTTTACAGACAGCAGTGATGTGCTGAGTCAAGTGCTGCCCAAAGACTCTTAAATGTTCCTGATACTGAGATATCTGCACACATTTGCAATGTTTACTGTTTTTCAGGCTTTTGAAAATTTTTATTGATGAGCTATTGCCAAGAACAATGACTTCAGACTTCTTTGAAATCAGGCACAGTCTGTTTGTTAGAAACCAGCAGCAGACTGCTTTGGTATGCTGTGCCGGATTGCTGATGTTGAAATTGATGTGAAGAAGCACTATGCACAATTGTGTGTCCTTAACATGTCTATTGATGGTGACTAATGTGCTAAAATGACACTATCGACTGGAGCCACATATAGCACGAAAAGGATCGTGCAAAGGACCTACCCTTGTGGGACACAAATGCAATCAAAGATTACAAATAACTAATAAATAAGATTATAATTTCCTGCCTGAAATCAATAACTCGTCTTCTACAATCCAGTTGTGCTCAAGGACAGAAACCTGCCTCAACTCCCTCTGCAGATTCTGCTATTAGAGCCTGCTGCATTAAATACCAGTCATATGGCACAATCTGTTATTTAGTTATTTAGTGCCACTGTGATTCTCGTTCACTTGTTGATCCGGATATGACTTGATTACAGCAACTCCATCCAAAAGGATCACATTCATGACCCTCCTGCTGGGATGAACTTTACTAGTCAGTACTAGTTCCATGATATATTCTGACATTGATATAGTTCCATGATATATTCTGGGGTAGTCCGTACTACCCCAGAATATATCATGGAGCTTTGTGTTTCAGCATCAAGTCATCTTGGTTGGCGATTGCTGCACTCTAATGCCAGTAATAAAAATAATTAGTAAATTCTAATGCATCGGTGTCAACCAATGGCACACCAAAGCCAGAAGGTCAGTCCAAAAGATGGGGGCAGCCTATGGTGGATAATCAGTTTAAGTTGAGAACGAAATGACAGGAGCGACTGAGCAAAATGAACAGACACAGGGAGGGAGTTCCAAAATTTGGGTCCATCAAAAAAAGCCCATTCACCAAAAACAGCTCTAGTCCAAGGTATGACCAGAGAAAGACAGTCATATGATCTTGCAGAATAATGGTAAACCTGGGGAATATGGACTGATTTTAATAAATGAGGTTGATCAGAGTTCAAGGTTTACAAACTGTAACTCCCAATTTGAAACAAACCCTTTGCTGAACAGGAAGTCAATGTAAAGATTTAAACACAGAGGCTATATACTCGTACTTTGATGTATTTGTTTTTGGCTTTAGCCAAGGAGTTCTGAACTCTTTGAAGCTGCCAAATGTTTGACTTTGTGATACCAACAAAACAGATGTTGCCAATCCACACATCAACTCAAGCCTATCAGACTCTCTTCTCTGTTGGACCTTCCTCTATTGTTAAGTCTTCCATTACATATACATAGTGTTTCATGTAACTTAACGGTGAAGACATACTTCTCAGCATATATTTTCAATTCCCTCTTAAAATTAAAGCACACTCACTTAGATCAGTAAGATAGCCATGTGTGCAGTGCTTTTGAGAGTTACATTAAAGTCACTATATTAAATGCTTTCATACATATATACATCCATATATGCAGTCACATGCATTTGATATATACATTTGTTATAAATTTTGATTTACTAGGGATAGCAAGAAAACCAAAGAAATCCAATAAGCCATGTGCAGGAGGAGGACAGGAGGTCCTCATTTCCCTCTCTTAAGCTGTCCAAGGACAAATCCCAAAAGTCTTATTTGTGGTACAAGTGCAAAGCATGGCTGCCGTTTACTTCCTAGCTGACGTGGGTACTAAGTTTCTACTGGTGTTTGGAAATGTATGCAAAGAACTTGGGCAGGGTCTTTACACAAAGTGCTCAGCAGGTTTGAACTCACAACCATTCGTCCTAGACCACACAACAGAACACTGTCCCACACACTGTCCCACACACTACAACAGAAATGAATACAGAACAACTGCCATAGGCAGTCGTATCAGTGATACGGAGCAAACAATACCCTAGGCCTCTTTGCAAAACCACTGAAGGATACAGTGAAACCTACCTCGTCGCAGGTCAAACAGCGAGGTTTCAGAGTTTCCGCATGATGCCGTCCACAGTAGATCTTGCCATCCTTATAGAAATAGATGAGGTCAACAAGAATCTCTTTACACACACAACAGACAAAGCAGGCAGGATGCCAGGAGATGTGGGGTCCAAGTCTTGATGCAAAAATGACAAACTCACTTGGCAACAGCTTTTCATGACACTGTCATCAAAGAAACACAAAAACTAAATTATCAAATTATTTAATTAAGCCTTAATTGCTGCAGATGTGTCATAGCTAATTGTAAGTAATTTTTCTGGTTTAAATTAAGCTGTGCAAGGTGTGAATGATAAAGACAAAAGCTTTAAGTTTCCTGATGATTGATGTTATGTAGAATCACACTGAAATTAATGCATGTGTCCTGTTGGTTAAATTTATGTAAATCATGCTTATAATTATATGCAAGCAATCGAGAAAATAGACGAGGCCATTTCTTTCAGTAGCACAAGCAATTTTCACATGTCAGGAGTTTGGAGGTTCTAGGAAAACGTGACATAAGTCTCCCTTTAACCCAGATGAGGATGTTAAGGAATGAATAGAAGCCACGATGATTCATTTTATAAAACCAAATTCATAAGAATTTGTCGTATACCAGAACACATCTAGTCTACGTTCAATACATGCATCAAACAATTTTACATTTCATTTCTATTACAAGCAGACTGCCTCTTCATAGTAATTGGAGAGTTTATTTAATGCATAAAGTACTTAACTACCTTTTCACAGTATCAAGCTGTTTCTACCTCTTCATACAGGGTATCTGTCAACTGGATATTAAGTTTCTATTAAATAATATACAATACCTGTTCAAAGTACCTGGTAACTGGAGTGTAGTGCACTTACCTGCTCACAGAATCGATTCTGCGCTGACTCTGAGAGAGGACAGACACTTCCTCTGCCAAGGGCATCACGCTTTCTGCTGTTCTGAAACAGATGAAATTCATTCTTTTCCTCATCGCTGAGGCCGATGCAGTAGTTGGCCTTGCTGTCCTGAGGTGGCAGCTGCCGAAGCAACTGCCGGATGCGATGCTTCTCATTTGCATTGCTTCCACATGGCATCTTCATCTCTGGAAGCGAGCTCATGTACTGATGAACCTATACATGAAGCACACAACATCCATGGAATAAACTTAGTTTAACTTTGAAAGTCAAGGATTTCCTGTCAAGATGGCTGACGAGGCTCATCACTGCATCCAGTGTGTAAATCCAAGCGTGTCAAATGAAACTGGTTATTACAGTATTTGTGTAGCTGCCGTCTAAAAGAAAACAGTTGTCCTGTTTCTGAATGATGTTGTAGTGTTTGCAATCATCGTATAAAAAGTAGGGGATATGCTGAGAGTTGCTTAATAAATGAGCAATTACCCCTAGCAATTACCTTAACAATTACTCTATACCCTACCATATCTTTATTGCACTTCAAAGAAAAAACTGCATGCTGCACTATTTCTGAAAGAATCAACCAAATTAGCCATCAACACTTATGTAATCACCTTCATCTTAGCAACTGAGCAATTCTCAAGTATCATCCAAAGATGTAACTTTAAGGATGAAACAGCCTCACTGTACTGCACAACTAATTTCCCAATAAGTGGCATTGGTTGGGAATTAAGCCAATGCTGAAACACCTTCTAAAATTACAGATAAACTTCATAAGAAAGTTATGAAAGCATCAAGATAACAAAGGACGTAGGTGGATGGGACTTTTACTCAAATTAGAACAGTTACTGGGTGGCAGTACACTAAAAAACTCATCCAGAATTTCTGAGAAAAAAGATAAAATAGGAAATGAAGGAAAGATGAAGAAATCAAACCTATGCGCAGAATTTAATTGCAAACCAATCTTAAATAGTTGCTTCTCATCCTTGTGTATACACATAAAGGCTTTAAAACAGGTTAGCTCCCCAAAACAGCAACAGGATATTCCAAATGAAGACAGAAACAAGCTGTTCCCAACAACAATAACAGCAATGTTCCAAAATCGGTTACCTGGAGAAATGCTAAATGGTAAAATAAGTGCAATATTATTTGTTGCAGCAAGACAAAGTGTTCACTTTAGACATCACAGCCAACATATCACCTCAGTTCAAAAAAACCTTAAATCAGTTTGCATACCCTGAACAAAGGCAGTAATCAAGAAGCTGAAAGCAACTTTAACCTATTGCCATTAAAATTATTGCAGTTATCTGTGATGAAATTCATGATCCTCGTCTTGTGGATTAGAGTAGCAATAAAACAGAAAGAAGTTTATAGTCTGTTACACGATTCTCGATTCTCATGATTCTATTTCCATGTTCCTCCTCCTCTTTCTCCTCCTCCTCCTTCTCCTCCTCCTCCTTATCCTCTTCCTCCTCCTCCTCTTCCTTCTACTTCTTTTTCCAGACATCATCAACGCCATCATTATTAATCAACACAGCGTTAAGACATTCAGTCCACATAAGTATTTAGGATGACCCTCTGTTCTGGTCTACATCAATCAGTTGCTGAGCCTCTAGGCAGAATATTTTACATCACTTGAAGACAGCAGTGATAATGTTTCAACACACTAAACCCAATTAAATATCTTAATTTATCAACAAACATGAAATGCTTTATTTCAGCATTCATTGCAATGGCAGCGTTATGACAAATAAATCTAACAATTTTTAGGCCTATTTAGATTTTTCAAAGAAAGTGAATTTTATGGTTAGGATTATGGCAATATTATAACATGATATCAAAAAATTATATTGACAACAATAAATGTAAATGTACATGGTTTATATATAGCGATTGTATCGCTTGGAACTTGCTCATTTTTAATGAATTTATCAGGTGAGATCCTTCACCAATGCTGCCCAGTTGAATGGGCGCCATACCATTTAAGGTCCTTGTGCACGGACCATCATAGCTTAAATAGAACATGCACATAATTCAAGATAAAGCACTAAGCACTTTCAAGTACCGGGTAGTTTCCAAAGCAGAGCTACATAAATTTAGCAGTTGCATAGCATTCAATCGTTCCTGGCATCTAACTGGCATCTAACTGTAGTCCAATCAAGTAGCAGCTTAGAATTAAGAGCTTTTGACAGGTTCCAAAAGATGCTACATAAAATACATATATACATACATACACACATACATACACACTTACATACACACATACATACACACATACATGCATGTGTGCAAGCAAACACCTGAAAGCCAGAAAAGTTTCATTACGTCCCAAGAATAAGTTGTCCAACTACTTCAATAATATCCTATTTCCCACTCAACCACTTTTCGCAAAGACACAGTGACAGAGCCAACTGGAATGATGCCGTCTGATTGGCTGGCTTCCATCCAATCTCATGGTACTCCTGGTGTTCCCCGAAATAAACAGTACTTTGCCTACAAAGGAGTTCAGATTACCAAGAATGACATCATGATATCCTGGAACAGCAGAAGTAGACAGCACATATTTGGCATCAATCGTGGAGTTGAAAGGCTCCAAACAAACCTCCAGAGTAGGACAAAGAAATCCTCGAAGGGATCAGTGTCAGTAAGCTATGGCCGTTAGACATAAAGGACAGGCAGACGAAAATGGCAATGCGTTGAATCAGATAAATATCCAAACAATAACAGCTCAGATGAAAATCGCATGACGTCACACTGCCGACAGTCACACAGAGCATAAAGAAAGACAGCGCTGTGCATCAACAAAAACCAGAACACAGGATGCAGAGCAAAACGGAAGATAGCCAAGAGAAGAAATGAAACATCGGAGACAAAAGGCAGATGAAATGGTGAAATTGGAGATAGGTGAAATGGTGAAATTGGAGATAGGTCCCTAATTGTAATCATAATCCTGAGATTTCTATAGCACCCAATGAAAGCCACATCACGGGGACCGGCTTACTCACAGTCGCTCAGTCAAAACAAAATCGATAGGCAAAAGGGTTCGGTTCCAGGTCAAGATCCAAAGTCAGGCAGAGACAGCATGGCAGCTACAGTGGTTGGTGTTTGGGACTGGAACGGAAAGAGAGATAACAGGAAGAAGGGGAGTCAGGATAAGATCTGTGAAATAGGAATGTTTTCAGTTTGGAGTTAAAAGCCGATGCAGAAATTGCAAGTGGTGGAGCACAGATGATTCTGTATGATGGGTCAGATACATGTAACTGTCACAGTTCTGGGGGAGTTTATTCCAGAATGGTGGGAGAGCTATAGCTATGAAGCAATTGCCAAATTTTAAGGATGAGGTCCCGTACGAACTGGGAGAAGTGTTAGGGCTGAAGAGGAGCAGATTGAGTGGAGTGGTTGGATTGTAAATAACTCACGAAGATAGGAGGGTTCGGAGGGTTGAAGTGTGTTGCAGGTAAGTGATAGGACTTTGTACTTGAATCAATCACGTAATTTGAGCCAGTGAAGTGATTTAAGGACAGGAGTGATGCGATGGTGTTTGGGAGTTTTGGTGACAGCATGAGCAAGAGCAATCTGGATGGCCTAAAGGGGGCTTATTTGGGTGGAGCCTATGTTCAGAAAAAGTCAATTGCAATAGTCCATTGTGGATGTGGCAATGGTTGATGCAGTTTTAAAGTCAAGAATAGTGCGGATTCTGCGAAGATTGAGGATATGCATGAAGCAAGAGCAGGAGAGATGGTTACAGCACTCAGCTTGTAACACAAAGAGTATGGGGTTGAGCCTCCCTAAGGCAGTTACGGTGTAGGGACCTTGTGCATGATCGTCACTAACAACTGTTCAGCACTATCAACTGATGCCTAGTGACAGTGGCACTCAATAAATGCAGAAATAACAATATTAATAATAAAATAACTATCACTAAACTAGAGATTATTAACTAGGCAAAAAGGTATTTCATGATGGTATGTGTTTTTGTAAGGATTAGGTGTAGTACATTAAAATGAAAACATGGCAGAAGATTTTTCAGTCAGCCAAAGGATATCAAAGAGGTGGATGCCAAAAGCACCCAGTCACCCACCCCAAGTCACGTCTCAGGTTTGAACCCATTTGTCAGACTTGATAACCAAAGGTCACCAAAGGCGTTACACTTGGTTGTCTGGGGACACAGGCCAAGCCCCACAGGTAACAAGGTAGGCTCAAATGACCAGTAGCTTAGGGCAGCTATAGAGAAGCCATTAAGATGTATTCAGAGCCTTTCTTTCACATCAAAAGACCGGCAGAAATGGTTCTAACTTATGCCATTCCACAACCTCAGGTCAGTCCCTGATTGTAGAAGTACCTGCCACTAGACAAAATCACTCATATCACTCACTCACCAACTAAGTACTTGTCACCCTTTCCCAGGGCTTCTTTTGTCTAGCTTCCCTCTTCCCTTTCAGATTTGTCCACTCTCACTTCAGTTTTTCATGTATCAACATAACAGCAGGTTAACTGCATCCAGTAATAAATGCTGATACACGCATAGTCTAATCTAATCAATGAACTTCTGTAGTGCCCCAACCCCAGTGCATGCTACACTCAGAGGTAAGCCAAGTCAAGATTTTGCAGATCAGTTCCAGGAGCCAAGGAAATGCAATACAGAAATGGTCAGTATTAGTCAGAGTAGGAACAACACTGCATACTTGATAAAACAATAATACAAAGGTATTTGTTCTTCACCTTTGAGAGGTCTTTAAATTTGCTCTGTAAATATTCAAATACAAACATACACACTGGTTCATTCATTTACCCTCTGCAATCAGGCTGTCTGGTTATAAGACTGTCGTTGGATTTGTGTATCTGGTAGTTGTATTTGTGTGTGTGCTTCAGCCAAACAAGGATTTGAAACCCAGGACTACCCCCTATATGTGCCTCCGAGGCCTAATGTTGGCAGAGCCAAGTACTAAATGAGCAATTACCTTATATTACATGCAAGTCTATCCTCTGAGCAATTTATCTGTAATAGCATTAGGCAGATTTCCCATTTCCACATGTACACGGTTTTATAGCAGGCTATTACAGCAGCTTCTGCAAATTAAGCCGTGCAGCTACGCTGTACAAAGGCCTTCAGACAACAGTTCTCATAAAGCACAAAACACAATGTCAGTCAAGTAGGCCTACTCCTGAATCTGAGCTGCAGGGCAACAACAAATCTTTCTATTCTAATCTAGTCAAAGTTAGGAACTTGTGCAGTGTCAATTGATGGCACTCCAAATCAAAGTTGTAGAGTAACTCTAATAGCAATGTTCAAGGATTGTTACAATCTGATCGTGACTGACAGAAAAGCAGCAAGATACAACTGTTGGTAAAAGCACACTTCTAGCTGAACCTGTGCTGCAGGGCAAGGTACTGTATAGCCAAAGGCACCTTTGGAAGTTCAACTGAAGAAAATACCTAGACAGCAATCAAGCAGTGTAAGAGGTCTCGCTAAGGGTTATTTGGCAGATCTGTGGCATATCATTCACCAGTGTCAAGTGATTTGCTGGGATGTGACTCCTCTAAGAACAGTTAAAAGCAAACAGAAGATCCCTAAAACTCAAAAGATCCAATGCCCAGGGCAACGAAACAGACAACTGAGGAAATTAAGACTTTTGAGGAAAGAATATTCAACTGATGTAGAAGGAAGGCAAACTTCAATGCAAAGTAATCTTTCAACAGATAATTTTATGACAGCTCTATATGAATGTTACCATAATCAGTTCACAAGAGGCACTTGACAGTAACAGTCAGGGAGGCAGTCTACCAGATGCAATGACTTAAATTTTGTTGCATTTCACATAAATTTTGCCACAGTAAGATTATCAATTCTGATATTAAACTTTTATTTTACAACTAGTTTGTCTCTTTTATTACTGTTTCAGATAAATGTTAATTATTTATTTAATTATTTATAATTATTTGTATTAATTTTCATGCCATTGTGCATGGATGTCGTTTGACCTGTATTTTCTGTGCTTTACGACCTGGATGGGCACAGCAAGATCCCAACCACAATCTCTTAATTTTATGGTTTTTAGGCCCAAATTAAAAAATGGCTGGCACTCTTAATTACCTGCATTCATGAATCACCCACAAACTGAAGAACTGTTTTTTCTTATTAGCTCATGTCTTTTTATCTGCTATGCCCGGTTTCCTTGTGTTTTCAATTTCTGTGCACTGGACATGGCTTCCTCATTACGTTGCTGGCTTTTGCACTTTATGTTGTTCATGTTACTGCTCCCTGCCAGATCTGGTGCAGACACGTCTATTACTGGATTTACACATGCATCGCTGTAGTCTGATCTGTTTCTGAACTTGCCTCAGGCGCTTTTGTTTTACCTCGTTCCTGGTGCTGCTCTTTCAGTTCAGTTCAGTCTTATAGCTGGTGCTGTGAAATACCAGTAACCTTATCTTTCACCCTGTGTTAAATGCTAGTTCATGTAAAACATCATTGACTTCCTGTCACAAGTTGTCTTTGTGTTTGCTTCTGATGCTTATTTTGACTGGTGATATTGAAATAAATCCTAGACCATTTAGACTTCAGAATCTGGAAAATGGTCAATTAACCATGTTTTCTTTTAAATAAATCTGTGGTTCTACATAATTTTCTTTGTGGTTATCCCTCACATATATTTGCTCTTAATGCAACTGAGTTTCAACCAAGCGATAAATCTGCATTCCTTTCTGATCTTACTCCCCCAACTTTTCTATGCTGAATGAGACTCAGTGCAGTGGTAAAGATGGAAGACTTGCTTTTGTTTTCAAGTCCTATCTGCCCCTGCATAGGTTCACTTTGCCTATTACTGCTCCCAGGTCATTTGAGGTCCGGGCTGCTACTCGCAATTCTGGCAACAAACGGGTACTGCTTATGAATATTTATCATTCCTTATCATTATTAATATTATAATTAATCAGATATTTATGTTTCATCAGATTAATCGGATATTTATATGTTTCATATGCCAAATCTGTATTCGATCGATCGAGAGAGAGAGAGAGAGAGAGAGAGAGAGAGAGAGAGAGAGAAAGAGAGAGAGAGAGAGAAAGAGAAAGAGAGAGATTTATTGACAACCAAAAATAATTAACAAGTACAATTAATTATTTTTTCTCTTATATATTATATATTCTCTTGAAGTGACTTTCTTAGTGAATTTCAATCACTTCTTGAATATTTTAATTCCTCCCCTTCTGAAATAATTTTATGGGTAATTTTAATATTCATTTTGATGTAGCTGGTCATTAATTTTATACATTTCTTATGTGTTCAAAGGATTTGACATGAAGCAGCTCATTACCTCTCCAACATGTAATAAAGATTATAGTCTGATAACTCGTTCTGAATTTACAATAACTTTATTCTGTTGCTTCTGCAGAGTCATATCTATTAGATCACATTTAAGTTATCTCAAAATTCGACTTCCCATTTAAACCACATCCAAATTACAAAATTGTTAAATTTCCACTTGCATAAAACTGATTTAAATACACAAAAACACTGTATCTTGGCATCTATTTATGATTGTCTCAAGAACAAACAGCTAATGAACTGGCTCTGCAGTTCCAGTTACTTTAACTTATTCTAAAATTCCTTTTAGAACAACAAGAGTAGTAGAGCACACATCACAGCCTTGGTTTAACTCTCCCATTTCTGAAGCGAGTCACCTCAGAAGTCAGTTAAAGAAGCATTGGTGGAGCTACCCTTCCCTTCCCTCAGACCACACTAGGTTTAAGCAACAATGCAAACTTGTGAGAAAACTTGTTACATGTGTCAAATCTGCATACAGACAGAAGTTAAATTTATCCCCTGTTGTGTTTGTGGTGGCAACCCAAGCGCTAGCCAGTAAATTCTTGACCTTCTTTGCAGATAACATTTCTGGCATAAGACCAAAATTTGTTGGTTACTCAGTAAGCCATAAATTTCTTTGTCCTAGTTCTTCACCTCCTGTCTTAGACCTTCTTTGCAGATAAAATTTCAGGCATATGGTTGAATCATAGGCTGAGTTGGCAGAAGCTGCTCGTAACTTGGGAATTGCTTTTGATTCTACATTGTCTGTCACTGATTATGTAAATGGTATGTGTAAGTATATTCACAACATATAGAGAATTAGGTGTTACGCAGTCCCCATATCTTCAAGGATATCTCTGGCAAAAGCATTTGTCTCCATTCATTGTGATTACTGTAACTTGTTTCTTGTTGGCAAAACAAAGTCAAAAGTGCAGAAACTTCAAAAAGTCCAGAACTCTTTGGTTAAAGCCATAACTACTACTAACTAAAAAATAAGCATGTAAGCTCTGTATTTAAACCTTTATATTGGCTTCCTGTTCAGCAAAGAATTTGTTTTAAAATTGGGGCTGATATTTTATAAAACATTGAACTCTAGCCACAAAATCAGTCCTCATCTCCCAAACTTATCATTAAGCAACCACATCATCTGAATGTCTTTCTCTGGTTGTATCATAAACAAAATACATTCTTGGTGAATGAGCTTTTTCAGTTGATGGACCTAAATTTTGGAATTCTTTTCCTGCATCTGCTTGTTATAATCAGTCTCTTGTGCCATTTCATTCTCAACTTAAGACTCGCCTCTTCAAACTGCTTATCCACCAAAGGCTGCCTCTCTGTCTTAGTGGGCTGACTTTCTGGATATTGATCTGATTGCAGCTTTGCTTTTTGTGCACCATAGGTTGATGCCTTGTGCATTACACACCTGGGATAGAAGCTACTAATTACTAATAATAACAATAATAACAACAATTACACCACAATACAGTTCATCATATTACAGACCAATTCTATCAAGTAAAGTCAGGTTAAAACAAAGTAAGCACCACAAAAATGTAAGCCATTATAATAGTAAGTCCTTCAAGTCTTCATTGCTCAGAAAAATATACAGAATCTGTTTACACAAAGCCATTCAATCCATGAAGAGAAAGTTGTCAGGTGCAGTCAAGATCATTTTGGAAGCCCATGGGATATGTGGACAGTCTGCGTAAGATGATCATATTAACAAAGATGGAAAGGTAAATCTGTGGCTCACCTGGAGAGGAGACAATCCAGATGGAACCAATGAATATTCATCCAGAGCGCATCCACTGTCATCATCTGAAACGGAATTGCACTTGCGGCTGGAACGCATGGAATCGCTTCCAGATGGCGCCAACATTCTTTAATTATTCTGCCTGTAAAAACAAAAGAGGAATTGGCTGAAATTCTGGCAAAATAGGTAGAGCTGGAATAGCAACCTTGGTGGCAAATAGTTCTGGGACAATGGCTTTGCTTAGCAGTGACCATCAACCGATGCCTTGAGCTTTGTGGGATCAACGAATTTTTTGTGGTAAGCACTATTTCAAGTTATCAGTTTCATGATACAGGAACAAATTTACATTTAAAACCATTGACGCTGGAATGGATTAAGAATCCTTTTTGTGCTAACTGATATTTTGTGTTAAAAGTGTTTGTCTTTTCAAATGTATACAGCTAAACAACACATCAATGCCAATTTCACAAAGACTCTGACTTAAACTTCAGCTGCAAGTTACAAGTGCTTAACAGAGACAAAGCCATATTAGAACTATTACTTAGAGCAATGTCACCATGGCAGGTTGTAAGCGCCTTGCCACTGGAACATGCTGAAAGCTAACTACACATATCGGTTGGCACGTGGACGGCATTTAGTCACAAAGCAGTCTATTATACTGGGTGAACTTTTCTTGATGAGCAACCTGGTTAGACTATGGCGTATCCCACGGCTGACTGACTGTTTCCTACAAATAAGCGGATCAGGCACATAGAATGCTCACTGGAGGAACTACCTCTAGAGCTTGATGACAGAAATTGATGAGCCAAAGCCAATGAAACTGCTACTCATCATAGCACCCGCTTATTTAAAGGTCATAATAGCTTGGACAGTCTGCAGCCAGTAGTTCAGACATCTGTTCCTGTTATTAGGTAGGGGTGGCGGTGTAGGCCTGGCATGATAGGCCAGCATAACTAATTATTGCATAACAACTCCACCTCACTGAAGCCTCTTTGAACATGCAACCATGCCAACATCAATTAAATTATTTTTGCCATAATCATCAACAAGAGATGATGATTCATGTAAATTCCTAAACAACTGTACTGCACAGCCCACATGAATATTTTGTCTGATTGTATTTATGGTCTAACTCTAGATCACAGAAAAAATATTAAAACATTTGTGTTACAGTTGTGTATGTAAACAAACCAAATTAAACATAAGCTACTGGCATGCCTGTAACTACCACCTACATGGTGTCAACAATCAACTTCTTATTTCTTTTGACAGTTCACATTTACTACTTCCCTCCAACTACTGTCATCTATGTTTGGAGATGTGCAGGCGTGAATGCATTCAACAAGCTCCTTCTGATCCACCCAAAATCAAATTTTTCCTTTGGGGCTCAAGCCAGCAGCTGCACAAGAATGACTCACTTCTATGCACTTGGACAGATCCATTTGTTGCTCTGACTGGGTCGTCAAGTAATCTTGGCATCATACATTCCAATATCTCTCTCAGAGCAGATTCAAACCAGTTGCAAATCAGTTCACTTTCATAATCGTAATCATAATCACAAGATTTCTACAGCACCCAACAAAAGCCAAGTCATGGGGACCAGCTTATTCACAGGCGCTCAGTCAAAACAAAATTGGCCGGGGAAAGTGTTCGGTTCCAGATCAAGATCCAAGAGCCAGGCACCACAAAATCAGACCACACATGCCTCACAATAAGTGTGCCCTCTAATTCTTTTATCCCATGAGCACACTGGCCTACCACACGGGCACTAACATTTTGGACCTGCAATCTAGACTGCATCTAGTATGCCAAATTAAAGGCTATAAAATAACATTGTAGGAAATGACTAAGGACAAGTTAAACTTCTATTAGACTGTATCTCGTTTGTCTTTATACGATTGCCATCAAGCAGACACAATCACTGATCTAGATCGATTTTTTTACCACAATTCAAAAGTCCTGATTCTTATCAGACAACCCCAGGTGGTCACAAACCCTGAAGTCCATCATGCATTTGTCCTCGTTATATTCATAAGACTTGAGCCAAGCTCACACTTCACACTAGAAGCCTGGAAGGCAATGCATACATCTATAAGCTGATCCTAACACCCACACATATTATAAATATATATATATATATATATATATATATATATATATATATATATATATATATATATATATATATATATATATATATATATATATGATTACACAATACTGGTTGCTGCTTCTTATATTCAACGTCAGTTTTATCAAGTAGCTTAAGCTTCAAGAATCAGTTTATTCAGAGGTGCTATCTGCATTGCAACATAGAGTACAATGCAGATGTTGGGAGTCAAGCTTTCAGAACTGCTTGCTACTGAGTCACTTGCTACTGGAATACACTGAATATATAATATTTATAATATGTGTGGGTGTTAGGATCAGCATTTATGTATCAGCATATAGCCTACTTGGGTTTGTATACATGTATGTACTTTCAGCATTCTTGTAATATGCCTATCTGTTGACTTCAGTTTTAAAATTTAAATTCGAAATTGTAACTAATAAATAGCAAAATAAAAGTCATAAAACATTTAAAAGAGTATAAATTTAAATGATAAATGCTTAAAGTACATGACAAAAGAATAGATTAAAGTTAGTTTTACAAGAGTGCCCACATGGTTTATTTTCATAGATGACATACATAGCATACCACACGAGCCCATAGCAATACAAAGTGAACTATATATTACTTAATACACAAAAAGTCCACAAGGGCATTGAGGTCTTTGATCAAAGTGTCTGTCAACTATAAAAAGAATTAAGATGTTACTTTATGCTGTTTTTGGTGTTTTACTTTTTTCTTTCAAATGAAGTCACTGATTCTTCTAAGATGAATTATTTTGATGTGTTCTGTGTCTTGTTCTTCTAAACATCGTATTGCCACATCTATACCATTGACAGCTTCTATGGGTGATATTTTTAGAGTATCAACTACATTATCATCATCATTTAAGCCCGTGTTGGAGCTCTTGCTCTCAGTCTTGGCATCTGATTTAGCCATTAAACCCAACAGCATTTCTTCCTCAGACAAAAATTCTGAAACAGGACAGTCTTCAACCAAGTCCAAGTCCAATCAATCAGTTACTACTTCCTGTCACGTATCCAAATTGAAATTCTTCATGAGATCCCAGAGAACCTTAATCTTTTCTTTTGATTGTTTGCTGAAGGTCTTGTTCTGAAGCCTTCAAAGATGGGCTCTGAATCCGAACCAGTTGAGGATTCCTTGCATGTGCCTTCATCCACGGAAAAGGCATTCCTGAGGTCCTTCATCTAACAGTTTTCAACCGTTCGTGGTTTCAGTACATCCCAAGCTTTTTTACTATGATGTTTAATTGTTTCAGAAATTCAAAAATTTAAGAAGATACCATTTCCGAAATCAATTCCTGCTCATGGTCTTGTTTAAAATTTTGAATTAATCCGTGATCTAATGTTAAATTTTTGAGATAGTGTTCATTGGCAGGACTCAAATTTTACCATCTCTTGCCACTAATGAATCTGCTGGTGGTTGGGTAGGTCAATTATCAAGTAACAAAAGAGTTTTGAAATTGGTGAGGCCTTACGCTTACTTTAGGTCTTACCTTACCTTTCCTTACTTTTACTCCCTTACTAGTCATAGCTGTCCTTTGCAGTAGTCAACAATATAGTAATTTCTCCACTGTCAAAACCCTAACTTCAGAAGTCTCAATGCTTGGGTTCTATATACTGGCTTGGATATACACAACAGATGCTCTGGATTCCATACCAGCATTCAATAACAGAGATTATGACAGAATCTTAATGCCTTTTGCCATCAGCGCCCTTGCAACAACTTTGACTATCAGCCGTGCTTCATATCATTTGGAAGGAAACCAGCAATTGTAGCCATCGTCCAACATTACTGTGGCTGCTTTTTATGTTACAGTCTTTTATAAATTGCCTTTAAATCATGATCTGTGAAAATATGGCCTGCAAATATTTTCACATTCAGACTCATATACAAGCACCCATTACAGCTAGATACTAATAAAAATATCTGGCTGCTGACAACAGACAAAAATTCAATCTAACACCATATAAATCAAACATGCACCATGTACTTCTGTATATATGAAGATAATATACACTGCAGATATAATAATGCAGTTCTTTGTTTCATTTATTTATTAAAAGTGATCTTTTTAAATTTGAGAATCATGTTTCTGTTCCATGTACACAATATTAATCAACTAGGAGAGATCAGTTAGGCAGTACTGTGTTCTGTCTAAAATGGAGCACATGTAGGTTAACTGCTTACCCAAGTCATCCTCAGAGCAGTTTTCAAGAAATGAAGCCATGTTACCTCATTGAAATCATCAACAAAGTAACTGTAATGGTGGTTTTCCTCAGATCAACCTTAATCATTTGGTAGTGCACTTGTAAGATATAACCTGTCAAATCATGTAAGTTACAGTAATCAGTCATTTACTTAGGTCCTCTGCTAACTACTAGTTTTAGAAAGCAGTTCTCAGCTCCCATGTTTGGTCAGGCTTGGCTGGTTTGCCTTTAGGCATGTTTGTGTTTGTGTACATTTACTCACTAGGCAGGTATTGATTAGCTGATGCTAGCCCAGGCGTACACTACACCAAGAACGTCCACCTGTTAGGGGAAGGGGTAGAGCTGGCCTATGTCTCGCTTTCTGATTGGCTGACACCTGTGTGGCGTGCATACGAGACTGGCTGTTTCGCATTGCTGATTTCTTGTATTTTAATTAACTGTGTATATTGTTATATTAGTCTAGGGTGTATGTTAGCAGACATGTCTAGACAAGTAGTCTGAGATTTGAATATAAGTCTGTGTGGTTGATTTTGAAGAAATGCTGATGGTCAGAAATTATCATTTTAACTGTGACTGTTTGTAGCTGTAAAAAAGCATCATATGAATAATAAATAAAGTTTGACTTCAACAATAAAGAGGAGAACAGAGAACTTGGTCTTTCAATTGTGAAATAGGACAAACTTTGAGCAAATTTTAAACTAGGAGTCACTGAGTAAGGTTACAGTGCTAAGTCCAGGGTAGGCATTGTAGGACAAGTTCTGCACAATAGTCAGCTACACAGGAGCTCAATAGGTTAGCCAACCACTTGGACATGTTACCCTTTGTCAGCCTAGGAAGAGGTGGTGATAGCAGTGCTGAGGTCTAGAAAGCTTTTTTGGCTGGTTAATATGTCAGAACACAAACACAACAGCAGCCAACACCTTTCTTAACTGTCAATTTTCTAAGGAATACAAACCCTAAACTTTCAGTGAAATGCTAGCAATTTTATAACTTCCACCTCTGCAATAATATAGAAATATTTCATACATGCACTACGGAAATATACCAAACAAATTAGAAAATAAAACAGTAGAATTACTGAGTTTACGCAAATGCACTTTGTACATACAGTTTCAAACGCTACAACAAAATATATCTGAAATACCACGCGATTCATCTTCTGTCAAGGCAGACATGTAAACTGTATGATTTCTTTAGCACTTGTAATCTGTTCTGATTAGATTCAAATTAAAACAGAATATTATAAGGATGCAAATCTCTCAGTGATTCTGATTACAGAAGTACAGCATGCATGTCTTATCTGTATATGTGCATAATAAACTGCATAGTTGAACACTAGAAACCTTATCAAATGACCGGCAACAACATCAACTCACAAGCCTTTCTGTTGCTTCTTACTGCTGTACAGGTACAGCTCCTAATGATGAGTACATTATTGCAAAGGTCATCTGGACAGACAAATCTTCTAGATAGAAGCCAAAGGATGGCTCAGCATCCAATATGGCTGACTAGTACTCTGCCAAATGGAATCAACCATCTGGAATATGTTATGAAACCATGATACATTTTACCTGAATCAGCAGTTCAGCAGTCATCTGACAGCACACAGTAACCCAGACGGCTAACCAAAACCTCCAACTATTAATGTGTACATCTACTTTAGAAGTGTGTATTGTGATGATGATGATAACGATGGTGGTGTTGATGGTGGTGGTGATGGTGGTGATGATGGTGGTGATGATGATGATCCAAGAACTTTGATAGCACCACAGTAATAATGCTCAAGGCATCAGTATATGGTCGCTGCAAGGCAAAGTCGGTATCCACACCAATTTCTAGGGCAAGTCCAGTCAAAAGCCAAGAGGGAAATCCAAGACACAGTAGCAGCCTATGGAAAAAATGAGTCCAGGAAAAGCTGGGTTTTAGTCGAGATCTAAAGGCCAACACAAACTCTATACTGACAACATTTATGAGAATAGTTCCAGAGTCTGGCACCAGCAGTGGAGAATACATGCCCACCAAGAGCTGTCCTTGTCCTTGGAACTGTCAGAGTGAAACATTCAGAGGATCTGGTCGCGTAGTTGCAAATCGTGGGAGTCAGCATGAAATGAAGATAGTGAGGTTGGCTGAAATGTAGAACCATACAGACATTTAGCCCAGTTCTGAAAATCATTTGCTTTTCTATGGGTAGCCAGTGCAAGGATTTCAGAACTGGAGATATATGTTGATACTTTGAAGTTCTGATGATGGCTCTGGCCAAGGTGTTTTGGACTCTATGAAGCTTCGTTAAGTTAGCTATAGAAGTGCCGATAAAAAGTGGGTTACAGTAGTCAAGATGGCTAGAGAACAGGGCATGTGTTACACAAACCAAGGCTGATAACTAACTATGAGCTCACCTCAAAATATTCAAGAACCTTTGTTAATTAATTTACTTACAACCCAACTCATATTCCTTAGTTTTAGAAAATGCAATTCAGTTGTAAAGGTACCTGAAGTATGCTTATTAATGGCTCATTAATTTGTTTAAGCTTACTTAGTTAATCATAAACTGATATCTCAATAATCCAGAATATTTCTTTACACCCAAAAAGCATTGGCTAAAAAGCATTGACTAAGCCCTGGCTTCATTTCCAAGGAAATATTTACATCTGGTCATGCCAGTTTGGTAAAACAAGTGTTAGCACAGCCTTCCATTAAGCTGAATACAACTATTTGGCATCATAAGTTGCCAAATTTGGCTAAGATCCACCACTAAACTGGCTATCACTCACATCAGTGATGGAGATAATTTTTCTGCCATGTTTATAACTAATCTGGGTGCAGAGTAACAGGAACTTCTGCCTTTATTCTGTCAAAGGCTAAAACTCATCTTGTCCCATCCATAGTCCGCAGGCGTGGTCGTGGGGTTGACAGCATGGCTGAGAAGTAACTAGCACTATTCATGTGTCCAATTATACTATATTTCACTACACATAGCAGAACAGTCTGTGCCATTTAACTAGGTTAGATACTCTATTAGCACCCAAGAACATGAAACATAGGCTGGTAATAAACAACATATGATTTATGTTTATCAAAAAAACCAGTGTCTTCTTAATACAAAGTAAGCATAGTTAGAAATATCTACAAAAGTTGCAGGAATAGGGTTCCATTTATTTGGCACAGCACAGTTTATGCAGTGGCATAGCTAAGAATGGCAATCATCCCTCCCCTGAATCACAGTTTTGAATTTTAACAAACAATTCCATAATTAAATCAACCTGAGCAAGCACTTCATCCTCCCGCAAATGGGTTTACGGCCAAGCTAATGATTTGGTTAGCACTTTTGTAACTTACAGTTGAATTTTCAGGAAATTGTGGTACTTCTTGCCTCAACTCCATCAGATCATCATACTCTTCATGTCTAGCTACCGACTGATGAAACTGCTTTGGCACACTTGATTCAAATTGTTGGTCACCTGAAATTGCTGCCTCTCAAAAAACTACATAAACTTCATGGAACAAGCTGCAGCCACTGTTCTTGTCTCTCAAAATTTCCTAAACTGAACTCTGCTTAGTTTCTGCTGCTTCATTTTTTATAAAGACAAGCAATATACACAAAGTGACAAACAAAAAATACTAAAAATGGAAATTAAGTGGTACACCTTACAAATAGTCCATGACTTCATGACTCAGTCCCCCTGCTCATGGCGTCGCCTTGCTAAACTTCCCCTAAGGCCAGCCTTTTTCTTAGGGAAAGGTAAGTAAAGCAAATGTCTAGGGCCTTATGTCTTATACTAGAACCCAACACTGTGGGCCTGAAGCTATAACAGGCATAAATTTCAAGGTTGAAATATAGATTTTCTTCTTTATTATGGTAATCCAGAGATTGGGATGAAGTTTTGATCTGATAGGCCCAATATTTCATCCTGCAAGACAAAGACAGAGGGGAGAGGAATAGAGAAAGAGAGTGGTTGGGTATAGAGGCAAGAGGGCTGCTTTGAAAGCTTGAACATATTATATTGGACTCAGAGGGTATTGTGCACAGTAGGCCCATTGAGTCTAAAGTTTTTCATTGGTGCAGTTTGGATCTTTGGAACATCAGCTCTCATGGTTTTTATTTGACCATCATTGAAATTTTGGGTGAAGATGATAAAAATGTATTTAAAAATAATTTCATTTTGCCACCCACTGGACATTCCCCCGCCGGGGGACCACACCACTCCACCTTAGCTGCCCCACTGACGTTATGCATAGAGGTGCATGACTCAAAAGAATGATTTATTTGTAAAGCCGCTAAAGAAAACAGAGGCACTGTGGCTTGGAACTTGGGAGGCAGAAAATGACTGAGGAAGAAAGTAGCCCTCAAAAGTTATAATTAACACAGGTCAATGAAAACTCAACGGGCCTCAAATAGATTAACAATTCTCCAAGTCTAATTATAAATTCAGCCGATTTCTAATTAAGCTCAAGAATAAGGTCAAGATATGAGAGACACAGACGTGCATTGGAGAAAGCAATTAATTAAATCATGGACAGAGCATAGCAACATCTTGGCCAATATGAAATGCAAACTGATAAACTGCTTCACTGATCAGATTCTGGTTTTCAAAGGAATCAAATTGCAAAACTAACAAAATCGACACCTGCTATCTTGGGTACACCTCAAGAACAAGGTCCCAGCTGATTATTGACACTCGGTTGAAAGGTACTATCTGTACACACAAAACACATGAATACATATCCTGCATATATATATATATATTTAATTCAAAACAGTATCTAGAACTTCATGGGTACTTATTTTGATAGCAAACCCTTAACGGTTCCCTAACTGCAACAACACTTAGATCAAACTATGTGCACATACAAATGCTGTGTTTTCCTGGCATTTAATAACAAAAGCAGACAGTTCTAGAAATACAAAGGCCACAAAATTCATTATCAAAGTGACTGACATTTGCATCAGAATGCTTAATTCATCACAAATTCTACATCAATCATAGATGACAATGGGTCTTTTGGAGTGAACTTACAAAAAAATCCCGTACTATAGTTACTGCAATAATCAATCTATGGAGTACAGGAGAAGTAAGATAAAGTAACATAAGGTTAGATAAGGTCAGGAAAGGTATGCTAAAGTAAGCCCTACATGAATATATTTATTACTCATCAGTTTAACTTTTCAAATTTGCAACAGTGAACTTGTTTGGGCCCCCTACAAAGAGGAAGCACACTGTCCAGTCATTCCTATTAAGCAGGTATGTGTGCATGCATGTATATGTATGTGCATGTCTGTATGCATATATGATATCTAAATATGAATGTGGATATCTGGACATTTAAATAGCACCATTTATGAACTTATGAAAGTCCTGGAATGCAGGTACCGTAATAACATATACAAAATATTATTAAGTATTCTAGAAAACATTACAATACTGTTTAAAGACAATTATTTATCAACAACTACTATATTATAATTATTAATACAGCAATAAACTCATCCTGCTAATGCCCTTTCAACAAGTTTTAATTCCCAAAACAGTGCCACAACTTCAGCCACATTTTTAACCCTACAGCAACATTACTTAAACAGTCATATTTTATCAGAGGTTTGAGAGGCCCCTTTTTGCAGATTTTGGCCATAGTTGCTAGTCCATAGCTCAACACCTGCCCCAAAGATTTTCATTTATCGGCAGCAGGGTAGCACAGAAATGTGTATCAAATAAAGTATTCCAAGCTCTGTTCAACCTAAAATGCATCTCACTAATGTGTTTCAAGATCTGTTAAATGTGCTCAATTATAGTCACAGCCGCATGCAAATGATAAATGGGCTCATGTTTTATTATTAAATCACCAGAAAAGCTACTGTGAGTGGAAAATGATAACCTAACACCATTTTGATAGAAGCTTTGTAATATACACACGCAAAAGATAAGGACAGCGTATTCTTAAGGTTAGCTATCTTTTAGATCAGCAACACCAAGGGCAAGAATCTCAACACATAGGATGGCCATTAATACCCGGCCCATCTACCAATAGCCATCAGCTAATGCCATTCCTCTTAATTCAAAACAGGAGCTGGCAATAAACTACCCATCAGATACCACAGAATGGATCTGGGCTACTTTTGGGCCAAGCAAACCAACCAGCCGCCATCTCTACAAACACTAATGCACTGGGTCAAAACTGGGAAGGAAGAATAATTCCTCACTTATGGGGCACTCAGGCAGGTCTGCCACACGGGAGCTACAGGGAGGATAATTGCAGCTTTGGTCACATGCAAATAAGTCCAATTAGTAGTTGGTACAGACAGCATGATGCAGTCAAGGAATGAGGATTTTTACCAGCCAGTCATATCCTTCCTATTAGAATCCAGGGTCCTCTTGTTTCAAAAATTGGGTTAGGTAGTTTCATCAGAACCCCTCAGGGAAAGTGTCCATGGACTGTTTCTTTTAAACAGGAGAATATAACTCTTTTAAATTCCAGGTCTTGCCTCTCCAAGACCGGGTAAGAAAAGCAATGCAATGCCACCAAACACTAATACTGTCAATCTGACAGCACTGAAAATAAGCACTGTCTGTGTGTACAAAGGTGCAGCCACAGTCAAGTCTTGCACTGTCACATTAGGAGCACCTTCGAGGAGTTTCAATTGAAGCTGTGCTAAACAAATCTGTGATTATGATTACCACTGTTCTTATTCAAAACTTCTGTCTTATAACCCCAAAATATAAAAGATTGTAGCCAAAATCTGATAAGTCCTAAACTCCTTAATCCTTTGATTACTGAGAAACAAGGATGCCAGTCATTCAAAATCTATGGACAGTTCAAAAGAATTGGTCAAAATCGAATAGGTCAGTAAATTTCCTAAAATGCAAGAAAATGCAACAAACAGAAGGTTGTTTGTAGCAGTTCAATTTCTTGTGTGTTGCTTCTGTTTTCACACTGTGCACCTGCATATCTCTACAGTTGAATACTTAACTCAACATTTTAGACTATACAATCATCTGCAGTAACCCAGCAGGTTTAGTTATTGTTTCAGGTTAAAGCATATCGCTTAAGAAAGCATATTGCTTACTGGAAGATTTTACTGTGCAAAAGAGTATTCTGTAAAAATATATCATACAATATTTTATTTTGTCCATAATAAAATTTCTCTGGGATGGCAACCCCACTGTGCAGACATTACTTGGTAGCCCAATAGCTGTGTAGATTAATTTTCACCAATGCAGCTATGGTTTGCATTCTGGAGCCAAAGTTATGGGTGGGGTTCATATTTGCTGTGGATTCAGCATTTGTTGAAATTGATTATCAAATCTAATTGATCACCAACTAATCTTTACACTGATAATAGTAATCATGTGTTAAAGTCAAAATGTAAGGTTAACAATTAGCATCATATATAATTTCATAAAATCAATAAGTTTTCCTAAAGTAACTCAAAATGAAGAAGCAGCCACTAATGTCCATTATTACCACAGAGACCTCAATATACACGTACTTTTAACAATATCAGAAGTATATAATTAGCAATGCAAATTAGAAGAACTCTGTTAGAACAAAATGGTGCACCAGGGAGCTAGCCGAAATATACATTTGAAGGTATGAATATGGCCAAGTATCAGACTAGGATGCCTAAGCAGTAGCATTAATATCACAGTCCTTTATGATTAAGAGTCAAATTCACTGTTTTGGTATGCCAAGAAGTATGACTGCTTCTGATTACCTGTCTCCCACAATGCCCATACATTATTTTTAACCCTTTCTAAACTGCTGTGTAATGATGGCCTGCAGCAGAAGGTCAACCAAAGTAAGAGGCCAATAAGTAATAATGTAATCATTTAGATAACACCACTTCAAATAACTGCATAGGAATAGAAAGTGTCTGAAGCCCTTACACATTTTAAATCAGTCTAAGAATAGTATATGCTATGAAGTAACACAGAACATAGCAATATCTAATAAATATAATTATCTCTAGTAAATGTAATAGTGCTTAAACTGCAGTGTAATGTATTGCCACTATATATCTCTGTTATTAAATATAATAGTTTAAATAAAATTTAATGATATATGCAAACAGCTAAAAATTTCTAAAACACCTAAGAACCAGTTTTGAAGTTTCTTTCATAAAGTCGAATTTCGGCACTTTTGGTTCTGATTACTTGCAAATCACAATATTATACAAATGGCTGCTCTAATATCACATGCATGTAAGCAACCAAGTAAGTTCACTGTTGCCTAATAAATTCAATCAACAGTTAAACATCAGAATTAAGCAAAGAAGTAAATACCAGAATTATTATAATCAATATCATTAAACAAAACACGGAAATGTACCTTCAGACTAAGAGACGTCCAGTGCTTGATTCAGCAATGTAACCCTAGAAAAAGGCGGGGTTCTCTGCCATGCCTGCCATCCAGTATGACCAATAGTGACCCTCCTGTTAGTAATACAGTAGAAGCTCATCTGTTGACATGGTTAAGTGAAAGCCTTACCCTGTCCGCCCTCCTGAACCCGGCAACCTTAAAAGTTTCATTATCAAACCTAATAAGCCTGAACCATGCAGGATGGTGTGGACTGCCAAACCAGAGAGAGGGAGACAGACAGACAGACATACACAGACAGACAGACAGGCAGGCGGACAGACAGACAGAGTGCTTAGGCACTAGCAAGGATTGGCCAACCAATCTGCGGAAAGAGAGGCTATTAGTCTTGGTCTTGCTGCTCAAGGGAGGAGGTACCATTCATCCCATAACCACTCACATCTGCGTGTTCCTGTGCATGTGTGCATGCGAGTGAGCTAAGGCTTCCTCTGACTCCAATAACTGTAAAACTCTCGGACTTAGAACTATGAACGAAAACACTTTTACCTTCATTTATGCAATGGGATTACTGCCTCTACAGTCTGCATGTTTTAGTGCATATCGATGAATATGACTTTGATAAGATGGCATGAATTTATGCGTTTAGTTATGTTATCTTGCTTCTTTTAAGAATCTCTCAAAGGCAGAGTTATGGTGGCCCAGGGACTAACGTTTTGGCCTATCACCTCTGCCACCTGGATTAAACTTCTTTATTTGACAGAGGTTGCATCGTGAAACCCCAGAAAACTGTAGATGGCCATAATGCTATTTAAGAAAGCCTTCTTCAAATCCAAATAACAGATTACTTAGGACCTTGCCAATTTAAATGTTAAGAATTGCAGAAATTTTAAAATAATTTGACTGTTATAACTCATAAAATAGCAAACTCTGTCTTCTTAGATGGATAGATATTTAAGATAAAACTTCCATTTCTTCCAGTTCTCTTTTATCATCATACCTACAGATTATAGTGATCAAGTTTATTAATATTTTCTGAGCAGAAAAACTCCTTTGGTTTTCCATTACAGTACTACTTATGTACATCAAAGTTTTACCTCATTTTAGTGGCCTCACATGAAAGACGGAAGGTGAACTAAACGCATGAAGGTGAGCACACAGTCCAAAATCTGTGGCTTACAGCAGCATTCATCATGTCTGCTTCTGTTCACCAAAATTTCTGTTCCTTTTTCTGTTCGCGGGTTGCTGTACACCTACAGTAGTTCCTTTTCCCAGCACATTCCTGCCACTCCTTCTGTAGTTAGCACTTGGAAAGTGGCACACCTGCTGGCTACCTGCTTAAGTATAACACTCAATGACAAACCTGTCTTGAAACAATCATGGACCGAATTCCTGAACGTGTTTGGATAGACCTCAGCTGGTAGATATATTCTTCTGGCATGTTTCTGTCTAGCTAGACGGGCAGGGCCAAAATCCAGTGTTCTGAGTCAATACCTAGTCATGGTGTTATTCAGATGCTTGATATCGTTCTTCTTTCCTGTATTCATCAGAAACTGTACGTAAATATTCACATCTTTCACCTCAGGTGTGGTATCCAAAGACTGCTTCACTGGTGTAGTCTTGACCACTGTAATTTCATATCAACTGGCCTTTAAAGAGCTAAGTTTTAAAATTACAGAATCCAAAAAGTTCTACTTTCTAACTGAACAAATTGCAAAGAATGATTGCATCATCTCATTAACAGTCACAAATGTGGATTCACATTTATTCCAAACTGTTTTCATTTTCATGCAACTCTTCAATCTCTAACACAACACACAGTGTGCATAACAAAATCTCCAGTGACATTTTCCATTGCAATAGAACAGCATAATGAACAGTGCCGTCTTTGTTGGAAGTCTCGTGTTCTTGAATTTTTGTCATCGTTCATCACGATGAAGATTCATCATTTTCCAGCTTAGGCTGTCACAGTCTTCAGACTAATTTTTGTGCAGCTTGATATTCTCAAAGCAACTGTCAAAACCTGTCTTCATGTTCTTCTCAGCCCAAACCTGTATTGTATTTTATTGTGCTGGTAAAAATTTATTAAGCACTTTTTACAAAGGTATTGTAGGTGGAAGATGGTCTCACATCGATGGCCTAACCACGGCAAAATTTCTATTCAGCACAGAGAAAGTTCTAACAAATGTACTATTCACACACTTTCTCAATCAAATAAAATTTAATCATAAACTATTGTCACATCAGCTATATTTCAAATGCAAAAAAATTTGTTACATAAAGGTAGACACAAAATGAACTCAAATTGTACAATGTACAATTAATAGAC
This sequence comes from Norana najaformis, assembly GCA_964023275.1. Lineage (NCBI taxonomy): Eukaryota > Metazoa > Annelida > Clitellata > Crassiclitellata > Hormogastridae > Norana > Norana najaformis. The sequence goes on from OZ029921.1 coordinate 14,820,763, forward strand.
GAGATAATTATTAGGTGAGATTATCCACTATTCATGCCCAACTCAATACCACAGCAGCTGACATTTGTCTCTTACACCACTTTAGACAACAAACTACAAGTGGAATGAGGCCATTTCTTCTTCCTCCTCCTCTTCCTCTTCCTCCTCCTCCTCCAACCAATAAACCTGTTGCCTGCAGCATAAATCTGAACACTTCCTCAAAGCCTAGTAGCAAACAACCACCTGGTCAGAAAGTCATGAGAGCGTCTTTTAACTTATGTAAAAACAACTCCTGATAATCTGTCAGAAGATGAAGAGCATTTTGTAGTTTAAGACCAGTTATGTAGGAACCAGTTCAAGACTGATAAGCCTGGCTCTTTGGTGATGACATCTGGATACACTGTATAGGGCTTAGCAGCTTGTATGTGATCCCTCCCAGATGGGAAGAACTCCACTAAGGTGGTCTAAACAGAAAGCAGTCCAACTTAAACAATGCCTTAACATAAACCTCTTCCTTGTTCACTGCCATCGGCTGCACACATACCTTCCCTGGATAATACACGTCAATTAGGGACTGGCCCAAGTGGGAGATGAGTCCCTAAGGCTAAATGATCAAACCCTATAAATCAAACTAATGTGGACCATTGGTAAACTATCAGAGACCCTTTCCCAACAGTAAAACTAGGTATGTTCCAGGGCTGAGGGAAAGAACTTGGCACTTCTTGTCTTTAGGGCTAAAGAAGTCCAATAACACAAAAAGTTGACTATCACTAGGGTAATGGATAAGATGACGGTTTCAACAGACAGACGGCAAGTCAAACTATGTCATGAACTCTGAGGCCCGCTGTAACAATCTAATTTGAATAACTAATTCATGATCTGCTATTATCTTAAATTTTACATCAAATCATTACTTACTCATTTTCTTTTGCACCAATGTCAGACAATATCTACTCATTCGGCTCAAAGATAATTTAATATAAGTGACCTATGTCTGGTGATTCTCGTTGGTTGGAAATTACTTAAATCTTAAGCGATAAATAAATGTGCCAACCCAATGACTAAGATTTTATGGTCAGAAATAAACAAAATAAACTTATATAAAATAAACTGTAGTAATGGCAAAAATAGGTGAAATAAACAATGGACTATGAGATTCAATTTGTTGCCCTATGAAGTCTTTCTTAATTGTCAAGTGTATCAAATATCTGGATGCTTTTCATGTCTGCTGTGACTGTGCATGAGAAAAACTTTACAGTGGGAAAAAATCAAACTGGAATTGCCAATTTAATCAGATGAAAACTGCATGATTCTATCATAAATAATAAAAAGTTACAACTTTTTAAAGATGTAGGTGTCTTTGTGCCTACTTTTAAGATATTGCGAATTAAAGTTTACCACAACTACTAGTATGACTCAACCTAAGTTGCTGTGCCTAGGAGTCATAAATGTAGACAAGAGTAGTAAAAAGGAGCATATTCGTACATAGTTAAGAAAAATATTGACATGACTTGTTCGTTTGCACAAAACTTGATGTACATAACTTCAAAACAGGGCACCAAGGGGCATGTTTAAATAAGTTTTGTGGTAGGGCATCATAATAAAATTGAAATAAAAATACTTAAGACAGTTAAACTCTACATAAGGACTTATATCTTGTTATCAAATATAACAAGAAATATAAATATGCAAAGAACTCATTTTGACCAATTTTATGCCTACTTGGCTTCTCAGCACATTTCTTACAAATTTACTTTTCCGATTGTGTGAGGGTTTTCTCAAGAACAGTAAAAAAATTTAAATTTCGAATTCCAGCAAATCTTGCTATGCCACGTTAGTTTCCAAAAATAAGTAGACACTTTCCAGCTTAATTGGCTGAATATTGCCACTTAAGTCAAGCAAATATTAACAGTTTTCCACAGAATGGTGTCAGTGCAGAGCATATTGAGGAAAGCGTCAATTAAACAAAATCAAAGTCAAATTAGTCAATCAAAAAAATGATGAAATAGACAATTTTTTTAAACTATTGATAGGGCAACCTGACCTAAGTTTCTCATACCTTGAGACTTTGAAACAGAGGCATGTTTGCAGAAAACCTGGCCAGGCACACAATATTTTGGAACTCCTACTGGACTTTGGGGCTGAGCCTCTGATGGTGTTTAGCCTATGGGCTAAATGCTACAAGTTGAAGATGATTTTATGTAAGTGATATTGACACTGTAATCTGAAACTAGAAACTATGTTAAAAAATCTGAAGTTGTTTATTTTAGTGAAGGAAATGTAAGTATATGATATATGTTCTCATTTGATGTAATGCAGTAAGTTTTGCTGATATGTCCTTCCAATCAGAGCAACCATTCATCATTTGTGTCTTTAGAAGAAAACAACTTACAAACGTATCAACAAATGCAGCCGCTCATTTTGTTAAAACACAGCCATGGCATTTTTCTCAGGTTCCATTAGATTTTCTAAGTACTGGTAAAAAATTTTTGCAGAAAAATTTTAATGATAGGTTCTATCTTGATCTTTGACCTGCATGCTTTTACTCCTCCAAATTTTGTGTCTTCTCAAAAATTGCTTCCTCAGCTTTTCAGTTATAATATCAGGCTAATGACCAACATCATCTGGATATGCTATTTCAGTCTTGGAGGCATTATTATGAAGTGTCTGCTCTTCACTGTCATTGTTTAGCTCCAAGTTTACTTCAGTGTTGGTAGTGTTAACCTCAGTAGTTTCAACCTGCCTCTCAATCCACTGCAGTTAGAAATGGTGTTGTCTTAGTCAGGGGGTGGGATGGTTTCCTGTTGGCAGAAAATAATTAATGACATCATCATCCTGATTCAACATCTATGCAATCAGCATGCTATCCAAAGTTACTGCCATATTCATGGAAGACTGAGCATGACAACTTCTGTCTTCTGCATTGGCATTAGCCATAACTAAATTTCTGTTATAGTCCTGGCTATGGCTTAACAATTTAACAAGCGACTGCCTCTGTTTACTTAATTCATTTTTTACATGTTGACTCTTTGTTCTTTTTGCAGCTTCAGATTCATAGCAATGTTTCATTGCATCAAATTCTATTCAGCAGGTTTTATTATATCAATATTATTACTGATTCAAGTCTAAAGAACCAAAGTGAAAACGGTCAAAATGCCTACTGGCAGACTGAAATATTTTACACTTAAAATGCAGATGGCCATTACAGCTCATTGCTCATGAGTTTGATGATAGTTTACCCAGATATATAGACTAAAAAGTCAAAATTAACAATAATTATTATAAATTACCATTTTATACTTATTTATCAATCATTAATTTTATGCGATTACTAAACTCTTAAAATATATCTAAAATGTTTCTGAATGTTATTTTTATAAGTACAGTAACTGGAAATATTATATTTTCAGTCGCTTGTGCCCAGAGCCCCAAGCACACCTAATGCACCTATGCACCTACCTAATGCATCTATGCACCCACATAATGCACCTATGCACCCACCTAATGCATCTATGCACCCACCTAATGCATCTATGCACCCACTTAATGCATCTATGCACCCACATAATGCATCTATGCACCCACCTAATGCATCTATGCACCCACCTAATGCATCTATGCACCCACCTAATGCATCTATGCTTAAATGTGCCACTAATCTGAACACGTAAATTAGCAGAGTAATTTTTTTCTTTTAAATTCACCACTACTTAACAGTTCAAAAGGAAAAATTACCAAATTGTCTAGCGTCTATGTGTACATAAAGCAGGTGGTATTTTCAAGAGCTGAATTCATCTCATCCTAGAGGAAGACACCATATGGCATATTCCACTATCCTACTTCAATTGATACAGAGGCTGCTGACCAGCTTAGAGGTGTCCAAAAAAGTCTTCCACACATAACCACAGAGCGAGTCTGAATAATAATAAAGATTACAATACTGTCATGCTCAGAGAAGTCCAAATAAATAGGGGGCCCGTGGGGTGTTGTATGCTCCCCAGTTGGGTCAGAGAAACAAATGCATTTTAGGAAATAAAATGGACCAAGAATCAGATATGTGAAATTAGCATGGAAAATATTCTTCATTTTATAATATTCATATCCATCGAAGAGCAAAGTTGAGCCCTGGTAAGGGAAGACACAGCTAAAAATCTCATGGGATCTACATAAATCTCAAGGTTGATGGTTTTGGCCTCATGAGGCCCAAAGACCTGGACCCCCCTCGGCCAGGTACTCATCTGGTCATGTTGTTGATTGGCTGCTTCAGAGGAGTTTAAAGTGGTAACACACCAGGGACTTCAACGAACACTTTAAAGCCATTAGGGTTTCTCTGCTGCAGTCCTCAGCTATTTCATGCAGCTGAAGATGTCCAAGTGCACTGCCAATAGTTGTTGTCTTTCTCGTGTCTCGTTACATAGGACCTAGTGCTTACTGATGAAACTGTAAACATTAAGAGGCTCACATGGGCAACCAAATCGACAGATGGCTTCTGGATTCAAAGTTGGTGACAAACCGCAGCAGTAAAAAACCACTAAAACTGCACTCAAGTATAATTCGATACAATAACATTCACTACTGACCACAATTATTTGCTCAGAGGATAAATCAAATGAATACAAAATGCCTCATAATATCGCTTACATGTTCGACCACTACACACACAAAATTAATGTCTGCTACCAACTGACACTAGTTTGGCCAGTGCAGTTGTTTGATAGCCAAGTCATGGTGGCCAACAAGCCAGAAAATTCTATTTCATTACCATTATAGGTTAGACTAATCGTCTGGCTTGGCAAATTTTATGCTCAGACAATTATGTGCAATCTGGCCACACACGTGTGTCCTATCTGGAAGCAGACATTTATTTAAAGAGTTCACTTATGTGTAGGGACACAGCAGAGAACAAGACAATGAAACAGTACACAGATGCAATTGAAGAAAGGCTGCTGCCTCTGTCAGTTTTCACACAGATCAGATCAAGTCAGTTCAATCATTTATTGAAACCATTCACACAAACAAAGGTCTTCTTAAATACAGCGTACAAAAATCTCCATGGGCATCAAAAGGACAAGGTCCCGCTTAATGGAGCCGCCTATAACCTAATACAAATAATACAAATGTGCAATGGCAAATGAACAGCTTAAGATATATTAATTAAAGTATGTCATTTAAGACATTTAAAGCAAAACTAAAACTAAAAGACGATGCAAGAATAAAGAAAAGCATTCATTCACTCCTATAATGAATCAATTTTTAGTTATCCTGTATGTAAAAGGCAGGCAAATTTTAATTTCAATTTTAATAATGCAAGTTGCTTTATTGCCAAGAAAACTGATTCTTCTGATAGTATTATTACAAAACATTTAATTCCACCAAAATGTGTGTCATAATTTATAACTTTAAAAACGCATGTCTTTAACACACAAATGAATTCGTCCAATAAAAAATTCTGAAGCAGTGGCATATTTCAATTAAATGTAATAAGCAATACTTTTCTGATGAATCATTTTTATGATCGTCAACAGCATGTGATTAGTTTTTCACATCTGATGCTGTATAAATTGCAGCAATATATAATACAATGGGAATTTGAATGTTCCAAAGTAAGAAAATGCCATCAGGCCTCCTACGTGTATCAGTTTCTGCAGACCTATAAACGAAACTTTATATATATATATATATATATAGGCCGGATGCTGAAGATGGTTGGATGCAATTAATAGGCAACCCAAGTTGGTGAATGGGTTAGTAAGCAACTGAGAGAGAGATGTCTGCAGATTAAAGAGCCAGACAGTCAGGTGAGTCTCCCGGCAGAACAGCTCTCTGGTGAGATGAAAAACAGGTTTCTCAGCAGTAAGGTACATTGGCACACATCTTGGAGCAGTGGAGAAATGGTTCATCATTGTAGGCCAAGTGTTTTTGTGTTGTTGATGGTTAGTTTATACTGATTCAAATTGCTGTTGTTATGATTTAGTTTGGCTAACTCAAGACAATGGTCACAACCAGGCAGAAACTAATTTGAGAAGAATGAGATTTAGATTGGTGAAATCAAAGGGTCAGATGTGAAGTTGGACCAGATAGAAAGGACTAATGGAAAGAAACCAACTTATCTCTCTGCTGGCAAGAATCCAGGACAAAGAAGGGAAGGAAGCTGGGGATTCATTCCGTATAAGCCCAAATCCCAAGAGTGGCATCAACTCCAAGTAATCTTCCTGGATGGTTAGAGGATCTAAGTTCAGACATTTCAAGCCGACTCTCTGGGGAACTCCATCTTCCCACCCTAAATGATCGTCTAGGGAGTTTCAATCAGAACCATTACTTCCTCAAGCCCTGGGACAACTTCTATGCAACTAGGTTTCAAATGTATCCAGGAAAATCATTCATGTTTATGAAAAATATTACTACAAATCAGTGTCATTACATAATACTTATACTTCAAATCACTGAGAGCATAGAATCCAGCTAAAATGCTCTAACCACAGAAAATCTAATCTAATCTAATGATTTATATATCAGGTGCATCATAATGATCACAGCATCAATCGATGGTCGTTTCAAGATAAATCACAATTCAAATCATAATCCATTGGAGAAGACAGATCAAGTTCCAACAGGTCAGAGAAACCAGAAGTTAGGCTATGGAGATAAGCAAGCCCAAAACAGATGAATCTTAATTTTAAACCTGAATGACATTAAAGAACTGAGAGTTAACAGAACTGAACACAACAGAATTCATTGCTTTGGACCAACAACCAAGGATGCTCAAGAACACAGCACTGTCCCATCATGATGCACAACACAAGTGACACTGTCCATTGATCGAGTGCAATATTTGTTTGTATGATGAGTGACCATGGAACACAGATAGATCGGGTGATTTTAATGTAGTACTTTGTGAATTATATTATTAAAATTATTAAAACAAACTTTGGAAATAAAAGCCCTACACGGCATCAGCCAATAATTAGCTTGCAATACAAGGTCATAGAGCAAAGAATGACATACAGCAGTAAAGCACTAGTATGCTATTTGCCTATAATAGGTACCGGTAGGTAAGTACCTGTAACAAAATGTGTTCAGGTTAATTTCTAAAATTACTACAAAAGTATCAAAAAAGAAGCAACACTAGGAAAGGCAGATCTTCTGAGTATGTAAGCATGTATATCTTGAAAGGCACTGTATGAATTATGTGTTACAGTAAGTATTGCAAATGCCACCCACTCCAGTGCACTGGATGTATGCCAACATCAGATACACCTGAACTACTACTTTGGGGAACTATAAAGTTAATCAATGAGTATGACCTTGAAAATATGGGAAAGAAAACTTTGACATTTCAATGGACATTTTTAGTCTCTTGTCAGTATTTAGTACAACTGAGAAATATATAAACTGTGTCAAATTCTTCATAGACTCTGAACAAATTATTTAGTTTAAAGCATGGTTGAGCTAACTTGACACAAATAGACATAAGGACTAAATCAAATACCAAAATGGAACTGTAAATATAATTCAGGGGTTAACAACTTCCCCAATTGTGGTGATTTTGCCTCAGGCATAACTGAAATCCTAATCATGCAAGTGCTATTCCACACAATTACACCCTTTTAACCCTCACACTTCCTGTAAATGGATAGAGGTCAGGACAGGTCACCACTAACACAGAAACTGCAGCAATCAAAAACAGTACACATGGTAAGATCAAAGGCAGCAATAATTGGTAATTCTGAGAAATCAACTTTCTGACAACCAAGTTATAAATCACATAATGTAGACCATTCCAAGTAGAATGAATATCTAAGGCCTGGTCAACAGACTGGTTCATGGCATTGAAGCACCAAATAAAAGTACATGAAATAAACCATGTTATCCATTATTGCTGAATTACGGCAAATTGTTAACACAACTGCTTTAACATTTTAAAAAATCTACTACACTCACTGCAGTAAGAAAAATTCTAAAAGTTGATCAACGTGTCATTTGAATGCATTTCTAAACTTGCCAAAATAAGAAAGACTTCTAAAGGTTCATAAAAAATTTAATCTGAATGCCTCTTTAAACTCATCAACTCATTGCAAATTCCACTGAACTTGCAATGCAGTAAAGAATAATTCTAATTTTCGATGAGAATTTGATCTGACTGCGTTTCTACACCAACCTGAAGACGTTCCTGGCACTTCAGCGACCACAACAGTTTCACATAATATTATATTTTCAGAGTGTTCGCTGCAGTCCTTGTCTCGTCAGAAGTTGATATCCTTGTGCGCAGCCCAGACTGAACCAGTCGACCGATGCAGGGTGATGATGATGGTCCGCCGCCGAAGAGCACAGAGCCTCATGACAGTTTATTTAAGCTAAATGACTGGATCCGTCTGAGCATGCCCGGGTTTTATGTAGGTATAACGATCCAGTGGCGGGCCGCCCGGCCTGTGATCGGACTCTCTCGCAGGCACAACTTCTGGTAGTTATAGAGGCAAGCTGGCCTGCCGACCAGCCACACTGCTGCTTGGCCCACAAATGGCCTTTCTGACTTCCGTCACCTTTGACTTCTAGACCCCTTGTTAATGCAGGCTCTAAGTCATGATCATTTTACAGAACCATAAAGGGAGAGACCCAAAACCATATAACAGTAAGTGAATACCACTTGCCGGACATCAAATGGGAGCTTTGATCAAGAATTTATCACTTCTTCCCCCGCCCCCGCCCCCATCCGGAACAGGAAACATGTCAAGATAACAACGTATAAAAACCTATCAACAGATATAAATACATTTCCGTTCCGGATTCCGGGTTTCTGTGCTGCCAACTAGCGAAATAGCAGTGCAATATTTGGCATCTCAAATTTCAAAGAGGATTAAACGATAAAAATATTCATGAATCAATAGGAACTGCACAATTTGTTAACGAAAGGCGGATATTAACCAAAACTCGCCCAAAGACCGTATATTGAACAGAATTGTGTGATACACGTACAAACCCATAAACTGCCGATCGAATTACCGCATTCAAATGGGTCTCATCAAATGTATATATTTGCACTCTGGCAGCCGCACTCCTCGAATACAGATTCAAATACAGATTCGCCTATACTAGCAGAATTCACAATTCAGGCCAGGATGGTCATGAGGGTACATAAAGAACCCATACGTGGTCCAAATGGGTTTCATCAAATGGATATGTTTGCACTCTGGCAGCCGCACTCCTCGTATACAGATTCAAATACAGATACGCCAAAATCCGGAAAATCTGCATACACAAATACAGATTCGCCTATATAAGCAGAATGCACAATTCAGGCCAGGATGGTCATGAGGGTACATAAAGAACCCATACGTGGTCCATATGGGTCTCATAAAATGAATCTAGTTGCACTCTGGCAGCCGCACTCCTCGTATACAGATTCAAATACAGATTCGCCAAAATCCGGAAAATCTGCATATACAAATACAGATTCGCCTATGGAAGCAGAATGCACAATTCAGGCCAGGATGGTCACGAGGGTCCATAAGGGAACTATACTTGGTCCATATGGGTCTCATAAAATGAATCTAGTTGCACTCTGGCAGCCGCACTCCTCGTATACAGATTCAAATACAGATTCGCGAAATTCCGGAAATTCTGCATATACAAATACAGATTCGAGGAATTTCGGAAAAATGCTGTGATCATTCTTTCTGCACTTGTGGTGCCCACAAGTATCTGTCCTTAGACCTTTATTATTTACAATCCACTGCACCAGGCACCCGCATAGCCAACCACTTTGGAGCGAAGGTACAGCTGTGCGCTGATGACAATCGGCTTTGCATTGCTCTTTCACCCATCAGTCAGTCAAGGTGAAACTTGGTGAATTTCTCTGTTCTGTTCATGAATGGTTCTGTTTCAATGGTTTGGCCAGAAAACCAGATAAATCTGAGGTGATCATGTTTGGCTCATGCCAACGTCTGTGATTTCTCCCTTCACATTCCAGCATTGACCTAGCTGGCACTGTTCCGATATTGAGCAGAATTTTTGGTGTAATTTTGGACAGCAAACTCACATTTCGACCCCACTTTAGAAACTTATGTAAATCTTGTCTCTATCATATCTGGGCATTACGTCACATAAGGTCTGCTTTTTACCAATAACATGGCACAAACTGTAACCTGTTGTCTGATCTGATCTCTCCTTGATTATGCCAACGAGGTATTTCAGATCTTGAACTCAAAGGCTTCAGTTCATCCAAAATTTCGTGGCTCGTGTGGTGCTGCGTGCACTTCCTCGTACAAATTCCTTAGCTATAGTAAACGAGCTCCACTGAATTCCTCCGAAAATCCGGATAAGATTTAAGGTATCCGGTCTTACCTATAAAATTCATGCCACTAGCACTCCTAACTACCTTAAATGAAAAGTCTCTCTTTGCATCCCTCCTCGCAGCCTACGATCTTCAGGTACGGGTCTTTTCCTGAGCCACGATGCAGAACTGTCCTGGGCTCGCGTTCATTCCACACTGTAGCGCTTCTCTGTATTTTACCTTACTTTGTATCCGATGCAATGCAAAGGTGCTACAATACATAGCAACAAATACTTGAGCAGCGCCGTGTTACAACATCAATCGCATGCTGATTACACCTCACTCAGACACTTGTCCATTATAGAATGCGGGTGACATCGAAGATGCACTTGAGGCAGCGAAGGCGCAGATGCTCAGACGCCGAGAAGAGTACACAAATGAAGGGTCAGGGTGGAGACTCAGAAATGTAGAGGCGCTGAATCTAGGTACGGCTCAGTATCGGCTGTTTCACGACAGCAGTTACATTCGACCGCGCTATGTCGTTAACGTGCAAAACAGAGACAACCGCTGCTTTGAGTGGACTGTGTTGTCGGCAATGTATCCGGCAGAAAAGACTCCCAACGCTCAATCAAATGCAGTGCCCATCTAAGAGAGCTGAATTTCTCCGGGATCGAATTTCCAGTAAAGGTGTCCGACGTCGGCAAGTTCGAGCGCCAGAACCTGCCCATAGCGTAAGCGTGTTCGGGTGTGTCGCGAATTCGTTTAAGTTTCAAGGAAAAGCCAATTTCTAATTTCAGTTGTTATATTTACAATGTTTAATTACAGATTTTATTTACAAAGACTCTTCCTTCAACAGAATAACCAATAACTGTCTTATCAAAAAACACTGCAAGCCATCCTATACACAGAAACACCAAAATAAACTCTCGCGACTACCACAGTCCTACGGGAGTAGTAGAAGTCTCAGGCATCTGGCGCTGGCCTATTCCGGTCGACTTCTCCACTCGCAGAATCACCATTCAGAAATACTTGACTGGATTCGGATTCCATCCCTCATACACAGTCGACAAGCTCTATAACGGTCCCTTGTAATCAAACCAACCAGCTCCAATTCATCCACGCCACCAGGACCACGGGTACCGGGCTAAATTCACATACAATAAACTTTTTTCAAAATACTTGAATACTAAATTCCAATGAGTGCAGTTTTCCAACATGTAACCCTACATAAACCACAAAACTGCGTACCAAACAACGCACAAAGTATACCATCTCCGGCAGATATTAAATACCGCAGATATATACATTTAAAGCATTCTAATATATCTGCATACACAAACTGCAAAAATTGAAGTCCATTATTCAAATAGGACACCTAAGACCTCAGCTATTCAAATAGATATCGCTACGCGTCTTACTTATAGCCAGACTTATATGCATAATTTAAATCCTGTGTAGCCTACAACTCAAGCAGACTCCTCAATTACGCACTAACACGGGTGTGTAGGTATGTATATGTATGTATATATATATATATATACTCTAAATACATACATTTTAAACTAGCTGAAATGTAACACTATATATACACAAACACGAATACGAAGATTAAGGGAAGGAAAGCATTTCTCGGCTCCTCAAGCTTCGCTCCTCCAATTCCTCTGACTGAACCCTCCTTCGAATTCCCCGAAAATCATCTTCTCCTCGCTCCGTCACTCAGAAACTGACTCAACCCAGTGACTCCTCAACCCTCGGTACGGCCGTCCTTCTTATTCACCGTCCCCAACAGCCGATCCTACTTTCCTGCCACCCAGGTGCGATTACAACAGGAATGGGCAAACATTAGCGCATTTTGTGACAGGGTGGAGTCGTGGGTTGCATCCAATAGATGTCTCATGAGAGGCTAGATTCACACAACGTCGCTCTTCTACTGCGGTTAAACGGTGAAAACCAGCACTACTCAGCCGTGGACACCTGCTGGGCGTACATGAGCAGAACAAGACCAACGTGAGACTTCGGGACACGAAAAAGTGGATAGCGCCAGAAGGAGTCAAAACGCGGGCATACGGGTACTATCTCACCTAGCGTGAATGTCAAGGGCGAAAAAACATGACGCAGATAGTATTATAGGATGACGGATGTCCGTTCTATCCGGTCAACGTCCATCCCGAGCAGCGACTTTGCCGACATAGCAGCCGACACAAGCAGGGCGTCTTTCTTCTCACTCTTAGAGGCGACTATAGGCAGTGCTGGGAAGTACTTGAACTACACCAGGTCAATACGCATTTCATGAGACCCTTAATGGCCATGTATGGGTTCCTTATGGACCCATATATGACTACACTTGTCTGAGTTGTGCATTTTCTCGATATAGGTGAATCTGTATTTGTATATGCTGAATTTCCGGAATTTCGCGAATCTGTATTTGAATCTGTATACGAGGAGTGCGGCTGCCAGAGTGCAAACATATCCATTTGATGAAACCCATATGGACCACGTATGGGTTCTTTATGTACCCTCATGACCATCCTGGCCTGAATTGTGAATTCTGCTTATATAGGCGAATCTGTATTTGTGTATGCTGATTTTCCGGATTTTGGCGAATCTGTATTTGAATCTGTATACGAGGAGTGCGGCTGCCAGAGTGCAACTAGATTCATTTTATGAGACCCATATGGACCAAGTATAGTTCCCTTATGTACCCTCATGACCATCCTGGCCTGAATTGTGCATTCTGCTTCTATAGGCGAATCTGTATTTGTATATGCAGATTTTCCGGATTTTGGCGAATCTGTATTTGAATCTGTATACGAGGAGTGCGGCTGCCAGAGTGCAACTAGATTCATTTTATGAGACCCATATGGACCACGTATGGGTTCTTTATGTACCCTCATGACCATCCTGGCCTGAATTGTGCATTCTGCTTATATAGGCGAATCTGTATTTGTGTATGCTGATTTTCCGGATTTTGGCGTATCTGTATTTGAATCTGTATACGAGGAGTGCGGCTGCCAGAGTGCAACTAGATTCATTTTATGAGACCCATATGGACCAAGTATAGTTCCCTTATGGATCCTCATGTCCATCCTGGCCTGAATTGTGCATTCTGCTTCTATAGGCGAATCTGTATTTGTGTATGCTGATTTTCCGGATTTTGGCGAATCTGTATTTGAATCTGTATACGAGGAGTGCGGCTGCCAGAGTGCAAATATATCCATTTGATGAAACCCATATGGACCACGTATGGGTTCGATATACATTTGGCGAACAATCCAGTTCCAATTCGTTCGTGAACTTTTCAATCAATGACGCGTGCTACGCATTTTTGTTGAAGCATTACATTTCCCTAGGTGACGCTCTAGTAACCCGGAATCCGGATATGTATTTATATTTGTATTTGTATTTGTTGATAGGTTTCGCCGCGTAAGATAACAGCTACAGAAGGACTTTCATTAAAGCACTTCACACGCCAAACAATGATTTATGTCTGCAACTGCTTGAGAAACAAATGCGTTTTCTCAAACCCTTCGAGGTGGACGATTAAGTGGATATGAACTACCTAAGCCGGAAATTGACTTCACTGGGATCAGAGAACACTTTAACAACATAAGATCTATGTCAAAATGTTTTCTATAGCGACCATATGGCCGCGACTCTGCTAATTTTTCAGTTAATTCAGCCTCTAAGAAAAAATTAAGTGTCAAGTACTCTCTGAAAAAGTGGAGAATTGGTCTACAAGTGCAGACTTCGGCTGAACACTTAAAAGTCTGGTTCATTGGCAATGTGTAGACTTTTCTGCAACAATTTTTTGTGTGGATAACTCGGTCATCAACACTGGTGTAGACAAAACTTGCAACAAAATTGTAGAGATAGAAGTCTACAATAATGTAGTGTTTTGGCTGCTTCTATGATGTCTAAATAAATAATGTCTAAACAAAAGTAGTGCAACAGCTACAGTTATGTGTTGCTACATCTACGATAACATTGTAGTAGTAATACCTATATTCATGTGGTGTTGCATCTACTTCTGTGTTGTAATAATATCTACATATGGCTTCTACATTTATGTAGTGTTGCTTCTAGCTATATGTAATAATAATGTTACACTTAATGTGTACTTATCAGATATTAGTACATATACATATTAATATACAAATCACTCATTAAAGTGTAGCCAATTATGCACTTTTAATTGCAACTGCAGTGTTACCACATATAAAACAGTTTAATCAATTGAACCCTAGTGTGAAACAATTTTTATTGGGTAAACATTCAATCAAAAATGAGAAATGCCCATAAGTTAAAAGTTAAAGTTAAAAGTTAGCATTCTTCCTCTTTGCTTCTCCTCCGTCAGGCCACCGCCGACGATGAGTCCTCAACCTGTCGTCTCCACTGTTCTCTGTCGCTGATCTTGTCCCTTGCTTCTCTCATGCTTATTTTCATTCCCTCCAGATCTTCTCTTATGTTGTCCATCCACGTCTTCTGTTGTCTTCCCCTGCTCCTCGTTCCTTCTATATATCCATTTAAAGCCATTGATGGTAATCTGTTATTGTCCATTCTCATCACATGTCCCGGCCATTTTAGTCTTTTTTTCCTTATTCTATCAATGAGTGTTTCTTCTTGTCCCAGTTCTCTCCTAGTCACCTCGTTTCTGATCCTTTCTCTTCTACTCCTGCCCATTATTCTTCTCAGCCAGCTCATCTCCATCGCCAAAAGTTTCCTCTCATCTTCTTTTCTCAGACACCAGCATTCTGAGCCATACAGTAGTACTGGTATGACCAAGGTTTCATACAGCTTCATCTTGGTTCTCGTTGATATATTCCTGTCTCTCCAGATTTTATTTAGCTTGCCGAACATTGCACATGCCAGAGTACTTCTTCTCTTGATGTCTCTTGTACATCTGGCGTCTTCTGTAATAAGCCCTCCTAGATATACAAACTCTGTCACTTGTTCTAACTTTTCTCCTCCTAATCTAATATCCAGTACCTCATTTCTTTTCCCCACTGTCATCGTCTTGGTCTTCTGTGCATTGATTCTGAGTCCCAGCCTCTTGCTGCTGGAGTCCACCTTGTTGGTCAGGTCCTGCAGATATAACCTGCTCTCTGCTACTAGGTCTATATCATCTGCAAATCTGAGGTTATTGAGGATCTTAGCATAAAGTAGTTTAAAGAAATAAAATAGTGATAAACAATGTCAACCATGTAAAGAGTAAATTAAAAGTGATTAATTCAGATACCTCAAAATTTAGCCTAAACTAGTTTAAGGAAGCAATATAGTGAGAAAAAATTTCAATCAGGTAAACATTTAATCAAAAATTACAAATGCAGATATCTCAAAATTGTATGTAATGCATTATCAAAATCCCATGTGCAGGCAATCAACACAAAAACAAACTATGAAAAAATTACTAATTACAAAAAGTGTTTAATAAAGTTACTTTGTAAGTTTTCTACAATGAAGCTACTAGTGGCACCCACAGAATTTATTAGTAACTCTAAAAAAGGCAAGCTACTCTAATGCAACTACTAAATAACCAAAATTAATTGCTGTCACTAAAATGATGTATGCAGCTCAGTTAAAATCGCTGCAGTTTGCAGTGAGTGAGCACCAGTGATAAACCTGTTTTTGATATTTCTAACTGTGTTTTCTATGAATGCATAAAATAGTCACAATTCTCCACGAAAGCAAATTCCAGGGCCACTGCAAAACATGATGTGCCTTCAATTACCACAGCTGTGATACCACACCATATACATAAAGAGAATTATCAATTTGAAAGAGTTGGCTTTGGCTGATGGATTCTTTCATGGCACATCATTGCAAAGGCACCATTCACGGTGAACCTTTGACAGTCCAGCATACTAACCACTAGACTATTACGCAGGCGACAATGACTATGAATTTCAAATGTCAAATCTCTTATAACAAGTCATATAATCACATTTGACTTACAGATAGCTAGATTTCCTTAATAAAACATCCACAAGAAAAAACCTCTTCGATATTTAGAAATTCGTGTATTTATTTATTGAATAAGGCTACTTTTGCTTTTGGGGTGATTTAATTAGCACGGTATAAATGCAAATCTTTAATAAATGCAAATTACCGGTAGTACATAAATGCAGAATAAATGCAGAGGGGTTATCTAAAGATACCATGTGAAGAACAAAGTCCATTTGCTATAAGAACTGCCATCCTACTTACCATACATGGTTACACCCTGTGGCTCTGTTACAGGCCAATCCTCTCTCTGGAAAGTTTGCAGCTCCTCTGCAGTGAACACACCATCCAAAGTCAAAGGCTAAGGTACTGTAGCTTGACAATATCTACCCATGATTGCTTACCTGCTGCATGGTGACTCACTTGTGCCTATCAACTGTGCCTTGTATTGCATCCAAGCATTTGGAAAAGTCTTCTTCTAAACACGTGAACTCTTCTGCCTACCATTTTGATGTCAGGCAGCAATGTGGCTGTGTAAAGATGCTGCATAAATGTCCAATTGTGTTACATTAAGCAGTAACATAAGGTACCCAACAGGTGGTCCTGATGCTTTATGGACTTATGTTCTCAACCAAGCCATACTAGAGTGAGTGGCAAACCTCTTTCATCATCTTATTTCCCATCAAAGGGTACTCACTCACAAGTCTGTGATAGTTATAAAGGTTTGAAATAACTTTTTGGCCTATCATGAAAACCAGACTCCTTACCGTGTATTGAGTCCAGCATGCTAACCACAACAGATCAACAACCCACATAAATGTTGCAAGCCACATAAATGTTCTGTCTGAGAACTCTGAGCTCATAAAGGTCACAAGGTCACTTATCGTCCTTTGACCGAGTACAGATAGTTACAGTCTTAACATTTTCATACTTTGATTGACAAGAGACAAAGTACCTGCTATTTAAACTGAAGTGCTCATTCAAATCTCATAAATTGTAAATACTTAACATTCATTTAGGACACTTCATTAAAATTCTTCTCCCAGCAGAGGAAAACAATTCTGAATTTGTATTGTAATTGTAAACGAACAATTATAAAGCACCACTTAGGAAACAACAACATGGACCCTTGTTATTTAAGCATACACATGCAGACATACACCTACAAGCTCACACAAAAACATGGCATATAAATCAATGCACCTACCCAAAAACATCAAAATTTATATTTATGTATAATAATTCAGATTATATTAATGATATGTAATCTGTAAGAGAGAAATATATAACAAAGAAATATATAGTCAAAATTTTACAGCAAAATGCTTTATAAGTGTCTATGAACGTCATCAATGTGTGCATGACTTCCAAGGCAGAATCCTATTTTAGCAAATGCATTCACTGTCATTGCTTCTTGTTGAAATTATTCCTGGTTTTATGCTGTTCAATTCATGGCAGAACGGAGGAGAGACCATGTCAGTGCAGGGAACTATTGTCAATAGACGTTTACAAGAAGCCACCAGTAGTTTTTATTTGGAATTAATACATCCAGTACACAAAAGGCCCTGTGGCTGGCCACTGATTCAGGATAGATTACAGATACATTAATGTTAGTCAAAATAGATGGAAGAGCGACAGGTGGTTCAGTTAGACAAGACCACACAAAAGCACCTCTGAACACTCAAAGCACTTCTGCCCGAGCACCACAGGCACCAGGCATGGCCATAGGACTGTGCTAATGCAATGCCAAGTGCAGCCATGTGTACTGGCAGATGTGACACTCATGTCAATGGCAAGACAACATCCTCAAGCAATGGAAAACAACATTGGTATGAAGGATTATCTAGTGGCAAGGTAAAACAATTAAGTTTCGGCAAGGCAAACAGCTTATGCAACAGCAAGATAACAGTTATGCTGTGGCAAAACTTTGTTATGCAGTGGCAAGATGAGAGGTATATTGCAAGGCAAAATGATATGCAGTGTCAAGAAAACATGTGTATCTAGTGTCACTGGCAAGAAAGCATGTTCAATCTAGATGCAATGTTAAGACACTTGACTTTTGTAATGATAAAAAAGACATCTGTAGGGTATGTATGCTGAGAGAAGGCAATCATTGTCAATCAATTATATTCATTTTTATTATTAATACTGTTGTTGTTGCTGCTGCTGTTATCATCATCATCATCATCATCATCGTTATTGTTATCATTATCATTATTCGGGACCTCACCAAGATGGCTTAATAATACTTTGTTGCTACGAATTACTGGATGAGCAGTCAAGATCCAAGTTTTGGGTAGCTGATGAGACATTTAAAATGGTTCCACATACAATCCGTTTTGAACTAAACCCAAGCACAACTTTTATTGCAATTTACTGTCTAGTTGATAAAAATACGCTAAGTGCTAATTATGCACAGCATCTGAGCCAGGTTATAAACCTATTTTCCCTTGCCACTCCTAAACGTTATTATTCCAACGAAATATTAGTTTATGCTTTACAGTTACATGGGTAGTAATGCACATCTTTCGCACATTTAACATAATGAACACACACAATTTGTAAATTTGCACTGACTTCTGTTATTTAGTTGTTTTTTTAAGTGGTGAGTCGGCAGTTCGTAATTGCACATTTTGGATAACATTCTTTATTAATACAAAAGAAAATCACTTGAACAGAAGCATTATAGGCTAAATGCTGATAGACAGGTGTACTACCTGTTTTTCTGATTTAAGAAATATGTTCTAGGTGTTTAGAAAGCAATATGAACATGTTTCAATAGCTATTTTAAGTGACACATTTATATATTTTCTCAAGAGCTTCTGAAAAGTGTTCTGTTAATGGGTCAGATGATCAGATAAAAGGAGTTACTGAGTATGTTGTTGAAACTTAGCCATTAATAAACAAGACTGGAGTTATTAGTTGCAACAGTCGAATTATCCATCCACACTTTGGCTAGCAAGTGAAACCCAACAGGTGCATGTCATAGACAGATCGCTACGGTAGGGTAACAACAGCAACCACCTGTGCACAGGAGATTGATGTATTGCTGGGATCCATATATTCCAGTCCAGTCCGACATACATGGAGCTGCTCAGAACAGAAGCTGTTTGTTCATCTTAGAGTGTGTCTATCGATCAGTCATCCCACAATCCTGTAAAGTAGCAATATATCATGTATTGTCTGCATTCTTGCCAGACTGGATATGAAATTAGATAAGAAATAAGGTAACCGTTTCAGTAGAAGAGGCTTCGAGTTCTTCAAGACTCTGCAAGTTAGAGCTTGTTGCAAGTTAGACCTTGTCACAAGTTAGACCTTGCCTGCTCATCCAGTTCTCACTAAACGCATGGCTTAGTGAAATGTAGTCGAAAAAGTTTCATACTTGAATGATGATTAAACGTGTACTAACTAGATAGTATAAGACACTTCCGAAAATCTTTCCCATTAATATACTATGTGAAGTACTGAATGGCGAATGATTTTCTTTTGAATCAGCTTGGCACTCTGTGAATTTTGAATCATCCGGTGACTGGTGTGAATGAATCTCACTGTGAAAACGGAGTGCAGGATTGAAGAAGCGTAAGAGGGAACAAAACCTACAGGAGAAAATATGCATAAAAATAACGGTAAATGTGTGCAATAAACATCAGAAAATAGAAGATAGTTTTTGGACTCCCACGGAAGTGCGTGCCCATGGTTGTCCTAGTTGTTTGTTGCTTCTTGGAAAAACTTCATCAGCACGTGTCATAGGCCTAATGATACATCTTTGACATGGTCGAAAAAGAAATGCTACCTAGCACTTCTACGTTTCTAATAGTTGTTACTTAGACTGATATGAGACAGACTATCTAGCCGTGTCTGTAGTCAGCGTATGACATACAGGAAGTCTCAGATGCACTCGCTCTTAACAAATATGATAATAAATAACCCCAAAATTTAGTTTTGCATGGCATATACTCCAATTTTTTAATAGTTTACATATTATTGCTTTGAACATGTTTATTTGGCATTGTTAAATAGATCTGTTGTTCGATTTTACAACAGGGCAGCATTCAATAATACTCCATTATGGAACTTGCAAAATTGGACTATGAACTTTGAGCGCTGTAAGGAGATGGACTTATAAATAACACCAAGTTCGTGTTGACTCACTGCATGTTATTTCTATCGAAGACTGAGATTCTCACCTCATCTCCGAGAATTTCAGGGAACACTCGACCCTGTCATGATGTGAAAGTCAAACATGTTGCCTCAGACTTCAGCTTCTAGTCAGCAAATAGCAAAGCTGTGCAGCTCACTTGTTCCTGCTTTGGCTAAATTTTTGGAAAACTGCTTTTTGGATACGAAGGCATTCTTGATTTGATGTTAGTTGAGCAAAAGTATGGTCCGACTTGATCTGTGGATTTGATCTTTTTTCACTATTATATTTGTGCAAAATCATGGTACTCTATGGGCCTTTGCTTGCCATCGTAAAATAGACAATCATGGATCATGTGTGCCGTCTGCTGCAGCCATGTAATAGGACTATGCCTCGTAGATGAATGGATGGATGACTGGATGGATGGATGGGTAGACTAATGAATGGGTGGATGTATGGACGGACGAACGAATGGGTGGATAGATGGATGGGTGGGTAGATGAATGGACAGACAGTGTCTTTAATGTTGGAAATGATGCTATGTAGAAATCTTGTACACTGTGTTGATATCAATCCTTTTCTTCCTCACGTGTAACCTAGAGAGAGATTATTACATATGTATAAATTTTATATTGAAACAATTCTTGTTACTGGGTTTTGTTACTTCTCAGAACTGAACTTTTTCAATGTCACTTAAAGTAACTAAAGATTTGTATCAATATTTAAGTATTACCATTATAATAATAGATAGGATTATTACCTGATCAGTGATTTAGATAACTAAAGATATGTACTACTTTATAGGTCTATAAATTATACTACTGTACGGTACCTCCTTTTCAGTGTGGTTATGTTCCCTCGTGTTGCTTGTTCAACCCTCCAGTTGAAAAACTACACCTTTCTTAGAATAACTGACATTTGTTTTGTTGAAACTGGCTGTCCTTCCTAAACTGGTTACCTCAGGAGATCCTAGTTCATATGAGTATCTGCGAATTGTGACGGAATCCAGAGGTACCGACTCCGAAGTCGATTCCTACAGGCGGATGGTCCAAACATACACCAGGATGACCTAACCATGCAGCGCCCAGTCTAAGTTTAAATCCGCGAGTAAGGCTCCCGTGGTAAATCAGAAGGCTGAAGTAACTATGCCTTCACGTTTACAAGTCACTTTATTGATTCACAGAGAACACGAAACTTAAAGCCGACAGTTATAATCCAAGTCGCAAACAACGAGCTCTAAAAGCTTAGACAGGCCACTGACCCCGTGGAAAGACAAAGCCCAGTCGCAAGACGAAACCCAAGACGAAATACGAGACAGCAAAATCCAAGACACAAACACCTTTCACTTCTTCGCCCTTCTTGTATAGGCCATGGTTGGGTACCTCTGGAACCTTAACTATGGACTTTAGGTACCCTAGGTATGTTAACTATGGATCTTAGGTACCATTAGGTATCTTAACTATGGACCTTAGGTACCCTAGGTACCTTAACTATGGACCCTAGGTACCAAGACTATGGACCTTAGATAGCTTAACTATGGACATTAGGTACCCTAGATGCCTCAACTATGAACCTTTGGCACCCTAGGTACCTTAACTATGGACCCTAGGTACCTTGACTATGGACTTTAGGCAGCCTAGATACCTCACTTAGGTACCTTACTATGCTACTTCATTAGGACACTTAAGTACCTCAGCATCAACGATCCCAGTAAAACCGGGAGTGTCGTTACAGAATACTTATTTGAAAATGTTCCAAACCACTCAGGGCTCCCGTATCTGAAGTTTAGACCAACTTTGTATGCAAGCTTGCGAATATTATTTGAAGCAGACTGGGTAGATGACATCTTCAAAATATCAGTTAGATTACAATTACTTTGTATTTATTCAGTTACAATTGACACTTAGTTCAGCCTAGGCCAATTATACTACAACTGCATTAGCGTCAATTACAAATGCTTTTCCTTGATGTCATAAGATCATAAGTATTGCATTACCGTTTGCCAGCAGTTGTGTGTTTATCTTGTCCACGGGTCACTCTCATAGTCCGGTGGCCTTATTACGATATATTCAGTCAGTTCTTGTCTCAAAGTCAGAGACAAGCCATTGTACTTAGGTTTCAGAGCAAAAGACGAGATATCCTCGAAACTCAAGAGTTTAATCACTTTCTTCACTCTTTCTTCCACATCAGTCGACTCATCATTGCTTCCAGCATCTGACGAATGAAATCGAGAAACTGACTAACCTGTTTCGGAATAATTTTGCGTTTTTGTGATCACAGGAGGCTACTGTTGATTTGTTGTTTCCAATGGAGTGCTTACACCACTGAGTGGAAGCGCTTGGCTCTAGTACAACACTAGCGATATAGAAAACACTAGTCACACACTTGGACAGACGTTTTCGGGTGGCCAACGGGAGCTGAGGCCAGCTGTTTGCAACACTTTGGTTGCATTGGTCCAGTTTCTGCTGTAAACCTCGTATGCCTGATTATAACGTTGGATGCAGTGACCATGTATTTTAAAGGTCCCGTGTCCTCTAATGGAACTTAGGGGAGGCGCTCATTTCCTCTCCTAAGGCTCGATCCAAAAATGGACGAATCCTAAGGTCCTGAACACCGAGCAGTAGGCCTGCGTGTCGTTTACTTCCCAGCGTACACCAGCACCAAATTAGGCCTATACTGTTTAGTGACAGAGGCACGTGTTCGCAAACAAACTGCTCAGGATTGCTACATCGTGTCCGCTTAGCGGCTCGAAACTGCAGTCTTTCGATTAAAGGCTCGGCATTTGCCAACCGAACAGACCAGCTTGTCGTACTATGGATTTATTTACCTTGACACAACTGCTTGCCTCTTCGAAGGATTTCATTATGTGGTAATGAATTCTGTCAGAAGAGTAAGATCGTGTTGTCAAGGGCTGATCCAGGATTTCAGCAAAGGGGCATCTGACGAGGGCAGATCATAAGCATATAATGGTGATCTCTAGGAGGGGCGTAGCCCAACTGGATTCGAATCTGCTTGACATGTTCCTCCTTCCCGCCAGGTTCGTTGTGTCACATGGTTTTAGGTGAAGCCATTCTGCCATCTTGTCTCTCTCCGTTCAAGATGGCTGCCAACTGGTAAGTATGTCATGCAGAGGAGTCGATCCGTGGTAAACAATCAAGAAACTAAGAAAGTGGATCACGATGGTCAGGAAGTAGGCTTAGTGCAGACAGACACAGAGCCCAACAGCTCAATAGACACACAATGAGAAATGTCACTAATATAATTTACAGTGGAATGTCAACTTTGGCCTACACAACAGTTACGGCAGTAATGCTAAAGCAGCGCAATATGAGCACATAATTATTACGGTGGTGGTGATTTTAGTCGCAAGCATAAGCTAATCTCGATCGCTGTAGGCCGCAATCATTATTATTTTACGAGGCAATTTATACCCAGCAATACTTCTGATCTGAAATAATTACGCGACTCGTGTGAGGACCAATGATATATACTCTAGTAGTATAACCTCTTTGGTGAGGACCAGTAAATTACTTACTTGCTTACTTAGCTCTCCGCAAATTAACCGTAATAGCGATGACGTACATAATAATAAAGACATCGATTTGCGATTGTTCCGATGACGTCATCGCAACATAGATGACGTCATCTTTGTCGCTATTGCTTCGTGCCTTGGAAACAAAGATCATTTGGCAAGTCGACTTGAAAGAGATGAGATGAAAAGTTATTTCGAACAGAGAATTGTCGAAAATCATCGAGCAGAAATAATCAGATATCTGAAGTTCAATATGAGAACCGTTCCTGTTGAAGACAAATCTACCAGAAATCGAATGATCGACATAAAATTTCATTTCGAGCAGAAAATCATAAAAAATCATCGAACAGAAAGAAGTAGGAATCTGAAGTTCGATATGAGAACTGTTCCTGTTGAAGACAAATCTACCAGAAATCGAATGATCGTCAAAGTTGTCATTTCGAACAGAAAATCATTGATTAGACAGAAATCCGAAGTTAAATGTAAGAATTGTTTAACTTGATCAACAATTTAAATACTAATCGATCGACAGATTAAAAAACCTCCTCGAATCTGAAAACTATTCTAGCGCCTTAATTATAATAAAAATTATAATATAATGCACAAGGCATCAATCGATTGCCATGGAGCAAAACCACACATTCCAAAACACATTCCATTGGAACCAGTCAAGATCTCGGAGACTCCGTGAGACTTCAAGAAGCCTTATTAATTAGCCTTTATTTTTTAATCTGACAAAAAGGTCTTACCAAGTAAGTAAGTAAGTAAGTGAGTAAGCAATTTGTTAACACGCCATATGTCCATCGACTGAGTGAGGAATCGTAGTTGTTGGTGAATCACAGCGATCAGACAACAAAAGCAAAACGTACTAGCACGTTGTTTTAATTTATCCCAGTTTCGAATCATCAGCAACGTGAAATATTCGACTTGAAACTCTAATTCCAAATGGCAGTTGAGTTTACCCTAGTCGTGGACCTGACATGTGCAAGTCTAATGCATTATTTAATAAGTAATTATACGGACTTAAATTTCTTACTGCAGATATGCATCCTTGATGACGAAGAATCTTCTGAGATGAGTTGCGAATACCAAGGTGCCTCGCTCAGCTCGCTGCCTATCTTTCTCTTGTTTCTGTCTGTATATGTTTGTGTCTGTGTGTTAGTTGTAGAATTCCAGAGGCCTCTGGCGTGGCGTAAAACCTCGTAAACCATAGCCGTAGATTTTGTGTTGCGTCTTTGCCGTCTTGTGTAAACTTGAAATTATTTACGTCTTAGCACATCATGAAATGAAAGCTCACATTTGCAGGTGAATCAACTAATTAGAATAATTTAATTTCATTCACATGCGACGCCGATAACTTGCCACATACTACTCTAAGTCTTGTATTACTATAGGTCTATTTGCCCTTTTCATGAGAACGGACGTGGCAATTGATCTGTCTTGCATTTCAACAAGTCAAATAAAAGCCTTTGATCAGGTGCTCGTTATTCCGAATTTGAAAGTTTCACACAATCCAAGGTTTATAATAATTATATTCATGAAAAATTGTGGAATTTAATCAAACATCTGTCTGCGTGTCATATTATATAGGCTACTTTTAAGGTGTTCTGCTTGCAATCGTACGTAGGCATAATCTACTATGCTTGCACTCTTTTTGCGTATACGGTCACTTGTCAAGATGGCTTAAGGAGGCCTACGCCCGGTGTGCTTTCAGATTGTGTGCATGAATGCATGCAGTGATCAATACGGTTGCGAGATTACAATACCACTTTTAATTTCCATAAACTCTGTATCGAACCCACATATATTCGGCGCATTCAGCCTACATGGCCGAAGTGCAATCATTGCTTGTCTACTTCGTAGCGACTTTATTGGTGACTCCTTTGCAGGCTACCTTGAACAAAAACTTCCGAGGTTCTGAAATTTCGAACCTGTTCCTGTCCGTTAGGTAAGTTCTGTTGATTTCGTTTGGATCTAGGCTAACAACATTTCCGATTGCTTATCCTCCGTAGCCGTTTGGTCTCTTGAGCCTCATGGATCTCTACTGGTTTTTTGCGAAGAACCATGATTTTGAAATGCAATTTTACTTGGCAGCGACCATCGATTGATGCCTTCTTCATTAAGTTAAGAGCGCTATACAAGTTTCAAGATTGTATTATTGTGGTCTGAACAGTCTTGACGTTTACCATAGTTAGGCCTAATCTGGTGTCATTTTTATTTTGTTGCATTTAGCATTCAAATTTAAACTGAAGCTTATCACAGTAATATTAGGGAGTTGCCTGATGCAGGTCCACTTGTATACTAAGATAGACAATTTTAACATGTGTACTGCATGCTATCCACGATGTAGGCTAACGACTTGAGGCCATCTGCTATTCGCTACACCCAGGAGAGTACAATGGACGATTTTCAGACGACACACCATTCGAAGATATGTTCTGGTTACACGGACGGTTATCTGTGAGCGAACTTGATAATTAGAGGTCCTTTTCCGACGAAAGGCTTGACGTGGCCCAGATGTGGCTGCACGGTCGGTGGCAGTTCCATGTAGGCTACCCTTAAGCAAGCAATACGTGGCTGTCGGCGTATTTCGCAGGAGGTGCTGTCATCTGGCGAATCAACAGGTATTCTTTGGCATGCATTCTCTTTTCATGATGATCGACTATCGAGTTTTCTTAATAGGCCTAACTTCTACTGCTTCCTAATCTAATTGAGGTTAATTAGACCTATAATCCTTTCCTTCTAGCATGCATGCTTTACTGTTTAAAACTTATATCGAGTGTTTCTTGCCTTAGATTAGAAATGAACACAAGTGTATTGAACGTTGAGCGATGCTCTGTGTCTTCTTACGGTCTTTCTTGAGCCCTTCTATGAAAAGCCGTAAGGTAGGAAGACTGCACTGAAACAGTGACGGAGTTGCATAATGCAATCCTTATGCGATATTGTGTGTACATGAGATATCGTCTGTTGCCATGTCCAGTTTATTCCATGAGTTCAATGGAAAGAGAGTATCTGTGCAAATACCATTCCTTCACGTCAACATCTTTTAATTAATCAATCAATCAATTAATTAATTTTTAATTAATTAATAACTTAATAACTTCTATTGCACCCGAGTCTAATGCACAAATCACGCATCAAAACCAAGCTCATTATCAGGTAATATCCAAGCTAATCAGTCAACTAGGACAGAGAGGCAGCTAATGATGGATGAGCAATTTAAAAAGGTAAATTTTAAGTTGAGAATGAAATGACACAAGCGACTAAGCAGAACGAACAGATACAGAAAGAGAGTTCCAAAATCTGGGTCCAGCAACCGAAAAAATCCAGTCCACAAAGAACAGTTCTAGTCTTAGGTATGACCAGAGAAAGGTTATCAGATGACCTGGTTAAATTACGATAAGTCTGGAAATGAGAACTGCTTTTAAGTATTGTAGTTGTCCAGAGTTCAATGTTTATAAACTCCAATTTCAAACAAATTCTTTGTTGAACAGGAAGCCAATGGAAAGATTTAAGTACGTGGGTTATATGCTCATATTTTGACGTGTTAGTTATAATCCGAGCCAGAGTTCTGAACTCTGTGGAGGTTCTGCATGACTTTGACTTCGTCATACCAGTAAGAAGCGAGTTACAGTAACCAAGGTGACTAGAGACCAATGCATATGCCAAAGATATCCTTCAGGACATGGAGACAAAACGCCTAATTTGAGCGTGAGGATGGCGGTTCGAGTCCCAGTTATGGCTTATTTCAGAGATTTGATTATCGGGCTATCACAGTCCGCACATGGGGACCTTAAATGGCGTGGCGCCCATTCAAATGGTGAAGGATCTCACCCGATAAATTCATTGAAAACCGCATACGCTAAAAGAAGCACATATGACTGACTTGAAAAAGCAACACCAAGAACCAGATAAAATGAATAGTTTGAGCCATTGAGCCAAGTTTTAAAATAGACCAGGCCTCAGCGATGCACTTGCAAATCCGGTAACTGTAACGGTAATCTGTCTCCATCAGATTTGGTGAGGAGCAGGAATACGAACAATGTACAAATATCAAAGCAAGTAAAGTAATGGAGCAATCATAACCACAGTGACAGAAATTAAATCAGCAATTACTGTAACGGAAATTAAAACACAAGAAAAAGATGCATCTACTTCAGACGTACTTGTGCTCAAATTACGTTTTTAGTTCATCCATACTCGAGTGTGTCGACATAGCACAGTGTCATTTCTTGATAATTTTTATTTATTTTTGTTGCACCAAAACGTCGGTATACGAAATGCCGGGTGATCAAACGTCCCGTGATAAGACGTTCGATCATCGTCTATATAGACCCAGTTGGTATAACTGTAGCCTGATCGTAATCGTAGGCCCAATTATAAACTTTGAATTACTAAAGCGCTACTTAAAATCCAAGCGTAAGACACCAGCTAATTCACGAGGGCTGCATTAACCCAGAGGGGTAGTTAACAGACACACCGTTTGAAGAAAAAGATCCCCTTGACAGAGACAGAGGAGCTGCTACGTTGGGTTGTATTTAGGCTTAAAGAAATTGGAGACACAAGTGCCTGATGACAGCCTACTCTGGAGGCAATCGTGAATAGGAGTAACTGATTGCAGGGCCGTTTTAAGGTCGTCGTAGTCCTTATAGGCACTCTCTCATTCGTAGGCCCCAATTGCCAACTCTGCATTAGAGCCAAACACATTCACATTATTTCTTAACATCTTTCTTCCCATGCACTACTTTCAATTGAAAACGACCTAATGCGGGAAATGATATTTGAGGACATTATATGTGATTTTGCTAATTAATGCAAAGAGCCGCAAAGTTAACTTAATGTAGCACAGCTTAACTTAACCTGTTTCTGTACAAACTTTAAGGTTACTAAATTGGTATTTCCCTGTTCTATTTTCGGGTCAATCAATAAATTTTTTCAATATCTCATTTTTGACTTTCGTAGTCTCCTATAGGCCTAAAGTTCGTAGGCCCTAGGCGCAGTGTCTACTGTGCCTAGTGGATAAGACGGCCCTGACTGATTGAGTTTGTTGAAGGTGAGCTAATCTGTTAATGCAATGGCAATGATTGGATTGTGGAAATCTGAAGCGGCCGTCACTAGGATCTACAAAACTCAAACCTCGCACCTGTTTAAGCTGTCTGAAATAGCGCGTCGACAGGTTGGATCGATATCTGGTCTCCGATATTCGATTGACATCCACAGAAGCAGCAGACATGTTCCTTTAGGCGAATGATTTGCTTGAATCAGATTCAGTGGAAGAAGACACACAATAAGGACAGATTAAAAAAATAGACCAAAGACATTGACAAAGAAACAGACAACGACATCAGACAACGACATCAGACAACGACGTCAGACAACGACGTCAGACAACGACATCAGACAACGACATCAGACAACGACATCAGACAACGACATCAGACAACGACATCAGACAACGACATCAGACAACGACATCGGACAACGACATCAGACAACGACATCAGACAACGACATCAGACAACGACGTCAGACAACGACATCATAGGAAGCAAACAACAAGCCCCAGTTGACATAAAAAGACGTTCCGTTACTCTAGAATTCCTGCCTACTGAACTCACTGATCTGACTACAGTTAGGCCAATTTAACCTATGCCTAAACTCCTGTCTATTCCAAGTACTTATTTAAGTTTACGATATGGTTTTGCACAAGTAGGCCTACCATTAATTCTATGCATTTCTGTAGGCCTACAGCAGTTGTATACATTAAACTATTCTATAAAAAGTCGCAACCCTAGCGGAACACGGGGTTTTCGTTCATTTGGAATTGGGTTTTTATGCTGATTACCATTAATCCTTTTAGCCGGCTGAACCCAGCAGCATATTTTATTATGCTCTGCTAAGTTTCAGTTCTGAATTACCGATTGATCTAACATGCACACTTCCACTGTTTGATCATTTGCTTTCGATGCGGGCGTAGACAGAATTACAAACCGAACGATTTAACTGATTCCAGCCGAAAGCGACGGAAATTTATTCGCTGATATTAATTAACGAAAAGAAACGACGATTAAAGACGAAAAATAGACTATAAAAGCGGACGCAAATACTTTGTTGGCAGAGCGAGCGCCAAGATTTTGTGGCGCTACTCTGTCGTGTTTTCTGTTGGCTATTTTAGTTACAAATGTTGCGTTTAGAAGCTCTGACGATTCAAGATTGTTGTTGAACTGTTCGTTGATTTAATTATTATATAATCGGAAATCAAGGACTGCGTGTCTTTCATCTAGTTAACGTTACGCTACAAAATCGGGCGAGTCGACGGTTCGAAGCCCGATTGTTGACGGAAAGATCATCAACATTGTCTGGCGACCATCTCTTTGGGCTTCGCATATCCCCGATCAAGAAGAGATCGGTGAACAAAGATTCAACTGAAGAATTCGATGCGGGTGGAAGATATCAGCCGACGACGCAAGAGGAACGATTGAAGGACTGAGGTTCGAAATTCGACAAGCAACTACGGTGGCGCCTTAGGGCCAACTTTTCCAGAATTCAAGTCTGGTCTATGATCGTCTATTCGACTGAAGTATTCGGAAGATCTCGTCGTCGGGAACATGAAAGACGTTCGCAGTGGAAATCAACTTCGACTCAAAGCAGCTGAAGAAGAGAAGATCCGTACGAAAGAAAAGATAAGTTTAAATAAGCGTAAAATACTGTCAGGTGTGAAATACCAAAACCCCCTCCTCACAAGCAACAGTTAATAGCATCAACTACGAAACAATTGCAAACGACATTGAATTCTTTCTTAAAATATCTCACTTCGAGAACAGTATGGAGTAAAGCGCAGTGAAAGATTATACCAAGAGGGCACAAATAACGTATGAAATGAACTAAAAGTTGCAATCTTATCGTGTAGCCCTTTACAAAAAAATAAGTCACAGTCATTCACTGGATTTTTCTTATACTTTTCTAGCCCTATGCAACCATATCACACGTGTTCCACATGTCAGTATCAACAGCGCAACTCCGAATAAAATTTCTTATCGATTTTATTTAGCAAGTCATTCAGGCTGGACTGCATGAAATGAAGCAAAAGGTCATTATTTTTCTAAGCCAACAACGACAGGCAGCAATGAGCATGAAATGTTTCAGACTTAATTTTCTCAGCTTGGGCATTTGAGACCCGATCTCTATTCCTCTCTGTCAACAACTGATCGTAAATCTGGCAAAATCGATAAATGCAAAATGTTACTGAGCATCAGTTCACTAAGTGTAAGGTCGTTCGATGTTTTAAGTACCAGTCTCTCCTGCATCCTACAGTGTCGCTCATTTCTAATCTTATGATCTTCTTCTATTCTTAAGGTCTTCCTAAATAAGCCACGGCGTACTTGCTTGTATGCATAAGCACGTGCAGGTGCTTGTGATCGAAACATCTGACAAACAGATGTCTGATATCACGTCAGGATATCGAGGAAAAACAGCGGAATCTCATTTAGTTGTTGGAAACCTGGAAATTGGATGACGACATCTTGTCTGCATTACTTGGCTTTACATGAATTCCATAGGACATCATTCGCCTGCCGTTGATGTGGTCGACTGCATGAGTTGTTATGCACCAAGAACCATATACATTATTTCTGTGGGCAGAACAGACGGGGCAAACCTGTCGATTACCCCAATTACCGGCGATGGTTCACCAACCAAAATTGGCCAATCTGAACGTTGAGTCCGTTCGACGGACAAAGAAAACGTTTTCAGAGACTGCCCGACGTGAGAACATGGAGACATTCAGGTCCGTCAAAAGAAGCCAGTCGGAACTATTTTGAAAATCAACATAGCCAATTTACCAAGAAAATCGTTCTTCATCTCTTAGTTCTCATTATTTTATTTTCACCCGAGGAAGATGTGATTCCTCGAGATTTAAAAAACGCTCCGAAGAAATTACAGTGTTTATATAAATTTTATTTCTTACCCTAGAATGCTATACACCCTAGTGCTATATGAAATCAACTCAGAGAAAATATAACGTTATTATTATTGTTGTTATCGTTATATTTACCCTTAAGAAATCGAAAATTCTCCGGAGAATGAAAAAATGTTGGGACGGTTAGAAATCGTGAGGATCTGGCGAAGCAAAAGGCGAAGCAAAAGACCTACCATGGAGGGCAACACCGTTAAAGCGCTAGATTATTATTATTATTATTATCATCATCATCATCATCATTATTGGGTATTAGGTATTGTTCTAGTAATTGTGACATCGTGCACCATGGAATAGGCCACTCTCACTCTCACAGACCCCTCAATCTTCATCCAGGTACTGGACCCCTCTGGCTAAAAAAGTAGCCCAAATGTCCTCAATTAAATACTTAAAAAATAAATACTTAAAAATGCTTTGGGCTTTCAGGGCTTCACCCCGACCCCGCTAGGAAGCTTACGACGTCTTTGGAGGTAGGGGTGGTAGGGATGGGGCGCCGTCTGTTGACTTCAGAAGGAACGAAGAAATTTTGTCAAAAAGAACCAAGATCACGTGTTTAGCCTTCAACTCTCTTGTGTGCATGCATCTACTCACATTCATATAGCGCCAGTGTACCTCTGTTAAGATGCACCGCTTGCACGCAGTTGAAGCGCACCTTCAAGCAGCATTCACCTCACCGAGCGGTGCATATTGCTGCTACGAATGTAACTGGGATAAGGTGACGTAGTCTATAGGTAAGCTGAGGTAAGGTAAGTTAAGGCATAGTATAGTATGGTACGGCATAGTTAGGTAAATTAATGTAAGTTAAGGCGGTGCAGTGGAAGGTAAGGTAATATAAGATGCAGAAAGGTAAAGTAACGAAAGATCGAGAGAGATGAGGTTAAGCAAGTTAGATCCGGTCAGAAAAGACAAATTCCTTGGGTTCATGAAAACTTCAGAGTAGATCCCTTTGCCTTTTTTCAGTTGAACTGAGGCACTGGGGCGTTTGTTGTAGTGGGGGCAGGGATTCGTGCAGTTTTGTTTAGTAAAAAAATAACTAAATATTCGCGTATATTATGAGTGAGTTCTTGAGTTATCCATAAAACAGTTTTGTCCATTGAGAGTCAGTTTCTAATACCAACCGCCCTAGCCGTCTTATTGCCTGCCTAACTCCTGGACACTGACCTTGTTGGCTATCGATTTTGTTTCGACTGAGCGCTTTTGAATAAGCTGGTTCCCGCGGCTTAGCTTTCGTTTGGTGCTGTAGAAATCTCGAGTTTACGATTACGATTCGTTCCTTTTCTATATGCAGCCTCTGTATGGATCAACGCATCAATCGACTAGCAAGTGCATCCGACAGTACTCAATGTCTCCCTTTCAGCCAGTCAGCTGCAGCCGCAGCAGCAGCAGCAGCCGCAGCAGCCATCATGAGAGGAAATCAAAAGACGCCGGTTCCAACACACGATGATTAATGAGTTGAAATAGGGTACGGATTCCAGCGTCATTTCCCTCGGGAAGATCATGGACGTTTGCATTCACTGACCTTCTGACCATACACGTAATTAAACATGCTTGCAGGTCTATATATCATAATCATGTATGTAATGCATATATAATGTGATGTACACCTTTATATATTAGGGTGTCCCACAGTTGCATGAGAAAATTGTTTGCAAAATCTTCAGCCTCAACCTCCAGAAAACTGATGTGTGAAAACATATTATTATAATTGTGCTAAGCTGTTATGGGTAGTCCTATGCTCCGCATAGAACTACCCGTCACATTTTAGTACAATTAAAAATCTTTGGAGGTCCCTCAAGATAACCAAATTTCCAGAAATTTTGTCACATCAGAGCAAAATGTGTGAAATTTGGGGAAAATTGTTAAAAGTAATTATTAAGTTTATGAAGATAAGCTTGGTATTGTTGGAAAGATACTAATGTGAAGATGTTAACCATTTAAGCTTGATTAGCCTACTAAACAATGATGATTAGCCTAGTAAACAATGATATCTGTGCAAAAATGTAAACATTAGATCGTTTCGTTTTCTGTACTTTATGCTGACTTGCTTACTCACCGGCGCCAATTAGCTGATAGTGAATGAAGATAACAGAGAGTTTTTGAAGCTACAGCAGTATTATAAAACTGGCTTAATGGAACCTCTATAGACAATAAACTTACCAACCAGGAGAAGCGATCCGCTTAAAGACGTGACAATTTGCTAAGCCAGTTGAAGCAGCCATAAACAGCGGGGGGCAACGGGGTAAATATAAAATAGCAGAAGCGAATGGTGACATACCCTCTTATTCAGACTCTATAGGGAATTATTATCACGCTTAACTAGCCCTCGAAAAGCAACTGACTGGCATACGCTAAGGAGAATAGCAATTGGGTAAGCAGACTTCTATCGGCAGAGACATGGGTGAAACTTCTTCTGTTAGTTAGTCAGAACCAGTGAGACTTAGGGTAGTGAAGTTCTGTTCGGTGTTACAATATACGGAGGGGTAATTCGTTATAACTTAGGGCAGCAAAGGTGCTGTCCTGCACAGTGTGTGTCTCTTGCAACATGACGCACAGTCGCCTTAATGCAGGTAAAAGTCAACATGGATTAATTCGCTAAAGCCTTTCCAAGCAATACATATCGAAGTGAGGAAAAGGAAACGATTCCTCGGTCGGGCGGTCATTTAGACGATGAGTGAACGCCACGTTTAGAATCTTAGAGCGGAAAATGAAAAGCATGTCTTTAGTTGCAGAACGAGAGCGAGCGAGAGTGAGAGGGAGGCAGAGAGGGAGGGTGGGAGGGATGGAAGGAGGGAAGGAGAAAAAGAGAGGAGAGGAGAAGGAAAGGAGAACGGCGAAACAGCTAATCTTGAAAAGAGCAAAATATGATATGGCGAGATGACGAAATGATGGATGATGACCGTCGCTAATTCACTAGTGCAACACAAGATTTGCAGACTTCTGCGTCAACAACGTCAACAGTCTTTATACAGAATCGCAACAGATCGTACAGTCTGCCCAACGCACATAAACCCAGCGAAGCAACAACGATAGGAAATGCTAATGCACTGACCTTTAGCCTCTGCTTCCACGATTCGATTCAGAGTGTGTCATGTAAATTTGAGAATTCGTTTCAACTAAAGTAATCAGCCGATGTACATGTGTGTGCATGTATGCGTGTATGTATGTGTGCATGCGTGCGTGTGTAAGCATGCATGCATGTTCTTATGCATGTAGACCTATATGTATGTATGTATGCATGTACGCACTGCTGTATGTATGTATGTGCCTGTATCACTGTTTCACTTTGCACTGCACTGTTCGGGTTTATTTTGTACGAAATTAAACTTGACTTTGAAAGTGTTTTGGGCTTACATGCCGAATTGCATTAGCCGCCTGTATATTAATCATGTGAAAGGGTAATTCATACTATAGCGGGACATTTGTCCCTTCTGGATTGCCCTTTGACGCCAGCATTATTGTAATATTTTCGGTGAAACTGTTGTAACTATTTAGATTGTTGGTGATTCAATGAACAAATTCAATATCAATAAATATGTACCGTCACTTTCAAAACACAGGTAACTGTTACTTTTAAGTCATGGGTGAGGGAAGCAGAAGGGAAGGTACAGGTTGTGCAATGAAAGGCGATTACTCAGTGGACTGGGAAATACTTCTTCCAAAATTTTGGAGATAAAATTGCGAGTAGAAATGAGGCGATAGTTTGATAGACCATCCTTAGAAAGAGACAGCTTTTAATAAGAGGGCAAAATATTGCATGTGCGAAACTGGCGGGGAAGTAGACTTCA
This sequence comes from Norana najaformis, assembly GCA_964023275.1. Lineage (NCBI taxonomy): Eukaryota > Metazoa > Annelida > Clitellata > Crassiclitellata > Hormogastridae > Norana > Norana najaformis. The sequence goes on from OZ029921.1 coordinate 14,856,382, forward strand.
GCAAGTGAGAGGTCGACTTTGGATGTAACAACTGGGATCAAGATGTTGAAGCATCTTGTGTGTAACAAATGATCAATTACCTTATATGCCTTACTGTATTTACATTCTCTTACCTTACTCAAGCAAGCACACATTTATCTAAATGAGATTCTGTCGATTATAACTCATGTCGATTCCATGTAGAAAATCGCTGTTCTGTTTAAGCGATTGAAGATTTGATTACTTTAGCGTAAGTTTTGTTTAGTGATCACAGATGTTTTAAATCACCACAGTTTGACATAACCTACATTGCATGATGGATCGACGCAAAGGCGCAACAGAACAAGCAGACTACATTTTAAAGTTGTCATGAATGTATGCCGTTGCTGTTTATGTGTAAATTAAAACTGCTTATTTATCCACGCGTAACAGGCAACCTGTTTATTGGATTCTGAAGTAGATAACAATTCTGGGTTTGTATAACTTATTTCAATTTCTGTAATGTCTATGAATTTCTTGTCATTAATCACTACTGGTAGGCCCTACTGGTGATTTATGACAAGTCAGGAACTAGTAAATCACAAAGATTTCAGCAAATTAACAAGGACGGGATGTCTACTTGCTGGCCAAAAGATGCATATTATTTAAGCATCTTTATCAACGATGGTTCAAAGTCCGTTAATAGGAAAACCATGCTATTTTATAGATACTGCTGCATTCATAGTTGACGTTTTTTAGATTGTCCTTTAGAGGCCGCGCAGTTCCTTGCAAATTTTTAGGCCTTAAGCAGAAGTGCTGGCCTGCCTTTCGTAGATGGTTTGTGCGCCAGTTTGCCAGACCACAGCCTCGGGCGAGCCTAACTGAATTCTGATGTCAGAAGATCTGAATCGATGCTTCTGGTTGCAGAGAAATCAATGCGCTAGAAATTCCGTCAATTAAGTCTCGTTTATCCCGACGAGGTTTAGCGATTCACCTGAAACCTCCGGCCGACCATCCTCAGCCCAACTCGTAGGTTTGCTGACCACGCGTGTAAACAGACGCGTACACGGCCGGTCCAGATTTACCGTCTTGTCGAATTTTTGGAACGTGTTGAATAGTTCATCTTTAGAGACAACTAACTAGACGATTAAGATGGCAGTACGTGCGATGCACCTAGAATTGTTCGTTGCCTGTTCGTTTCTCAGCCGCAGCTAACAGATGGCCAGTGTTTTGGCGCGCGTGGCTTGACGCTCAAGTGTTGACGTTCGATGTAAAGAAAAGAGTTAAGCCGATTGGAAATACAAAGACTCGCCCGAAGACTTCTGTTACGCCAGATGAATACCAAACGCAGTGCATCTTCTGTTTTCATATTTTTTTTAAAGCACAGTATGTTCAGAGCGCTTACCTTCATAGATTTTCTGGACGAATAACAGGGACTGTTAACTTTGATTGTCATGAAATCCGTACTAGCTGGTACGGGAGTTAATACCATGCTTACTACTCTTTTTTCACCAGACGATTAGAGCCTATGTCTGTACGTTTTCTATTCAGAAGTATATCTGTAGTCAGAAGAAATATTAATTTTGGAAACTTATTTGGTTTTTAAATGGCATCCTTCGGCTTTTTAATGAAACATCTGAGACTCACAACTCATCTGACATGCGAAACGCTGACTGACCTTTATACAATAAAATAACTGATCATTGGTCAAAATTTTCTTTTACTAAACTGTATAATAGTCTTGAATGGAATGCCTGCTAACATAAAAAACGAATATAAGTTCACAAATACAACATAAAGCACTGAATGTAGCTAAACATAAGTAATGTTTGGCTCGTAAGCACAACCACTGTGGCCTAATGCCAGACATTTACTGTGGACCCTTTCAGGTGGACAGACCACAGTTTCTGGTTGTTCGTATGTCACATGCGAGTGACACTGGCATCACAGCACTCTTTTCTGTTAACAGCGTTCTAATGACATGTTGATATTGATTTTTCCTAATCTGGCTATGGACAAACTGTTCATCACCACGATTTGATGAAGGCAGATGCAGAAACTATCTAGTGATGCCTTATAAAAGTTTGGAACTTAATAATGGAGAGAGGCATGTTCCACGAAGAGTGAAAAAGAAAAGAATTTGACACTACGCGCGGAAAGTACGAGCGTCAGAGGAAATAAAAGACAGAAGTATGACAGACAGAAAGGCAGCTGAATGGACTTTCGAATAATATGAAAATTGCAATGAAGTCAACGGCTGTCACCGTGTTTGCGGTTGTTCATTAGTTCAGGCTAGCTTCAATCTTCAGAGCAACAGAATACCAATATTCTGTTTCCCTATTTCAAGTTAAATAGCTTTAGTCTGTAAACTGTAAATGTTCTACCATGGGCGTCGATATACTGGTTTGTCCATCTTACCAACAATCCATTACGACTATAGAGTCTACTATAGTCAGTGCTATAATATAGTCTTCCATAATAATTTGGAATAGGTTATCTACAATCTGCGGACAGACTATGACTGTAATCGATCTCTGGATCAAAGCTATACTTTCAAAGCAGAGCTGTGGCATCGAGCGGAGACTACCCCTCCCAAGTTACTCCCGGCGGCTTCATCAATGTCACGAGACATGTATATCATCCGCATTATATATATACTTAGCGTATATAAACACATCGACATACTATGCAAATGCAGACTAAGCCTCACAGCAATAATATCTATTGTATACTCTGCCCTCCTATTCACACACACCTGAACATACTAAAACGTTTTCAAGTGCTTTTCCACATGACTGGTATAAGGTCCTTAGGATGATATACCGCCCCGAAGTGACATTTGGAGTGACAAATGACGTCTTTTATGGTTATTTTCATATGTTTTTATGTTCCAGCAGCTGCTCTAATCCCCTAGTTTATGACGCCAACATAAAAAGCTGCCTCGGCTATACTTTTAAGTGCAAGTAGTTATAGCCCTCTAGACTGTGGTATCACGTGGCTATACTGTACGACCGTCCGACGTCCAAAGCCCTGCACAGCATCCTTCGAAGTTCTATGGCAGTCTTAACCGATAAAGAAGGATGGTGTAATATATCATTCCTTTCAGCGTTTACCTTAAACTGAACTGAACTGAACTCTAACAAACGCGCGACCAATAAAAGTTTTGACATTGCAAACGCCTTTGGATATGACTGCATAGTAAAATTAAGTGTAAACTGTATGGGGTAATTGCAATTTTAGCACAGACAGAAACCATGATAGACTACGAAAGTTCAAAATATGCGAAGGGTAAATGTCAAAATCAAATAAATAACGAACAACATTACAATAAAGGAAACTAACTGATTCAAAAATAGGCTGTATTCATTGATGGTGTACTTCATGAACACTAAAACGTTCACAACTCTAGACCAGAGGAGTCTCTAGATTCGAAAGCGGGATCAGGGTCTAGTCCGCTCATAAGCGGGTACGTAGAGGCCCTGCGTGCTCCATCGGTGCTTAAATCAGGCGGTCAGCGATATGATTTATGCTGTCGTCTGCTTGCTTAGAACCTGATTCCAGTCACTCGTCGGGGATCGATCATCGTCTGGCCCACATTTCTTGACTATCTGTCTTTGTTCAAATATGAAATCGGTAATTGAGTAAAATAACTGAAACGTCTGAACGCGTCCAGACAGCGATACGGACAGCAGGACAGAGAAACTGAATAATGGCTGCCGATAATAACAAGCTTAAATACGGAAATAATTTCAATCTTCACTTCAGCCAAGGCCGTCTATCCACGCAGACGCCCAATCTATCTCCCGGAAATACGCATTCCATAATCCTATATTGAAGACCACAGTTTCGGAAAAGACTTGACGCACTTGAGACACTCTAAAAAGTAATGTCCAGAAACAGCAGCCACTAATTTAACTGGAACGCTTATATAGTCAGTTGTCTGGTATTAGTATGAGGTTGTTTTGTCTGACCTATAATCGTAATCGTAATCTCAAGATTTATACAGCGCCCAAACGAAAGCTAAGTCACGGGAACCAGCTAAAATTTACAGGCGCTCAGTCAAAACAAAATCAATAGGTAAAAGGGTTCGGTTCCAGGTCAAGATCCAAGAGTCAGACAGGTAGGCAGTCAGACGGTTAAGGTGGATGGTGCTTGGAATCGGATCTGGAAGATAGAAAAGGGGAAGAAGATGAATCAGGATAGGATCTGCGAAACAAGAGTGTTTTCAGTTTTGAGTGGAAGACCTGAGGAGAGATTGCAAGGCGTGAAGTGACAGTGAGTTCGTAAGATGGATGACCTATAGCTAGACAAAGGCTTACATGTGGCCTTGTAAAGTAGGTTAATTATTGGAAATTGCGGAAGTAGACATATGTGCGTGTTGACACTAGATAGCTTATGTCTGTGAGTATTTGATGCATAACTCTTAGTTCTTGGGCCGACTTTTGACTTTGTAAAGCACCCTAGAAGTAGCCTGCTACTTACGATGCTATATAAATTGTCGTCATTACATTACATTACATTACATTACATTCTACAAACGCTCTTGTATGCTTAAATTTGCAGTCTTACTTTCAAGAGCCAAGTAAACGCATGCTGGGCCTAATTCGTTAACTGTCCAGTCAAACACACAAATATTCAATGCGATCATAGGACTCTTGTTTAAACCCGTATATATAGACCAACATTAAACTAGAGCAGAGCTGAGCTTTCAATCTTTGTCGGTGCCTGGTCCAAAAGATATTGAAATTCGTTAGCCATTTCTTTCCGGCATGCTAAGTGACTTTGTGACACATTGTAGTCATATTTTCACATTATCACATAGCACGATGAAATAGTGTGATTCATTGCAAGTACGCCGACCTACATTTGTTACATGTTTACGTGCGTCAGTGTCTTATTCCATGGATGTCATACGTGTGTGTGTGTGTGTGTGTGTGTGCATATTAGTAGACGCATATTTATTAAGCGCTGAATTATGGATTTCCTGTTGGTTAATGCGTTTTCAGCGGTCATATTCATGTATATTTTCGTTGATGATTAGGTCTGCATTAGGCGTATTGGTTTCTTACACAAAGTCATGCAAATAGGTGGCATTATACGAACTCACCAACACTTCACCTCTTGCAATTTCTGCCCTGGTCTTTCACTCAAAGCTTGAAACATTACTCTTCCAAAAATCTTCACCTGATTCTTCTTCTTCCCCTTATCTCTCTCTGCGCTGCAATTCGAACCACCATCCACCGTAGCCGTGTGCCTGCCTGGATCTTGACCTGGAACCGAACCCTTTCTGCCTATCGATTTTGTTTTGACTGAGCGCCTGTGAATAAGCTGGTTACTGCGACTTGGCTTTCGTTGGGAGCTGTAGAAATCTGGAGCTTACAATTTCGATTACGATTACATGCGTCGCTAACTGTTTCAGACGAATTTCTTTCCATGAGTCATCCATATACTGAATCATGAACACCCTATGGGGACTGTCAGCGTTAGCAATTATGGCTGAGACGTGATGGATGGCGTAGGGAGATGTGAGCGTGTGTGCGGCTTCAGAGTTCAGTCGTTCATAACCAGGTAGAATAGCCATGAGTTTGTATGTATGTATATATATATATATACACACACATATATATATATACGTATAGGCCTATGTCTGCTTGCTTATAGATTTTAAGTTAAGTCAGTATTTGTGAGTCTTCGAGGTGAGTAGTGTTGACCGGTTAAGACAGAAACTGTATGTAGCCTATTTAGGTGATAACGTTAGTTCTTTGTAAGAGAAATATTATAATACAAATCGAAATGAAAACGGCATTTGCTTGATTTAGAGATAGGCAACGCTAATAATAATTATTATAATAATAATAATAATAATATTATTATTATTATTATTATCATTATCATTATTATTCAGATAATATTTGTTGTTTAAATAATGTCGGAAGCGCTGTCTCCAGAGGGCTCAGAGCATGATGGCAATGTTCCGGTGAAGCAGATGGCATTTCCTCGTTGAACAGCCACCAAAGTCTTCTTCTTCTTCTTCTTCTTTATTATTATTATTATTATTATTATTATTATTATTATTACTGTTGTTGTTGTTGTTGTTGCTGCTAATAATCAGATCCTTATATCGCGCTAATTTATGAAAATTAATCATCTCAAAAGCTCGGGTAGCTGGAAATAAGATAAATTATCTCGTGCAAAAGATTATCGGTAGCTTTTAGGTCGGTGATGTTAGTCGGTGTGATTAGGAACCGTCAGGGACCGTGAGCCATCATCGCCGATCCCGAATATAGCGGTACTTCAGAGTTAAAAGTCGGAGTCGATATGAACTTCTTCGTCTGCCGTTTTATACGTTCAGTGTCGTTGCTTTTGTCTTTCCAACCCCTTGGTCTACTTTCTTCTGTCAATCTGCGTTGTGAATCCGATTCTGCTACACATTTTTCCTCTCCAATAACTCCGATGACATCATTCGCAGAGTTTATTTAAACGTGATCGCCTGGATAAGAAATTGAAATTGTGGAGCTGTAGTTTTCTTCTTCTCATCAAGAAATATCCAATAGTCTTCAGTCTGTTGTACTGATGAGGTACTTCATATGCGTCTGTTTTTCTTTTCAGGTTTGCACCCCACTGGCTTTGTTTTTCTCTCCTCTTATGTGAGCGTTGCTGCCTGCTTCTGGCAGAGTTTTTTCCTGCATTTCTAACTCTTACTGCGCCTTTGCCACTTCTTATCTCTTTCTGCTGTGATTAAGCACGGACTGCCTTTTCCCTTTTCCTTGCATTTCTAAGTCTCCCTAATCCGTTTCTATCTATCCTTGTTCTGATTAACTCTTTCGACTCGCACTGACTCTTTTCGTCCCGACGTCTTTTTGATCGCTTGGTTACTTCCACTATAGCACTGGTTACAGACTGCTAAATCGCTTTAGTCGTGTAATGGCATCCATCCTATAGACGAACTGTTTCAGACACATAATCTGCTCAGAACTGCAGTTTTCAACATCATTAAGCAATTAGATTTCCGACCAAACAACTCCATATTTATCTTTGATCACAGCACAGGCACCTATTATTTAAAGAGACATTCACAAGAGAAAGATCTAGTGCCTGCGCCAGTGCAATCTATGTGTACTAAAATTGCAAGATATTCTTTGTGTGCTTAGCAGACGATGGCGTCTTTTGCAAATGCCTACAGCGCACAGCGTTGGTGAACAGAGCTGACACCGTTTTGCACAATAGATCCAGCACTGAAAGAATTGCCAACTATTTTTCCCTAGGCCTAATTATTGCCACGGGGAATTCGTACATTCATACATACAGACATGTACGAGATCCCCGTGTATATGCATACAGTATGTAGGTATTGCATAAAGATTTACACATGTATGCACGCACATACATTATATATGTGTGTGTGGGTGTGGGTGTACGTGGGTGTGTAAAAATGATCGCAATAGAGAACTTTACATTTCTTCAGGGCTATTAAAGCCACCTCTAGACAATGTAGGCGTGTAATCAGGAAAGGTCTGGAAAAGCAAACGCTGGGTATGGTTCGGATCCAAGTCAAAGTTCAGAGGTCAAACAATAATGTAGGCCTGTTTTTCTTCTGCAACTGAAACCGACCTTTTCACAATACCTAGTGATCAACAGGGACAATAAAATGCTAGTCATTCTGTATAAATCACTGGTGAGGCGCATTTTTAATACTGCATGAAACCCGTGTCTGAAACAGGACATACAAAACCAAGACTAAAAGTGCAGAGGATAGGTACAAAATAACTTTGGGTTATAAAGATTTCAGCTCCAGTGATAGGCTAAAATGTTTTGGACTAACAACACTTGAAGGCAGGAGCAAATTAGACTTGACCTAAGCTTGGGGGAAACTTATGACTAAAAAGAGGCAGTGTCGTGAGAAAGTTTAATCAGAAGCTAAGTTCATCTGATATATTAAGGGTGTAATTAATAGGCTAAATTTTATCTGCTCTATCTGAAACATAAGCATGCAACTAAAGTTGTTTGCGTCTTATAGTAAGTGTGAATTGGCGGAGAATGTCATAATGATACCAGAAACGAGGCTGATACCTGAATGTGTGGTAAACACATTCTTTTTATGCGCATTTATCAACGATAGTCTTCAGAGGCTTCAGAGGCTCTTTCCTGGGTTGTTAGAGCTTTTGGTGTCAATATTATAATCGCCACCGTTTCCTACGGGTTTCCAGTTTCGACTGCGAATTGCCAGTTCCACTTGCATTCGTCCGTTGCAGCGGTTAAAGGTCGGTGAGGGACGTTGTTGTGCTGTGGTTCTGCTAGACCTGGGTTTGTTATGTCCCACGATGCGACGTTGTTCTAAAGCTAGGATTTGGCGTCCATAGGAAGGTTGAGCTTCACAGGACCTCATTTCTTTATCAGGCGAAGCAAACGAAAAGTTCTACAGCATAGTTGCTACAGCATTGGCAAGGTTAAGTAACTAAATCTGCTTAAAATCCCTTCTTCCAAAAATTACCCGTCTCTAAATTGCATTTGTCGACATCTGAATAATGTGTATGTGTCTTCTGTCTTGTTTCCTATGTTTTCAGCTTTTGCATGTGTGCGTGACTGGCTGTCTGTCTGTCTGTCTGTCTGTCTGTTTTTAAGTCTTTGCAGGCATGTGCCTGTATGGCTATCTTTGGCTGAGTTGCATATATTCATACATGTGTGCCTGTCTGCTTGTTTGTACAAGTAGTTCTGAGTGTGTGTGCATGTCAGTTTATTTGTGTGTGTCTCTCAGTCAGTTCTGTTCAGGTCGAGCTGTGTAGTTAAAATTGAGAAAATAGAAAATATATTCGTCTATTTGTGGTCACGTTTCCGATGCTGCTCACGCATTCAGTCGAATAATTTGCATTGGTTATATAGCGCCGCATAAGGTTAACAGCTGGCGATGAAGAGACAGACACTGCCATTGCCCCTCAACTCACCCGTTCACCTCTTTAGCCGTTCCGATCTATTTCAATGTCCTCGCCACCCGGCCATCCTCCGTCTTTTCCTCCTTCCCCCCGTGTCTTTTGCAGCGGTCACTAATTTTCTTCAATCGCGTTGCATTGCTGTACTTATCAGCAGAGCCATCTGTGAGTGAGTGAGCTGAAGTTACCGTTCTGGCTAAAACTGAAGATTTAGAGGAATTGCTTCTCGTCGTCCTCTTCCCCGCTCCCTCCCCTCTCCCTCCTCCTCTTCGCCACTTCCATCTGTCAGTCTGTCTCTTCATTCTCGAAGCGGATGTCCTTAGGACAAATTATTTCCGTCTGAATGCTACCGAATGAGGAGTGGGATGATGAGGGGAAGGGGAGGACGACGAAACGAGGAGGATGAGGAAGAGAAAAAAGAGAAACAAATCGCAAAGTAAGAAGAGATGGATAAATAGGAAGAAGAACACAGAAGACGAACTAGAGGAAGATACAGAGGACGATGACTACTGGCAGATGGAGAGTGAGGAAGAAGAGCGTGTCGAACAAGAAGAGATGCATAAAGCGGTTGACATGGATCGTGTAAACGGGGCATTGAGTAGAGGACCATAAATAACTGCGTGTTTCCAGTTAAGATGTTTTGCAAGTCAACATAATTTGCTCAGTTGGACCAGTCCAGAATTTCCTGTGATTGGAGCACGGTTGAACTTAATGGACTAGAAAATCTATACCGGTCATTCGAAATTATACATAATGATGGTAAAGATAACGATGATGATTGTGACTACATTGATGATGACTACGACGATGATACTGAAGAACCCAAGGTCGTACTGGTGGTTGTGATGGTCGTAGTGGTTGCTGTGAGGATCATGGTGGTGGTTGCGATGGTAGTGATTGGTGTGGTGGTGGTGGTGCTGATGGTGGTGGTGGTCATGAATATAGGTGGTGGTAGTCGTGGTGGTCGTGAGTCGTGGCTGTGGTGGTCGTAATGAAGCCACTGGTGAGATGGTTTTATGATTTCTTTACGATGCGTTTAGATTTGCATTACGAAAGACCGAGACTGATAACCTCTTCACCGGTAGAACACATAAGCCTTACTAGTAAATACGTCAGTTTGTACAGAGAAATGCAGAGACTCTTTATGCTGCATAAACTACACACAGCACAGGCGACAGAGATGGCAGGCTGGCCCTCTGCAGGATTTATTGGCCCCAGCAGCAACGAGACCAAAAAACTGCAATTACAGATTCTAATTTTGATTAAGTCATCCAAAGGTACACTCATAAATAGAACTAAATTTATGTAGTCGTACATTCTACATTTATAAGAAAGTAAAAAGCTAAACACAGAACACCACCTTATTCGTTAATGCTGCCTTAAGTCGCAGGAGTTGTCCGAATAGGCATACAGCGTATACATGAGGTATAAGATCGGAGAGTCGACAGCAGAGAGGAAGGAAGAGAAGCTATTACGATGCCTTGCACTTAAATTGAGAGAATGCTGTGCAGACGGGGTAAAGTGTTGGTCCACACACTATTTCTCAGAGGCAAATATCAGCGGGCTGCTTTACATAGCGCCATATTTCTGCTACCGATCATTGGACCTCGTTTCTCTTGAAGTCGATGCAAATTTTCGCACTCAGGGTTCCCTCCATATTCTACCCCAGAGCCGCACGTCAACAGAAGTCAGCACCGATTTGAGCAGCTCTTAACTGGCGACGTGTCTCCAGCTGCATCAGCCGGCAGCCGATGATGCGGCGGCACTTCAGATGAAGTCTATTCACCGCGGAAGTCGTCCGAACAAATCACGTGCGCTCAAGTCTTTTTAAATGTTTATGGTATGACAATTCCGTTCAGCCTCATTTAGAAAGGCCGCGTGTTCCCGCCAATAGGAACCACTTCCGACCGACCGACCGACCGACCGACCGACCGACCGACCGACCGACCGACCGACCGACCGACCGACCGACCGACCGACCGACCGACCGACCGACCGACCGACCGACCGACCGACCGACCGACCGACCGACCGACCGACCGACCGACCGACCGACCGACCGACCGACCGACCGACCGACCGACCGACTGCCTTTCTCTGCATCCTTATCTTTTCTATCATCTCTTCCTGCCTTTGTTGTTCATTTAATGTAAATTTCTTCTGTCATACACTTTCAAATGACATTTACATCATTTGCAGTTGTATGATTCAAGTAAGTGGACGCAACAAATTCGTTTATATGTCAATTTCAAATCACTCCAATAAAATACATGAATTAGATTTATTTAAAATCTTTATGACGGTTTTGCCATTCTTTGGTGGCTGCCTTCCTTGTCCATCACACCTCTATACCATGGTTCATCATCATCATCATCATCATAATAATAATAATCATCATCATCGTTGTCGTCGTCATCATCATCATCATCATCGTCTTCGTCATCATCATCATCATCATCTGTGGCTTGCCCCTTTCTCCATCGTTACCGTTTCCACAACACGCTGCCCGTCGTCTATTCTGGACGCTTCTCCAAGTCATGTTTGGTTCGAAATTCAACGGGCGCAGGTAGGTTACTAGCATAAGACTCATGGCTACTGCACGTGTCATGCGATGGATGGACATCTTTATTTTTATTTATTTATTTAATTAAACCACTTTATTACGCGCGCATTCAGTAAATCTGAATCTGAGGCGCGGATGTATGTTCGCTAGGGGCCAAGATGGAGTTATGCAAAAGACCAGAGCACAAAAGTAAGTCTTGACAAATGATTTGAATGACGATAGTAAGTTGGCAAGTCGTGCTTTAAAGAATGCATTATGTGACGAATAGCCCTGAAATGGTAGAAACAAAACCTGCAAATAGAACATAGGCCTACATGTGAAGTCATAGTGAGCCAGTCCTCACTGGTGATGCCAAGAGTTTTAATCTTGTCTGATAACAGGATGTTGATTCATGCGGGGTCAGCAGATAACTGCTAAGAGAAAGACTGCAAACTCTGTAAAAATAATTGCCTCTCACTTTTCCGGGGTCATGGCAATGTCAGTAAAGCAGAACCAGATGTGAAGAGAGATCACAGAGTTTGAGTTCAGTTTTAGCGGAGAGATATGTGGCAGAGAGAGCGACATAGAGTTGAGTATCATCAGCATGTTGCTGGACCATTGTATTATGCATGTGTTCAAATTGACAGATAGGCGAGTTAAAAATTGAAAGAGAGAGAGAGAGAGAGAGAGAGAGAGAGAGAGAGAGAGACCTGAACGACAGGCAAAAGTATCAGAGCGAAATGAGTCTTGTTGCAATTTGTTGAGAACGATCACTGAGATAAGAAAATATCTACAGAAGAGCAGAAGCTGTCATTCCAAAGGATGTATAGAGTCGAGACAACATTATACCACGATCTGCTGTATTAAATACAGCACTCAAATCACGAGGTATAAGAAGAGATACTTTTCTATAGAATCCATTTTATGAAAAATGTTATTAAGTATACAAGTGAGAGCAGTCATGTGTTGAATGATGTTTACGATAAGCAGACTGAAAAGGACTAAAATTTAGAGAAGATCTTACGTGCCTCCGAAGACGTACTAGAAGAAGCTTTCAAGCAGTTTCGAGATATTATTCAGGATGGAGATAGGTCTTTATAATAATCTACAGACAAGTATAGAAATGGATAGATTTCCGCTGTCAACTTGAGGACTGACAGACAGACACTCAGACAGACATTAAGGCAGACATGAAGGAATCCATGTATGAGAGGCCAATCCCGCCTTTTCCGAAGTACACGCTTCATCTTCGAAGTTTTATCGTCTTTTACGGGTAATTGGACACAAGGGGCTTGAGCGAACACTAGCCAGGTCTCTTTGGCCGCCACTCCCCTTCTCCTGTCTTTTCTTTTGCTTTGTCATTCGACCTCGATTTCTCCCCATTATACGACACAGGTTCAACCATTCCTTTAACTAAATGACATTACCAGTGCAGATACAAAGCAACGTAAGAGAGACAATCTCACTCCGGTATCTAAGTGAAATTCGTTAGGTGGATGATCAGAGTTGCGCCTGTTCAAGGTCAAGGCTGCTTTACAATCTTTTATTTCCGCCATGTTCGCTCAGTTATATTTGTGAGTTCAAAGTTAGTGTCCAGTTTTTGAATGATTTTTTTCACCATATATCTTTTGCTTGGAATCGACATCATCTTCGTGGGTCTGTCTGCACAGGTCAGCTGATATATTCTATGATTTTGTCTGTAACTTCAGCGGCATGCACTACGTGATGTCAGGAATCTGTCACCGGGAAACTAATGTTTTCGTCCTCTTGCGTCGACTCAGGATATACAGTTGACTATTAGTTACACAGCCATTGTTAGCCAGTCACTTGGCGACCCCCAGGAGAAACGTGAATTCTCAGTGCGTGATAGATCCATGAAAGGCTAAGAGGAACTATTAACTTATTACCCGTGAAGGGCCATTCGATGAGCGTCGCCGTGTGCTGCGAGCGATTCACTCAGTTATCACACTTCTCCAACGCCTCTTTCTCCATCGTTACCGTTTCCACAACACGCTGCCAGTCGCCTATGCACTCAGAATATTTCTAATACGGTGTCAGTTTTCACCGACCGATTGAATTTTATAGATCGGATTCTACGTGTGTGCGAGAGCTGTCAGTAAAGGCCACTATCGCCGACCTCCAGAAATTTCGAATCGATAGAGATTGGACACCTAGTTTCGCCCGATTTCTAGTGAAACCTTTTCTCTAGGAAAAGCAGTGTTCGCTTTTCTGGTGATATAAAATAAATCAAAGCAGTAAAATCACCACAGCACATTAGGACATCTATAAATCTATAAATTGCTATCGTCAGCATTAATCAGCGTCACTTGTAAATCAAACAATCTATTGAGCCCAGCAGCGCGATCTAGAAGGTAAGTAAGTATAAAATGGATCAAAACGGGTTCTGCGCATATTTAAATCCTTGTTATATTACCTATCAACCTTTTGTAGAGTTTCACTAAGTATTTTTATTTTTTATTTTATTATGGTGCCCAGCAACAAAACTTAAGTTAACATGTCCTCTTTGTGCATAAGTTGAAGGGCGTGTGCATAGGTTATCATGTAAATGACCAAATCATGTAAATATTTGTCGTACATAACTAGCTTTATATGGAGATTAAAATAATGACAGCCTCAGAGGCGTAAGAATACGCTCCAACTTACCTTAATCAGAAACAATCACGACTCCTGGAAAAACTATTTAGGTCAGGTAATAGTTATGTTACTTGCGATTTCTCAAAGGCAACTGCTAGGCGACACATATCTTAAGGAAATTTTGAAGTTTTTACTGTTTGTTAAAGAAACATGTAAAATTCACCTGATTAATCAACCAATCCAGTGTAATGTCAAACATAGTTGTGATTTTCCCCATTATGGGAGGGTTTTCTCTTGCACATTCATATATTGTCAACAGTGTTCAAACACTGCCTTAACATTGCATTTGCTACCTGCTTTATATAGCATGAAACTCGACCAGTCAGCAAGTCTTCTATAGGCATAAATTTGACTCATCGCAACTTAAGCTCGAAGTTTTGCCTCGCGAGCGTCCACGTCATAAAATGCGTGTCGGCTGACGTTCTCAGTCGTGTCAGTGAGGTACCCGAGCCTACCATTCTGTCTCATCAGTACGTACAGTGAACAGGTGGCAGGCGTGTAATCCATGCCACTTTCGGTCTTTCCCAACAGCCACGGACTCATCAGCGAAAAATACTGTTAAGGGCTATCTACTGCTATGCAAGCATTAACGAACTACCGAAGAACATGTCATCTGTTTAAATCAAAAATAATTAAGAGAAATGATTGCAAGATTGATTGCCTTTTCCAAAAATCGGTCAGATGCCATTTGGAGATTATGGTAGGCTCAATATGTCACCAAGTTCAGACGCCACATATTCGGTCGAAAGGGAGAAAGTTTAGGCCCTACTTGCACGGACCGTGCACGGGGACCTTAATGGCGTAGGCCCAGTTAAACGGGCCTCCGTGATGAAGTATCTCACCCGATCAATTCATTGCAAAATGAGCAGGATCAAATCTATATAGTCGCTACATAAAACCGTGTCCATTTACATTTACATGTAGCAACTCATTTCCGACTGATGTGCCCTGGTGTCACCTAGCGGTGACCTACCGAAAATATAGTGACAACTGTACAGGCATTCAGGACTAGGACTGCGCTATCGAGTACTTTTGGAATCGAATACTCGAGTACTCGCCAGTTTTACTGGTCAGTTATATTATGTCAGTACTCGCGCATATATGGATATTTATGCACGAATGTCATGTTTAGTGAAAAAGCTGAGGTTTTGGTTATAGATCATACCTAAGTTACGGACAGAAGAATTAAGATTTAAGGCGTGGGTAGAGGCAGCGTCCAGGCTGAAGGAAATAGAAGGGTTGGGAAGTTTCTATAGCTGATGACGCAGGAGATTAGATGTCATCCAGTAGAAAACTTGTGTAACCACACGAAGAGGATGATCTGTAGAGTCGGTGAGGCAGTGCGGAGAGAAAGAGATAAATAGTTGGGAGTTGGGTGACGTCAGCGCAAGGGTGATGGTCAACTGAGGATGATTTAATGAGTGAGTTGAGTGGGGTAGTGTAGAGCATGAGAAGACAAGTTTGAAACAGGTCAGTAATTACAAAGGATTTCTTTATCAAGTAAGTAAGACATTTGTCCATCGGCTGAGCGAGGAATCGTAGGCGATTATCAAGTGATAAACCATCACTTGATAAAAAATCCTTTGTAATTACTGACCTGTTTCAAATTGAGAAGAGGGGTGACAAGACGGTGTTTAATTAGAGGAAACTTACCAGTAGATAATGAGAGATTAATTATTCTGGTATGATGGGAACGAACAAGGGCAGATGCTTTTCAATGAAGTGGAAGGTATAGGGTCAAGCTGTACTGTTTGATTGGAAGAGATTTTAACTGATGTAATATTTCAGTCTCTGAGGTGGCTTAGAAGACAGATAATGAGGGTCGAGGTGGGGAGGGTAGGTGGTCATGAGTGGAGAGGGAGCATCAGCAGATGGATTGTTGGTGGTTTGGAAGGAACAGGTTGAAGAGAATGATGGAGGGCACTATATTGTCCGAAAAGAAAGAACAGAACGAGTCAGCTATTGAAGAAAACGGAAGAGATTTAATTTGGAAATGGGCTTTAAATCACATCCTTCCCAAACGTGACTCTAAAATCTACTCCATCAACAAACTGCGGTTTGGCCACATTCAAGTTGATCTTCCTATGGCTAGACTATAACCCTCTAGCTGGAACTAATATATTATTGCTACATTCCTCTTCCACAGATCCTATCCTGACACCCCTTCTTCCCCTTATCTGCCTCTGCTCTCCAGCCCCAAACATCACCCACCGTAGCTGCCACGCTGTCTCTCTGCCTGACTCTTGGATCTTTACCCGGAACCGAACCCTTTTGCCTATCGATTTTGTTTTGACTGAGCGCCTGTGAATAAGCTGGTTCCCGCGGCGCGGCTTTCGTTGGGCGCTGTAGAAATCTTGGGATTACGATTACGATTATGATTATTGCTATTACTCTTTCATCACTTACCGTATTCATTGTTTTATTTCTGCTTCGTAACTTTCTTTTGCAGATAAAAGAGCACTGCTGTTCAGACCAATGAGTCGTAGTTAGTAAAGGCTATACGATGTACGGACGTAGATTGATCTTGCACGCAGTAGTGTGGGAAGCTGTATAGCTTTGAATTATAGCACTTTATGAGGCTGTCAGAAGCAAGCCACCTGGGAAAAAGAGACTCCGAAACCTGAGATGGGAAGGAAAACCAGAGCAATTTATAAAGGTTTAAGATGTGCATGAGAGCGTTGGCATGGTGGCAAAGCAGGCAATATATCAACCTGCCTTCGGTTCTCTTGGTCTGATACGGTCAGGGTCACTGTCACCTAGTCCAGCGGCCATCACAGGTTGCAATGTCAATCCATACATGACGTCAAAATTACAAACTTAATGCACAGGCTGGTTGACCGCTCATCACCGACCGACCGTGGTCTTAGGCCTTACAACAGCATGCAAGTAGGTCTATATCCAAGGCACAATTGCTAATCGTGATTCATATCCCAATGATGAAGATATATATTTTGTTTTAGTAATCTATTTACGTGAGCTCAGGTTGGTATTTGGACTAGATAAATAGCTGATCAGTCACGAATCAGCGGCTGCAACTGCGAATCTGTGCAACAGCCAGCATCTTCACGCCTTCTGAGCTCCCAAGCAATCAGCGCGGGGATGCTGGAGAAGACTAGCAGAGAATAATTCAGAGGTTAAGGCGATTGTGGAAGAGCATGAGCAGAAGGGGGTGGACAGAAAAGGAAGATTGTAAGGGCAGACGGATCAGAAGAGAAGGAGGAGCAGGAACAGGAAAAGGAGGAGCGTCGAAGGCAATGAATTCCATAATATACGTCGCCATTGGCAAAAGAATAAAAAGAACAAATGTGCGTCGTGTGCTTCTAATGTGAGCGGCGTTAATGTCGTAGAAAGGCGAACGAATGGAGGCACTTAGGCCGATGGATCGGGGTAATACTTCCAAAACCAGCCTTTGTGTATTTGCTAATCGGTTAATTTATGCTTATGATTTCAATTACCCAATTCCACCGCTATCATCTCTCTCTCTCTTTCTCTCTCTCTCTTTCTCTCTCTCTCTTTCTCTCTCTGTCTGTCTGTCTGTCTGTCTCTCCCTCTCCCCATATATATATACACTTTGTTTCTGATGACTGTCCTTATGGAATTTGACGAGACTTGCGTTTAGCCTTCAACGCATCATCGTCGGCTGATGTCTTTTACATTAGTTATGAGATCCATCAGATAATAACAGATGAAGAAGTAAGTGGATTGTCGGCTGCCTACTTATTCAAGGAGCATTTGTCTTTCTCTAATGTGTCCATATATATATATATATATATATATATATATATATATATATATATATATAATCTCGACGCGTCTGGGAAAACGAGAAAGTCTTTGTAACTACTTGCAAACTGTAAGCTAGAGCAACCTGCATTTCAGCAGTAGAAAGACTCTTCAGCTTTCCTAGGCAAAGCACAGAACTCGGAGAAATAAGTATCTATGGGTATAAAGGTGCATTTCAAACGTTAACTTCTTCTAATAAGCTAAACAACTGAAGCTAATTCGAAAGGAAGACAACGATGTTAAACTATGTTTGCGATTAAGGCGTGCCTCATTGGGCATGTTGACCTGATTTGATAGGCTGTCCATAAGCCCAGAGAAATCTGAGGCTATTTTGCTCGGCTGTTGCCAATGCATGCATTCTCTCCCTTTCCTTCCTAACATTGTCCTTGCTGAATATCAAAGGCTGTCAAAGCATCTGGACGACCCCGACCAGCAAACTCGACTTTCGACCCTACATAACAAACCTTTAAAATCTTTTTTTCACATTATCTGGTATCCGTCATAAATTGTAATTGGTCATTGGCTCTGACCAATTACATATGTGTCACATACACCGCCTTCTCGCTTGTCTCTTTCCACCTTTTTGATCACGCTGATAACACGCTGACCCAAGGGAGTAACTGATCAGCGTGTTATCAGTACGGCATTTGATTGCGCGTCTGTGCGCATGTGTGCATGTGTGCGAGTGTGTGTGTGTGTCAGGCCGAAGTAGGACACTTTCAATACAACATACAAAAACGAATGATATTCAAAATGTCTCTGCTATTTTGTTCAAAATGTAATAATAATTGTATAAAAACTCATATGTGAGTTATAATAATTGACGGAGGGTAATTCCTTTATACCCGGGCACCGATTATGTATAAGTAAATTGGTGAAAAGTACAAGTATATAGGCTACTTGGGGGCCTATGCTTATATCTATATAAATGCATGCATATATCAAGACACTTGATATAGCGCCGGATGATGATATAGCAATATATTGTCGAAATATAGAAATATAGGCTTACAGTTGAATCCTGCCAATTGATGACTGAAGATCTTCTTTATAACTTTACGGCTGTGCATCTTGTGTAGAAGTCCATGTCACCTCGGTCACCTTCGCACCATTATAGAATCGCTTGGACTTGGTCACCTCGTCCGTGAGCCATTCTTCTTCGCTGTTGGCTTTATGTCATTCTTGTGCTCAAAGTTCTCGTCGTTTTCAATAAGATCCCGATATTAAAAGCATACGTTCATGCATTGTCTTTCGAACGATCACGCATAAACTACAGAGTGCTTTCACGTGTGTCTATAACATTGGCTGAATATATTGTAGCATACACATTGTCATGCAGACCGTTTGTGTGCATAAGCCGTGGCTGTTCTTTATGTCCCCGGGCATTTATGTAGCTCCCATACAGTACAGTGATAGCACACCTCATAAGAAAGACTCAGGGTCATTCTCGAAAACGTTAACTCAACGACGCTGCCAGACAGATCTACTTTGTAAGATGCCTTCAAATATATGGGGCCCGTGCAAGTGCATATCTACGCCAAACTCCAAGTGCAGATTTATCTCTCAAATACTGCAATTGAGATTTGCAAATGTGTAGTCCTGTTCTTCTGTATGTTGAAAATCATCTCTTTAACGATGATAATATAAAATCGGATCAAGAAACTGCGAAAGCTTCGGCCCCTCATAATTCATCTTCCATTTAATCGAATTGGCTCCGGATTTACATTTGGCGATCTCCTTCTTCAAAGCTCAAAAAACGCGAGAATCAACTTATTCGAACTCTTCCAATAAAGAAAATTCAATGATTTAGGTTGTCTTTGGTTTCAAAGAAGTGGACCAGCAACCGAAATAATCAGCAACTTTGGCTCAGAACAGTTTGAACCTTTGGCAGAAATCAGATCTGCCCGAGTAAGGAAATCAGAGGACATTGATGAAGTGGTTGATTTTTTGAACAAGAAATGGTTTTAAGTAACGTGCTTTGTCAAAATGTGATGTTTGTCACATAATTTACGTCACATCACATGACGCCACCTAATCTATGTATCACGTCATCGTCTATGAAGAGCGGTGCATTTAGGGAAATTCGGTGTCACGCCGTTGTAATTTCCAAAGGGCGGTTAATGTCGCTATTCATGAGGATGACGAGGATCTGTGATTGGTGAAAGCGCGAAATAATAAAGACAAAACAACAATTTGGGCTTCACTTTCTGTCCAAATGAGGCTAACATGCCATGAAAATATTTTACGTTGCCTCACGTCATATCAGTTTACATTACTTTGCATATTTTGAGCTTACACTTGGAAGTTTCATCTGGTATGTCGTTTAGCCTTCCTTCGATCGTTATGTTTGTTTCTTCTTGACAAATGGAAAGTCTATTATGGGATAACGCTTAAGTGTTTTTGTTCATGATACACATATAGGCATAATTTGTTTGAAAGCTAAGAATGCTTTCCTGATGAAAAACTTAATGGTCCTGAGTGTTTTACAAAGGCATTTAAGACTCGTAAGTTTCGACCGAAATTCAGAGAATTAAGAGAGATTAACAACTGAGGCGCTTAAATTAATTAAATTAGCCCACATGTAAGCACCGCCTCTGGTACCAAGAACCGCCTCTAGTACCAAGAACTGCCTCTAGTACCAAACACCGCCTCTGGTACCAAATACCGTCTTTGGTACTACATACAATGGAAATCGGAGCCAGTTCCAAGCCTGGAACTCACCTGTGAGAAGTGTGTGTGTGTGTGTGTGTGTGTGTGGGGTGGGGCGAACGGATGGGTGCAGATACGCCGTTCATAAAGAAAAACATGACAGAAGCCTAATGCAATGACAATGACAGATAGAGGACAGGTGATAACATGTGCACTGGACACCTACGGGCTTTCTGCCCGTGATTGATGATGATGGTGATGATGATGGTGATGATGGTGATGATTCGATCTCGTGTACCTTCAGTAATCTTAACTTGATGAGTCAGGAACATACGGCGATGGCATGCGTTGCTCCATTTTGTTGTAAGAGCATTTTCTCAAACTTTCTTGTATATATGACAGAAGCATACGTGGATTGAAACTTTGTTTGAACAAATAGAAGTATTTTGAAAAATAAATTGTGCTACTCAGTATCTTGATGAATAATTACTCATTGAATAAATGCACTGGTATGCATCGCTCTATTTCTCTCAATTTCTGGGATCGCCGTACTACAGATAAATTTGATAAATTTTTGCGACAGATTACCGTGCATTAATAGTGTTGATAACAGAGTGGACACATTTTCGATGGACGCGCATTTATACTTTTTATATTATTCACAGCTCTACGGACAGGAATGTTGCCAGAATTTAATACTTTAACCAGCTGTTTGAATAGATGATAGAGAGTTACAAAAAAAGAATTTCGCAAATACAACAGTTTACCAGAAAATGTTTCTATTATAATGGCCCCGATTTGTTTGTCGCATACGCCAACTGTCATTATTTGGTAGATGTCGCCGCAACATGCCCTAGTATTTTGAATTTGCATTCAGTAAACGTCGCTACACCATTTAATGTCGAGAGTTCTTTATCTTTCGACGGCTTTTATTTCTTCTTCTTTCTTCTTCTTCGTTCTACTTTTCCGAGCATAGCCCATATGCAAGATAAGGACGCGACGCCTTCTTGTTCTGCCCCAGTAGGATGCAAGGGATACAAAATATACCTGTATCAGTAGCAGCTATATTTCATTTATACATGCACAAAGGCAATTGAATTCAATGTGCGCTGGTTCATATGCTATATATTCGAATCTGTCCGCGTATAAATAAACGGGTCGTTTAGTCTTACTAACAGTGTTGATTTAAAGATAGGCTACCGTTCAAGGCCGTCTCTCATTAAGTAGGCGTATTTTGAAGACGAGATCTCATTGAGGAAGAGGAGGAAGAGGTCCTATAGATGCTCGTCGCTGGCTTCAAACAGTGGATTTGGCTGAACGCTTTCCTCTTGCAACGGACAGACGCTGACATCTGTCAGGTGATGAGGGGCAGCGCCGCCCTGGACCGATCGACCCCCAGCAATGAGTGCCCCGGCGGCTCCTGCAGCTGACTCTCCGATGCGGCGTCTCTTGCGAGCGAAAAGCGTAACGAGTCCCTGGCGAAACTTGCGACTGGTCAGAACGTAGATGATGAAGTTGATGGAGGAGTTGAGGATGGCCAGCGTGTCTGCCACGGCCGTGTAGTAGTAGTGCCAGTTGCCGCAGCTTGTCTCCGTCTTGTTGACGACCGTCCAAAGGATGTGATCAACGAACGTCGGAGTCTGGCAGAGGCTGAACGCGAAGATGACAACGACGAGTACCAGCGTCAGGTCCTGCTGCAGGTGACCTCCCCCGCTTTTTCCTCCTCCTCCGACGCCACCGCCGCATCCCCGCGTCATCTCGCGGCGGCGTCGCTTCTGAGCCTTGAGAGCCGTGATGAGTTTAACGTTGAAGAAGGTGAGCGACAGGAGCGGGCCTCCGAGCATGACGACGAAGTAGAGCAGATTGGCGTAGATGATGCGGTAGAGCTTGTTGTCGCCGAAGCTGCTCAGCTCGAAGATCGCCTTCGTCGTATTTGGTCCGGAGCACTTCTCGACCTGATGGTATTCGAAGAATCGCGGGATGTTGTAGAGAACGGCGAACAGAACGACGCAAGCGACGTGTCGACGCGACTGTTCGACTGAGCGCAGAGCCACCGACATGACCGGTTTACAAACGGCCAGGTAGCGCTCGAGGGACACGAGCACAGTCATGAGGATCGTGCCCGTGTAGGGAATCAGGTAGAGCGGCCAGAGGAACGGCATGATGCCGTGGTAGAGTTCGTAGTAGCCGTGCAAGTGACCCGTAAATGGGTAGACAGGAGGTATGGCGTACAGTGGAACGGAGGCTAGTAGGACGAGGCTGTCGGCGACCGCGAGAGCGCGCAGAAGGAAGGGTGTTGCCGACTTGGCATTGTCCTTGACCTGGAGCACGACGAACGACAGGGCGTTACCAACGACTCCGAAGACGCACAACGATCCACCAATGATCGTGTACAATAGGAAGTCGAAGATGACGCAGTCACTAGTCAGACTCAGTGACGTCATCTCCGAAACGTCAGACTCCGTTTCGTTCGCGTCACCGCATCTCACGGCATCCATTGTGATTCGCGCATGAAAGCCTTGCAGCTCTGCAGACAGCTAAACAAGAATTTCAGTTAACATTGAAGAAGCGAGACAGTTTCAGTTGCAATCCAGTGCTTAATGCGGTCGCTTTACGCAGTATGCTTTTTTCACTGCCAGATTCTGACGAGTCGTAGCTGTTCTTTCCTCCAAATTGAATTTGCACAGACCTTCGATGCATCACGCCTTAGGGTATAAAAAGCAAATTCTTCGTTTACAAAACGTTTTCTGCAGGTGAGGGTGTGACTACGGGGTCCGGTTGTGACCCGGTCAGTAAAATGACACGAAAACTGGTTGAAGGCAGATTTCGCGGCAGTATATCGTCGCTAAAAGACACCCCACACCGACGCCTTTGGATGTGAAATATTTAATCTAAAACGAAAGATGAAATGTCATCATGCAGTTAGACTGGAGTTACATTCCATTCGATTTGCCAAAATATCAACTTTAAATATTTCAAATTATCTCAAAACACGAACTGAATTTTGAAATAATGATTTCACAATAACTGCAAATAGTTACTCATTTCTAGATAATCTTACTGTGTACAATTATTTGAATAACTTTCAGAACTCCTTAAATTAATTGTTTACAGTTTACCCATAAATTTCGCGTAGTTGTATATATAGCAAACAGTTATAAATTAAAGAAGTTTTAGTGATTTAAGAAGAGATCATTTACCCAAATTGCAACAAAGTTAGGCAAGTCAAACACTTCGCTGATTGCTCTGAAGAATCTAAGTGTTATTGACTTGTGTTTGAGTAGAGTGGAGTTTAGTGTCTTCACAATTACAGCGCAACTATTAAGGAATGTGCCGATGATACAGAAGTTTTAATCGGACTATTTTGGTCGCCTCGGCCTAGTGATAAGTCGTGGAGCTCTCAAACCTACGTCAATCTTTGGAATTGAGATGCATCTTCTGAAATTGTTAATTCAATCTCAAGCCATAGAATGCGTTGAAAGTGTGCAAAAAACGCCTTCTAGAAGCAGAGTAGGATTTTCCTAGTCTGTTCGCACGAATCTAACATCCACACCCGATAGATAAGAAATAGGTAACTGTCACAAGTAAGACATCGTCAAATGTGCATTGCGGACTTCCTCCTCTAGCTGCCTGCTTTTCGACCGCTGACCTTTTGAACTTCAATAGTTCTTATTCGACCTGAACCAACATCGACTGATTATTATATGTCGGAAAATCTTAACGCTGTAGCAGTTACTATTAGGCAAGACTAAATTACTGACGTCGGTGTTCTTCAAGACGAGGTGTAATGTTTTTGCCAGAGGTAAATCTTGGGTGTTCGAAGAACGACGACGAATCTCTTAAGAGAGTCGCCTGAGATGCTGCTCTGAGCAAGACCAAGAGCGTTGGCTCTCTACGCTGGACCTTTTTCGTTCGCTAGAGCTCAGGTTACGATGGCGTCGTAAGTCAGATTGAAATTGAACCCCTTGGGTGTTTGTTCCCTCGCGTGTTCGACTCCCGCAGAGCTGCGTACAGACGCGCGCTCAAGCCATCTCTATCGCTTTTCGCATGCCATGTGTACCCGCATACACCGGCAGGTGAGGGTATTACTACGAGGTCAGGTTGTGACCCGGTCTGTAAAACGACACGTGTACACGTCAAAGGCAGATTTCGCGACAGTATATCGCCGTTAATAGAGATCACACACCGACGCCGTTGGCATCTAGGTCTGGGTTCAGACGGATGGACGAATGGACGGATGCATGCATGGATAGATGGCAGGATGGATAGATGTATGGATGGAGGGATGAACAAATGGACGGATGGATGAACAAATGGACGGATGGATGGTTGGATGGATGGATCGACGGACGGATAGATGGATGGATGAATGGATGGACGGAAGACCGTCGAGACACAAGCGACATCTACAGACTGACGCAAACATCGTTTCAATCGAACGATCGGTTGCTGTCTCATGCTACGCTGATTCCCGAAAGCAGCCGGAGAAAGAGGGAGCGAGGGAGCGAGGGATGTGCTGGAAAAACAACCACCGTCTGCTATTCTCGTCCTGATTTCTCGCAAAAACACGGCGACTGTCCGTCCGTTTGTCCGTCGTTTTGTCGCGGTTATGCGCATGAGGCTCATTGGATTTCCTGGGGGAGGAAGGATGAGCGAGTGGAACCCGAGGTAGGAAGGAGAGCGGGAAAAGAACTCTACCGAGAAAGAAAGAAAGACAGGAGGAAGCAGAATAAAGCAGGAAGAGAAAGAAGGATGGGCAAATAAGAGAGAATGCAACAGAAGGAATTATAGGGTGAGGAGGAGGAACAGGACTCGAGTCCTCGACTAATTTTAAAATCTGGAAATCCTCCTCCTCTAA
Source organism: Norana najaformis (assembly GCA_964023275.1). Lineage (NCBI taxonomy): Eukaryota > Metazoa > Annelida > Clitellata > Crassiclitellata > Hormogastridae > Norana > Norana najaformis. Next base: position 14,881,754 of record OZ029921.1, read on the forward strand.
ATTTGTTTAGATGCAAAATGTCGCCAAAACCAGAATACGATCAAATAACGCACAGCTAACTGTCAAAGCCTGGAGCTCGTATTAGAAGCTCTGTCTTCTTCTGGCTTCCTTCATTATTCATGGTTTTCCTCTTTCTCTTTTTCTTCTGTCAAAGCTATGGACCAATATCCGATCATCTAGTGTCTCTCTCTCTCCCTTTCTTTCTCTCTCTCTCTCTCTCTCTCTCTCTCTCTCTCTCTCACTCACTCACTCTCTAACTCTCATCTCGTTCGTCATTCATTTTTGCAAACTGCTGGAAAGAAATGTTTCCTGCTTCTCTTTCGTTTTCCTCTTTCCGTTATAACCACTTTTGTCTTAAAAGTTTCCCTATAGTCATCTTTGCAAATCAATATCACTAATAGCTTTCGTCACATTGAAGATCTGAGATGCTCGGCTCCTTCTTCCGCTGTTCCGACCCCGAGTCTCTGGCAGCCTCATGGACACATGCCTTAACAGAGTGACTTTCTGGAATCTAAGTACGGTCTAACGACCGAAGATTCGTTTGGTGCATAATAACTTGGCTCTTCTCAACTTCGACCTGAAAATTATCGTGTGCTTTATTGAAGAGAAAATTTATTCAATCCAGTTTCACATGTACACGGTCGTAAACTCAGAAGTCTCAAACCAGATCACTCCAAAAGTTATTAAGTTATTATCTAAAATGTCTAGAAAGCACTAAAGTGCTCAACTGCAATCTTCGTACTGGGTCTACTTATAACTTATTGGCGATGGCCAATCTGAAATAACCATTAACCTTATCTACCTTAATCACCACCACCCCCCCCCCCCCCGACAAATCGTCGTCAGATAGACTCTATGACACAAGTTCGAATGTCTCGTTTAGAAACCTCTCATCATTATCATCGCATCTCATCGTTATTCTTATCATCAGCAACAGCAACAACTTCATCATCACATTGCTTAACAAATATATTATATATAATCGTAATCATCATCTTTCATCAACGTCATCGCTAATCAGTCTCTTTAGAGGCAAAATAGCAAGTACTTGTCATTGCTAAACGGACCTTTTCCATCTGACAAAAATCCCAAAGTACAGATCGCTTCTGGTAGATTCTCTGCTGGCTTACAATTATGTTCTGTAATCGTAGATGGCGATTAATCTTTCTTATTCTCCTGAGAGGCGCTATATAAATATTTAATTGCATAATATCAAACAAAAACTATTTTGGAGCCAAGAGTTTCGATAGACATCCATCCCAGTATATTTAGCAGCTGAAGCTGAGCAGGCTGCGTCACATCGCTCTTATTAGTTATATTAATAATAATAATAATAATAATAATAATAATAATAATAATAATAATAATAATAATAATAATAATAATAATAATAATAATAATAACAACAACAATTCTTACATTCTACCAGAGACCATGCTTCTTCGCTTCCTTGTCATTTCCCTTGTCTTCTGCCTGACCAAGAACAGGTGTATCCGTGTGACCTTCCATCGGTGGAAGAAGAAGCGACTGAGGTCAGTCATGACGAAGCATTCACAAAGGTTAACAGTAGAAAACACGGACGAGACCTGAAGGATTTAGTTCAGAAGAGGCAGCCAGACGAATTCATGATCTCAGAACTAGCACTCAATGCAACGAGCGAGCGTATCCAGTCGCAAATTAAGGTCTTCATCGACAAGAATAAAATGAAGAAGACGCCTACAGCCGAAGTTAAAGAAGGAGAGAAGGCGGTGCCTGTAACCAAGATTAAAGAAACGGAGAGAGACAGGAGCTGGTCGACGAGACCCAGCCGACGGGTCCCAACCGGTCCTCAAGGTCAAGGAGCCCCAACGCCTGACTTAGGCCAGCCGGCGAGTCAAGGTCGAGGAGACGCCGACGCTCGGATCAGTGAAGCCCACGACGCAGGCGCCATCGAAGCAGACGACGGCGACGACGAAGAGGAGGGAGTTGGAGGAGCAGGATGTTCGTCCGATCCGCACCGGTCACGGTCCATCGAAGAAACGCGGGCAGAACGTTCTACACTTACTGTACGCAACCGCTGATTCAGGGTTGCTTCTTCACCACTGCGCTTAACGACAAGACCAATGCAGCGTAGAGAGAAGAAACCTTATAACAATAGATTTGTTTCATAATTGAAGTGAATTGAGCGACAAAAGAAGAGACATGAGAAAGACAAAAACACACAGCGAGACAAACATGGAAAGGTATAAAGAAATTACGAAAGAAATCAGAAAAAAGGCGAAAAGATGTAAAGAAGAATGGATCATCGAAAAATGTCAAGAACTGGAGAGCACACCAGGAGCACTAAACACGGGGAAACTATTTCAAGTAGCTAGGGAAATATGCGGTTCACCCAACGTAAAACTGGCCACAGTAAAAAACAAGGAAGGAAGGCTGCTGGAAGACAAAGCAGAGATCAAGCAGAGATGGAAACAACATTACGAAGAGTTATATAACAGTGAGAACCCAGTGGACAGAACAGTGCTTGAAGAGCTACCAGAAAACAACAGCCAAGAACAAATGCTGGACATACTGAAGGCGGAGGTAGAAACAACAGTTAATAGGCTAAAAAAGAAAAAAGCACCAGGCGAGGACAACATCACAGCAGAAATGATCCAGGCAGGAGGGAGTTGTTCGGTAGAGATGCTACATAAACTGTGCAATAAAATTTATCACGACAAGGAATGCCCCAAGGACTGGTGCAAAGCTATAATAGTACCAATATACAAAAAAGGAGACAAGAAAGAATGCAGCAACTACAGAGCAATCAGCCTTTTGAGCATACCAGGAAAGGTCTACACTGGAGTATTACAAAGAAGATTAAAGAGGTATGCAGAAGCAGCGATGAGCGAGGAACAAGCAGGATTCAGGAAAGAACGAGGAACAATGGACCAGATATTTGTAATCAGACAACTGTCAGAAAAGTACGTCGAAATGAACAGAACACTGTATAACAACTTTATTGACTACAAGCAGGCGTTTGACAGCGTGTGGCAAGAAGGTCTATGGAAAGTACTGAGACACTGTGGAGTACCAGAGGAGTTGGTGATGTTAATAGAAGATATATACAGCAAATCGAAAAGCGCAGTAAGAGTGGAGGGAGAACTAACGGAATGGTTCACGATAAAAGTAGGGGTAAGACAAGGATGTGGAATGTCATCGGATCTGTTCAATATGTTACTGGAAATAGTGATGAGACTTGCCAAGAAAGAAGAAGACCACGGGATAAACCTAAATGGACGACCACTAAGCAACCTCCGCTTCGCAGATGACATAGACCTAATAGCTGACACACAAGAGAAACTACAGGATATAACAAACAGGGTAGATAACAACAGCAAGAGAATGGGCCTTAAAATCAATGTGGAAAAAACAAAAACAATGGTAATTGGAAAGCACCACGAGGATCTACAGATAAGAATAGAAAAAGGAATATTAGAGAAAGTTACCAGATTCGTCTATCTTGGAGGACTAATAACAGAAGACGGAAAATGTGAAGAAGACATCAAACGAAGAATTGGACTGGCGTGCACAGCATTCGGAAAACTGGGAAAAATGTGGAAGACAAGAAACATATCCATCAGAACAAAGATGAAGCTCTATCATACCTTAGTAGAACCGATATTACTATACGGATCAGAGTGCTGGTGCTTGAGAAAAGAAGACGAACGGAGACTATTGGTGGCAGAGATGGGCTGGCTAAGAAGAATAATAGGCAGAAGCAGAAGAGAAAAGATCAGAAATGAAAAAACACGAGAAGAACTAGGAGCTGATGAAACAATAGTAGAAAAAATCGCAAAGAGAAGTCTCAGATGGTTTGGGCACGTAATCAGAATGACGCAGCGAAGACTACCAAACGCTGCATTACACGGACACATAGAAGGAAAGAGAAGCAGAGGAAGACAACGAAAGACCTGGATAGATAATATCAAGGAAGATCTGAGAGAAAGAGGCACAAGCTTGATTGGAGTTAGAGAAACAATCAGGAATAGAGAAGTTTGGAGAAGTTTCATAAAGGCCTCATCGCCATGAATGGCGGAAGAGAAGACAGAAGATAATTGAAGTGACGTTGCAATAGGCTTGTATCCGTTTCATAATTCAAACGAATTAACAATAGATTTGTTTCATAATTGAAGTGACGTTGCAACAGGCTTGTATCCGTTTCATAATTCAAACGAATTAACAATAGATTTGTTTCATAATTGAAGTGACGTTGCAATAGGCTTGTATCCGTTTCATAATTCAAACGAATTAACAATAGATTTGTTTCATAATTGAAGTGACGTTGCAATAGGCTTGTATCCGTTTCATAATTCAAGCGAATTAACAATAGATTTGTTTCATAATTGAAGTGACGTTGCAACAGGCTTGTATCCGTTTCATAATTCAAACGAATTAACAATAGATTTGTTTCATAATTGAAGTGACGTAATAACAATAATAATAATAACAACAACAACAGTAACAATAATAGCAATGATAATAATAATAATAATAATAATTATTATTATTATTATTATTTATTTATTTATTTATTTATAAGGACCTGACAGCCTTACAGTTTTCTATAAAAATTGTCTAACATCAAGCTAGGCTGAAGACAATCACCTCACCGCTTGCAGGTGATTGGCTCCTCGCGTTCCCCATAAGCGCTTGCGGTTTGAGGCTCAATGATGAGGCAGTTCTTATTGCAACAGGGATACGCCTTGGGGCTGACTTATGGACCCTGCATGAAGTATACGCTTGTGGAGCAACGGTCTAAAAGGATGGCTCGCGCGGCTCTCATCCCCTGGGAGAGCGCCAGATGCCTTGCCTGGAACGCCACTGTTATTTACACCATGGCTGGATCGTACCACACCGAGGCCCCAGGTGCTGCCGCTGAGATAGCCGCTGAAAGGAAAATATCTAAATACACCGCCATTCTTCATCATACTTCTTTGTGCCACTGGTCTTCGAAATTCTGGGACCAATAAATCAGGATGGCCTCGCTTTCATCACCCGGCAACTCGGTTATCGCCTTGCACAGCTATCGGGAGGTAATAGGGAAACTACTTCTTTCCTCCATCAGCGCTTATATATGACCATCCAGCGCTTCAATGCAGTCGCCTTTTGCAGCACTTTTACTACCGAAAGAACCATTAGAGAAGATTAACCATCCCAGAAAGCGCTTCCTCTAACTATCTTAGTTCTCAGGGATTATATGTTCCTCTGGTAAAACAAGTAATAATGATAAGGTTGTTGCTGTAATTATTATTATTTTTGCTACTGTTATTACTACTACTACTACTACTACTACTACTATTACTATCATCACCATCATCATTATCATCATCACTGCCATTAGCCCAATACTATTTCACCATTGTTACATGGGGAAAGTTAAATTCAACCCATTCTGCTGTTGACTCGGCTAACCACGAGCGTGCCAGTAAATTCCTGACTTTTTTCAGATAAAATATCGGGTATTAGGTTGAAATTTGCTGCTTCCTCTGCAACAGAAATTTATCCGCCCAAATTCTTTACCTCCTGTCTTAATCTTCTTCCAGCCAACATTTCTTGGAAAGGTTTGCAAACTCATCGTTTCTTCATCTAATGAAAGCTGTCTTCTTGTTACTATTTCTACATCGCTACATCTGCGTGGAGCACGATAGCCGATTGGTTAGAGCGCTTGCCTTGTAAAGCGAAGAGCGCGGGTTTGAGTCTCCAATGAACGGTTCTTATGTAGCGACCTTGAGCAAGTCCTTCACTGGCAGTTGCTCAGCGCCATCGACGGGCATGTCGACACGGGTCAATTAGCTAGAGATTCAATAATATTAATAAGATAATGTATATCTTCAAATGACGAAAGTGTTGTTTTATGAATCTCAATGGTATACAATTTACGTTGATGACTATAAATAGCAAAATATCTTGTTGTTGTAGATTGTTCATAGAATAGACATCTTTTATAATGTTCGTGTCGAATATATATATATATATAATAATAATATATATATATTATTATAAACAGTTTCTTGACACCTCTAACAGTTTTATTTTTCTTATTGTCAGGAAGCAGCAGTCCATACACTTGTAAGCGCAAACCGACTAATTCGATAGGAGGTACAGTATTGATTTTGTCTTAAAAATTGCAAGTAACTTTAGCGTTTTCGCAAATGGAAAGAATATGATCGGATGGATATAATCCGACGTGTCATGATAGCTAATAGGATTCCTCATATCAAAATAGACATCATCCGTGAGGATTTGATAGCACAAACTGTCTGCATCGGTAAACAATAATTTTGCTCTTTCGCCAAATACATTAAATAGGCCTATATAGACCTAAAATTAAAAGTTAAAATTCATAATGAAAATTGTGCATTTGTAATTTTGAAATATCCGAAATAGACATTCCAACGTATACAGGTTTATTCTGCACAATGCAAGACGTGGCTAACTGAATAATTGCTACGTCATCATTTATGATGTTAGAAGTTGGACGTGCAATATATATATATATATATTATATATATATTATATATATATTATATATATTATATATATATATATATATTATATATATATTATATATATATTATATATATTATATATATATATATATATATATATATATATATATATATATATATATATATATATATATATATATATATATATATATATATATATATATATATATATATATATATATATATATATATATATATATATATATATATATATATATATATATATATATATATATATATATATATATATATATATATATATATATATATATAGCGTTTTGCTGACCTTGCACTGGAAACGATACGCAGATCTTGATGATTTCGCGTCTGTTGCAGTCTTATAAAATCTTCTTCAAAAGAAGAATAAGCAGTCTGGCGCTTGAGAGTGTTAACATCGATATCCATTTATACTTCTCATGTAGACAGCAAAATTTTGTGAATTTTCCTCAATTTCATTTCCATTTCATTTTCATTTCTAGATTAGACTTGTAAATTTCAATAACGAATAACATAGTTTGTCTTTTGTGGAAGTTTGGCACTAATTTTTTCGCATTGTTATTAAGACTGAATCCTAACTTTTCAGATAATTCACCTGCGTATATGGCAACAACATGATTGGAATAATGACAGTCTCTTCTGGAGTTAATTAAAGGGTCGTTAAGTTTAATACGGAGATCCTGCAGATATTCTAAATATACTATCAGAATAAAATCCCTATATCGTAGGCTAATAATGAATCCAAATCAAAATATTCTATTCCATCAGGTTCAAAAAACCTATATTTCCGTAGTCAAGGGTTTGCTCATAGCAAATTCACTCATGAGGTTATTACAGTTGATTACGTTTTTGTCATATTCGTCGCTAACATATGAATTATTAGCTCTTGCATGGCGATTACTAATCACGAAGACACCGCCACCCAATACCTTTTGAATAAACAGAAATTTATCTGGATTTTTTAAGAGCTCCAACGTTACTTTACGTTACAGGCATCAAAGCTCAAATCAGGGCTAGCATAATAATGCATCAGTTCTAATCTATAATTTAGACAATGTCATCTTTCTAAACTCCTCTAAACAACTGCAAGCAATATAGCATCTGTTTTGAACATAAATCATGATAATCATATATTGGACATAACAATGCCACAAAGAGCCTGCGCATATCAGTAGTCATCATCGATGATATTTTCATCTGTGAGATTACTAAAAATGCGTCTTTTTCCAGCTAAAGAAGTTACCAATATTTTTTACTGCAACCCATGTTATGTATGCTGATCCATGCCTTTGCACAAAAAATAAATTGTTCATCATCGCTATAGTGAAGACGCATATGCTTAAAATTGGAATCTCCATCTTTTGCTAAATCTTTCATCAAAAAAGCATAAGCTGCTGTTTAGAAATAGAAGCGAATATAAAAATTGTAGACTAGCAATTTCAAATGACAAATGCTTTTCTATGTTTGTAGCAATAACAAATATATCCTGTGGTGCATACAGATGTGTTAGATGTTTTCATATTAAGTGCGAATCACATCCTTTTCAAATTATTTCAAAACTATGAGTATTAAGGTTATTTGATTTATTGGGTCTGCTGAATTTCAATTTCAGAACAGACAACATCTAAAAGGTTACCTGTAACATGATGGTGATGAATGGCTTATATGTAGCTATTCAAAACAATTTCGCAAGAAGGACAAGATTGGCAAGAATTGTAAGTCTCCTGTTCCAGTGTCAACGAGGGGGGTCATTTTCACATTCAATAAAAATTCTATTAATTTTTGTCCTGTTCGCTCTTTATATGCTTAAAAATGTGGGCACCACATTATTACTACTGTACACAAAAGCTTTTTCATTGTTATAGCAATCAAAACAGGAAATGGTCAAACAATAAAATCCACTTGATATATCATTTTGACATATTTTTGTCGAATTTTCGAACTTTAGGGATGTTCTAGAACCAGCCTTGTATTAAGGCTATGCTAGTCCAAATGTTGTTAAAGTTCATCAACAACAAAATTCACCAATAAGTAAACAATGAGCTGCAGATATCATAGATATCATAGAGAGAAGAATGGAGGGGGAAAGGAGGAAGACCTAGACAAATGCTGCTTGACTGGATGATGATGGACGGATACGGTAAACTGAAGAGGAGAAGGCCCAACACGTCACGAATGGCGCCATTGAACGTTCGAACCTGCCAGAAGGTAGAGAACTTGAAGAAGAAGAACTGCAGAAAACTAGAAAAGGCATCAGGTTTCGGTACGCTTATAGAGCCTAACAAACGGATTCCCATCCTGCAAGGTTGATAGTTGACTCCATGTCCAGGGTTCCCGTACCGCGTGGCATCGAGGATGAGGTCTGCCGCCGAGGGCACATATTGCATCACCGTCCAGCAATAGTCCCTCTAAGATTCAAGAAGACGCAGCGCCCGGATATTTATCGGGGCCCCGATATTTTCGAACCAGGAGATCTGTGCAGAATAGGTAGTCATCGACTACCTGGCCAGTTGGGCGTAGAACCTCTCCGTGATTGACTCTCCTTCTTGCTCTTCCTTCACCAAATCCGATATTCCCGGAAGCAGAGGGCATATAAAGGTCTGAGCTTGACACGGCTCTTTGAAAATCTGTCCTCCCCCTCACAAGTGAAGAAGTCGACATGACGATAACGCTACGATTGCATGCGACAAACACCGACAAATTTTAGGATAAATTCTTCGCAAAAACAAAAAAAATTCTAAAACGTAGACTCGGTTGCAGCAGAAGCCCAAACATATAAGAAGTATCTAGCAAATTTCGCGTCAGATCAATTATTTTGCGCAAATGAAGACGATAGACAAATCGACGACCAGGAAGACTGCGAATATGCGCATAAAAATATCTATAGGCTAGTAGTCTGTAGTAATGCAAAATATATCAATCGATGGATGCTGCGAGGAAAACCGATAGGCAAAAGGCATTTGATAAAAGTTAAAAGGTCATTTCACATGGATAGGAAAACAGTCTAGAGGAATATTGTAAAAATATAGATTTTCAGATGTCTTTGAGACAGCATATATAGTCTGTGGAATGTTCATGCCCAAAAGAGACTTCTGAAACCAGCAACAGAACAGTGTCTCCAACCAAATTATTCAGAACAATCCTATGACTACTACAGTATCTAGTCGAGCAGTGGTTAGACATGGACGTCATCATCACAGAACAAAGAAGCTGGCTAGGATGAAAATAGTTGCCCAGGTTATAAGCCAATTCGTTCTCCAACGGAAGCAAGCCCTGTGATTTGATGAATTCGTAACTACTTGTATGATTTGTAAATGTTAACGTAAAGTACACTCGAATTCATATAAACTAAAGAAAAGCGTTGCAGCAGATCGTATAAATGAAGTGTTTCTGAAAATATCGATGTTTAGTTAAGGCAGCAGTGGCACGAAGAACATAAAAAGAACTCCTTTTTCAAACTTTCCCAAGAAACTGACTTGAAAACTTTTCAAGGGTAAATGATATTTTCCCAAGGAGATAGAAATTGTCAACAGTGAAAGGAGCATAAACATTCGGAGGTAGAAATCGAAGTAGAAAAAGAAGAAAAGAAGAAAAAGATGATGATGATGAAGATGATGATGGCAATGACGATGATGTTTTGATGAGTATATGCGAATTACCTTATTTTTTCATCACACGCCACGTTTTCTTCGTCACCAGTTTTAAACTGTACGTCCAAAGGCAAATAAGTCCTTTCCTCGACGTCTTCCTTCTCCCGTGCTCCTCATGCGCCTCCTACTTCTGCTCCTTCTCCTAGACTCCCTACTCTGTGGCTGTCGTTTCGCTGCAGAAGTGAAGCATTATTGTCTTCACCTTTGCACTGACCGTCGTCCGCGCGTCGGTCGGTCGGTCGGTCGGTCGTGTGTCGGTCGTCGTCATCTCAGTCCGGTGGTTTTCTCGTCTGAACGGACGTCGTTCGAATTCCGCAATTCTGGCTCGTCTAAGCCGCCTGTCAAAGCGCCTGGCGCCACCCAGCGGACGCTAGCCGAAGACCAAGGCAGCTGACACCTTGCGCATGCGCACGGCGAAAGATTGTCAGAAAAGACGCACACACGAACACACAGGGATACAGACAGAGGCACAGAGACGCCGTTGCAGCTCTCTGATTGGTCACTGAGATCCACAGTTTCTTTTCTGTTTCCTTTCCATAGGTCTTAGCCTTTACCGTCATCACATATATTATTTACACTAGAACCGGGCGTTGTCGTCTTTTTAAAGCTGGGCCGGCATCGGTTATTAAAGTCGGTATCTCGGTATCATTTTTTGATACTTTTCTCGGTTCAGTATCGGTGCCAGTTTTTCTGATTATTGAGATATCGGTATCGGTTTTCCGTTTTTCTTTTATCCTTTACGTTTATAGTCCGACTTAGCTGTTGCGCTGTGTGCAGTTTGCAACTACACAGCGAGCTGAACTGCTGTAAGAAATTGAACGTAAACTATTGAAATTGCATTTTGTGTTTAAATTTGACCAAAGTTCTTAAAATGTCTGTAATTCTGTAATTCATGATGCCGCATAAAAAATGAAGCAATTACTTAAAGTGTTATCTTTACGGTAACACTAGACCTACGTTGCAGTAGAGATGTCCAGTATCTCCTGTGCAGGTTCCACTTGCTTCATTTGTCTTTCGGCAAATATGGCGCTCGAAACAGCAAAGGGTTCAACGTGTTGTGGACTGAGCGATGAACGCCCATTGGAGCATAGTAGTCCGTACTTGGCTAGGCATAGAAGTGGCAATTTCGTCTGGTTTGTGGCCGACCATTGTTGGAATGGATGGCTGTCTTCTGGTCCAAGTGCAGTGCACTACGCCGTGACTTCCGCCAGGTGGCAGGCCTAAGTCATTTATTCCAGTCTAACACGGAGATGCGTCAGTATCATTACTTCTGCAGGGATGGGAAACGCGTGCATCTGTCAACAACACCAAGGCTTTCAACAATGTTAAGCATGTTCGGTGAACGAAAAATAACATTCATAACCGAAATATTATACTTGCATTCTGCGTATAGGGCTTACTGACGCTTGAGCTTTTATCTTCGGTTCTCGGAATTCTTTGGTTTTCTGAATACCGGCTTCGGTTTTTATCAATATCGCGTTATCAGCTTAGTATCGGCTAAAGTTAAACCGATCCACCCCTAATTTACAGAATATGCTCGCAAAAGAGGAATTTCTGATTGCTGTTGTTTTTGATAATAAATTGACTTGTAGCTTGTAACACTTCAAGTGCCGACTGTCCGCTATAGTTGACTCTTTAAATGTATAGGTTTTATATAGCGACCGTATGGCCTCGACCATGCTCATTTTGCAATGAATTTATCGGGTGAGATCCTTCACCACCGCTGCCCGTTTGAATGGGAGCCACGCCATTTAAGGTCCCCGTGCACGGGCCGTACTAGCCCGAGATTTAAATCTCTGAAATAAGCAACGACCTGGACGCGAACCTGGGATCCTCACGCACAGAGGCTCCTTGGCGCACGCACTTACCGATGTAGCTAACTAGGTCAGTATTACGAAGCCGAACTGACTATAGGAGAGACAATCAGTGGATTTCAACGATGTCCTCTTCATCGATCGGCATATTGTTGCGCTTTAGTGTTTTCCACAAAATTCTACTTGGTAGCAGCCAATATCTCTGCCTACGTCTAGTCATTTGCTTCAGATTTATCCGTCACGTACTACATACTCACAGCTCACTACCTCCACGTTGTTCTGTGTCTCGCCACTTCCTCCTTGTACTGTCCCTTTCTTCTTGGCAGCTTCGTATTCCCATCTTTGGCTTCGTTTTCCTGTCCTCTGCTCTTCCATACCCATGCCCTGCTCCTTTCCCCGGGTTACTCCCTGCCTTCGTGTCTTACTGATCCATGTGATTAAGTAACCAGCGAAATGTTCTTAAACACCATGAACACTTACCACGGAACCTACCTGGTGAACACATACTCTTTATATTCAAATGAATATTTGGAACATTCGATTTGATTTAAAGAACCGCTTGGGCTTTTATAAATTTTGAACTCTTCGCCATATGAAGCACTTGCATTATCATACAATTAGGCCTGCTCATTTGGCTAACTCCGCCACTGCCTTGTTTGGGGGTAGTGCCAGTCCCAAGCCTGGATAAAGGAGGAAGGCGACGGCAACGGCCTTTGATGCCATAAGCTGTCGTTAAACTGCGGAACTACTACTCATGTGGCTTTCTATCTATATCTATAGAGTTGCCTTCTTTTCAAAGCTCAACAGACAGGATTGTTGCCAGAATTTAATACCTTGACCAACTTTATAAACAGATAATGCCGAGTGCAGATGATACGGAGAGTCGCGGACAGAATTCCGCAAATTAATGCACCTGTTTTTTCAGAAACTTTCTCTTATGTCTTATGTCTTATGTCTGCATTGAGCATAGCTTCTGCAGCCGCGTTCCGAATATCGCTGATTTTGTGACAGCAACAATTTGAAACCGATGCACCTGCGCCTGCCGCCTTCACGTTCAACATTTTCAGTCGCCTCACAGTTTGCGCAGATACTTTATAGGCCTTTCTGTCATGGTTCATTGAACATCTGGCTGGCGTTAGTTGGAAGCCGTCGTTACGCGTAATTTACTTACAAATTCGTTTTAGATCGTGTTATACGCAGACACAGCATAGGACCTTCTAATGAAATGACACGTCTTACAAAGACCACAACACGTCCTCCTAATTCCTAGATTTCCCAGCGACATCTATTGACAAAGCCTGATGCAGTGGATTTCTTCAATGTGCTGATTGTCTTAACACCTCATTCTGCATACAGAAATGACCACATGTAGCTTAATACAAAATGATATAGCACTATTAGCCCGTCATCTTGCTTTGGGAGAGATCTGGATGACGATTAAGACAAGAGAATACAGGTCAATGTAGGGAGAGAGAGAGAGAGAGAGAGAGAGAGAGAGAGAGAGAGAGAGAGAGAGAGAGAGAGAGAGAGCGAGAGAGAGAGAGAGAGAGAGAGAGAGAGAGAGAGAGAGAGAGCGAAAGCCTACTGTGACTCAACGTAAGATAAATTGGAAGTTCTTAATAGGCCTACATATTAAGAATCATATGTAAGGATGATGGCGTCATGGTGAAATATACCATGACGCAGAATGACACTGAATGGAATACAGATTAACACGGAGGCCGAGACGCGGAATCAGCGACAGTCGGTTGCTCTGTGTGCTGGAATCACGCAATATATAGGTACCAGTAACACAGTTACGCGCACACACACACACACACACACACACACACACACACACACACACACACACACACACACACACACATATATATATATATATATATATATAAGTACATGACTGTATATATAGTTAAGATCTGCGTATATGTGATATACGAGTCGTCTGTCTCATGTATGTAGAAGGAGCCTTGACATTCAGACAAGCAGAGGTCGGACCTCAGTTGGACGAAGCGGACGCTTAATATATAGGAGCCGTTTCTGTGCGGTTGCATGCATCTTAAGCACAGCCCTAAATCTCGACAAGTTACGCCTCTGCAGCCGCTAACGACAACGAACAACGTTGCCCTTGCTTCTACTCCTTCGCCTTCTTTACTGCCATCTATCGAGTCTCACCACAAATTCAACTGACGCTGTTGCTAGAATAAGGCAAGAACAGACAGAGGTTCAAAACCTACTTTTGATGAAAAGAAGAAATATTAGGTTTTAGGTTTTAGACTTTTTAGATCTTTAGGCTCTTTTTAGGTTTTAGGATTTATTTTTCTTTCGAGACGCCGTAAAACAGAAGTATGGCGGTGCATGTAATATTTAACTCTTAGTTCAGTTCCGCGGTGATTTAACATCGCAATCGCCCCGATGTTAATTAATTTTTCACCAGAAAAACATAAATATCCGATTTTCTTCTTCCAATTCTATCGAAACACAAAAATCTAAAGACCTAAATTTAAACTTTCGTAGATTTTTCGTTTTCATTATGTAACTTCAAAAATCCTACTTCTTGCACGCCTGAGGCCAGGTAAGAACATGCTGTACTAGTGTAAGGTACATAACGGTTGAAGCTGCTACAATGAATATCGCATGATGCCCTATCGTCGGACCCTGTCGATTCTATCCAACACACTCGTAAAGGTATCTTTGACAATTGCTTACGATCATATTTTCTTACCTGCTGCTAGCTTTATTTCGCCGGCTGATATAATTTTCGAATGGTAGTTCGGCCAAGTCTGTGTCTAGAATTAGATGTTGTCTCACTCGGCATAACATGACATCTGGTTTCTCGACTCGAGTGTTTATCGAGATCAAAACAATTTACCGACCAGTTCTGCTATGCGCGACATTTATAACTTGCGTCGATTTGTCCATCGCTATCGTCGCATATTCTCTCGTCCGTCTATTCGTCCATCTATCCATCCGTTCGTCTGTGCATTCATACCTGTTCATTCTGCCTGTTCATCCATCCCTACGTCCATCTGTCCGTCCGTCTGTCCGTTGATCTATCCATCCGTTCGTCTGTGCATTCATCCATCCATCTGCCTGTTCATCCATCCCTCCATCCGTCCATCCGTCTGCTTGGATATAGTTGGACCGCAGAGACGGCGACAAAATTGCATTCTAAAAGTATCAATTGTCTCAGCCAAGTATGAGGCTACAGGTCAGCTGCTATAGGCCGACGAATGACAATTAGCGCCTGTCATCTAGGCCCATATAAAAGGACTATATACATCTTCATCGTCTACAACGACGCAACTGATTGTACAACATTCTACATAACGGTGTATTATGGTGTTAGACTGGGATCACGACATAAGCAACTGGGAGGGTCACCGACCACAGCACCTCGATGTAATTCTGTCAGTAAGTAAGCCAGAAAGTAGGATTATTTATTTATTGTAGCGAAATTCATTTATACACAAAATGAGAAACCATCAGAGACCAGATGCTCCGAGTGAAAAACTGGCAGTTAGAAATATGTCTGTTCCAAGCCCGAGAGAAAGAGTAGTAACCTGTATGGACGAATCATTTGTTGCTACAAAGACTTCGAGGTTGACACCACAGCTGACATTAGATTAATTTTCGACGATATAACTTCTGATTCCTCAAAGAGCGCAACATAAATGTCTAATTATAGATGCATAAAAATACATCTGCATTAGAGCTTAAGAGGAATGATCAACGAAGCCTAGTGTCAGTTGAAACCCGTGTTATATAGACGGAGAGCCTTTTGGATTAAACCATCCATATATTTTCATCGAGCAACTCCATTAACAGAGAATGTGGTTTCTTTGACTATAAACTTACACAGATGTATTACTTGTTGGATAGAATTCGCATCAAAGCAAACCCACGTGCCTCGCATAGAAGGGAATGGAGCAAGAAACAGGCCTTTATATGCTTTTGTCTGACTTCAAAGTCTACAAGCATCATGATCCGCCTATGATAGACTTCTGCGAATGTTTGCGGCCAAGCTGGTTGCTGCTTTTGCTGCTTGTTTCATCTCGATAGCTTCGTTCTTCATTTTCGAAATTTACTCGATACTGTTATATACACATATGTAGGCCTAATACTCAGACTTCTATTGTGCCTGAATTTGCGTTTCAGAGTATTTTATGATCTAGAATTTGTAAGGTTTGGACAATATTCGGTAGCATGTTATCGGAGCCCGGCGGCCATTTGGGATCGGTCGACCTTTAACAAGTAGACTGGTTCCAGTTTAGTCTGTGTCGAGTTCGACTTACACACGCTGGATCCTACTCATTGCTCATGGGTCTCCGCATTATCCTGGGACACAGAGGCCTTTGGCATCATCCTGGCACGTGGGCCCTATTCTGTCTTCTACCAAGGGGAAGTTGGAACCCGGCGAATCTGATCAAAATAAAAGTAGAAGTTTGTCACAACATAAATGACCAGATACAGCTTTTCCTGAGTTCCATTTCAGCCACTGGTCCAGATTCTGACATTTGTACCGTACTTCGTGTGGGCACACATTCCCCTGGCATCTTTTAAGCAGAACTTATCCTTAGGGCTGCGTACATTATTAACACCAGATAACTTTCTTTTATAGCCACAGTCTCTGATGCCTCGTGGTTCTTGAGTGGTCCGTCGTAAGAATTGATTTAGAAATGCAGTTTTGTTTCGAAACGACCATTGATTGGTGTATTGTGCCTGACGTTAAGGGCGCTACATAAGTTTCCAGATTAAATTAGATGAAATTTGTTCTTTTCTGGACTGTTCTGTCAGTTATGCGATTCTACGAATCAGATTTAGCCCAGAATGAAACTGGTTTCTTGAAATTGGCTATAGATGTCCAGATTCGTACAGTTATGTTTCACTGAGACCATCACTCATTGATCTGCATCAGATACCCGATTGGATCATCAAATGAAGATCCGAATTGTCTCTGCGCCAATTGTCCCATGCACAGAGTCTCTTTCGTCCAACATGCAACACAAACTGTCTCAAAAATCACTATACAAATGCACGTATTTCAAACAGCCACATTGGGTGAAATCATGTTCATTAATCATTGGCGCTAAAGAAATACCAAATTATATAACGCCAGTTTCTGAACAAGCTCGTTTCATCAATCTCTGTCACTGGCCGTAAGTAATGTGACCTTACCAGAAAATCCTAACTATCATAGGCCTCTTGTATATGTGTATACATATATATATATACATAGGACTTATATATTATACATATAGGTTATGTAAGATATAGATCCTGTGTAAATGATGTGCGTGTATACGTACGATGTCTTACTGTTGTACAGCATATGTACGGCTCATATGTATTGGCGAGGGCGCTGCGTCAATTACTGCGGCGCGGTCTTTGATGAAGTAATCGGCGAAGACTGCACTGAATGATCGATTTGTTTTCGGCTGGTCCAGCGTAAAAGGCGGCTGTCTTGCTGATTTAAATAAGGTACTTGATGGAATAAATCCGACTAAAGTATTCACTGCGACATATGATCAGGGAATATCGACCGCACAAAACTCAGGCCTTGATAAATTCTTACATGATCGAGTTTCAACATCAATCAGACGGACGGAGTCATATGGCTGCAGGCGCCGGCAAACGATCGAGGCCTTCCTTAATTTATATGGTGCTTCGACTCAATGTCTTTCCATCGAATTAAGGAACACGTCGCATGTGTCCATCGTTCTATCACTGCCTCCTCCCTCTGGCCCCAACGAGTGCCATTCCGAATACTGAGTCCAGTGGAAGGCTTTAAGAGGCACCTCCTCCTGCTTCTCACGACACCCGGCCAACTTTTATCAGGCCTACTATTTCCACAGTTCGTCATCACCATCTTCCAATGTGATGCGGTGGAATGTAATAAAATGTAAATGGGTGTGATATAACGCCTTGCAGTAATATCTGATATTAAGGTATGTCATGCGAAACATTGGGATTTACCAACGCTATACAAAGATGTGTTGGGGGAAAAGGGCTTATTCACGCTCTTGAAGCAAGAGGCCATTATACGGCTCAGAGTGGGATTAATTTTAGTCTTTTTAGTCCTAACATTTCGGCAGATCCGACCTGGAGAGGCAGTCTTGCATTCGTCCTTAATCCTTGTTGTTTGTTACTCTGCTCGTGTGGTCTGAACTCGTCCTCTCAACGGCCGCAGGCGAGAATTTCCTTCGGTCCACTGAGAAGACACGATGAAAACTAAAGGTCTTGGCCTCCATATCGCTCGAATGCTTCGAATAGTAACGCCTTCCTGCCTGCCTGCCTGCCTGCCTGCCTGCCTGCCTGCCTGCCTGCCTGCCTGCCTGCCTGCCTGCCTGCCTGCCTGCCTGCCTGCCTGCCTGCCTGCCTGCCTGCCTGCCTGCCTGCCTGCCTGCCTGCCTGCCTGCCTGCATGCCTGCCTGCCTGCCTGCCTGCCTGCCTGCCTGCCTGCCTGCCTGCCTGTCTGCCTGCCTGCCTGTTTGTGTAAACGGTTCAAGGCCAAGCTGATCTGTCCCGGGCCTCCTTCTGTGCTGTACGATGGCCAAAATTCAAGGCTGGATGTCAGCCGGCGCTGTTCTACGATCGC
Source organism: Norana najaformis (assembly GCA_964023275.1). Taxonomy (NCBI): domain Eukaryota; kingdom Metazoa; phylum Annelida; class Clitellata; order Crassiclitellata; family Hormogastridae; genus Norana; species Norana najaformis. The sequence goes on from OZ029921.1 coordinate 14,900,343, forward strand.
CCATCACAATACACGGTCCGTAGACGGGGACCTTAAATGGCGTGGCGCCCACTCAAACTGGCAGCGGTGGTGAAGGATCTCACCAGATTAATTCATCGAAAAATAAGCAGAGTCGAGGCCATACGGTCGCTTTAGAAACACGTGTACATTTACATTTACCTTCGAAAACAGTGGCTGCTAGATTTATTTAGGCTGCAGAAGTCTCTCTTCCTCAATGCATGCCTACTTCTTCAAGCAGACATATTTGATTCTGTGTTATACGCATATCTATGAGTACAACACCATCTTGTCCAGAACACAAATCATAGTCTTGTCAACTTCACCCGCCTCGTTCATGTCGCTTGAACAAAACCTTAAACAAAATTTTTAGTTTTTATATCCTTAAAATGACTGCCTCAGTGCAGTACGACGACACGGCGGCCCAATCAGCCTCAGGACAACACCGTGACGCCTCGCACGATCGCGCGTTTAATTCGCTGTCTAGAGTTAAGGCTAAAGCAATAGATGGCAGGATGGCCGAGCGTTTAACGCGGCGGCTGTTTACCTCTGTGACCCAGGTTCAATTCGAGGAGCGATCATGCAAAATCAACATAGATCGCACTGTTGAACAGTGAGTAACTTTGAAGGCCCTCATTTTTGTTACATGTTATGCATGATATGCATGCAAAAGAGAAGCTGTAGACTGATACAGAGAGCGCAGAGCCAGCAATACTCACTCCGTCCTTAAATAAGTAGGTCTCTCTATAATTGTCTGCGGGCGCGACATATTAAGAAAGCCTGTCAAAAGATGACTGCCTCTAGTCTGCAGGTGTGTTGAGAGGCGAACTGTACTGTTGCGACGTCTACCAATGGAGCATGGCGAAAACGAACGGACAAAGTGGCGATAAATGTAATTATAGCCAAAAGTTCTTTTTAAAACCTGCGTGTATCTCTAATACAAATCTCAGTTTGTATAGCCTATGTATATGGCCTAATTTATGCGTATTGCTGGTCAGTAGCATTGTGTAGCCTATAAATAGGCCTAACGAGCCTAGCTGCGTCGACAAAATATAATAGGCATACAAAAAGCGTCGCATTTAGAAGACAGTAAGCGACTCTCAGGAAAAGGAAAGGCGTCTTCTTTAGAGTTATGTAGCGCCTATTTTTAGGCTATTTACATGTCGTGCGGTGTTGGCCAGCTACACTGGCGCTGGGTGAGTGAGTAAACAAACGGATCACATGGGAGGCGTCGGTTGCAGCAGGCGGAATCTAGAAGCTAATGCAATAATGGATCGGAATGATCACCGCAAAATTGAAATATATGTGGAAATGACTGCGAGCCAAGGAAGCTGTCTGCCATGGCAGGCTACACAAGAAAGCCCTCAACACATGGCGCTGTGCAGTATGCATTGGCCTGCGTAGATGACTCTATAGGCATGCCAATACTCTCCGTAGAATTCGCACGTCCATTACTATTGCATTATCTACAAACGAATTTTGCTATGAATTAACCTGCATCTATCGTTATCGTTTAGTGTGTTGGTCCATAATATGTCGGTTGTATCTACAGACGACCAGCCTCAGTTGACCATCTAACTACAAACATCGTTCACTTAGACCATCTTCACGTACTTGTGACATATAGGCCTACATGTATACAGGATGTGATTATGTATACTATAGTCTATATGTTTAAATCTGAACTATTTCAACTGCTTTTGTACGAGTTGTTTATCTGTATATTAAGCAACTATGATTGGTACTGTGCCTGATGGGCCAGTGTACCCCAAGTAGATTATACGAACGCATTGCTGCGTGTAGAAAAGACAATGCGACAGCTCTTCAGTAATGTCTTCCTTTTCAGACGATGCTCCTTTCTCCCCTTGCATCATCTTCAGCAGCAGCAGTAGCATCAGCATCAGCGTCAGCTGCAACGAGAAATATTGATTGTGACTTCGGTTAATTGAGACGGTCGTATCATCGTCACATCCGCGGTGTTTGTCAACGCTAAGACTCGACAACTGCCGCCAAAAAGATGACCACAATGCTTTCCACTGATTGAAGACAAATCAGATTGAGTAACGAATAGATAAAAACCTTAATGCTTTTGCATAATCGTTAGTTACTTATGGGTAAGGCACTTCTCCACAATTTCTGTCAGTTGTTGATGGTTCTGTCAGCGCCTTCCATATTGCCGCTAAATTCGATGACTTTGTGCACTTTCTGTCATTTTCTTACAATCAGCAAGTTTCGACTCAACTCCAGCCTTGCATGAGGGGGTCATATATCCGTGATTATGAGTATTTGTGATTGCAAAACCAAGGACACAATATCCTGAGCATTCACGATCAAGTCTAGCTATTGCACGGGTCAAGGCCCTGTGTATTGTGGGCATGGACTTCTGCCTACTGAGCTGCTGTAAGCGTCGGTCGTCTGGTAAGACGTCGACCTTCGACCTCTTGCTCCTGGCTTCGGATTCTCGTCCGTCACTATGTTGTTCAGTCCTGCAACCTCAAAGCACAGATCGTCAGTTGTTGCTTTGCAGTTGCCATGTCTGCGTTTCCGCCAGATGACCCTTAAACCCGCGCCTAAGGTATAAGTCATATGCCTAGAGCTGATGAGGAAAGGCAGTTCCCAATATACCGCAGGGGTGCATGATAGGTACTCGTTTTCTACATATTGAAGTCTTAAAAATCTGCAAGGGAAAATCTAAGGGCCTTGAAAAGAGGTCCAGTACGTCGCTGGTAAGGTATTTATGTACATGTATTCATTTTTATTTATGCTATTTAACGCACTTACTATGCACGCAGTTAGTAAATCTGAATTTAAGGCTCGCCAGAGGACAAGATAGAGTCGTGGAAAGGACGGAGTAAAATCGTGGGTTTGGACAAAGGATTCAAATTATGACAGCGAGTTAGTGAGTCGGGCCTTTTGTGGTTGACCAAATACGAAGCGCGCAGCAACTGAAAGGGCATGATCCACAACTGTCCTGAGCCTAGGAGCAAAAATCCAACATTGGAAGAACACAACAGTCTACAGGAGAGCTATGTCAGTTAGCAACATATGAAGATATGATGGAAAACTTGTGTTCTAAGCTTTAAAGGTCAAGCTGGCAGTTTCAAGGTTAATACTCCATTCAAAAGGAAGTCAGTGAAGGCGACGAAGGTATGAAGCTAATTTGCGCATAAGTGTGTATCTAAACATTTCTGAGAACCTCTCAAAGATACTAAGTGATGCTGAAGCTCATTAAGAAGAAGTTTACCTGCACGCTAATAAAACTATAATAGCTAGAGTCCAAGGATAAGGTAGGGTAAAGTAAGATACAGTAGGGTAAGATAGCGACCGTTTGTCTTCACTCATCACTGAACTAGAGGCGAGGCAACAAAAACAACTAAACACCTATTCTAACAAATTTTCAGTAATTCACCTTGACTCACTATACATGCATTTCGAATCTCAGACCTCTGTTATATAACATAATGTTATTCTATGAGGCCTATTTTTCTTCGATTCTATAACTGGTGTGTCAGTCACATTATCTTAAAGGAACTAGGGGAATCGCTAAGGCGTGTTTATCATTAACATCATGAAATGGGAAATCAGTGACGATGGATGGCGCAGAGATGGCCGACTTTTGGTTCGTATACAGGAATACCCATGGCACTGTCTTACGTGGCGTCAGGAGAACGCTAATGCAGATGCCACGGCTGTCCCGAAAAACGGATGCAACAGTTTCCGACCATATATTATACACGGACTTCCGTCTCTAACTATTTCCGACAACAGAATAGCCACATGTACGACGTCGTATACATATACATGTAATTATATACTATGTTCTACGCTGATCGTTACATGTCCCTTTTGATCGATTAACATTACATTGCAGCGTCAGAGTATTACTGGCTCCCAAAATAGGGCAACTGAATGTTAAAGGCAGCATGGCCTAAAGCATAGAAGAAGGGCTTTTCACCGCAAATCTGAATCCCTTGAAACGATTGACTTAGGGTTTCTTTGGGTGATTGCGTCGCTGAACCTCTGCCCAACAAATAACAACCAACCTTCATATATTCCTGGCATATTTGTTTCTCGAAACATTCGTGCATCTACATCACACACGCCTTGGCCTGTTTTATCATAATGGCTCATTTGACTCAGATTTGTCGCGCGATTAACCTTCTCTTACCGAAGCGTTCCTCACTGACCAAAACTGCTAAATATTAACCTTTTTCGACAATTCACGTTCGAACTTCAAGTGTTTAGCCGTGTATACGAGGCCAATAACGCAAGACTAGTTAGGAAGTAAGCTAAGTGTACAAATCTTTGCCCAAAAATATGACCTAAAATTTTGCATTTTAAGTACTTATTGAAGCATTTTCATTTTTTGTAATAGCTCAAACTATGCACAGTACCACTTGGTCTTGAGTGCTCTGAAGGGGGTTGTAAAGTTTGGTTGGTCAGACACAAAACAGGAAGTGGATGGGGTGGTACTTGCATACTGGACTATTCGAAATGAAGTATAGTCGTTCATGATGACCTTTACACAAAGGACTCTAATTGATTTTATCCAGAGTCATGCCTCGGCTTAGATTCGTGCTTACACAGAACGCGAGATGTTTTGCTTTGGCCGGATGTCAGATCGGACTTTGAGAGGGCAACTTGCACACAGATGTGACCATAACAGCGAAGAGCCCATGATCTCACATCAGCTGCGGTGTTCTCCCTGGAGTGTAGTGTCTGCCGATCTTTTCAACCATGATGGCAACATATTCGTGGTGACAGTGAGTCATCATGACATCTGATGTCTGGAAGCACGATCTCTTTGAACGGGATCCAACGACGATGTAATGTTGAAGCTGATGCTGCACTTCGGCCTTCATAGGGAAGTATTTATCACAGGCTTCACGAGTTCAGCATTCAACAGGTTTTCTTATGCATGGGGTTTTGAGCACAGCGCAATCCTCCTGAAGTGTAAAGTAGACAATTCTAAAGTTTGGCGTGTCTTCCTTGAGTGGAAAATACGCCTACATCAGTTGTTGTTGAGAACATCGCATCGAACGTGCACGAGTGTCTCTCCACAACAAATCAACTTTTGCAAGCGGAAGTGGCCACAGGGGTGCAAGACCGACTGAAGCAGAATGTTTGAAAGCAGTGAAGACTTACGATCGCGGAACTCTTCATCCAGACTTCCGCGAAATGATGTCATTTTCAACACTTAGAGCATTGCTTACCAAGCGCTGGACATTTGCCTAGAAGATGTGTTTTCCCGCAGTAGTTGCACGTCCTTCTTTTAAAGTTTTCATTCAGCCGCGAAGATGAGACCATAGATCTTTTCATTTGCTTCTTACTGTTAACTGTGCTATCGCTGTAACTGACAACATCCAAATATTTTTGTGGCCTCATATTTGTGACCGTGTAAGAAAAAACCCTCACAAAGTCGATTTTCATATTGTAGGGGCTACTGGAGTCGGCTAAGATTGTTAAATATTTAAATGAAAACCGCGCGTTTCTGTCACAAATATTTTTGAAAGATAGGAGGTATAGTCACAGTTTTATTCGAGAAATGGTGAATTAAATTTAGCCACCATATTAATATGATTCGACCTAAATCGCTTTGCCAAGGTGTCGTGAATGTTTCTGAGAATAATATAATCACACGCCTCTGAAATCTCCATAGAAACTGGTTAAGAAAAATGTTACTTTACTTGTTCATTAGCATAATAATCAATGTACGCGATTTCAGATTGGGTCACCAACGGACATGTGCAATTAAGTTTTTATTAAAGGGCATCATAAGAAAATTGAAAATAAGTCTATTTAGACAGCAAAACACTATTTAAGGACGTACAGTAATGTTTGATAGCTGACACACCAAGGAATACAGTCCTAAATACGCAAAGGACTCTTTTGACCCATTTTATGCCTATAGGCTACTTGCCTTCTGAGCGCGTTTCTCGCAAATTTACTTTACCGACGTCGTGAGGGTTTTCTCATGCACGGTTACGTTTCTCAGTTGTCTCGTTATATTTTGCGCCCTCGTCTAAAGAATTGAGAATTATGGGTTCTCTTCTCATGCTGTCTTCATACGTTCGTGTGTCGGAAGCAACCGTGAAGGCATAGGCCTATGTATGTGCCAGGCTACGGAGACCGATAACGAACGCGTCAACATCCCTGGGTTCTTGAGTCGCTTAATAGAACAGATATCTCTCGTGTATTTCATGCCGGCTCGGCTTAAAGGTCGAGTCCAATGCTGCTATAATGTCCGACAAGTGCGAGGTGTCCTTTCAATGGTCCGAGAAAGGCAAGTGTTGTTGAATTCGCTGAGAACTTTTCCGAATGCTGAAGCACGTATTTCCATATCCCTCTCATCCAGTCCTGTTGCGCTTTCATAGTCCTGCCAAATATCTCGGAAAAACTCTCACTTGGTACAACCTCCACTGTGCAGTCCATAAGAACAGGAATAGGGATTAAAGTCGTCGTTGCTATAGCTCGAGCTTGTCTTAAAACCACTAGCCTATATATAGGCTATTATATATAGATGTAAAGAATTGATATAGCCTACATTAGTGTCAAGACGAATTTGATAGACCTATATATATATATAATATATATATATAATATATAATATATATATATGTGGCGTTTTCGGTCGGGCTAACTGTCCACGGGGTGGGGGTAACTCTAGCCCAGTTCTACGCTCAGAGCCACCCGCCTCACTGCCCCTTGCACTCTCACTGTACAATGGTCTTCCCGTATCATCTCTTCCCATACTGTCTGTTCTCTCCAAGGAAGGCCTAGGATAGGTCGCTTCCCTAAGGGAATCAACACTGTAACTCTCGGTCTCGGGATCCGACTTTGCCTCTTCCGCGGTCGCCGGATGGGCAACGTCCTGAGGATGGCCTTTATTCAGAACAGGGTTCGTTCCTTTACCGGCAATAGTCGTTCCCTTTCTCCGTGAGGACTTTCTTGTAACTACCATTCTACATCTTGTAACTCTCCCGTTACCGCCAATATTTTCAGGCACCAGTCGTTTTCTCGGTCCCGGGAACAGGGAAGTCTCACAACGAGCCTCTGTGTCTTTCCGCCCTAGGCACAAGGATATTGGGCGACACATCTTCCCACTATCTCGCTCCATTTCCGTGTATAGGATTTCCGGAGTAAGTTTCTGCACCAGATCTCTGTTGGCAGTTATCAACCAACAGTGCTTCAGGGGATAGGATACCCCTATGGAACACTCAAGAGAAGGTCCCCTCTCTAACCTTCTGTAAAACACACCAACCTTCGTACCGACCTACGCACGAGGGGGCCCTTCCCCGTACTTCAGTCAGTCCTCTGATCAGTGTGTGGCGACAAGCATATAGAGGAGTCGGTATCTTCCCGTTTCGACTCCGGTGTTATCGGGGAACCGACCCGGACTATGATGTACCGGGTATTTTCTTGGTCTGCGTTGTTTCCGGTCTCTTACGTACCGGGACTCTACTTGGTCTGCGTTGGTTTTTCCGGTCTCTTACGTACCGGGACTTTACTTGGTCTGCGTTGGTTTTTCCGCGGGTCTTCCCGTATCCCGCTCTCTGAATTTCGACCGGGAGAACCGCGGCCGCAACTTTACCCGAGTTTCGCACAACCTGTTATGTTCCAACTATCGTGACTTACTCGACCGTCTCGCGACGTTCCAACAAGGCGGGCCCAAACCCTGCGGATCAACGCGGAGCCAGTCAGAAATCAGACAGATTGGTTTGTTTCGGTTGCGTCTTCCTCAGGAGCGCACGGACCAATTTCTAAACGGCACGGGTTTCTGTCGTACGGCAAATGCTACCCCGGGTTCACACAGACCTGTTTACTCGTATTTTCCCCGAGCCTCGCTCAGCGGCTGTTCACCAACTATCGTGACCTACTCGACCGTCTCGCGACGTTCCAACAAGGCGGGCCCAAACCTTGCGGACCAACGCGGAGCCAGTCAGAAATCAGACAGATTGGTTCGCAACGGCTGCGACGTTCCCGGGAGCGCACCGATCCGATTTTTCTCTTACGCGGTCAAAGGGGTAGCTTCCGCACTTTCCCACTTGTTTTACACAGACCTGTATTTATTTCTTTCGAACGGGGTCTTTCCCCGGGTTCTGTCCAACCGCTCACCGTCGTGACCCAGGCCGCTTCGCGATCTACGGTAGAGCCCTAGCTCCACTCGGATCGGCGCCGTCAGCCCGAAGCCAGACAGTGATTATCTCGGTCGTCCCGCCGGGAGCGCACAGATTAGTCTTTTCCGCGGACTCTGCCGTCCGTATATTTTATCGTAACCGGGACTGTATCGAACACGGGCTTCTCCGGACGTCACCCTCGTCCGTATATTTTATTTGTATACGCTATGAATTCGCTCACAGAACGATATCAAAACACTGTAACTCGTATATGTGAAGGCACGCATCCATCCTTCACGTCTATAGCAAATCACCATGCGACACGGTTTATTCAACCCTCGTTTCCTATTGACATCGGGTTGCTTATATACTAGCGCTTACGATAGAACGTAAATAAAGGTGTCTAAAAGTGCTCGATTAAAACAAACATCTAGAGACCTATAAATTAAAACAATTATGTGCATTATATAACTAAAAATAAACTAAGAACTTTGCTCGGCCTAAATATTATACTATTATTATAATCAGCTTAAATTTAATAAAAAATAATTTATAAAAATTCTACACATGTAACGCGGCCGAACCGAGCACATAAGCACAGCATTTAATGGCTACCTAAAGCGCGTCATAATTACTCCCGCCTTCTACCCAACAGGCTTGTCTTGTGGCCGATCCGCCACATATATATAATATATATATAATATATATATAATATATATATAATATATATATAATATATATTATATATATCCGACACCACGTCGTCAGTACGACCGCCAAGTTTATTTTGACCGAACCGTGTATAGTGCCAAGAACATAGGCCAACTGTTAATCAATAACTTCTATAGCTTCGGTTCCTGATGCGCCAGGCATCAACCGATGGTGCACCAAAACCAAGCCGCAATCAAGATAACATCCAGAAGATCAGTCCATTAAGACAGAGAGACAGCCTATGGGGGGTAAGCAATTTGAAAAGATATTGACATAGCCCATCCCACGACCCAGCGTAGACCACTCATTAGCTTAGCTTACCTCGCCTTACCTTACTGCACCTTACCTTCCTTTATATGTGAATTACCATATCTCACCTTATCCTACTTTGCCGTGTGGTACATTAGGCCTATACAGTATTACAAAGCAGTAGGCCCCTATTGTTGTTAATGTTATTTTCATTGTTATTTTGTTATTCTTATTATGAAGTCAGTCAAGAAACATGTGTAATATTGAAACTATTCTAGCGCCTCAGTTGTGATATACTACACAAGGCATCAAGGTTACTATAAACTAGAAATAGGGGCCAAATCTTGTATAAACTTGTAGCTTTTATATCCGCTAGCGATGCGGGGACTGTGTGGGGTTCATAATTAATACTCTTTCCTTTCACGCTATCTCCACTCTGGTTCATGTCCTCATTTGCACAATGGTTGACTTTGGGAACGCCATCTTTACCGGCCTATCGCTTGCCAACACTGCTAAGCTACAACCTGTGCTCAACTCTGCTGCTCGTCTCATAGGGGGCATTCCAAAATATGGCCACATCTCGTCTTATATTCGTGACACTCTTCACTGGCTCCCCGTCCAGCAGCGTGTTCACTTTAAGATTCTCTCCCTCATGCGCAATTGTGTTCTTGGCTCTGCTCCTCTTTACCTCATTCGCTTCTGCACTTTGGTCTTCTCGTTTTATGCCACGCCAGAGGCCTATGGAATTCTACGACTAACACACAAACATAGACAGACAGAGACGAGAGAAAGATAGGCAGGGAGGCACCATGGTATTCGCAACCCATCTCAGAAGATTCTTCGTCAACTAGGATGCGTAGACTACTATTCCTAGCCGAGTCGATGGACATGTGGCGTGTCAACAAATGCATTATTTACTTACTTTGTAAAACTTTTTCTCAGATTAAAAATAAAGGCTAATTGGTAATTATGCTTCTCGAAGTCTCACGGGGTTTCCGAGATTTCGACTGGTTTCAGTGGAATGTGTTTTGGAATGTGCGGTTTTGCTCATCTATCAGAAATCGAATGATCGACATAAAAGTGTCATTTTTCCGGGAAACTATCCTAGCGCCTTAATTGTGATATATTGCACAAGGCATCATTGCTAAATGAACTTCGATGATTTTTTCTATGTGGACAGTTTCTTGTGCAGATTACAAAAATACAATTATTATTATTGTGTGTCCTATGATTTCAGCTGTATTAAATGTCAAAAGTGCCTTCACATTCATTTTGTTTCTAAATTTTGCAATATTCAGTGATCAATATCTCCACAATTACCAGGGTTCCAATCCAACATGCCCTTTGTTTTGTGCCAGCACCTTGAACACACAGTAATAGTGCACATCAGTACCAGCTGGACTATTAAGTATGGAACACTGTAACAACAAAATTTTCATCTTGTGTACAGAAAATTTTTCAAAATATATGATGCTGTATGCATAAATGACATTACCTTAATATTGTTAGATGTTTGGCAGTTCCACAGAGTATTTCATCAAATGTACTTTGATAGACCACCAATTAACACAAAATTTTGTTCATAAATTCACTTTAATTATGATATAGAAATGTTTAACTATATTTTAAATAAAAATTGCTTAGATATGTTGCATCTACATTTTTAAAAGTGATCACATTTGTTTCACCGTTTTTATATTGATATGTTAGGGTAACAAGTCTGTTAATACCACCCATAATTGCAACTCGCGATACCAAAAAACGACCATATTTGACACTCTGTAAACTCCTTAAAACAAAAAACACCATTGGGATTTTTGGAACATTTATCAAATGATCTATGCTCTATCAGAAAATCCAATAAAAAAGTAACATTTTTATGGGCCTTTTTGGGAATATTTTTTTCTCTGACCCCCTTGTCAGATTTGGTGAACTTTGACATACTATATCCAGCAGATGTGAATAAGTAATCAAGTCAAACTCTGCCAAGTAATTGCCAGCCACATAGACAGTATACTTATGAAACTCGAACGCACTGTGCCTGGTAATTGTGGAGATATTGATCACCGAATATTGCAAAATTTAGAAATAAAATGAATGTGAAGGCACTTTTGACATTTAATACAGCTGAAATCATAGGACACACAATAATAATAATTATATTTTTGTAATCTGCACAAGGAACTGTACACATAGAAAAAAAATCATCTAAATTGGTTTAAAAGCTCCAGAGATTCAATTCTCAAAAAATGGACATCGTGAAGTTTCGCAAAATGCCTTCGGAGGGTGGGGTCACGGAATCAACGGTATCTTGGAAAGTATCTTAAATATCGCATAATAATTTTGGGCTTTTCCATCCAATACATTTTGCAACATGTGGTTAAAATTTTAGCCAATTCTGAGATGGTCGGGTGGGAGGCATTGGTTGAGTTAAGCTGGAATGACCCTCATGCTTGCAACTAAAATAACCACTGCCGTAATCTGTTTGTCTCATACTTGAATTTGGGCTTGAAACCGAACCGATAACCTTCCTTATCAATCGAGCTTGTTGTGACTGAATGCCTGTCAGCTAATGGCTTCTAGGGTGATTAACCCTCCGGCCAAACACCCTGTGACAATAAGCTTCTTATGGTATACTACTACTTTACTGTATGATGCTACAATACTACAATGCTACAGAATCTACCAGTATACCGCTATCAACATCAGTTGACTTAACTACCATCCATTCCATCTGTAGGTCTATAGGTGAAAGAAAAGAATCACATAAGTGGGTTAAACAGCTGCCTCATTATGTTGACAAATGGGTAGATATGAGTAATTAATAAATTTAGAGCGCTTTTGAGAGGTTGTGCGAGGCGCTATATAAATACTGCATAGCATAATATTATGTGTAAAATACGATTTACACAATCTGCATTTAGGGCAAGTGACTTAATGGTCAGTTCTGACAATAGAGTGTTAAAAACTGAAGCAGATGACAGGTAACATGAAGTCATCACTGACGGCTAAGTTTGCTAGAGAAGCAACATTTCTCTTGGTTTGTCTATTGAGATGTTGGACTTTATGTCTGCCTGCATTAGGCCTACTTCCTGACCCGTATACCAGGAGCTTTTCCTCTGGAATCCAATAAGGGCTTCGTATCCAGACTCCATTATAGCCCCTCCCAATGGTTACAATGGATCGACGCCTCTGCTTGTCACAAAGGCCTATGTCGGCCTGCACTGTTCCACGGTCGTCTAACACAGTATTTTGAAAACAGTAGCTACTGAATCTATTTAGGCTGCAGAAGTCTCTGTCCATCGATGTATGCCTACTTCTTCAAGTAGACATGTTCGATTCTCTGTAATACGTATACCTATGAGTTCAACCTCATCTTGTCCAGAACACAAATCAGTCTTATCAACTTTACCCACCTTGATCATGTTACTCGAACACAATCTCCGCTACGACAATAAACCTCAGGACAACAACATGACGCCATTCACGATAGTTAGCTCTAGACACGATTGATGGCAGAAGGGATGAGCGGTCAACATGCCACCTGTCATGCCAAATCATTATCGATCGAACTGTTGAACAGTGCTTAACTTAGAAGGCAATCATGATCGTTAGACGAGTGCTTCCTTGCATGCGAAAATAGAAGCTATAGGCCAATCAGAAAGCGCTGAATCAGCTGAATATTCCAGCGTATGGCCTACACGCAGAGTCATCTAAAGATTCGTCTTACGTAATACACTGCACAAAGATTCCTGTGATCATTGTTTCTCCTATTAAATGAAACCTAATAACAGGCACAGGCTGCCTGTGTTACAGTGCAACATGGATATCTATGAGTAACACAGCTGCTTGATACATTCTGGAAGTTGGCCATATATCCTAACACTGGATTTTTTATGTGAGAAAATTAGAATTTAGTATAGTGATTTCTCAGTTTTGTTCAAATACTGTATGAAAATTACAGATAACCAAGATGTCAGAGGCTACAAATACACAAAACTTTGAAGCAAGATAAAGTTCTACATGTAAACGTATTTTTATTGTCTATAAAATTGACTAAATATACTTTCATATACTCATTACCAGCACTTAAATGCATTGGATGGAAAACACAGTAATAATTGACCCTTTTCTTAAGCTTCATTAGCACTGAAACATGATTATGATCAAAAACAGCAGTTTCCTATATTCAATAGTGTGAATGTAGAGGAGGCACTTACAGCCGGTTCTAGGACAATAACCCCCTGGACAATTACCCCCGGGACAATTACCCCCCTATACAGTAAAGAGTAGACATGAAAGACTTACCATACATCAAAAACTAATTATTAGACAATTATTAGACAACTGGGCCCAGACTAGACATGAAAGAATTACCACACATCAAAAACTATTAGACAATCATCAGACAATTGGGCCACACAACATGAAAGAGTCTAGTCTGGGCCCAATTGTCTGATAATTGTCTAATAATTAGTTTTTGATATGTGGTAATTCTTTCATGTCTAGTCTGGGCCCAATTGTCTGATAATTGTCTAATAATTAGTTTTTGATGTATGGTAAGTCTTTCTTTACTGTATGGGGGGTAATTTACTGTATAGGGGGGGGGGGGGTAATTGTCCGGGGGTTATTTGCATGGGGGGTAATTGTCCGGGGGTAATTGTCTGGGGGGTAATTGTCCAGGGGGTTATTGTCCTGTTACCCTTACAGCCTGTATATCTTACCCTTATGCCTTGAACTGGCAGAGGGCAAGTCCCAACTTCTTGGACATGCATCACAAAACTGCCCATTTACCAGTGTTTCCTAGCTGATGCCAACATCAAACTACACATGTTGGTGACAAGCCCTTAAACACATACAAGACCCCCCCACAAGGTTGTTAGATGGAGCCCACTTGGCATAAAAAACTTTACAGCACATGAAATTCCACGGTGGTCATCCATCCACATCCTAACCAGGCCTTTGGTTATTGGCAACATGATAAGGCCATGGGCGCATTTGAATGACAAAAGTAGGCTGAAAATATTTTGTGAGCTGTTTTACTGCTCACAGAACATAGAGGTGCTGACATTGATTATAATAATATATATGCATATTGCATCTTTAAAACAATTACAAAGGGTAAAATACAGACATTGGAATGTAAATGAGCAATAATTTAATTTCAGCTTCTACAAAACACAGTATAGTTGTGCAAAAGTCCAAGTGACTACAAATTTCAAAAACAAGGCAAACAGTTCAATTAAAAGGCAAACATAGTAACCAAAATATGGTTACCCATGGAACATCTGTTCCTACAAAAACAACCGTTGATTCTGAAAGCTTTGTCTTTCTCATCTTTCCTTTTAACAAAATCAAAGCACCTGTCATTCTATGTTTCTAACAAGTTCCTCCTACAAAAGGAAACTTATCAAAGTTCATCTTAACTCAGGCTTACTGTGCTCCTAATGTTGATGCAACTTCCTGTAATTCCTGATCATTACATGTAGTTCATTTTCAAACAAATCCCAATCTTAGTTTCATGTTTAGTCTGACCTTGACAAAATTCCAGCTCTGCACAGCTCACACTCATCAAAATGAAATACATGTATATCACTTGTAAAAAACTTCTAGGCTGTAATAGAATGAAGCAAACAAACAATACAAAACAATTAGCCAAATACAGCCATCTAAATTTAAAACATGTTTACACGCTTTGGTAACATCGCTAAACCATACACATGTGCAGCAACCTAGCAGACAAGACAGATACCTAAAAATGGCCTGTAATGTCTTGTAACTGACCATTTTAGCAGCACACCATATCTGCTCAAATGGTACTTTGATACCGAGTACATCCAATCCAATACAGACTCTGCTCCTCGACTGGTGTTTAAGGTACAGGCTGTACAGAAATAATGGTATGTACCAAATTAAATGTGCATAGTTGCTTTGGGCATAAACCTCTCCCCTTGCTGCATCGGGTGACCCTTCCCTCTCTCTTTGTGTATGTCCTAAATGGACAACCCCTGACTAAATTTTTCATAGCTGTCAACAACATTTTTGATCTTTCATGAATATATTTAATTCACTTGGCCCTAGCCCCATCCTCCTCTTCCTGGTATTTACGGTTGTGCGTCATCAGCATACAGGTTCTTACAGAGCCATATTCGGTTACCTGATTGACAATTATTGTTTAACAGCATCAGTCTTACATCAGTGAAGCCAAAATAGCAGACCTGCAGTAAATTTCTTGCAAGCTTGGTGATGTGGTAACGGCATCAAATGACTTCTGAACTGAGAAACTTCAACCAAAGATAGCCTGTTCAATATTCAGTGAGAGGGATGTTGGATTAGCTACCAGTATATGTTCTTAGTATATGTAGCTTTCAGCATTTGTTGATTTGTACCTGTTTCTTCCTGCAAAAAACATCCTCCCCTTTCAGCCATGACACAATATATTACTGTATTATGTAACTTACAAAACACAAAAGGGCACAAACCAGCATGAATCAGAGGTATGGATGACATGAAAAACTGCACTTTTACCAGAGAAAGTCATCTCCTGTTAGAGTAATTATTCCATTCAGGCAACCGCACCTCCAACACTGCTCAACAATAGGCACAGAAGCAAAGTGACACCAACAGAAACTGGCACTACAGAAGAGTGACAAGATAAAATCTTCCCTCCAAGTACAGCTTTTTCAGTTGATCACAAGTTCATGTTAGATTGTTGGCTAACTAAGTGAATGCAATGTTGGTCTTGATTCCAGAATTTCAAAGCTGTCTGGTGTTGCCCAACACTGCTGATATGCAGACGTATAATACATACGGTCAGTGCTCTACTTAGATGTTTTGAAACAGATTTAGCAGTGCCCAGTAATGGCCAGTACAAGCAGGAAAACAGTTTAGGCCAACACATAAAAAACCAGAATGACCTGTTTTGGCTTTAAACAACATAATAATAATTCACATATATCTTACAGTAACCTTTGTAATTACTATTAATGAAAATAAAATGACCCAAGGAACCTCTGAGAATCAATGAACTTTTGAAACAACCAAGAAATATTAAGTACATGTACATACCAAGACAACCTACATAAATTCTAAATTATGCTGAATGCAGTGATAGCCATGCTTAAAAAACTCAATGTAACTAGTTAAAATGGAATTAGCACAATAAAATTACATCAATTTTACCTAAACTTTGAAAGCATCTGCTGACAAAGTACACACTAGATAATGACAGTCTGACATTTTTCTTTGGACAATTAGCACAGTTACATAAGTAAAATCTTAGATTACCAATTTTATGTTAATTAAGTACATGCAATTCACAGCTACTTCTACCATAATCACACACTTTGAATACCTTCCATATAACGACTTTGGACTATGTGTTTCCATACTGACAACAACCCAGCAAACTTTTAAATAACAACTATGGATTGCATATCAACTCTGAAGCAACTTCTGTGGAATAAGCTTTTAAAACTGTCACTGCTACACAATTTAACACACACTACATGCGAGAAGTTACTCTTGTGAATATGTTAACTGCAGAGGAAAAGCACAAAAGTACTGTTATTCTTGTGAACACTCTGAGGATCAATGAACATTCTGAAACAACCAAGAAATATAAGTAAATACCAAGATAACCTACATAAATTCTTTATCTGAACACGTTAACTGCTGACGAAGCATTGAGGGGTCATCCATAAAGAACATCCATAAACATTACCTATTTTGAGCCCCTCCATCCCTATGTCCCCATTTGGCATTACCCTCCCTACTCACTTTTCACATGTCTGCACTCAGAGTACTAAGGTCCAGAATAGGCTACCCCACTGATCTTGCAGGACTAATTGTGCTACATAGTAGGGTATGCTGATACTCTGGCACCCAGCAAATGGACTCTAAATAGATCCAACGCATTTCAGACTATTCTCTCAGTGAAGTTGGTGTTTAAAGCACAGGTTGTATTGATATAACTGAATGTACCAAATTTTGATACAGACATCTGCAATGGGCAAAACCCCTCCTTGTCTGCATTTGGGTGACCCCTTCCTTCCCCTCTTTGCAGCCATCCTCAACGGATGATCCCCACTGGGCAGATCTTTTAAACTTGCTTGAAAGTTCCTAACTTGTCTAAAATCCTAAATTTGGCCTCTTTCTTTAAAGTGCACACTAGTAAAAATAACATGCCTTATTACTAAATATTATTAATAAACAAGCTCATCAAACACTTAATTTTGATAACCTTTCAAGAATGTATAGAACTGAGCTCTGCAAATATGTTGGTCAGAAAAACTGTTTCTTACAGAACATTCTTTAGAAATGTCTAAAGCAGATTTTGGCTCATTCCGCATAGCTTTTTATCCTTGATTCTTTGGCCACAAAAGAGTTTGGGCAAAAATATTACATTTGTCCCATAAAAACATTAATAGCAACAGAGTTATAAACTACAACAATATGGTAGCAGCTATAACAGTGATTACAATAATCTCAAATGTCTTTGGAATGTTTTCATACTTCCAATTATACAAGAATTATTGTCTTGAGAGGCCTTTAAAAGGTGCTAAATAAATAACCAGATATAAAAATACCATAACCTGAAGTGTTGATGAAGATGGTATTATAGCACATTTAACAATAAACTGGTAAGTAAATCTAGTTCATCACAGTGATTCAATTTTTAAAAGCAACGACTAATGCAATCATAAAAGCAATAGGATTCAATTATGCAATGACTCTGTTTCTAAGATTCTCATACAAATGCAATAACAAAGATTTATCCATAGACTAGTTGAGTAAAGGTAAGCATGCTGGCCAAAACCTGCTTAAAGTGAAAAAGTTGGTCCATGGAAAGCAACCAAATTTTTCTAATCATGACAACGTCCATCAGATAAGAGTTATTGCCTCTGATGAGTAACCGTGGTTGCTTGTCTTCGCCTGGAACATCTCTTTCACCAAAATGACTTTCTCTCTTTCAAGTTTTGCAATCACTTTGGCTTTCTGGCCAAGTTCCTACATGCAATGAGCACAAACCTTTCAGGTGGCAACAGAAAACTGCTAAAATATATATTTTTTGTTTTAAAATAGTCTCAAAGCTTTTCTTTGTTTACTCTTGTTTAAACCTAAATTCCATTTTCATCATTTGCATCTTGGTTTGTCTCCCTACTTACAGTTAATGCAACTGACCAGAAATATATGTACTAATTCATTACAGTAAAATTAACTGATTTTAAGGTTTCCATGAGTTTGTTTCATTGATTAAACTGGTTAAAAGTAATCAAACTAATCAATGAAATTCATTAGCTGACCTGTGTTAGCATCTGGTTATGCCTCTTTAATGCTTCCAAATCATTTCTGTAATGCTTCTGAGCTTGAGGCAGCTCACTTATTGCCAAGTTCATGTGAGGAGGTAAGAGCTACAATCAAAACAGTTTCAAATTTGTCAGGAAAAATAGCTTATGACTTTTATGTTAATTGATTCACATTCAGAGACATTGAAGCTCAGCTGAAAGTGTGCATTTGTTCACAAGATATGTAAATTAATTAAGCTATTCAGTATTCAGTCTGTATCTAGTGTGAAGAGTTAGGCAGCACAAGTTGACACTACAGAAGTCATCAGATTAAATTAGATTTGGTGCCAGTCCTCAGCATCTTTGCTTTCTTCAGTCTTCAACCGTGGCTACAAAATTTGTCAAAACTTTTAGGATCACGTAAAAGGCTACAGATACAGGAAAAGGTACAATACAAAATCAGCATGATGACACTTAAAACATGTTTTGCCCTTTCTATATCAAAAATAATCTTCTGCAGTTTCAGACACAATGCTATAACCTGTTCCATGCCATCACCTTCTAGGGTCATTCCTATCTCAAGCCAGCTGGGTCAATGATCACTGCATTATACAGCCTGCAGGATCTGTTGGCCCAACACTCCCTTGCTTTCATGCAAGCATCTCGTGCTCTCATGCACTGGCCTAACTTGGAACAATCTCCCACTGGAAAAACATACTTTTCAACTATATATAGCAGAAGAAACATTTTCAACTTACTTTAAGTCGCACATGTTTACATCTTTTAAACACCTATGTTTTAGCACCACTTAAAGGTTCTTAAAGGCATTACTGGTTTATAACCATATATGCACAAACAATAACCAACAACAGTCATAAATTAGAGATGTTTCATCAGTCTGGGAATCTACTATGACACCATCTGCAATTTTAATCATCTATACCTACTTTCAATCCAGCTTCAAAAAGATTTCATTTCAAGAAATAATCTCCATAAAAGCTGAATTATGTGTACAGTACTGTTGTAACAGTTACTGGTCTATTGGGTGACTTGTAAGTCTTCATCCAATAAGCTTCACACAGCAATCAATGCACAATGAATCACACACAGGACAGTTGAACCGAGTACAGTACTTTTGTCTGTGGCCATGTCATTGTTTGCTGGTCCTGTTGTTTTGATGGACTGTTTGTTTCAACAGGGAATTTGCTCAAAAATTCTTGTATGGCTTTCTTGGACTTCTACTGTTACTGAGTTGATGTTTTGGAGTTATCATTTGATTCTGTTTAGTTTTGGCACGTCTGAAAGGTTTTGAGTTGAATGTCACCAAGGCCTCACTGCTGTTGGACTGGTACACTTGTTCAGAGGGTGGACAGGCTCCCAGATGGACACTACAGCCTCAGACCTACAGACCTATGTATGCTGTCTGTAACCAGGAAGTCTTGGATACAGTGATGGAGGGGTAAAAAGAGTCTTCAATATGGCCTTAACCATATACGAATAGATTCTACGACCAATCGGTCATCTGGCAATGAATGCCTGTTCTGCACAGACATGGTGGCTCGAAAGATATCATTTGAGGGATTGATGGACAGTAAGGTTATCCTGTGCAGTGAACTTCATCAGCCATTGTTGCTCTTCGTTTGCAACTAAGTCGAGGGACTCTAAACACGGTGTCAGCTGTCATCTCTGAAAGGGAATCCGTTAGTTGGGCTCTTCACATGTGCAGACACCCACTAATAATGATTCTTCTGGTTATCTGAACACTTCACTTACTGAAGAAGTTTTTGTTCTTAACGACTTTAACATCGTTTGGGTTAGCGCAAACAGCACTTTTGTGAGATACTTAAAACGTGCTTTATTAAGTATCCAGATACTAACACCCAGCTAACAGTACCTGATATTCTGAGGCAGCAACACTTCTAGTGTGATATTACTTAGCTTCAGTGATTGCAGGAACTATGGCTTTCAACATGATTTAGCCAAAAATAGATGATACTCATTAGATGCCTTGCAAGTTGTCCATAACCTTTTTGCTTTAAGGTTACATTAAACTGAAATTTAAAACATTAAATAGCTCCTGAAATATATTCAAGAATGTGTCGTATGATTCAAATTAAACAAACCTTTCCTGAACTGCTGACTAGAGCCTTCAGTTCCTGGTTGACTGATGTTATCCTCAGCTTCTCAAGCTCAACACGCTCCTTGTTTGCTTGAAGCGAGTAATCCTGTTCAAACAATTAAACAGGAAATTCTATGTAATCTAAATGCCACACACTGTTAATTTTATGGTGTGTCAGGACCTCCTTTTAACATGTTTAATTATAATATGAATTCTGATAAAATGCATTTAGGAACCCAAGTTCCAAATTTTACTCTGCTTTAAAAGATGGCTCATTAAATAACACAACCTTATCATAATGCAGTACTTTATATGGCTTTATGTGGCTTATGATGATGAGGTACCAATGTATTAAAGAATTCTGCCATGTCTTGTAAACAAGAAACTATTGCAACACAGCACACAAGACTCATTCATGCCAAATTATACAAACTACAACGAGCGTGTGATTTCTAAGGAGGGGAGGGCACACTTCCCCCACTGGTTCAGGCTATCACCCATCACAGGTTAACATTTTTCTTGTTTGTTTCTCTTGTGCCTATAGCTCTTTCTCCACGATACTGTCAACCATAAAATGCATCCTGCACACCACGAGCTATACATGCAAACGTGACAATGGTATAGAGAGCCTATCAGCAGTCATTTAAAGCAGCTAACTGATTTCAGTTCAAAACATTTATCAGAAAGTACATCATATAATCAAATGCTTTTACTTTATTGTGTTAATTTATTATTTCTGCATTTATTAAGTGCTATCATCTAATGACCAGGCACATCAGGGTATGAAGCTTGAACCTGTACTCTCCACTGTTACAGTTCGAGCGATATAACCAACAGGATACCATGCCACACGACTTAATTAGTAAAAAGACAGTCACTGTGTAGCTAAAAGGCTATACTGAGCCTCTAAGTAAAATTTGTTGCCAAGAACAATATACCGCATGATACTCCAAAACTAATTCTAAAACTTTCTTACTGAAGGCAGTGAGGCCGTCTCAAAGTTCTTCTGTTTTTCTTGTAGCGCTTTTAATTGATGCAAATACCATGATCGTGCAGACTCAATTGCATCTAGGCCCTGCTGTAACATTTCTTTCTCTTGTTGCATTAACTTCATTACTGGGATCTAAAGATAACGAAAAACAGTCACCAACCACATGTAAATGTAATGTTTTATGGCTGTCATCTTAGGAAATAAAATTCCAACAAGGACATAAAATTAGTGTCACAGAAAATTAAGCACCTGAAACTAAAATCTCTGGATATGTAGGCACATCTACCATAGACAGTTGCACTCAACATACTTCACTCAAAGAACGAAGGGCACCAACTGTCACAAAGTAACATCTGTTTGTTCAAAAGGCATGTAATTCATGCTTCCTTGTTATTTTCAGCAGTCTGTCAGATGTTTGAACATTCAGATATTAAGGCCAGTGTCTACATCCAGAGGGCAATTATGCTGACAGAATTTTAGCTGTATTCTAGCAAACATATACCAACATTTAGCCATCATGTCAGCGATGGTTCTTCAAAGATTTATGCAGCCAGCTTTGTTTGCCCTGCAAAAAGTTAATAAAATGCCGGCTCTAGAGATAAGTACCATAAATATGGAAGTTGCAGCTCAGGAAATTGTAGATTTCCTAACATAGGAAAGGAACTGTCATCACTGACTTTAGGTCTGAACATTGTCCACATTCAACTACTGGTGAGTCTCTCCCAGACAACGGTTTTTAGAGTGGTATTACTTACAACTTCTTAAAGCAATAGGAACCTGAAGTCAACACAATACATAGCAGTAACTTACAAAATTGTAGCTGATACCACTGGTGAGCGTGTGACGTCGAGAAACTTGATGCTGGTCACTTTGCTGGGTATCTTTACCATCACCTTAACACAAGAACTTCAACATAACAGTCAAGTTTCAGTTTTACTTTCATACACACACAAATGCATATACAAATGCAATAATTTTGCCTGACAGAATAATGTACCAGTTCACACAAAGATTTCAAGTCCAACAAGTGAATATCAGGTGTTGTCCAATATCAATACATGCAAAGCAAAGTATTAAAGGTGGGACACAACAACTCTTGGGCTGCCCACAAGTAGATGTGACACAAAAAGACTCTGAAATGCAAGCAAAATAGTATTCCAAAATATGGTGTCTTAGCACATCAGCTATATAGTAAATACAAATACATACATCAAAGTCAATTTCCAATTATTACATAATCCAAATGAGCCCAAGCAAGATTATTATTAATTAGTAGCTTCTGTTGTGCCACAGACTGATGCATAATGCATGCACTTCCCAGAACTGCACTAAAAAGGAGCTTGCTGCACACAACAGAACTGAAGAAAATAAACAAGCCAGCAAGGCTCAACAAGTGGGTGATAATAAAGGAGACAAGAGGACAGCCAAACTACTTGGAATATATAGTTTGAATATCCCTAATAGAAACATGTGATACTTACTTGATGAAAAACTGGACTAACGATTAAAATCTATCAGTTTATAAATTTAAGCTAATTTACAAACATACTTAATAGCAAGTTTGATAAGTAAAATTTAAAATCATATTAACACACAGCCAAACTTCCAGTCCAACCCAAAAGATACACAACAATGCAAATTTCAATGTTTTTAGCAATAGGAACATTCCAGATACAGACTTTAACATAACCAGTAATAACGTTAAACTATTTCATGTACATGAAACTAAATTTCTTGGCATCTTAATCAAGGATATACTTAAAAGGAATAATCACACAGTTTAGCAAGATTTTACTTTCTTTTCCTTTAGGCTAATATTAAAACACATCCTTTCAAGAACTTGAATCATACCCAACAGAGGGAGAGCCTACTTCAACCTGAAAAATGGCATTTATATGCCCTTGGTGGTTGTGCATAGCCACAACTTTATAGATCCCAACAAAACTGAAGTGCACACACAAAACGTGGAGAACCTGTGGATACATGACAAACAAATTAAAAAGACAATTCGGCACAAGTTGCGAATTGTTTCCCACTTATCTGAAGGAGTTTGTATACTGCAACGCAGCACATTTCGCAATGAAAACATGTTCATAAATTTTCTTTAATGCATGTCAATAACTTATGGCATCTAATTTAATAATTGTAAAAAAGAAAGTATTTTTAAAAACTCTTGTGTTGCTCTATACATAATTATTGCTTCCTAACCAGTTTCTTGTTAGATGACTATCGGTATGCCTGTGGTACTCTATTCCTATCGCAATCTAGAGCTGCCATGCTGTCTACATGTATGTGGAAATAACAGACCTCAAACGAAATCTGGCCTTGCCTACCTTTAGTCATAATTTTCTCTTGGTCTGAATTTGACGAGCTGGGACTCCTCATTGTATGAGCATCCGTGGTCGCAGGCATTTCATTTAAACGTGACATACTGTATGTTCTCGGTCTCCGATGATTAAAGAAAATGTTGGATGCATCAGTAGTCTCAGAATCCTTCACAGTATTTGGCTTCACAAGCAAATTTTGTTCTGAAAAATAAGCGCAGTACTGTCCATTCTGGACACTGTCGCCCTGTGCATGTCCTGAAACTGTATTTTCTTTCTTCTTTAGCATCGAAACAGAATTCCCTATTCTGTTTTGACGCCTGACTTTTAGTAGCGACAGTTTCAATCCAGCGATAAATCTTTCAAAACTGAGACGACCATTTGGAGGTGTGATTCTCTTCAGGGCTTCCAAGGCATCCGAGGGTATCCCAGGCCTGTTATCGAATTGTGCACCATCTGTTGCATCCCACCACTTCTCAAGGTCGGATAACAGAATGTACCCGGTTTCGCCATCATCTAATATATCGAACAAGATTTTCATTGAAGAGACAAACTTTTGAGGAAGGCCATCATAACTTCCCTCAACTGACGCGCCAGACATTTCGGAAATATACAGCAATCATTCATTATTTGATTAACCTCATCTCATTTGCAGCCGGAAGCGCCATTTTGAAATCTGCCGAAAGCGCGTTCCGACCACAAAGCAACTACAAATAAAGACTAGGAAGGTCTATGGCGCTGGTGGATAATGTATCCAGAGCCTTCAATTATAGTCGATGCCAGATCTCAGAAGCTTAAATCAAAGATCTTAGAGTAGTGTAAGACCAAAGATATTAGAGTCGTAGACTCTAAGATCTTTGCTAAGACTGTAAGATCTTTGGTTATAGTACTGAGAGAATAAATGAGTCTTAAGTTTTAATTTAAAAGTATCTATTGAAAAGCATCTTCGAATAGCAAATAAATTATCACTAAATATTAAGAAAACGAATTTCATATTATTTAGCTCACAGAGGAAAATTATACCTAAATGTAATCTCAGTATAAAAATAGATAATGTAAATATAAATCAGGTGTCATCCACAAAATTTCTAGGAGTTCACATTGACGAACATTTGACTTGGAAAGAACACATAAATATCATATCTAAAAAATATCAAAAAATGTTGGTATTATCTCTCGTATTCGCCACAAATTACCCCAAAATATATTACTGAACTTATATTACTCCTTAATATATCCATATATCTCGTATTGCAACATTGTTTGGGCTTCCACATATCATACTCGCCTGTCTAATCTTAGAACCCTACAGAAACGCATCATCAGAATTATATTTAATCTACCCTCAGAACCAGCACTCGATTGTCCTTTCATAGTCAAGGAATATTGCTTTTTGATTGTATTAATAAATTGCAAATAGGTTTATTTATGTTTAAACTAAAAAATAATCTATTACCTGTGGACTTCTACCAATACTTTTGTATGAATTCAGATGTGCATGATCACTATACACGAACATCTCATATGTATCATAAACATTCTGTTCACACTACTAATAGACAGTTTAGTATTATAATTTGTGGGCCGTCATTCTGGAATTCTCTGCCAACTGTTCTTACTAGCTTGCCAACATTATACCAGTTTAAAACAAGTCTAAAATCTCATATACTCAATGCACTTAGTTAAGTATTTTTGGTGCTTAGTTAAGTTTTTGTTTGTTTAGGTTTATGCAATGACATTGATTATAAAAATTACTTTATATTTTAGATTATTAATTGTTTTACTCAGTATTATACTGTCACCTATTTGTAATCCATGATGTAAATAGGTGACCTTCGTAGCGGAACTGTTTGTTCCTTTTAGGTCAGCCCATTGGCACCACTGTATGTGACAGACTATAATTGTATTTGTTAATTCTTTTTGGTTGTCAATAAAATCTCTCTCTCTCTCTCTCTCTCTCTCTCTCTCTCTCTCTCTCTCTCTCTCTCTCTCTCTCTCTCTCTCTCTCTCTCAATAGAATCAGGTAGAGTTCCACTCAGCTGGACCAGCTACTTCAAACATTCTTTTACCAAACTGTAGGTTAATTCTTCTGACTTCAAAGTCCCCTTTTGAAGCCGAACCCAATCTTCTTCTGGACTCAGTGGAAGTACAAGGTTTAACTAGAGAGGACAGGTAGGACGGGACAGAGCCTGACATAATTTTGAACATAAGTAGACAGATTTTGAAAGATACGCGGGCCTGAATGGGTAACCAATGAAGTTGTTGTAAAGAATGAGTAATGTGATCTCGAGGGCCAAGGCTTTTAATTAGGCGAGCTGCAGCATGAATAACAGAGGTAAGCGGTGAGAAGGTAGATTTAGGTAAAGCACTGAATTGCAATAATCAAATCTGGATAGTATAAGTGAATGAACCAGGACATGAAGGCAATGCTCATTATGATGTATCCGTCGTAGGTGGAAGAAACAGGCTCTAGATATGGAGCTAATATGGTGAGACATGGAAAGGTTGCTATCCAAAAAGACAACAAGGTCACGAACTACATTCGAGGGTAGTATGGAACAGGAATCAGCTATTTTCTGCAAATTTAAATGTGATCGGGACCGACGATCGAACCAAATCAATTCCGTCTTACTTGTGTTTAATTTCAGGCGCATGGCAGCACACCAGGATTGTATCTCATGGAAACAGGCAATAAGTTTAATTTTTGAACTTTCAAGGTTAGAAGTGGAAAGTTTTATGTAAAGTTGGGTGTCGTCAGCGTAAACATGGATAGAAATACCAAACTTAAGCGCAATCTTGGAGATATTGGAAGTGTATAGAATGAAAAGCAGTGGACCAAGAATGGAGCCTTGGGGGACACCAAAAATTAAATTATTAGTCTTAGAGAATTTGCCACCAAAGTAAACATTTTGAGTCACAGAAGAGAGAAGAGATCCAAAGAAGTGCAGATGATGAGATACCAAATTGTAATTGAAGGATCTGAAGCAGAATGGTGTGGTCAACGCAGTCAAATGCGGCACTAAAGTCGAGGAGGGGAAGAACTGTTATAAAACCAAGGTCAAGAGCCGAGACAATGTCATTGTAAACCTTAAGGACTTAAGTCTAAGACTCTAAGATCTTTGGTTAAATTATGCGAGAAGACAAAGTAAGTAAGTAATGCATTTGTTAACACGTCATATGTCCATCGACTGAGCGAGGAATCGTAAGTGATATACTTTCGCAAAAAAACATTCAGAGACATCACCCATCCGTCAATCCTTCTTTCCCTCCTTAATTAAATGTTCAGCATGTGAATAACAAGTAGCTAATTATTGCCACTGCATACAAAACATAAGCTGCATTGACAGATTTAACTGGTCACTAGCTCTTCAATCAAAGAGTTTAGAATGTAGGCCTATTCGAAGATCTTTAATGTTTTTCCTTACTGATGCATGAACTGGAAACCACACTAATGGGCAACCATTAAGTTCATATAATTGTGTCCTAATAGCTAAATCAAAGATCTTAGAGTCTTAGACTAAGATATGACACTCAATGTATCTGAATGTACACACCACCTACCTTGGGATGTGTGGCGCCACCATACGATTGGATTGATAGAGTTTGTAAACATGGCTTCGAAGCCGGGAGGGATCTGTTGTGCTGCGATTAATTGCAGCGTAACGACGTACAGTGCGCAAAAGATTTCACTATTTAGATTTCCGAAAGATGCTGAAAGGTATGTACAAAGTAACGTATAAACTATATTATTAAATGTTCGATGACTGCTGTCGGTGATACACATAACATACATCACATACCCGATACATACCCGATAGATCCATTGAAAGATGGACAGGGTCGAGGCCATACTGTCGGTATAGAAAATCCCAAATACATCACACTCTTCTATCAATCACCGCTTTTCATTCCTAAAGCTGTTATACGTGATCAGAGGCCCACAAACAATGCTATTTGGAAACATTGGAAAACGTTTCTGTTTCGAAAATATCACTTGAGATGTTGGCGACCGGCAAACGTTCTCTGTGCAAAGTCTGTTTTGGCTTTCAGATCTTGTCTAAGAACGCATCTATTCCTGGACTTATTTCCTAGATTGTTTCCATGTCGTATCAATATGTAACTTTTGCTTATAACTTGCCCGGCAACATTTTATTGTAGAAAATTAATAGTTATCTGCTGTTACTGTTTTATTACATGAGAACAGGTGTAAGAAGTGGAGAGTCAACACGCACCGTTCGGACCTGGACTGCAAAAGTGTTGAAGTGGTGAACAAAACCTTCCGACTGTGCAGTAGGCATTTCGAAGATTCACAGTTCATGAACACCAAACATGACAAGCTTATATGGAATGCAGTTCCAACACTGTTTGATATTCCAAACAAGCCATCATCGATCACACAAAAACGACGACACATTATTTTTTTTCAACGATCCGTGGTTGTGGAGGACACAGGGACAATTCTGATGTCACAGAATTTCGTTCCAATTTAGATATATTGCTGTTGATAAATTGTTTGTTGATAATTGTGGACGAAACTGTGAAAATTATATAGATGATGTGCTTATAGATATATCGTCATTGTCGAATCTTTTGAAGTCCAGGTTACATGATGATGAACACTATGCTTCCGCTTCACATATTGATCATGAGATCACTTGTGAAATGACATGTGAAGATGACTTTGACCTTCAAGATATATCAGATATTCCTGATTTGCCACTGGAGGTTGACAATGTCTTGGCATATATGAATGGCTATATCTTAAGAAAGTGTGGCTTTAATGATGGATCTGGCATGTGCCAAACATGCAGTGATTTGTACACAAGTGTACACTTGTCTTATCCTCAGTTTCCTTTCTTACAACTAAAGGCATTTAAAGACACTGGTTGTTTAGTTTACTCATCCATGGCATTTTTGGCTTTCACTAGGGACTTGGAAAAACTGTTTCAGAATTCATTTGACAAATTGCAGCATAGTTCTGGTATATTAAAACGACTATGCTTATTTGCCCAAAAGAATTTAGATATTGCTGCATGTGGATCAGCAACATATGGTGCCCGGCTGAAATACATGATGAAATTGTATATGACAGTTTGAATCCACAGTAAGATCAAAATTCTTAACCAGCAACTTCAAAACTCCTGCAAACTTAAGCTTAAGCGCAATCGTAAAGCAAAGAAAATTTTGCGTGAGTAAGCAGTTCAATTTATTTTTTTCATTTGTCTGTTGGTTTGGTCATGGATACAGACTTCTGAGGCTTTATTGTTGACATTGTTTCTTTACTGAAGATGAATGTGAAACCAAAGATCTTTGTGTAATACTGCTCAGCTCCATACACTTAGTTAATGTTCTGAATTATGTATATTTGAATTATGTAAACTGTGAGTGAATTTTATTTGCAATAAAAAAATTATTCACTTTACTTGTATATCCAAATTTCAGGCCGAGAGCGCTTACCAATAGGCTACATTATCTGGCTTACAATATATACACTGTGTCCGGAAAAATTCCAAGGCTCTAAAATGTGAATGAAAAAACTATAGTGGATAATAATCAATTTAAAAATTTAAAAACCTTTTTGATCCGTACATAATTACCAACAAAATTCTTTGTAATTTATTAACGGCCCCCGTTTAAAATTACGTCACAGTGACGTATTTGAATTTTATATTTTGTAAAGAAAGTTGCTAGAAAAATGGCGTTCGATGCTGCTGTTAGTCAGTGGCGTGTACGTCTCGAAGCTTGCGTTGAAGCCAATGGCGGACATTTTGCACATAAATTATAGTTCAGTAATATTTCAGGATTAAACTGTTTTTGGAATTTTAAAAATCGATTAATGTTTACTAATTATTTTCATATTTACCGTAAAGCCTTGGAATTTTTCCGGACACAGTGTAGTAGTGAAATGCCGCGTCTATCTTTGCTAAGAATCTATCAATCCAATCACTACGTGGCGCCACGGTTTGCGTACATTTGACCACCACCAGGCCGAATACACAGCGGAGATAGGAAGTGTCATATCTAAGACTCTAATATCTTTGGCTAAATGCCATTACATCCAAACAAGATTGCGGTAACGTCTATGGAAAACTGTCAAATCTCTTTTTCACCTCAAGTTTTCCATGGTCTATAGTTATAGTTCTACCATAAACGCGAGACACGATGGTCTGTCGGAAAAGTAGCCTACTTGATCAGGGATCATGCGGTTGCGGGTTCGTTTCCGTGTGACGGCCCTGGGCAAATTGTTTGTGCACACGTGCCTCTGTTACCGAGCAGTATAATTTGGTACCTTTGAAAGCAGGGAAGTAAACGTTAAGTCCCAAGATGCTCTGACTCCGTGTTCAGAATCTAGGGATATGTCCATTGCTGGCTCACGGGCCTACGGGATGGAAATGAGCGCCTCCTCGACGTCCTACTGTGGGACGTGGAACCTTAAAAAGGCATATAACACATTTAGAGCGACGTAATCAAGACACCAAGAACTCTTCACTGGTATTAAGTACCTATAGACAGAGCGGTGGAGCCAAAAGCCGCCTACTGATATGGAATATGCTCTCTGCTGCGTGAGCTCTGCGTCGTTTAATTACGGGACTTTGGAGCAGTTTGCTCTTACCGTTTTCAGAAAAGGCTCTTTAAAACGATATATAGGTTGCTGACCAATTTATTTGGCGCTCCTCTTCTAAAAGATGTATAAAAAAGTCTTCTTAAATAAAATCAGATTAGGACTAGAGAAGAAGCGTGACTTACATATCTTATAATTTTTATAAAAACATTTATACACCTCGTAAACCTCATAACAGACAGTTGCGAAAATTGTCGAAAATCACATTTCGGCGATTGGTACCAGCGTTGAACGACAGACTGCTGAAAACGTGATAAATATATATGCGAATAGTGTACCAAAATGCATACGATCATCCCAGAGATCCTCTTGGCTCAAAAAATGGGAAACGGCTTGCTTTGTCACCGTGTGCTGTCACCTGTCTGTTTTCGGGAGAGACCTGAAAACGGAATCATAGTTATCATGAATATTAATATAATATGAATATTCATGACGTGAATACTCTTGTTTTTATGTTAATTAGGCTTAAAAACGAAACTGGTTTTAAGATTTCTTCAAGTGTGATCGAAGTTCGAATTCTAAGTGACACCGTGTTTTTTAAACAAAGAAGGTTTGTTTTCATGATTGTGTTTGTGTTTAAGTTTGCCTGTTGTATAATTTTAATGGCCACCGTTAGGCCAATCTACCGTTGCATTTCCTATATCTCCGATCATTTCCGGATATTGGAGGTCGAAAGTCTAATAGTGTATTACATCGTATTATAAATTATTTCCTTGGTATAATTGCCCGACTGAGATCACAGGTGGGTTGTGATTTAAGCAATGTTGAATATAAATGTTTTAAGGTGAAGCTAAGTCGCGGGAACCAGCTTATTCACAGGTGCTCAGTCAAAACAAAATCGAATCGTAAACGCAATCTCGTGATTTCTACAGTGCCCATCGAAAGCTAAATCGCGGGAACCAGCTTATTCACAGGCGCTCAGTCAAAACAAAATCTGTAGGTAAAAGGGTTCGGTTCCAGGTCAAGATCCAGGAGTCGGGCAATCAGACAGTCGGACGGCTGTGTTGGATGATGTTTGAAATTGAAGCGGGAAGAGAGATAAGAGGAATAATAATTAGCAACTTCTAATGCGCCATTGTCTAATGCACAAGGCATCAACCGATGGCACGAAGAGGAAGAGGAAGAATCTGGATAAAATTTTTGGAAAAGAAGTGTTTTCAGTCTTGAGTGAAAAACCTGCGCAGAAACTGAAAGAGGCGAAGTGTTGGTGAGTCCGTATGATGGACCATATAATAGTTGTAATTCTGGCGGGAGTTTATTCCAGAGGGGTGGGGCAGCTATGGCTACATGGAACGATTTCCAAATTTTAAGGATGAGGTGACGGGAGGGTGAAGAAAAGTTAGGACAGACGAGGAGCGGGTTGAATGGAGTGGTTGGATTGTAAATAATTTTTAAAAAATTGAAGGCAATAAGGGCTTGGTTCCAGGTCAAGGTCCAAGAGTCAGGCAGACAGACAGTGAGATGGCTACGGTGGGTGGTGTTTGGAATTGGATCTGCAGAATACATAAGGGGAAGAAGAGGAATCACGATAGAATCTGCGGGAGAGGAGTGCTTTCAGTTTTGAGTAGAAGACCTGTGCAAGGTTTGCAAAGGGTAAAGTGATGGTGAGATCATATAATGGATCAGATGAATGTTGCCAACGTGGCTTCCGTAGTGAAATTCACAGATGATCAGGCTCGCATTCAAAGTAGACCTTCAGGGTAGGGATGGCCAGGGAGCCATGCCCTTCGTTGTCTGCAGTGTTGGTATGGAAGACCAGCACAGGTTGGGTTTGGCAAGTGTTACCGCATCTTATCAAATTTGACCAGAAAATAGCCATGAGTAAAAGTAGTCGAACACGCCTATTCCCATTCTCCGGGACCTTTCCTATAAGTTTCTAAGAATCTAAAAAAATCAGCTTAACTCAGTGGAAATGGGTTTTGGTGATGGTTACTGAATCTCATGAAATGTACCTGATGGTACCCAGGACTACAAGGACGACCAGCATTTACCCCTTACAATCTCTGTGCAGGTCTTTCACTCAGAACTGAAAACACTTCTTGTCTGCAGATCTTATCCTATTTCCTGTTCTTCCACTTATCTATCCTGCCAATCCAATCCCAAGAATATCCACTATAAATGTCTTGCTGCCTACTTGACTCTTGGATCTTGACCTGGAACCAATTCTGACCCTTCCTGCCTATCGAGTTTGTTTTGACTGAGCGGCTGTGAATAAGTTGGTTCCCACAACTTAGCTTTTATTGTGTGCTGCAGAAATCTTGGTTTCACGATTTTTTATGAATGCGCCTACCTCCATCCTCCAGAACCCATCCTTGAATTTTCTATGAATTTTCAAAAAACATCTTAATTCAGTGAAATGGGTTTTACTGACTGTTACCTAATCTCATGAAATTTTACCTTATGGTGTCCAAGACTACAAGTGGTTGAATGCACCAAACTCTATCCTCTGGAACCGATCCGTGAATTTTCGATGAATTTAAAAAAATCAACTTAACTCAGTGGAAAATGGGTTTTGGAGAGTTTTACCAAATCTCATGAAATTTTACATGGTGATGGACAGGTCCTCAAAAAGCTAATGCATCTATTACCAATTTCCATAAAAGATCTGGGAATTTTTGATGAATGGTAAAACGCGGTTGACTACTATTCGCCTACCTTCCACCATAGGCATAATTTTTTAGTTTACTACTTTTTCTAACTCTTTTTCAGCAAAAGGTTTTGCATACTTACCAACTTGTCCCCAGTGTCTCCAAATAAGTTTCTGTTAGGCCTAAAGTTGGCAGCACTGTTGTTTTGGTTATTTTTACTATACTACAATACTAATTAAGTATTAATAAAGTGATAATATATCGCTTAATAGTCCATCATTGCTAGAAAGATGCAGATAAGAAAGTGAATATGACAATGAAAAAATTTACATTTATGCATCCACCATAGGCTGCCTCTCTGTCTTGTGGACTGACCTTCTGGATATCGATTGGACTGACCTTCTGGATATCGACCTGATTATTGTGGTTTGGTTTTGGTGCACCTGTGGTGGACACTGGCACATTAAAAGTTACCAATTATTATTATTTTTATTTAGTGTTCCAAGAAAATTCAGAAAATCTGTCTCCAACCTTCTATAGCATGCTATAGCTACTGTCCAAACCGTACACAGAGTTAAACTGATTAACAAGTTTAAAGACACAGTGAAAGTGGCATGTGTCTTCTAATTGAGGCATGAGTCCTCTAATTGAGGCATGAGTCCTCTGATTGAGGCATGAGTCCTCTAATTGAGGCATGTGTCTTCTAATTGAGGCATGAATCCTCTAATTGAGGCATGTGTCTTCTAATTGAGGCATGAGTCCTCTAATTGAGGCATGAGTCCTCTAAGTGTCTGTGATGTTTGTTTAGTCCATGATCTTGATCTGGAATTTCTGCACATTTGTTCTGCATGTGTGTGTGTGTGTACTTGGTCCCTTCTGCATGTACGTGCTCCACCGCGTACACTCCAGGCAGTGATTGGTCTATGTGTTTGGTTGGATTAACAATATGACTCTTTATTGAGGTTTACATTGCACATACTGTACTTACATAGGTACTCATGAAGTTTGGTCTTATCAAGACATCCATCATGGTTGTGGTGTTGATATGATGATGATTGATGATAATGATTTGATGATGAGGATTAATGATTGTTATGATGATAACGAAGATTAATAATGAGGGCTGATGATGATGTCATAATGATGATGATTAAAAATGATCATAATGTGATGTTCGTGACCATGGTGATCATAATGTCACGATCGTGATCTGGATGCAGTCCTCTCTTGAGGCGGTCAGTTATCATCACCTTGTTGTCATTATTTTTAGTCATACATGCAAACATGCCTACATAATATTACATACATACATATATGCATACGACATATGTGCATACGTTTATGCATACATAACTGCATACTTGCATGCACAAGGTCAGATCCAGGTGGCCAGTCTGGCCATGTCCCTTTTATCCCTTTTGGAATCATCTACCACAAAAGGCCTGACTTGTCAACTCACTGTCATCATTTGAATCACTTAAGACTAAATTTTTACACTGGGTTTTGCTTGACACCATTTTGGTTCTTGGCCCATAGCGAACCACTTCTGAGGGCCAAGCTGTTGGCTTGGTTCCAACCCAAATGTGTGCAGCCATAGGCTGGAATGTGTGCATGTGTGGTGTTCTCGGCGGGCACATAACTTCACGGGTCAGTGGTAACTCCAGCCCAGCCCTACCCTCCGATCCGCCTGCCTCACTGCCCCTTCTACTTCCCACGTAAATTGGCCTTTCTGTATCATCTCTGCTCTCTGTCAGTTGCCTTCTTGTAGTCTGTCAACAAAATGCCTTAGAAGATGATACCGGACCTTGTGTGCAGGAAAACCTAACCGGTGGGTGCTCATGTAGGAGTGGCTGGGACACAAGTTGAACTAGGGGGCAGATGGTCTGAGAGGTCAGAAAATCAGTCAGAAGTAAGTTGGTGGTTGAAGTCGCTGAGTAAGAGAATGAAGGAAGAAGTCTTCGGTCAGAGGGACCAGTAGCTAGAATTCAGGGAATTTGAAGGATTCGGTCAGACGGAAGGACTGGAGGAGCAATGGGAGCCTGAGAAGCCAAGAAGAGCTTAGAGTCACTTAGTCTTTGTCTTTCCCTGTTGGCTGGTTGGTTGGTTTGGAGTGGAACTGTGGACCAAGTCAAGTTCTTTTGATGGTCATTCTGCTGGTAAAGAGAAACGGAGCTGAAATCACACTGGCAGCCGCATCTCCCTGCTGTGACCGATGGACTGTGCTTGTGGCTGGTGTATCTTGAGAATGTTCTGGTTTAATTGCGTTTGAATCGACCTTATGAACGTTGCATATATTATGTTGCACGAAGGCTCAGTGTAAATATGAACTGTAGATAGTCTTTTGTAAAAAACTCGTGTGGAAATATAAACTTGGGTCTGTGCTTGAATTTCAAGTAGGCCAGAAACGAACTTTGCAACAGGTTTTTATCCACAAAGCTGTAGGTCATCAGTTCTGGCAAAGTTTCAACATAATACATGTTCATGTGTTATACTGCATTATCACCATCATTATCATGTGGCCTGGCATTGTGTAATGTTTTTAGTATGAATTGAACTTCCTTTAACTAATATTAGTCATTGCTTGTGTTCAGGTTCCTTTCATGCACACATTTTTTTATTCTTTTACTTGCAAAAATAGTATTGCCATCATTTGTAAGAATCATAGATTGGTCTTTAGAGCTTAGCTGACCTAAGATTTGAATTTTGGAGGGAGGCAGACATCTAAAGCAATCTAAATATCAGTTATTTTAAGTGATGGGCTGCCACCAGAAACAAGCGGGGAAGTTTGTCACTGGACTCAGCATGAACTACATGTATATGGATGGAGCTGTGCGCTTCATGTTACATGTATTTGTTTGGCTGCTAGTTTGAAGTTACTAACATGCTAGGTATTGAATTTATCTATGTTGAACATGCTGCAATAAATATGGATTGTATTTCGCTGTTTGCTGTTGCTCTTGGGTAACCTTATATCTGTAGTCCGGTTATGCTATACAGTTATGGCAGTTTATGGCTGTATGTGGGGTGGGTTGACTGCAGTGAGCTGGTGTAGCTTACTGGTCCTTTGATATAGCCATAGGAGCTATGCTGCTTCTGGCTATGACTAAGAGGTTATCGGATCTTCTGTAGACTACAGATATGGTCGGTTTGAAAAATCCGGTGCTCCCAAACTGTTTAGTTCACAATTTTTGGCAAGAAGTGCAATGCAATTGTCAGGTGAAGGTTCTCTGGAGATCATCAGTACATGAAGATAGCACAGAGACCAAGTGGTAAAGAAGCAGCCTTTCACTCATGTCTTCAGGGTTCAGTGCAGTCGACAGCTTATTTTCAAGCCATGTAACACATTAGTACTGGTTGTCCAGTTGTTTATTTTTTGTTGTTGTGTCTACACTTCAGCTGAAGTACCGCAAATACTCATGTATAAGTCGAGAAATTTAAGACTTAAAATTCATCCTAAAATACAGGCAAATTCCAAAGCTTTGGACCAACCAAGCATCGAGAACACCTGAGAACCAAGCACTGCTTTGGTACAAGGTGCAGAAAGAGTCAAAGTAACACCTGAGAACCAAGCACTGCTTTGGTACAAGGTGCAGAAAGAGTCAAAGTAACACCTGAGAACCAAGCACTGCTTTGGTACAAGGTGCAGAAAGAGTCAAAGTAACACCTGAGAACCAAGCACTGCTTTGGTACAAGGTGCAGAAAGAGTCAAAGTAACACCTGAGAACCAAGCACTGCTTTGGTACAAGGTGCAGAAAGAGTCAAAGTAACACCTGAGAACCAAGCACTGCTTTGGTACAAGGTGCAGAAAGAGTCAAAGTAACATCTGAGAACCAAGCACTGCTTTGGTACAAGGTGCAGAAAGAGTCAAAGTAACACCTGAGAACCAAGCACTGCTTTGGTACAAGGTGCAGAAAGAGTCAAAGTAACATCTGAGAACCAAGCACTGCTTTGGTACAAGGTGCAGAAAGAGTCAAAGTAACACCTGAGAACCAAGCACTGCTTTGGTACAAGGTGCAGAAAGAGTCAAAGTAACATCTGAGAACCAAGCACTGCTTTGGTACAAGGTGCAGAAAGAGTCAAAGTAACACCTGAGAACCAAGCACTGCTTTGGTACAAGGTGCAGAAAGAGTCAAAGTAACACCTGAGAACCAAGCACTGCTTTGGTACAAGGTGCAGAAAGAGTCAAAGTATCCAATGATCAGGTGCAGTAGTGTGAGGACTGTTTAATAAATGTAATGCCTTGTGAACTATAAGACAGATTTTAAACTAGATTCTTTGCTTGATTGGCAACCAGTGTAATGAATGCAATATATGTGGGGCGTGATGTCATATGGTGGTCTTTGTTGTGACTCTGGGCAAAGAGTTTTGAACCATTTGTAATTTATGTTTATTTTTACTACAAATCTCTCTCTTAGTATTTTAGCAAGACCAATGAGAAGTGAAATGGGATAGGTAAATCAGCTATAAACCAGGACACTAGATAATAAAAATAAGACAGAACTGCATCATATGATTTGACTATTTTCTCCTGGTATGGCTTGAGTCAGGTCTCAACCAGTTCACACACAATGGTCTCAATAGTGTCCTTAATAATTGTGGTAAAATTTTCAGCGTGTACTGCAGCAGCTGTTTTAATGCTCCAGGAAGAGCTACTGCCATATGAGCTATCTAATCTAATCTAATGACTTCTATAACGCTATTATAAAAATGCACAGAGCATCAATCACTGTTCGCTTCAAGTCAACTTCACAGTCAAAAATCATAATCCGTTGAAGAAGCTGGGTCAAATTTCAATAGGCCATAGAAACCGTAGCTAGCTAGGGTACGGTGGGTAAGCAAGTTGAAACAGACGAGGCTTGAGTTTAGACCCGAGTGACATAAAAAGTTGACAGAATGAATCGAACTTGGCAGTGAATTCCAAAGCTGTGGACCAGCAACCGAGAAGGCCCAAGAGTCCAATACAGTTCGGGTACAGGGCCGAGCAACAGCTACAATATTTGTTGGTATGAGGGATGAGCATGGAATATAGATAGGTCGGCTGGTTCAATGTTTCCAAGTCTGCCATTAATGTTTCCAAGTCTGCTTTTGTAGCAGTGTCACCATGTTTTCATCATAGTTGGCTTTAGTATTCTTGTTCAGCATAGTT
The DNA here is from genome assembly GCA_964023275.1 of Norana najaformis. Lineage (NCBI taxonomy): Eukaryota > Metazoa > Annelida > Clitellata > Crassiclitellata > Hormogastridae > Norana > Norana najaformis. The sequence continues at coordinate 14,938,494 of OZ029921.1, forward strand.
TCTATTGTAACTATCAATTTCCGGACAGAAATAGCACTTGAAAAGTATTGGTCAAACTTTTTATTAACCTTTCGGACTGTGCTTGATCGAATTTTCGTTCACATCAAAAGCATGTGTCTCTGTGGTCATCTTGAGTTGCAGCAACAAAAAAGACGAGAAAAAAGTAAAAGTCAGAATGGAATTTTTCTAAAACTGTTGTGTTCAGTTATAGGTGAAAGGCCTGGGGAGAAGCAGCAAGAGGAGTGCAGTATTTTGCGAGTTAGAGGGTACATACTGGACTTCTAGGACTAAATCTGGATATTTCCCCATTGTGTATTACACCATAAACTCTAAATTGGTTTATTACAGCCATAATAAACTGTTACCCCTTCATTTAAACTAATGAACTACTTGAACTGGGCATCAGTGGCAAAACAATGGAGCAAAACTGAAACATTACCAGTTTAATATACAGTGCTTCTTGTTTTAATGCTGTAAGATAGTGTCAGTGCACTTTTGCATCAGTTGACGTGCTGGGAGCGTTATCATCGTGATGCGCATGTGCAAACTGTCAAGTGGGGTGGATGTGCACCCGCAGGGCTGTTGCATGTGTTATTTGGGGCCTGATTGGATACTTAGAGAGAGGTATCCAACTGTGGGTTTGAAAATTAAAATTTTGAGTTATTGAGAATAACTTGTTCGACTGTGAGGTTGCTCAGTTGCCAGGGGTTTAAAACTGATCCCTTTGGCCTAAACTTGATCACAATTGAGCTGCCTGGCTTTTGGACTTGCCATTTGGCTTCTGAGTGGGGTCCAGGGTAGAGACTCATTTGCCGACAATATCTTAGGATATACTTTGAAGATTTCTATTGAAATTTTGAGTTTTAGGGAGTAATTTGTGCATTAATGACTGGAGATTGTCAGGGTTAAAACTGACCTCAAGTATGCGCTTTCAGTGACAACTGAGACGGATGACTTTTGAGTTGTGAAGCTCTCAAAGAGGCCTGGGGCAGAGCCCTGGCTGACAACAGTTTTGGTTTCTAAATTTGTTTTGAGATTTGACTATAAAGGTTAATTGATATGTAAAAGTATTTTGTGCCTAAACTCAAAATTACCGACATAAACTTTTGATCATTTTTGAATTTTGTTTCCCTTGAGCTCAGGTTGTGTTCTTGTGTTGTTCACCACCTTGTGATATATCCATATTAGTTGTCATCTTGCTTTGTTTCATGTTAGTAGGCGGATCTAATCAAGCCTGTATTTTCTAGGCCTGCCAGTTGTATCCATGAATTGCCACATAACTGTTACATGCATTATGACTATGGGGTAAAAAATAGTTGATGATGATGAAAATATCTCCAAAGTTTTGTTCATGTCCCAAATTTTAAAATTGTAATGTCATGTAGAAAGGTTATATAGAGTCATTCATCTTAGAACCTTGTGAAGGTAGTCCTCTCCAGCCTAAATGATGTTAGACTTAATTGGTGGAGAAATCAGTTTCTACCAGGTTTTCATGGGCATTTTAAGGAAATCACTTATTTTGTAACTGTGCAAATTTTTCTGGTAAAAAAATTAAAATTGTTAACTCAGTGAGACCACTTCACCTCTGGGCTGTTTTTAGAAAGAAGGAAGTTGCAATAAATGAATGCCATGGCATTTTTGACACAGTCCATGCCAGACTGCTATCACTGGCATTAGATTTATGCCAGTAGTTTCGCTTGCTGCATATTTATAGCAGCCATAGATCTTACTTTCACTCTGTAGGCACTATTACTGTACAGGAAGGCTGTACTGAAGCTTTCTATTGCGATATAACACCACAAGTAATGCTTTCCAACAGAATCCTCACCTTAACTGGTTTTCAAGCTAATAGTGAGCCATTACAATAATAGCTGTTTTACCACTGAAACTATAAGCAGTTGGTGTTTGATAAAAGTGTGATAACTGAATTAGAAGTGTCTTGGTGAGGGAATGCTGACGTATCTGCATTTTAACTGTGCACCCAAAGTTTGAATGCCAGTGCGTCACATGAAAATGACAATTTATTGAGCAGTCATGTAACTAGTAAGGAATGCTTACCTAGTAGTTGAAATGTTACTGTAACATTTACACTTTAACCGAAAATCCTTCAAGCCCTTCAGGATCACACTTTCAAGCATTTTGCAAATAGACATGTAATAAAATCACTTTTTATCATATCACACCTTACCTTATGTCCTTTTGGTATGTTTCAGGATGGGCTTCATTCTGTGTTCATCTGCTATAGTGATCTGCTTGGTTTCACAAGCCAGTTCTCAGCCTCGTCCCAAACCTGTTGTTGAGTGGAGTCCTGATCGACCTACTATGTACCCAAACCCTTGGGTAAATTACGCAGATTGCAAAACATCAGAATCATCAGGGCTCTGTGATGTAAATGAATTGTTGACCGTTGAACAAAGTAAGCATATTGCACTCACTCTGTTGCTATTAGCTGGTAAGTGTAACTCCTTCAACACTTTCATTTTAATGCTCACAGAATTGAATGAATCTTGTTCATATGTTTTGAGTTTAGTTTGTTATTCTTTAGAGGTTTATTGCACTAAAGCTTTTTGACCACAGAAGACCTAAAAAGATGTCGGTAGAATGTGAATATAAGTTTGGATAAAAACTGGATCACATATTTACGTGTAATAAGTGGTTTTGCTTTATAAGTAAATTTTGGGTCCATGCTGCGATTTTTTTTACCTAACTGCTCGTTATATCAACGTGTTGCAGAGAGGGTTCTGTGTTCTTTCCTTTCAGAAGCACTCTCATACAGTATATGTAGCCCATTGATCATCTGCTGTTTTATTTATACACTGTGTCCGGAAAAATTCCAAGGCTCTAAAATATGAATGAAAAAACTATAGTAGATAATAATCAATTTAAAAATTTAAAAACTTTTTTGATCCGTGCATAATTACCAACAAAATTCTTTGTAATTTATTAACGGCCCCCGTTTAAAATTACGTCACAGTGACGTATTTGAAACAGAAACATCGAAGAACTCCGCGAGCGAATTGTTAATGCTTGGGATGAACTTGATCAACTGGTCGTCGATGCTGCTGTTAGTCAGTGGCGTGTACGTCTCGAAGCTTGCGTTGAAGCCAATGGCGGACATTTTGAACATAAATTATAGTTCAATAATATTTCAGGATTAAACTGTTTTTGGAATTTTAAAAATCGATTAATGTTTACTAATTATTTTCATATTTACCGTAAAGCCTTGGAATTTTTCCGGACACAGTGTATTTATGTTTGAATCTTAATATATATGAATTTATGTTATCGTTACTCTCTCTGAAAAGTGATAATTTTGGACTTGAATGCCGGACATGAGTGTAGTAGTTTTCTGTAGTTTTCTTCTGCTTCATCACCCATTGACTCCTGGTTGAGTCCATGATGACTCGGTATGGAACTGGCAAAGCTTCTGGCAGAAACGTTTACCTCAGCCAGCTTGATTTCTGTTTGTATGCTATTTTCATAAGCTTCATTTCCTTTGCAGTTTCTAATTCTTAATTTTTACATTGGAATTCTCATTTTTCCTTTTTGCATTGGAATTCTTGTTTTTCCTCTTCATGTTGAATTCTCATTGTTCCTTTCTGCATTAAAGTTGAAGATCTCTTTCTTCCTTTTCACATTGGAGTTGACGGCCTTTTTCTTCTTTTCATGTTGGATTTCTGTTTCCTTCCTTACACGTTAGAGTTCTCTATTCATTCTTCTTTCCTAAACCACCTGATGAATTTCAGCCTCAGCGAACTCCTTGAGCTTATTTCCTTCAAGTCCAGTCCCTTGTCCGAGTGCCTTGAATTTCAGAATATCTGGTATATATTCTGCCATTTGGAAGGAGAAACACTTCTTGACGTTGCTACAAGCTTGTAATTTGTACAGTAGAGTCCAAACCTTGTTAAGATAACTCCTGCTGTCGACTAACATTTTTCATTATTCTTAAAATTTTTACTTAAATTTGCAATTATTTACAAAGAAATCTTAGTTCACTCTTTTACACTCTGCTTTTTCAGCTGTACTGCCTTTATTTCTCCAAAGTTCAACTCTGTCCAACTGAGACTTCCCTCGTCACACTGATCAACAACCTGCTTTCTCGCTGTCTCAGTCTTTGTCTCTCCTTCACTACCTTAACATATTCTGCACCAACCTTCACAAAGAATTCTCTATCCATCTGTTTATACCTGTTAGTTACTGTACTGTCCTCAACTCTGATGTTCGACTTTTCTGTACAATCCCTTCCTCCCTCACTCCCTCCCTCCCTGCCTCCCTCGTTCTCTCTCTCCTCCCTGAGGAAGCAAGCAAGTATAAGAGTAAGCAAGCTGTTGTTGTCTACTATGCTGTGTAGTAGGCCTAGCCACTATAGAATTGTAGGAGTTTTGAGGGTAGGAGGACGAGATGGGCTTGCTGCTAAAGAGGCAAGACATATAACCAACACCTGGAGCAAAGATTTCTGAAGCGCATCTAGGCATAGGTGGCTGGTGTAATGCAAAATAAATTCCCACGACAAAATCCTTCCGACCGTGCCCACTTCTGTTGCCAGGATGAAATTTTGCACTGAATACGTGCGAAATCTCTTAGAACTGTGGAAAAATACTTTCCGAATGGATAGGCGAATTTGTAAATAATTGTTCTGTTGATGAAGCAGATTACTCGCCATGCAAAGAAATTTTGTAATTAATGCATGTAAGTGGGATACAGGGATAGTTACATTAGGATCATGCAATTAAATTTAGGACAAAACTTGATTCTGAGGGACGAAGCAAGTTAAGTTGCATCGCACGAGCGTAGTTCTACTTTTGGAAAGAAATTTCCACTTTTGAAAAAAGTATCGCATGGAGTCGAGACTAAATAATTGTGAATGGAGCAATAGCTCAGTTTGGTCAATTAGGAATAATTGTGTGAAATTCTATATGCCTATGAGTGTATCTATAGAATGTAATTAACGTATAAATAAACCTGTTGAAAGTGATAAAGTCGCTGTAGCGCAGTTCTATTTTTAGAAATAGAACTTTTAGCGTCATAATCCAATAAGACGTTTTGCAATTCAAAAGTCGAAGCTGCTGTCTGTTAAGTTGTAACACATTTTCATGTTCACATTCAGCACCAAACTACTCAACTTAATCTCAATCAAACTTTGCTAGCAAAAGTTACATACTCATCCCTATCTCAAACCAAGGCACATCAAACACCATACTACTCAACTGTATTACTACTAAAACACACCCAACATATCCGTTACAATCACCCGTATCTCAGCTTTAACCCTTCAAACTTCCCATCTCAATGCATTGCACAGTATGGTAAGAACTGTTGCAAGTTTGCAAGCAGAAATGACATACTCGTGCCCAATGGAAACTGAAGTGCTTCACAGATCACTAACCCCACCCTTGCAATAGTTCTTACCATGGAGTGCAATGCATTGAAATGGAAAGTTTGAAGGGTTGCCATGCAAATGTTACTTAGTGTAACGGATAGATGTTAGTCATTTTGAATAGTCATAAGGGTGGGGGTGTGATCTGTGAAGCGCTTTGGTTTCCACTCGAGATGAGTGTCATTTCTGCAAACGAAGTTGCAATAATTTCTACCATGCAATGCAATGAAATGGGTGTTTGAAGAGGTTCTGTGATGTGTGTTAGTGTGAACACTAGTTGTTGAACTTTCTGAGTAAGCTTATGGGTAAAGTATAGCGCTTATGAAGCACTTTTGTGTTCATGAGCGCCAAGTATGTCTATGACTAACATACTGGTAACCAGTGAGAATTCTGGACTTATGCATGACCCCGAATCTGGCGAATGTGAATATGACTTCCCACTTGACACACAATACAGGCTGGAATATAGGAAAGTGGGTCACCGGTGGATTGATTAGCGGACTTTCACAATTATCTGTTAATTATTATTATTAAATAATAATAATAATAATTATTATTATTATTAATTATTTGTTAAAAATAATTTACTTATAGTGCACATTCAGTGACATACCTGGAACATATCTGGCAATGAAAACAAGGCTTGGGCATCTACGTTGGCATCTGGCACCATATGTCACATGAACCAATGACACAAGTTTTCGGAAGGATTTTGTCACCGGAATTTATTTTGCATTACACCAGCTCTAGCAGTTTGGTGAAATACCAGCTTTATTAAGAAGTGAGTTGGCATGCTGGGAGTGTTATGATCGTCATGCGCATGCAAACTGTCAAGTGGGGTGGATGTGCACTCGCAGGGCTGTTGCATGTGTTATTACACCAGATGGCACCTCAATGTAATGCCTCTCCAAATAGGGTGGTCCTTATTTTCTCATTTTCGAAATTTGTGACTCTGACCCTCTCAAATTGTTTCATTCTAGTAAAAAACATATCGTGTAAAATTTGAAGCAGATCGATTTACATTTAGAGGTGGCTCTCGGGGAGGCCAAAATTTACTATGTACCAATGTAAGAGACAATGTCCACATGGTATGAACTTTGGAAAGGAGGCAACAGCAAACCCAACTGGAGAAAGACGCCTTGTTTGATAAGGTTGTGTTGAAGAGCAGCACCGACTTGGAAGAAATTCAGTCTGAATCTGATGATCAAGATCCAGTCTCAGCATGAGTACTGCTACTCCGCAATGAAAACAACGATGCCAAAGTGTTATATCACCACAACTGGCGACTATGCTTGATCGAAATGGACTGAGTGACAGGGTCGCCACGATGATTGTAGTTGAAGCGTCTAGGGCTCTTGGACAAGAATGAGAAGTGCTTGCACTTAACAGGTCTACCATCCACTGTCTACAATGAAGACACCAAGAAACAGCAGCTGCTGGCATTCAAACCAAACACGACCCAACATTGGGGCAGAAGGAACTGTTGGCAATTCCAAAGATACCCTCATGGACTGGCCAAGCTGTGGTTGAAGTTGACGCCTTCTCCAATGATTTTGCTTCATCTGAGTTCATCGATGTCTGAGATGAAGTCATTGTGTGCTGTGAGCAGCAGCTGCAGGATCAACAAATTCATGACAAATATCATGAACTGCTCCAACTAATCCTTGTCTTTTTGGGAAGAACACCACATCATGGGACAAACGTTTGCAAGTTCAAAGAGAAGCTCAGGGAATATGTATGAACATATTTCTTGCAAAAGTTTACACCAAGTACTGGTTCCTGGCATTCCATGTGGCTTCCATAGCAGCTAGGAATGACCTGCTCTTCCGCCAACGACTTGATGCTTAGCTTGATCGAGATATCAGTGAAGCTACTTCACACAAGATGGCCAGGCACCTATAATACCTTTCCGAGGATTTGATCCTTCTCAGCCTCTTTGATCTGGAGGTGGATTTGACCACAAAATGGGCCATCAACAGAGAAAGAAGGAGTTAACGACTAATTGAAACGCATAGAGGTGGACCCGGTGATGGTACAACTTATTGATTTCATGACAGTGTGGAGCGGAAATGTGTTTGTAGAACTGGGCAGGCCGGTTGGATTCCTAACTGAAGATCCTGATACATGGAACAGTAGGGATGACTTCAAGGCTGCAGAGGCAGTCGTCCACATACAAGCAGTCACCAGCGATCATGCACAGTGAGGTGCTTCCATGATCCAAGACGTGGCACAGTCAGGGCGCTTTAAGAGTGAAGAACAGTTGCAGTATGCGCTTCAGAGTTACAGAACAGAATTAGGAGAACTTTCCTGATGTGAGAAACTCAATGCTACTTAAAAACCATAGAGTGTATAGTTTTATTTTGAAAACTGTTCTGTATTAGTTTGAGACTGTTAGACAGTAGTTTTTGTGGCAGCTGATTTCATCCATGACTTAGTGAAACTGATGGCAAAAAGTTTGGACTTCTGTCATGTGTGCTAGATGGCTAAACTTTGATGTTGTTGAGCCACCTGTAAAAAGTAAAATTTTTTGCTCAAAATTTTCACATATTATTTCTTTGTAAAAAGGAACATTTGAGAGGGTCAGACTTAACATCACTTTGCTTTTAATTTTCTCATATGTACAAGGACCAACCTACTTTCCAGTGTAGCAGTCTGTCGACTGAGGCTCAGAGGCAGCCTGCCTAGAGCCAATTCAGAGGCACGATCCTTTGGTTAAGAACAGGAGAAGCCAAAGATAAGATTGGCATCACCACTTTTGGGGATCCTTAGTGTAAGTCCAAAGATGAGATCCAATCAGAAACCAACATGTAGCTCTTAGCAGCAACATCTGAGTAGTGGAAGATCAGTCAGAAGTTAGATTCCTGACAGTACAGACAGGATAGTTGATAGAGTCTGTCAGACAATAGAGGAAGTCATATGGGTAACGTAGGCTACAGGTTTGTTGAGGCTAACGTTCTTGTTCTGTGTAATGTAGCTCAGTCAATCTAGTATGCATTCAGAAGGATGTTCATGTTCAGAAGCACAATAAATGCTGTACAAATAATCCTATCTGATAGTTAGTGGAGGCTTGCCTAATACTATGATAACAATAGTATGATGACGAATGGCATCGTTGGATTTCTGGACCTGCCTGAAGGCAGAATACTGAAGAAGAAGAATTTTGTGGGGATTGCAAATGTCGTTGCTCAGGTCAGAAGAATGGCAATAGGCAAGATACTTCAAGATCAGGGTCCTTCCCTGCTGCCACCTACCATGATTACCTGGAAACAAAAATCGCATTCTACAGAGGAGGAGAGCAGTTAGGATCCTAATATGAATATTACACTGTATGGATCTGAGATATGGACTATAGGAAATGCAGACGTTGGGAGACTGGGGGTGTTTGTAATGTGGTTGTGAAGAAATCTAGCCAAAATCAAATGGAAAGATCATAAGACAAATGAGAAGGTGTTGCACTTGTTGCAGGAGGTGAAAGCACTGTTGAATACAACTTAAAAGTGACAAATGAACTGGATTGATGACATAGTTTGTGGGAATTTGCTCCTGAAGACAGTGCTTAACGGAAGAATGAAGGAAAGAAAGCTGTTGTAAGGCCAAGAACTATGCTGTGGACTGGATGATGGATATAGGAACAGATGGGTCTACAAAAGAAGTTAAGAAAATGGGACAAGACATAAGAATGACATCGTTGGATTTCTGGACTTGCCTGAAGGCAGAATACTGAAGAAGAACATACACACAAATAAAAGAAATGCAAGTTGGTTAGCAAATCACTTAAACTCAAATTGAATTGCTGAAAAATGTAAATAAAATAAAATCCCATATTTGTCATATCTTTACTACTTCAGAATGAATCGAGTTCAATTTTAAAATGCAATTCAAATTGAATCATGATTTGGATTCGCTCATCTCTGGCTTGGTAACTATTCGCGCTATGTTTCAAATTTTCAGGAAATGAGACTGGTAACATGCTACAGTTTAACAATGTCAAAACATCTGTATATCAAGGACCGTGTACTCCAGACAAAATTAATGTTACAGTGGCTATTATGAAGCAGATTGGACCACATATGTAAGTGTACTGCTTGTACTTACAGCATTATAAGCATTGAGCTACTTTGAGGTTGCTTTAATTTGTCAGTCCGATGCAAATGCCACTCACTGCTGCTATAAGTCATATGGAAATTGCTTATAGTAGACAAGTTTCATAGTAAACAAAATGGTTTACTGAAACGTTCTGGTGTGTCTGTAAAAAAGTTACATGTCGAATTCTGGTTTTGTTAGTCCAAAGAACTAATGCTTTTATGCAGAAGCTGATCTGCTCTGAGTCAGACCTTCAAATGACTGCTTGTGATATTGTTTTCTGTGAAAGTGTATTCAGAGGTGACCAGCTAGTTACAGTTCTCCAAAACAGTTGCTGCCAGATGAAAACATTCTGACACATGGTGTGGTCAACCACTGAACTTTAACCCCTGTTAGCATAGTTTGGGCATTTTAGTTTCATGGCCCTTGTGGCCTAGGCTGAGTGCCACCTGTTATAGTTGTTTTCAAGATGGTGGTGACTGAAAATTTAATTGCAAATGAAAGTTTGATTTAATGGTGGCTTGTACCATCTGCTTATTGTTCTGCGTGTATTTGGTAGTTAACCCTTTATATGCATAGTTTTAGACATTACTGTTATAGTGTTCAGTTCCGCCAGTGATTATGATATAGTGTTCTGTTTCACCATCGATTATGACATGGTTCTCTGACCAGCGATTACAATATGGTTTCATGTCCGGAGCACACTGTTCAGTTTTCCATCGTTTATTTCGATTAACATTCTTCACAGGAAAGTCTTCCAATCAACGTCTGACAACGCGAGCGTATCTCTAGTTCAATCAGAGCCACACACGGAGCGAGCGATGATGACAATAGCCCACGACGAACCTTAATCTAATCTTCCCATAATGATTGCTATAGCGCCAGAAGGCGCAGACTAACTTTCTACATTTTGGTGCCGACTCCTGTCTCTGAGAGCGGACTCTCTTAGAGCTAATCGACTGTGTTCTCTGACGCCTAACTCTCGACTGACTTCTCTCGCATGGTCTGTTTCCGTGTCTCTCTCTGTATCTGTACCCGTCTGTCTTCCTGTCTCTCTTGCCTGTGATTATGCAATCGCTGTCGGCGTGGGCATGGTGATTCACTTCCCAGTTTTCAAATCCCATCTCTCTGTCTGAACAAAACAATCAGACGTCTTACTCCCCTACTTCGTTGACTCAGCCTGGCATTGGCATCAGTTAATATCTCTGCACTAGCTGTCCCTTCTCTTTCTCACAAACTTCAACAAACTTCAACAACTACTAATGAGTGAGTCTGGTAATACTTTCATACTTGCGTACGTCCTTAAATTAACTTGGTTACATTACTATGGCTCCACCCTATTTTTGAGCATTTATAGTAATTTCAGCTGTTAGTCAGTTATTTCTGTTATTTCAGTTATTCAGTGAAAGGTTGGTATCTCATATAGCTGTTGGAGATACTGGTAGAACTAAAGTGCAGACATAAAATTTGTTTAAAATTAAACATTTGAACAATGTAATTTATTTGTTGGTGGATGCTTTATATTTTTAGATGTAGCAAATAGTCTGGCTGCTTGTAAATTTATTTATTGCAGTTCTAAGTGTTTGAACATGGTTACTGAAGTTTTATTTTAGTGCTTTATGGCTGAAGTGTATCTGCTGCTAGAAAATTGTTGGCAGGGCTAGCAAGTCAGTTGAGAAATATGAAAACGCATAAGAAATGCATCAGTTGAAGTTGAGCTAAGCTGATGCCCGGATTTTTATCTACACCATTGCCAGTATCGATGCTAAATATTGATTGTGTCATCATTAACTGTCTCTATATACAACTTCCGGCAGCCATGGTGTGGCTGTGTTTTCCACTGCCTGTCATTTTGGCTTAAATTTTGTCTAAAAGCGGAAGAGACTGAGGCTTAAGAGAAGGAAGAAAGAAGTTCAGTCTATGTTCATGGAAAGACAGCAATTTCAGTTTAGCTTCAGGTAGGCCTATGGCAAGGTGGGCAAAGCAAGGTTTGCCCAGCTCAGTATATAGTTCCAGGTCAAATATAATGAAATCCTATCGACTTACGGTTTCTGCCAGGAGGTGAAGTCTCCGACTCACCAGCTCGGCGGCCTGCTGGACCATGTGATCACGTCCGAGAGCGCGTCGCAACTCGAAGTTCTGGTCACCAATGTCGGTCTCTCGGACCACATGCTAGTGTCATGGTCCATCAATATGACACCACCACCTCTGACTTACGAGAAGTTCGCTAGGTGCAAGTGGCAGCATTTCAACACCGCCGCTTTCCTGGACGAACTCTCAAAGTCAGAACTCTGCACGATTGGCGACATGTCGACCGATACCTCTGCAGACGATCTTGCAGATATTCTTGACTCAGTATTCAGTGGCCTGCTTGATAAACATGCTCCCATTTCGGAGTTTACTGTGCGACAGCGCTTTCATCAGCCTTGGTTCGACAACGAATGTCGGGAAGCTAGGCGGACGGCTCGACATCTTGCCCGACGTTCTCAGAAGTCAAAAATAACGTCGGCTGGAACCAATCAGCGATGCGTGTGGCAGTCAGTTCACCAGCTGCTTGGCGAAGGCAAAGATACTTCAAGATCAGGGTCCTTCCCTGCTGCCACCTACCATGATTACCTGGAAACAAAAATCGCAGACATCCGAGCATCGACATGTGACGCTAGCGGGGCAATATTCACCGATAGTCCTTCCCCAGGATTCTGGGAGTTTAGACCGATTATGGCTGAGGACGTAATTAAGGTAATGCTTTCGTCACCAGCAAAACAATGCTATCTTGACACTTCCAGCATGGCTGATGAAGGAAGGGGCCCCGCTGCTGGCGCATTTCTTTGCTCGGATGTTTAACCATTCATTTGCTACTGGCCGCTTTCCGTCAAAATGGAAACACGCCCTGGTCATGCCACTCCCTAAGAAAGATGGAATTGACGAAACATCACCTGCGAACTTCGGACCGGTCTCCAACTTAACTTTTGTCTCAAAAGTGCTTGAGCGTGTAGCGAACCAACAACTCACTGAGTACCTGTCTGAATATCGCCTCCTTCCTCGATTTCAATCTGCTTACAGGCGCGGCCACTCAACCGAGACTGCGCTTCTCAAAGTCTTCTCCGACGTAATCGATGCCATCAATTCAGGCCAACTAGCACTTCTGTCACTTCTCGATATGTCGGCTGCATTCGATACAGTCAACCACGACATCTTACTTCAACGACTATCTCGCTTGTTTGGAGTCAAAGAAAAAGCGCTCAGTTGGCTTGAATCCTACGTGAAGGGGCACACGCAATCTGTCCACATGGCGTATGAGGAGACATCACCTAGGCTGGTCACCTGTGGTGTTCCACAAGGCTCAGTGCTGGGCCCCCTCCTCTTCTTATTATACACGGCTGATGTGGAAAGAATTATACTAGCGCATGGACTCCTTCACCACTGCTATGCAGATGATACACAGCTTTACTTCTTCTGTGAGCCATCAGAAATCGCTGAGCTGAAACAGAGAGTGATGCTGTGTATCGGCGCATTTCAGAGTGGATGGCGTCCAACCGTCTCAGACTTAATCCGTCAAAGTCGGAATTCCTATGGTGCACCACCCTCCAACGTCGCCATCTACTTGATGATAGTACCTTCGCCCTGAGTGATGCCGAAGTTCGACCAGCTGACACCATTCGCAACCTTCGGGTCCACTTTGACAGTTGCTTGACCATGTCAGCCCATGTGAATCAACTTGTACGAGGTTGCTTCTATCAGCTGCGTCGCATTAAATCGATCCGCAGATTCATTCCCACCTCAGCCACTGTCACTCTGGTCAACAGCTTCATAGTGTCCAGGGTTGACTATTGCAACAGCCTGCTTGCAGGTCTGCCGACTTGTCAGCTAGAGCGGATACAGTCAGTACTAAATTCTGCTGCCCGCCTCATCTGTGGTCGGACACCATTCAATCATGTCACTGATCTGCTGCGTGACAACCTGCACTGGTTGCGCGTTCCTCAGCGGATCACCTACAAACTGTGCCTAATTACATACAAGGCTCTTAATGGTCTTCTGCCAGACTATATATCCGACCTCTTTATTCGAACAGCCGACAACCAGAGCACATATCGGCTACGGTCCTCGTCGAGGAATCAACTGAATGTCCCGCGGTCTTCCACGAATTTTGGCGAACGTTCCTTCACTGTCACCGGACCCACTGTGTGAAACAGTCTTCCTGACGATGTGACGAATGCCCCATCCCTGGACACATTCAAGTCACGACTCAAGACACATCTTTTTAGGATATCTTTTGTCTGTAGTTGATTTTTGTTTTTTAACCCATGCACAGCGCCCTTTTCTTCGGCCTTGGCTGTACTATGGCGCTATATAAATTGTCTTATTATTATTATTATTAAACATACAGGACACCCTGTAGCAGCTGTGCAGGAAAGGAAAGTTACAGCAGGATCCTGGGTCAGTTAGTCGCCGCCTGGCAATTACGCTCAGACTAGCTAGTCCCGGACTAGCAGTCTTCAACAAGCGATGCATACAATTCTGGCCGAGGCAACGGACTAGCTAGTCATGGAATAAGATTTGCTGGGTAATTTTTCTATGTAAGGTTTTTCCAATAGTAACGTGATTTTGTGATCACGCATGTGAAAGCTATATAATTGTAACTGTAATCAGAAACTTGTAAAGCACCACTTCAAGTTTGCCTCATCAGAGGTGCTCCCGGCCTGATGTCCCAGAACTGGGGAATGATACGGTCTTCAAGCACTTGTGGAAAAGGGAGGGGAAGAGGGAGAGAAGCTTCCATCAAAGGTCGGCAGGTAAGTCATTCCAGGAAGCAGGGCCTGCAAAAGCAAAGCTACGGAGCTGAGCAGTGGTAGTTTGAGCTAGAGGGACGGCGAGATCGTCCTGAACTGACAAATGCAGTGGTCTGTGGCCAGGAATAGAAGAAAGAGAAACACAGAGCTCCCTAAGATAGAGTAAAGCACAGCCAACAGGACAGTTCCACATGAGGAACAGGATTTTCAAGAGAAGACGCTCCCATATAGGAACCAATGCAGTTTTTCCAGCATAAATGCAGAGATATGGCCAAACTTAGGAATGCCACCAACCAGGTAAGCCACAGCATTCAAGCCAGACTGAAGTTGTGCATAAAACACATTCATGACTTTGTTGTCAATAAGAAACAAGAAGTTTGCATATAGAACAGGTGAAGTCAAGGTCATTTATGGAGTCAAATGCTGGGATAAGTCGGACAGAATCAGATGGTAATGGAAATGGTTTTTAATTGTTTACAAATAGGACTTGTTAGAAATTGATGTAATTCTGAAGAAATTGCATTGTTTATTTAGTCTCTGTCAAAACTTGCACTTTCAGGTCACCTTCTTGAACTTGAAGCACAATACCACTTGAGCAGTTACATGCTGTTTGCCTTTTGAACTCATGATAGTTTTATATATTTTATTTTAATAATATCGGTACTAAAAGATTTTTTTGATGACTGGAACATATGTTTCATATTTTCTTTATGTTTTAGTCATGATTACAGAGCAGCATCCAGAGAATTTGCTCAGAAATTCAGAGATTTATGGAAACTTGGAAACTGCAGTGTAATTTTAATAGCTTCAAAAGATGACAACACGGTAGGCTGTATAAAATGACATTCGAGAGATATTTCATATTTTGATTTATTTTCGGTGTAATAAAATACTGCGAATTAACCATCCAGACATATTCTGCTACATAGCCTTCAGAATTCTCTTGTATGAAAGCTTACATTGAAAGTTCTTACATGGACCATATAGAATTCGCTTTCCAAGTTTTCTGTTGGACTGTGGAGAAGCCACTGTTCAAAATTCTTTTCTGGACTATATAGAAGTCAGTGATCAAAGTTCTCTTCTGGAAAGTATAGAAGCTGACCTTTAGAATTCTTTCTGGACTGTATGGATGCTAACATTCAAAGTTCTATTCTGGCATAGAACCCAATGTTCAAAGTTCTATTCTGGACTGTTTAGAAGCCACTGTTTAAAGTTCTGTGTAGACTATATAGAGGCCAACATTCCAAGTTCTTTATATTCTGTATACGGCTGACCTGGGTGCTGTCCTTTCCGCAAAAGGGGTTACCTCACATTAATATGCTGATGATACCCAGGCCTATGTCCATGGCCCAGCTACTGCAGCTGCTGCACTAGGTGATCAGATCGTGCATGCCTCAGGCTGCTTGGATGTCCTCAAACCATCTTTGGCTGAATTCTGAAAAGATGCAATTTATCTGGCCTACTGGTTGTGTTCAAACCTCCAAAATTGATTTTCCTACCCTTTTTTCAATTTTTTCTGACGTCACATTCTCCACCTCTGTGGGAGATCTTACGCTTCATAATGATGTAAACAGTGTCTGTCGAACCTGTTACTATCATCTCTGTCAAATCTGTACTGTGTGACATTCGCTTACCAAGCAAGCTGCTTCTTTGCTGATTCATGCTTTCATTTCCTCTAGATTTGATTTGAGAAATGCTATCTACTCTGGGCTGAATTCCTTACATACGTTGAAATTGCAGTCTGTTCTTACTGCTTCTGCTTGTCTTATCGGTGGCATCCCAAAGTTTGGCCATATTTCTGCCTATATGCAAGACACTGCATTGGTTACTTATATCTAAGCACATCGAATTTAAGATTCTAACCTTTATGTCGAGACTGTTTAGTGGGACTGTGCCATAGTGCATCATCTACAAAAGAAATCATCTCTCAACCTTATTGACCACTCAAATTACAGGTTGCTTTTCAACTTTGACTTTTGTATATAAAATTCTTGAAGTGTAGTTATGAATCATATACAGACTCACCTATCTTCGATCTTACCCTGTCATCCAACAAAAATTGCCCTTCTTACTATTCATAATGACACTGTACGCTCCGTGGACAAGGGTAGAGTGACAGCACTTGTTCTTCTTGACTTGCTGGTGCCTTTGTATACTACACTGGCCAACACATAATTTGTTGCCTCAAATGTTAGAACTGTTTCTGGGTATATTTGACCTGCTGATTCCAGAAAAGGCACCAGTTTTCTCCCAGCAGGTCTAGTTTTCGAGATATAGAACATTATGCCATATACCAGTCCTTGCCTCTGCTCGCCCATAAAACATAAGGCTATAGCTATAATTATGTAGTGCTCAATTTATTATGTGATACACTAAATAAACATAATAATACAAATACTTAAAAGAAAATGGTAGTACCTGAAACTGTACTTATATGATACCAAAGAGAACAAGTTTGTTATAAAAATTTCAAGTCATTCGACACCGAAGAAGCTCCTTTTGTACGATTTCCGAGTGTGGCATCTGCCGGAACAATCGCGCATAATATTCCAGCAATAGTCTGCCATCATGTGTGCATCCCATCTTCCTTGATATCGATTTTCCATTGTTTTGATGTCTTGGTGAAATCTTTCACCTTGCTCTTCGCTGAAGTCACCAAGATTCTCTGGAAAGCGATCTAAGTGACTGTGGAGATAATGGACTTTAATGCTCATGTTGCAGCCAAGCTTGTTGAAATGAAGAAGCATATCCTCTACTAGTTGTGCATAATTGTCTGCCTTCTTGTTGCCAAGAAAATTTTTAGTTACAAGAACAAAGGAAGACCAGGCACAAGATTCGATTTCATTCATTGATGGTATGAAAAGTGGGTCATTCATAAGTTGCCTGATCTGTGGACCATCGAAGATTCCAGCCTTCAATTTTTCCATTGTAATTCCTGGTAACTTGTGTACTATGTATTCGAAGCATGAACCTTCTTTATTCAAAGCCCTGACAAATTGTTTCATCAGGCCTAGCTTTATATGTAGTGGTGGCAGTATGATCCTATCTCGTGCCACCAAAGATTCCTTGATTACATTTTGAGCTCCAACCACCATGTCTTTCCTCGAAGGCCAATCTTTTCTTGTCCAATGTTCATGCTTGGCTCTACTGTCCCAAAGACACAAAAAGCAGGGATACTTTGTGTAGCCACTTTGTTGACCAAGGAGGAAATTTACCATCTTCAAGTCTACACAAATTACCCATTGATGTTCTTTGTATTTTATCTTTTCCAGTACTAAAGAGATGGCATTGTACTCTTCTTTCATCCTGGTGGAGTGACCGATTGGAATAGAACCAAATTTGTTGCCGTTATTTAAAAGCACACATTTCAGACTACGTTTTGAACTGTCGATAAAAAGACGCCACTCATCTGGGCTGTAATCCGACAGACCAATTTTCTTCAATAAGTTGCTGATGTCATTACAGAATACTAGGTTGTTGTCTTCGGTAAAGAATGGCAGCAAATCCTTTTCTCTGTTTCTATAAATTGTAATTTTCGTTCCAGGCTGAAGTGCATTCTTTTCCTTTAGTCTGGACGCAAGCAATTCAGAGGACTCTTTGGAAAGATTTAAGTCCCTGATCAGATCACTCAACTCTTTTTGGTCAAAACGTTCACTGTGTGAAGTTGATTGGAAATCACTGTCACTGCCCCCACTTTCTTCACTTTCGTCATCTTGTCCGATATTGGACATGCAAGTCTCATCGTCTGAGAGCTGAGGTAGTTCGCGAAAAGGTGGAACTGGTACAATATCCGAATGCGAAACAGGTCTCCTGGCTGAAGGTATATCAGGGTAAGACAACTTGTGACGATTATTTCGATTGATGCCTATGATATTAACCATACAAAAGTAACAGTCGTCGAAGTGGTTTATCTCTTCCCTCCAAACCATCGGTACACCAAATTTCAGGCAGCTTCTCTTTCCAATTGTCCAGTGGCACAATTGTTCAATACAAGTTTGGCATACTGTATGAGGAGCCCATTGCTTATCTTGATCTCCAAGTTTGACACCAAAATAACCTACATATGCTCTTTTTACAAACTCAGAAATCGGTTTCCTGTTTGCTTTTAGTGTGTATTCCCCACAAATGTAGCAGAATATGTCTGGATGGTTAATGCAGCTCCGTCTGGAAGTAGCCATAACCTTAAGGATGTTCGCATCTGAGAAATTAAATGACTAACCTAAAAAATAGTAAGAACATGTAGTTATTTAATGCTCACATTCACAGATTGTTCTTGCGACCAACTCTTAATATGCCCTAAGACGACTGCGGCTGCTCTAGCTTTCAGGAGGCGGTTTATATAGGCTATAAATGCTGAGTTCAGCATAATCTATTTACATAGTTCGAAACCATGAAACGCTGTATAAGCACAAATAAATTCTAAATGAGGCCATGAATTTAGTGCTGAGTAAGCTGTAGGCTACAGAATAGTTATTTCGTTGAATCAGCAATATCTCAGCACGCGGCAAGATATGCTGATTTTACATTATAAGGATGTAGGCATTATATGAATCAGCAAGAATTATAATTAGCCATAAATAAAGCTTATTATGACATTTTAGTTTTGCCAAAGACATCGTTTAAAGAGTGGACTGGGTTTTCTTTACAAAATCGACGATATCTCAGAAACTAGACCTGATGCACTCAATCCAATGACATTTTCTGAATCAGCGCCCAAAATTACCCCAAGAACAGGTCTAAAACCGAAGGCAACAAGAAAAAAAATTTTTTCTGTTGGCCAGTGCTATTGACTATGCTCTTCTTTTGCATTGCCTCCAGTATTTGTTGTGGTTTCTGGTCCTTCCTTGAGTTGGTTTGCCATATATCTCGGGCCAAGCACTCGGCATATTTAAGTGACAGTTATTCGCCCAGCATTATATTAGCGTGGCAGCCCCATGTGGTTCAGTGCTTGATCCTCTTTTGCTTACATTATACACTACACCAGCGCTTTTCAAACTTCTCAGTGTCATGGACTGGCAGGAATTTTCCCACTGCAGGAGAACCGGTGCCTAATTTATTAAATATTCTGCGCTTTCAAGCACCTAAAATTTCCTAAATTCCTAAGATATGTTTTAAAATGTGTTAAATGCATTTTTAGCCAATTCCGTGACTCTGTTGCCCTTTAAAATGCTAGCCTATGAGTGTTTTTGTTATGACTTAAAAATATAATAGTTCTGATAGTTTTGAAAGATTTAAGAACTTTAGATTTAAAATTTAGATTTAAATGAGACTTAAATATCTGTATTATAAGATTTAATAAACGAGAATATAAAACAAATCTTGGAATTTGGTACAGAATTATATAGTAACATTGGAAGGAGCAGATATTGTTAGGAAAACATCACAAATTTAAATACAGTTCCAAGTATAACACAAGTTTTAAACAAGTTAATGTAATTTTAATAAAAAGCATATTCACTAATAGTGACTGACAGTGACTAACAGTCACTAACTAATGCGAACAGTGGGCCTGTTTATTGTTTACAAGCTTATCAAGCTTGATGGTGGATAGTGCTACAAGCAAAGGAGAGCGAATATCTGTTTTCGTTTACAATCGCTAAAATACATTTACTTCCATACAAAATCTTTCTAATTTATTTGAGAAATATGGCGGAACCATTTCTTCATTATTCTGTTTTTTGAAGATGGTTGTGGACTGGGCACTGAGGGCTCATGGACCGGCACCAGTCCATGGACCACCACTTTGGGAAGCACTTCACTACGCCACTAGGTACACTGATTAGTGTATATCAGTGGTATATCATTTCTATTGCAGATGATACTCAAATTTGCATTTCATCTGACAGTTTGTCTTCTCAATTGTCTGTGCAGCTGTTGTCCACTGGCTTTGAGGATGTGCTATCTTGAATGGCAGCTAATAAACTCCTCTTTAACTTGTCATAAACTGAATTTTGCCACTAGGCCCTTCACAGCAGTTTAGGAGGTTTAAATGGTGCAAATCTCTAAAATTAGGTGATCATTGGTTGAGTTGGCTGATTCTGCTCATAACTTGGGTGTTGTTTTTAACTCTACTATGTCTCTCATCATCTGTGTAAATGGTATTAATAAGTCGTCAAACATGTATATTCATGACATATGCAGAATTAGGCATTATGTCCCTATGTCTCCTATGATATCTCAGGCAATGCATTTGTCTCCAGTTGCCTAGATTACTGTAGCTCCTTCTTATTGATATTGCAAAGTCAAACTTGCAAAAACCCCAGGTGGTTCAGAACTTTTTAGTGAGAATAATAACTAACACATCAGGATATGAGCATATAACGCATGTAGTGAAATCATTGCATTGGCTTCCTGTTCAACATGGAATCTGTTTAAAATTGAGGCTTACAGATTATAAAACATTGAACTGTAGCTGCCCACAGTAATTAAAATCAGCTATTAGTCCTCAGTCTTATCGCTGTTCAACTAGTTCATTTTATTGCCTTTTTTATTGGTTATGCAAAAAACTAGAACTGTTCTTGGTGAACAGGCTTTTTGGTTGCTGGACCTAAATTTTGAAATTCTCTCCCTATATCTGTTCATTCTGCTCAGTCTTTTGTGTCATTTTGGTCTTGGCTCAAAATTGATTCTTTTTCAGCAGATTTGTTGTAGCATGTCTCTCTGTCTTGCAAACGTAGTGAGTACGATTAGAGAGGTAGGAGACAAACTGATTGAGAAATGTACCAAAGATGCTAAAGGACTGTTGCAAGACTTTAAGTAGAATACAGTGATCTACACAGTGAAAAGCAGCAGAGAAATCAAGGAGTATTAAGGCAGTTACATATCCAATTAGAGATAGGCTTGTATTTAGAGCAAAGAGTGGGATTGAGACAACTCTTGTTAAGATGAGGATGTATAACTGCCCTCTGCTTGGAGGAAGGAAGTGTGCCAGTAGAGAGAGAAAGGTTAATGGAAAAGATTTGATGTTGAGACTTTAGAAGCCATGTAGTTGCAGAGTCAAGTTCTCAGTGTTTGGACGTAGATTCCATTAGTAGGTCAGTATCGGTAAAGGCGTACATCAAGGCGCCTCCTTGCATGAGGATGCAGGTTTGCAACTCAGTAGTGGCTTATTTCAGAGATTTTAATCTCAGGCTAGCGCAATCTGCAGTCCGTACATGGGGCCCTTAACTGGCATGTCCCCAATTCAAACAGGCAGCAGTGGTGAAAGATCTCACCAGATAAATTCATTGACAAAGGAGCAGGGTCGAGGTCATATGGGTCACTATAGAAATCCGTGTACAGTTACATTTACTGTGGTCAGGAGTGACAGGGTCGAGTTGACAGTAAGGTGTGCAGCACTTGCTTACAGTGCAGACTCGTTAACGCAAAGTCATGGGGGGGACACGCCTTTGAAACCGCGTGTAAACCAGTTCACACGTTAAACGGCACAATGTTGAAATATATTGCCTCTGCTACTCGGTCGCCCACACTTCCCTATCCTACGCTGTTCCCTCCAGCCAAGCTCCTCTTCCCACGGCGGGCAGGTCTGTACTCAGCTGGCCGCCCACCAGCCAACCTCTCTGTGGTCACGCCGTTCAGGCCATACCTGCCTTGTTTTGACGATTCCCATACCTAACCGGTTAAAACCGGTTCCAACCAGACTTCTTTGTCCATCCCTCCTGCCCTAATTAGCTCCCTTCTGCGGTTGAGTATTATGCTAATTTATTTAGAAGACGCCCTCCCGCTTGTACAACTAATGCCAAGTTCGGGAATGAATGGAATGTTACAGCTGCCAGAGTACATCTCCGCTGTTTTAATTAGCCTTATTCCCGGTAGTAAAATGTGTTAACTGATACGGCGTGTTAAGTCAATAGCTTTGGGCTTTGGGGGACATGCAACTACTTCGCATTATGCGGCATCGCGGGTAAACCGGGAGTGCGTTAATGCATTTGCACTGTATCTCCAACATTATTAATTTTATCTTGAAAGAAATGTCACAAGTCATCTTGTGTGCCCGCTTGGCAGTCTGAAGCATGCTTCAGCTCTACATATACTTACTTATTTACTTACTAATGCAATTACTTGTGACTCATTTAGCACAAAATATCATGATTGTGCAAACTGAACTAATGGAATTAAAAATTGTTTTTGCATTAAAATTTTAATACAGTAATCCAGTTAATAACGCATTAAATGCCCACCTCAAATTTAAACACAGATTCTGATTTAGCACAGTTGGGGGGCATGAATCACAAAATAATTCACCTATTGAAAATGGTCTCATTATAGCATGACCTTGTTATAAGGGAACCTTGATATGGCTTCCAAAGTGTGATAATGAGTTTCTGGTGCATACATGTGTCAAATTTACTACTTGTGAGTTGAATATGACTCTTAGTAACTAAGGCCAGTCTAATATTTGTTAAAACATTCAATTAATCTTGTTTTCCAACAGTTTTTCTGACTTTGTTTTCCTGTTTCAAATTTGATTATCTCTGTAAATCATGTGAACTATGGCAGTAAACAATGGCTTTTTTGAATGGGAATTAAATGTTTAATACACCTTTATTAAATATGTCGAAAGCTACATAAATCGATTTACAACTCATTTTGTAAGGCTGGTAAAAAATTTGCCTGGAAACTGTTTGGTCAAAACATTTAGAAATAAATTTTCAGTTAGAACCAACATAGCTTGCTGGCAATATTTTGTGTCTACAGATGATGTGTTAGAAAAAGATAAATCACTGAAGCATGATGGAAATAAGCCCTTATCCAAGATCAGGTTCATCATTTGAAGTTACTGGTGCACACTGCTTGAGAAGTTTGAACTGCATGCATGAGAATCAGACCATGTAGATAGTTTTAATTCTAGACCTAAACTTAATCTAACTTTGACAGCACACTAGCTTTTTACTTGGTGTTGAAGAAGAAAACCAATTGGATCTCATATGTTGAAGAATCTTAACTTAGGTTGAGGTAAATTACCGTGACGTACACTGTACAGCTCATGACCACCTTAAACCTTTAACAACATTCGTAATCATTATCAAAATTACTAAAGCTCCACTTCAAGGTATACTTATCAGAAGTGCTGCCAGCCCGACGACCCAGAACCACTGGGGAACAAATAGGTCTTCAAGTGCTAGCGGAAGAGAGGGGAGATAGGCTGAGAAGTTCATGCCTCAGGTCACCAGGCAAGCAGTTCCAAGATCTAGGGCCAGCCTCAGCAAAACTTCTGTGTTGAGCCGTGGCTGTTCGAGCCAACGGGACAAGCAAGTCACCCTGATCCGCCGAACGGAGCAGTCTGCGGCTGAGGACAGAGGAGGTCAGAACACAAAGCTGTCTTAGGTAGAGTGGGGCGCATCCAGTAAGACAGTTACGTACAAGTGCCAGAATTTTGAATTGGATACACTCCCAAAAAGGCTGCCAGTGCAATTCCTCAGACATGAAGGCCAACATGTGGCCAAACCTAGGGATACCTCCAGTCAGGTGTGCAGCAGCATTTAGGACAGACTGGAGCTGCAAGATGCAGCCAAGACCTAAGCCTGTGAAGACATTATTCACTCTAATACTAAAAATAATTACTATAATTATGAATGCAAACTCATTAGTTGACTGATGAGTTAGTGCATTGTTTGGTATTCTGATGCAGAGTTTTTTTGAAGCTGGATCAGCAGTGAAGGAATTGCTTGGAAGCAACAAAACAGAAGAAATTGACAGGGAAACATATGAAAATTACTTCAAGAAAGGACTTTTTGTAGAAGGTTTAAATAAAACAGTGATACAGTACAGGTAATGTCACAGCTTTATTCTTAACCTTTTATTTCTCTGCCAGAAAAAAAATGAAATCACTCATTCCAGCAACACATTCTTGGCATCAGTTTATTAAAGCTTTGCTACTCACTACACAGAGGAACTCTATACAAGCCCATTACAAGCCCATATGTAAATTTGGGAGAAACATGCCATGAACTCTAAAAAGTTTATGCTTGCTTTGAAGTGACAGACAATGCCTGTCTAAAGATGTTAGTATTTTGCTGAGCTTGATCAACTTAATGAATATTCATTTGTAGTATTGTTGATAATTGTATATCAGTTTGTCATATGCTGAATTCTTGTAAGTTCAGATTTTTATTGTGTCCAAAACTGTGTTTAGAATGTATTTCTTAAACATGGATTTCTTGTAGTTCTGGACAGTATTTGCTAGCATACATGTATTACCAGAATCTGACTGCCATTTTGAAGTGGTTGGCCTATAACAGGTGTACTGGTTCCTATATGGACTATGTCAAGAACCAGACTTACACATGCCATTGAAACCTAGAAATATTGGATTCATTGATGAAGTAGAGAGGCAGGATCTGTGAAGTGGTGTTTGCCATCAGTCATGAAGAGGTTTTAAGACCAGCTGTTTGGCTACTTATGAATGCCTGTCCTGCACAGACCTGGTGACCTAGGCATATATAGACACTGCATCTACTGCCATCTGCCAGCAAGTGCAGTCGACGAGCGTTATCATGTACTGTGGACTTCTTTTGGACTTGTTCCTTATCCTCAGTTCAACTTGAACGAGGAACTCTGAACATGATGTTAACTGTCAAGTCTGGAAAGGACTCAGTTGGTTGGATTCTACGTGTGTTTGAGAGCCCACCAGTGGTGACTTTTCCAGTTATCTGAGCAGTATATGCATATTGATGAATTCGTTTTTCTTAATGAGCTCTAACATCGTTTTGAGTAGTGAGGAGAGCTTTCAATAAGTTCTTAGAATATGCTATGGAATTGTTCAGTTACACACAATCATGGCAGCACCTGTCTAGAAAGACTTCCTATTTTGATTTGAACAAGTGCTATTTCATAAGGGCTGGGGTTAGAGTGGCAGTTGAGATCTTGAAAAGCACTGTCACTACCCCAATAGTGTTGGGTTCGAATCCATCCCTCTTTCGTTGACTGTCTTAGCTGTATGGTGCTCCCTTTTGTAATTGTGATCACACATTTATATAGCGCTTCTTCAGGAGAAACTGATCAGCAGCATTCCTGGCCTGAGAGTACAAAACCATGATCAAACTAAACGGTTTTTAAACGCTTGTGGAATAGAGACAAAGAAAGACCAAGGAGCTCATGAATGTCGTCGATTGCTAGGTAAGGTATTCCAAAAGTATGGACCAGCCACAGCACAGCTTCTGTACTACACAAGTTTGGGGCAGTGGGGACAACCAGGTCACCTAGCTTGACATAGTGAAGGGTTCAGCAGCCAGGAATAGATGAGACTGAAAGATATAACTCGCTGAGGTATGATGGAGCACAGGCTGCAAGGAAACTATGCATAAGCATTAATGCAGTCGGAGCGAATGTGGTCAATTTCAACCACATACTGAAAATGACTTTCCCTTGCATAAAATTAGCTGTAGTAATAGTTATATTTGTGTCTTTTAGCTTGCAGAAACATTGTACTTGCAGAAAAATACTTTGAACATAAATGTTTTCCCAAAGGTTTTATAAAGCTTTAGATGATATTTGCATCAAACATTTATATCCAGCCATTCAACTTTAATCACCTGCTCTTCATGATTGTTGGCCACTCCTCTGTAGTCAGATCCTTTTTTCATTCATAGGCCTTGTCTAAAAATAAATTTTATCATTCAGCCCATGTTTTGAAGGCTTTTGATACAAATGCTTTTGACAACATGAATGCTTCAGTAATGAATACATTGATGGCAACAAACGTTACAGGAATGGATGTCATCATTGAGAATAAACAACAGCTTGTTTTTGGACTAAATTAGTAAAGTTTTCTAGTTCCTCAACTGTTACTACAAGTTTACCTTATAAGTAACTACATATAGCAGTATTTTTTTACATTTTATTCTGGTCATTAATTTTATATGGATTGTCAAATTTATAATTCTGACTTTTAATGTTACAAATTTTTTTTATGTTTAGCAACTTTGAGATAACCATTTACTCATCAACTTTTTCTTTATTAAAAAAATTGTTGAGGAGTAAATGATGAATATTGACATACGTGAATGACATGTCTGTATTTCTGAAGATTTTAAGTGTTTACTTTCATCTGAACTGATAATGGTGAAATTCACCAAAAACAATGTAGTAAAGTGAAGATCTTAAACTCACTGCATTCTTGCACCAGCAACCAGTGCAGTTGTTTCTTTGTGATGCTGGATATATGACCAAAATCTAGGTAAACTGCCAATCAGCCAAGCCCCACCATTTAGCATAGATTGCAGTTGGTTAATGTGGGAAAGAGTTAGGCCTGCATAAATAGCATTTCCATAATCAACCATTGCACATATGAATGCATCAAACAGGGTCATGGCAGTCGTAAGCAAACAGTGTATAGTATGAATCTGGTGCAGGTTGTAAAGACAGGAAAATCCACTACATGACTGCCACAGTTCAACATTGATGCTTTGCTGTGGTCTTCATCTGGAACAGGCCATCAGGCAACCTGCAACATGATCTTTTTGTCCTTTTTCTACCTCTATTTCACCAACAGTTGATGACTATTCTGTTTAATTGTGGTTTTGTATTGTCAGTTCAGGAGCACCTCTGATGAGTTTTCTTGAAGAAATGGTATATAAATATGCACTTACAAAAATGGCGAATATATGTTATATGATTTGAGTTTTGATTCTAAATTGAATCAAGACTGCCAATTCAATTGAGATTTGAATCAGAATCGAATGAAGTTGATCTGATATTCGAGTTAAAAGAAAATAAGTGATAAGTCCCTAGCATGTATGGCTATTTTTAAAAGCTTCACAAAGGCCCTTGGAAATGATGGCGTTAAGCTGTAAGAATAGACCCAAGCACGTCTAGATTGCTTCTCTAGAACTCCATCATTTAGAA
Organism: Norana najaformis; assembly: GCA_964023275.1. Taxonomy (NCBI): domain Eukaryota; kingdom Metazoa; phylum Annelida; class Clitellata; order Crassiclitellata; family Hormogastridae; genus Norana; species Norana najaformis. The sequence goes on from OZ029921.1 coordinate 14,965,590, forward strand.
ACTGTTAGTCACATTACTGTTGCTACGTCTGTAAATTCATTCTCTCTTATGAAATATTGTAGAAGATTAGCCCTGCAAGGTTTTTCAAACTTTTACTGAATGAAAAATTGTTGTGGTGGGTTTAACTTGTATCTGTTCAGTTTTGATTAGAAGAATTTTATCTCTTTCTGTTTTAGGCAAGCGCTAGAAGCAGCAGAAGAGACGACAACTAGCCCCGGTGAACCATCAGAACCTTCTGCAACTCCAGTCATTGTTGGTGTAATTATTGGTGTTCTTGTGGTGTCAATTATAGTAATTACGATTGTAATCATCAGTAAACTCCATAAAAAGAAAGCTCGTAAACTACCAGTTAAAGAGGAAGAGCATCTAAATCCTCCAAAAGCAGTCTGAAGGCCAAATTTAAAAGGCTTCTTAGAAGGCTTTTGCTAGTCTTTGATCAAGGGTTGGGGCCTTTGGACTAGCCTGGGAAACTAAGTTTGTGTAGTGGCTTTTTGTCTTGTGAGTTGTTTTTGATTTCTTGTCATAGTGCTTTGTCTTTTCTGTGGGTCAAATTCTATAGTGCTGGAGTTGAATGGAATTTCACGATAGTTTACACACTGTCAGTCAAGAGGTCAGGGTTAGAATCTTTGCCAGGGCAGAAATTTCTTTCGAGATTTCTGCTCTTCTTGTGCCCCATAATGACTATAAACTGTCAGTGGTAAAATCAGGCAGTGAGGGAGAGGGCTGGTCATCCACCCTCATATAACTGAGGCTAAGAAAAATGAAGTCATTGACACTTCATCCGCATAGCTGCCTCAGGGCTGGATAAAGGGACTGCTCGTTTCCTATTTCTTACCTGTTGTTCTGTCTCATTCTTTTTAGTACATACTGCATTTTGTAAAATTCAGATGCTAATGTAATCTAATCTAAAGACTTCTATAACACCATTATCATAATGCCCAAGGCATCAGTCGATGGTTGCTTCAAGTCAAAATCGTAATCCAAACTCATAATCCGTTGGAGAAGCCAGGTGGAATTCCGACAGATGCATTGAGTGCTTAACTTGAACTTTTAGATATGCTTAGTTTCTCTGAACATTTTCACAATTTTCCACATTAGCTTTAAATTATCTCTTTGGCTTCTATATTGTTCTGTCTTGTTTTTTAAGTTCTACATTTTGGAAATGTTTACTTTTCAGCTGCACTAAGTACTTAACTTTAACTTTCATTCGTGCTCATTTCCTCTGAACAATTCTTGTTATGATCTTTTCGATTGTCTCTGCAGCCAACCATTGCCATTGTGAAAATTAGTACCCGTAACTTACATAAAGTTGCGCAGCATCATGTGTCAGAGGCACAGGCTATTCAGTGGGGGTAGTAAGCTCTGCTATTTAGCCAACCATTTATTAACATTACCTTACTTCTTATTGAACTTGCTTTGACCATGGAACAAGGTGTCATTTTCTTCTATTAATTTTGTGCCAGAACTTTCATATAACAGCATTATATGCTATTCACATGAATTGGTTAATTGGCTGACATTTACATGAATTGGCTTGTTTGGTTGATTGGTTGGCTGGCTGGTTCACTGGTTGGTTGGCTAGTTGTTTGGCATCTTTATGAATTGATTAAATGCTTGGTGTCAGTTAATCAAACTGAATTATGATTGATTGATAAATTAATTGATTAAATGATTTTTTGGCTGGGTGATGGGTAGTGCATTTGACTTAACTTTTGATTGATTGGTCTTTCGATTGTTTTGTTATATGTTTTATTTGTTTATGTATCTGGACGTTTATATAGGTTCAGGGAACCTCTCAAAACCCCCACATAGTGGTGTGTGTCACCTTATCTTGAAAGGTTGTAGTTACAAGCAGCACACAGTCATGTTGTGTTTTGTGTGTAAAAATGTATTGTTGTGGTTTATGTATAACAATGCTTTGTCCATTTTGTTTGTTGGCCTTGTTGTTTATATATTGTGTCCTTATAGATTTCCTATTCAGCTGAACTTTGTATGACAGATGTCCACTGCTTTTAGTATACGCACCCTCGCCATAAATCTCAGTTTTATGATCCATGTCAAGTTCTACATTATGGTGATTGCTGCATTAAAATGAAATGGCATTTTGTGACCAAAGTTTCAGAATATATTTATGTAGCTGTGTACTTGCAAGTTGTATTGGACTTATGAAAGGATTAGAATCCGATATTGTCATGAAAACCAGTCCAAAGCTACAGGCGTCATTCGACTTGTAAAGGTGGCCAGAAAATTACATTTAATTCAGAATTACATTTTGGGATAGAGGCTGCCAGTTCTGGAAAACTGTGTTTACTTGAAAACTGTGTTTAAATGGATGCATTTTTAATAAATTTGATTAAATGCTTTGTATTCTGTTGTTTTGATTTTCTGCTTTAAGGCGTTTGGAATGCCTTTGATAAATTTATGTGGCATAATTATTTTAGATCAATAAATACAGAAACAACATGTTAAAAATTAACTTTTATTTTAAGGAAAGAGTGTGTAAAACAGAAACTTTTGCTTTGTTTTAATATTTAATTTTCAATTTTTTTGCCATTACTGTATATTTTGATTGCATTCAGTTTATCCTGCCCTGAGTAAGCTTTCCATTTTCCCTAAATTTTTGACATGGTTCTAAAGAAAATAAAATTTTAATATAATACATTGATCTAGCATTTTATGGCTTTAGAGACTTAAATAAATGATTTCAGTGACACACCTAAATATACGGTTTAGAACAACAAACTCATATGTATCTTGGAGAGTTGTGTACCTGCAAAAGTCATTTGACCAACTATCAGCTTGGTGAACAAAAAAAGAAAGAGCAGTGCTTACCATTTTGGCACTGTTTTTAAGTTTTTCTTCCAAAGATCACACTTTTGCGTAAGCAAATTCGGGATCCATGGCTGTGACTGCGTTATACCCAAATTTGCGTTATATCAACGTGTGTTATAGCAAGGGTGCAGTGTATCCTTGTGTATTTACCTGGAACAAATATCAAAATGTTGCATAATGTCTGTAACATTATTCACATTTGTTTCTTGAGTCAGCCATCTACAAAAATTCCACGTAAGAGGTTTTATGTCACAGAATTAGGGTTACTAGGTTTTCTAGAATACTGTAACTCGCTTCTAACTGGTTTACAAAGACAAGTTTGTTCAAATTAAACATGCCTCAGAACCAGGCCAGCACCATATGAAAACCTCCAATTGTGCGCACATTAGTAGCTCCATGCTGCTCATTGCATTAGCTTGAGTTGAAGGAATCCCAATGTAGCACTGTTCTTTTTTTGCAGGGTGCAGTGTAGATGCCAAAATCATTGATCAGACTGTATTTGTAGGAAGCGTCTGTTAAACAGTAGGATAAAATAGAAGGCACAGGCATCCAAATGATGCGAGCAAGATTCTCAATATTTTCCTACATTACAAAATGCTGTTGAGAAATGTTGGATAAACTATACTTGAACTTTTTCTCCTGGTAATCTTTTGCTTTGCTGGCTTTCAGTTTCTAGATTCAGTAAACAGAATATGCTACAAACAAAATGTCTAGTGCTAAATGTTGATGCGTTTCTTTGGTCAACATTTACAGGTTTTTATATTTGTCAATTTTCTCAAAGATGTTTTTGAAGCTGCAAGTCTTTGGCTTCTTCTTTTTTATTGATTATTCTCCAATAATGCTTGGTCTGTTAAGTTTTCTACTTTACTTTACTGTAACCAGTGATTGAAGGAAATCTTATCTAATCTGTGATGAGCTTTATCCACTTATTTACTCTTATCTCATACCAGCATGCTCTGTACGATAAAAGCAATCATAACCAGTAATAATTTGCTGCATGGTTTGATATGATAACTAACAGTAAAGTTTTATGAAACAATGTAGATATTCATAATATTGGGAGTCAACCCGAGCATACAGAGATTCTTAACAGGTTGAGCCTGTTTTGATAACCAGATCTAAAGAAACGAGGTTTATGCATGGCATGTAAAACCTTATTCTTAATCAGTGCTTGAGGAAGAAGACCCATAGTTGTATATATATAAAATATAAACAGTGTTCAGTTGATTGCTAAATTTAAAATTTGGGCCTGTCTAAAAAAAATTTTTTTCTTCAAATTATCTCAAGATAATACATGTAAAATTACTGTAAAGGCAAAGCCTCAGTCGTTATATTATTATTGTGACCTCTTGATTTTCTGTTTCATTTTAGAATTAAGTGAAGCAATATTTGCGGGTATCTTCCAAAATCTGAAGATGACTTTTCTAAATTTAGAAGAGGCTGTTCCAATAAAACAGCCAGTAAAGACGCATTCTAACCAATAGGAACTCTGATTTGAGCATATAAAAGTGGGTGCAACATTGGCAAGAGGGCTACTTAGACAAGTACTCAAAATGTTGTATACATAAAATGTAAATAAGCTTAAAGTATTCCTTTGTGAGATGTCTTCTGCTGGCTTGTTTCTGCTGTTTTTCTGAAGAGTCCTTTCTATCTTCTGGAAGTGGAAGAGGCAAATAAGATGGACGGAAGAGTATTTTTCTTTTAGAAGGGACTTTTCGGAAAACATTAGGCTAAAGAAATGTTTCTTTAATCTTCACAGCAGTTAGGTCTTTGTTTTTATAGTCTAGCCATTTTTTATTTTAACTGCCTGGTAGTCCATAAAATTGCTCTAGGAGTACAGCAGACTTTGGTGACAACAAGCCAGGAAACAAAACAGCCAGCACAAAGTGCAACTAAAGGAGAAACAAAGAGAAGAGTAAGGAAGATGAAAGATTTTGGGTACCGGCTGATTCAGATGTTTAGTTGTACCCAGCAGGCTAGTGGGAACCGGTACTTTTGTTAGTTTCTTAGAAGGCGCTGTATAAATAGCCACATACATACATATGTCTTAGAGAAATGCAGATGTGTACAACTCAGTTCCATGTTTGCAGTAATTAGTGATTCTAATATGAATTGTTAGAATTTGCTGAATTAATTTGTCGGCATGTCATAATTCCATATTTGCGTGAACTATTTCACTTGTCCTATGGTTTATTTTTGCATGAACTGTTTTGTCATGTGGTATTTTGATCTTATGCCATCTTTGCATTAACTCTTTTATCTGTCATGCTTGCTAATGCTTGCTTAACACCAGTATGTACAGTATATCCTTGTAGACAAACTTGTAAGAATCACTGAAGTTTGACAAGTTCAGTTGTACCTATATTAGTTTTTATTGACATTTAGACTGTTTTTCAGTGATTTTAACAGATAATTTTCTCCAAAGTTAAATAAGTTTTTAGTGAAAACTGTTCTTCCTAATGTAAGTGAACATTAAGATAAAAGATGTGTGAACAGACATAAGCATGCCTGCTGACTTCAGTCCTGCTGTATATAAGCTTCAACTCTATAAAACATTTGCACTTTATTGACTGCTTCAGCTTTGCTTATCAGTGCTAAGTATCTTTTCCAGTACTAGTCATGCAGTTAAGAACTTAAAAACTACTGTGGATGCAATGAACTTTGAACTACATGTATTAATCTAATTTAAAGCTGATTAAAACTGAAACTAAACTGTTTTTAATTTGTTTGGTTTGAACTTTTGTTTTTAGTTTGAAATAATGTTTGATTTTTTAAAAGAATACTTTTAGACTATAGTTTGCAGTTGTGCCAATGCCACAGATAATATTTTTGTCAGTATTCTTAGTTATGACATATAAAAGATTGTTTTTCATACTTAACATATTATGATTGAAAAAGTAATAAGTAATTTTGCTTTGTTTTAGAAGAAGCATTAAGTTCTATAAGTTGAGCACATTAGCTCAGTGTTTCATCAAATCTGCTTGCATTTTTAGTATTTGTGCTGATGACAGTTACTATGTTTTATCAAGAAATATTTGTCAGAATTATTAAACTGAGTCTTGAGCTCTGTTTCACAGTGTGTAAATCTAGGATTTGATTTTTGGTGAGATCTGAAATCAAAGCAGTAGTGGCAATCCATTCACAAGTTAAGGGAACACATCCTTCCTCTTCTTACCTGTTTATTACTAGTGGTAAATAATCATGTTAATTACTTTTGTAACACAATAATTTAACAGGGTTTTATTCCTTCTTTAGGACTTGTGAAAATTTGGCTGGGATGGTAAAAATTGAGGGTTTGACATTAAATCACAATAAGTCCTTAGATATAAGGCATTCACAAGCCGCACCTGCTGGGGTTCTGGCTTGGCAGCGTAAGCTACCTCAGCAGAACTTTGGCTGCCAACAATTTGTGAACATATCTTTGAAAATTTCAAATGCAAGGTTACTTTAAAAGTGTACTTTGGTTCATAAATGATTGGGATTTCTGGAGGGGGGTTTAAAATCGATCCCCCTGGTTTGAACTTTTCTATTAAGACTAGTTAGACTGAATGTTTACCTAGCAGCTTAAACATCTTCAAAATGCCATGCAAAACCAGCCCCACAGCCAACTATAGCCTGTATGTGCAATGCAGTGGTGAGTTTGTATGCCTGTAGCTCGGCTAAAAAGCTGAACCATGTGAACTTCCAGGTAAACTTCAACCAGCCACTTGCCTCTTTCATGATAATCATCATCACTGGTTCCTGATGCAAGCCATTTAGCGGTAAATCAAAAAACCAGAGGTCAGTAAATATCAGCATCCAAAGAGAACGTGCGAGTAGATTAGTTCATCTGTGTTGGATCTAGGCCTATTATAAAACTAATGATGAACAGGGCTGTTTTAAGGTCGTCGTAGGCCCTAGACACTCTCGCATTCGTAGGTCCCAACTGCCAACTCTGCATTAGAGCTAAACACATTCACATTATTTCTTGACGTCATGTCACTCATGACATTATACGGGATTTTGCTATTAATGCAAAGAGCCGCAAAGTTAACATAATGTAGCACAGCTTAACTTAAACTGTTTCAGAACAAACTTTAAGGTTATTACATTTGTATTTCCTTTTTCTATTTTCGGGTGAATCAATAAATTATTTTTTTCAACATCGCATTTTTGACTTTCGTAGGCCCGTATAAAGTTCGTAGGCCCTAGGCACAGTGCCTACTGTGCCTATGGATAAGATGGCACTGATGATGAAATATGAGTCTTTGAATATGCATGCAATGCTGCTGGATAAAGTTTTTAAATGAAAACTCCAATGGTTTGGTCATGTGGAAAGAGTGTCAGTTGACTGAATCTCACACAGTGCCCTGTATGTGAGATTCGAAGGAAAAATAACAAAGGAAGACCAAGACTATGCTGGATAAACAGTAGAAATGGAGATACGACAAGACAGACTAAACATGGGAAAAGCACTAGATCTTACAAAGAACCTAAAACAATGGAAGTATACATTTGAATTCAGCATTGCCATCAGTGGCTGGCGTCAGGAACTGATGATGATGATGACGAAGACGACGATGATGACAATGATGATGGTGAAATTCAAATCGTTAGGTTCATACTGGAGTGAGTACAACTTTGGTTCTCCCTTAGTTTCTGAATGAAAGTGCATAACAGTGCAGATTGCTATATATGCTAAAACTCTGGAAGTCGTCATACACAAATGTTTTGAACAGTGCACAACTGAAGAAATGGTTTAACTTTTTAGTGCAATTACAAAGACGTAATTTTTACTGTGACAATTCACTGGCATAATCATATTAATATGTTGAAAGAGATTGTAATATATGCAGCTTACATGAGATGGTTTATCTTAAAAACATCGAAAAGATTACCATGGAAGAAACATTGACAATATAGAGGAGTTGAATATTCTGGTTTCATTGCTAGTCTGCTATAGGGAACTGAATAAGTGACACTTTATGGTGGATTACCAAAATTTTTACCCCCTCAAAATTAGGGAACAACATTGGAAAGAAAATCAAAATATATTTAGTAATATGACTTTTGAAGAAAAAGTATTGATTACCTTCACAAATGCTAGCAGACATCAAAGAAGTTGCCAGTTAGCTGTGAAATATAGATATAATTATTTCAGTAGTCAGACTGCGACTTATGACTCCAATAACAACAATGTATAGAAAGAGACGATGAAAAACAACAGCTAATAAGGAAGCAACAGCGTAACACGACAGTGAAAACAAGAAAACGTTCAGCACCTGCAACAAACAACAAAGGTTGAATTATATAAGTGACAATAAAGTGAAAATAAATCTATTGTACATAACACACACTCAAAGCCCAGTTTAAAAGCATTTTACATCGACTGTCGTTAGATAAACAGCACTCTGTCTTCACTGGTGGTCACCCATTCAAGTGGCAAATGAGATGCATGCACACATGTAAAACTTGGAAAGAAATTAGACTGTCAGCTTTATATGTATGAACTACACTGCAATCAGTACAAAAATGTTAACTGCAAAAGAGATAACCTAAATGAAGTTAGATGAATTAGGTTATATGAAACGAATTCATTGCAACATGTGTAACAGGTCAGCAGCAAAAGCAACTTGAGATGTGCAGATATTCAGTGCTGCAACTGCAATGAAATAGCTGGTGAAATGCAAAAGCCTCAGTTCTTTGCACCACACAGTCAGTTAGTGGTGAAATGTAGATTTTAACTTGACTCACCTTGATTAATGGAACAATTCAAGTCATTTCGCCTAATTGTCAATACTCGTTGTCAAAATACCACAGTATCAACCGCCTACTGATAAATCCAGTCCGTGTCAGAGTCATCCATAACATCACAGAAGTCAGCTGACTCACTACAACCAATTCGTGTGATGTGCCATAGTGTGTCAGAGTTGCAACAATCATTCTTACAAGCACAGGCTGGTGAAATTCAGGCAGTTTTGCACTTGCATCTGACATTGTTTAAGATGTCATCAGAGTATTTTAGGAGTTTGGAGCAGGAGTGGAACTTGCTGACTGAGTAATGAACTAACATAGGGAGTAAACCCCAACATAGATTATACAGGTGTGATTTCTATGAATTCGATGGATCGAGGACTGTAGCTTTTTGACCACTTGGGGGCACAGTTTGCGTAGAGGCAGGCCCACTGCTACCTTCTGGCGCCGGCGCTGAAAATTTCAGTGATTTACATTTACACCGTTTGTCACTGACGAATTTTTCTTCTCTGCAGAATTCTATATAGCAGTGGAACGCACCTATAGGCACACGTCATCGGCGACTCGTTTAATTTATGTCTCGGTATGCGAGTGGTTGAGCGGAGATTTCTAGGATTATTTACTATTGATTGTATTATTAAATATTGATTATTTATTGCTGTAGCATTATTACCTTTTTTCATAATTGCCAGATAAGAAAATTAATTTTGCCATGGCGCCTTAAGGTATGGGCCAGAATTCGGTGAAGCTAAGTTCCAACGACATTAAAGACCTGAAAGCCGTTACGTACTGTAAGTGAAACCAAAGTATGCAGCTTTAGGGTAATCCTTGAATTTAGGTGCTTTTATTGTTTCACTGTTACATTCAGCTTCAGTTTAGCGGTGTTTACATTTAGCTGCAGCAAGCATTCATGCTCAATTCATGGTAGTTCTAAGCAAAATATATGGTTGAACTGCTACATATGTGAATATTTTAAAGCAAGTTTGAGTGAATCTTGACTCAACAAAAATGTTGTGGTGAAGGACAGAACGAAAAAGCAGCTTCGAATGGAAATAAAATAATTAGGCGTCAGTACGTAAGTATCATCTGCACAAGAAATGAAACAACTGCTTTAATTGAAAACTCAAAAATATCAAAAGCACTGCGTTAAGCTAAGTGCTGGGCACCAGCTTATTCATGAGTACTTTATCAACGTGGCAAATCCTATCATTAAATACAAATATAAATACATATCCGGATTCCGGGTTTCTAGAGCGTCACCTAGCGAAATGTAATATTTCACATAAAATGCATAACGCGCGTCATTAATTGAAAAGTTCACGAAATAATTGGAACGGGATTATTCGCGAATGGATACGGAACCCATACAAGGCCCATATGGATCTCATCAAATGAATCTGTTTAAATTCTGGAAGTGACTCTCCTAGTATACAGATTCGCCAAAATCGGGAAATTCAGCGTATACAAGTACAGATTTGCCTATAGAAGCAGAATGCACAACTCAGGCCAAGATGGTCATAAGAATACGTAAAGAACCCATACGTGGTCCATATGGGTCTCATCAAATGTATATATTTGCACTCAAACAGTGGCACTCCTACGCTGATTTTCCGGATTTTGGCGAATCTGTATTTGAATCTGTATTCAAGGAGTGCCACTGTTTGAGTGCAAATATATACATTTGATGAGACCCATATGGACCACGTATGAGTTCTTTACGTACCCTTATGACCATGCTGGCCTGAATTGTGCATTCTGCTTCTATAGGCGAATCTGTATTTGTGTACGCTGGTTTTCCGGATTTTGGAGAATCTGTATTTGAATCTGTATTCAAGGAGTGCCACTGTTTGAATGCAAATATATACATTTGATGAGACCCATATGGACCACGTATGAGTTCTTTACGTACTCTTATGACCATGCTGGCCTGAATTGTGCAATTCCGCTTCTGTAGGCGAATCTGTATTTGTATATGGTGAATTTCCCGATTTTGGCGAATCTGTATTTGAATCTGTATTCAAGGGTGCCACTGTCAGAGTGCTCACAGACGCATTTGTTGATACCCACAAGGGCTGTGTATGGGTTCCTTACTGACCTTTATGACCATGCTGAGCTCAGTGGTGCATTTTTGTTACATAGACGAATTTGTATTTGAATTCAATAATTCTATAGGTAGTTTATGGGTTTGTAAGTGTATCACACAATTCTGTTCAATATATGGTCTTTGGGTGAATTTTTTTTAATATCCGCCTTTCCTTAACAAATTATGCAGTTTCTATTGATTCATGAACATTTTTATCGGTTAATCCTCTTTGAAATTTGAGATGCCAAATATTGGACTGCTATTTCGCTAGTTGACAGCACACAAACCCGGAATCCGGAACGGAAATGTATTTATATCCGTTGATAGGTTTTTCTACGTACTTTATCAGGTGAGAGAGGTTGTTCAGAGAAACTATGTGAAGAACAAGATTGGGTGGCTGGAGACTAGAGAGGGAAAGAGAGGCCTGCACTGTTACAGTTTGCTGTTTAGGTTGAGAGGTAAATAAATTAAATAATTTGAGAACTTCTATAGCGCCACTGTAATAATGTTCCAGGCATCAGTCAATGGTCATGACTAAGCAGAATCTTTAGGTAAAATTCCAGAGTGCATCTGGTCAAAAAGCTGAGAAGGGAATCCAAAAAGACACAAAAACAGCCTATGGAGGAAACAATTCCAGGAAAAGATAAGTTTTAGATCTGATGGCCAAAACAGACTTTGCTGAGCAAACATTTGCCAAAAGAGAGTTCCAAAGTCTAGGGCCTCTGACAGAAAAGGCATGCCTGCAAAGAGCTGTCCTTGTCCTTGGAATAGTGAGATTAAGACAGTCAGAAGACCTGGCCACATATGAACAAGTCTTGGGAGTCAGTACAGAGTGAAAAGTGAGTTTGGCTGAAGTGTAGAGTGTCATATACAATCAGCCCAGTTTTTGAAAATTATTCACTATTCTGCAGGCAGCCAATATGATGATTTTAGGATTGGTGATATATGTTCGTATTTTGGAGTTTTAGTAATGGCTCTTATAACTCTTACCGATATATTTTGGACTCTTTGAGGCTTCATCTAGTTATTTTGAAATGCAAGTAAGAATTGAGTTGCAGTAGTCAAGATGGCTGTAGACCAAAGCATTAGCTGAACAAACTAGGGCATAGAAGGGAATGTGACACCTAATTCTACAAATATCATGGATGTGGTAGTGGGCAGACCTACATAATTAATGTGTTTACTAAAGGACAGATTGGAGTCAAACATAACACACAGATTCCTGAACAGCTGCATTGTATGACAGAGATAACTATATGGGATAAATAAAATAATGACATTTATTCAGTTGAAGTTCCAAAAGGGAGAAACTCAGTTCTCAGTGTTTCATCCAGGACTGAACTTGATTAAAGACATTAGATAATAGAGTGAGAGAGCTGGAAGAAGAGGAATTATGAACTTGTTTAAAGACGCCAGACAACAGAGTGAGAGAGCTGAAAGAAGAGGAATTATGGAAGGAAATGTAGATTTGAGTACTCATCATCACCATAAAGATGGTGCTTGAAACCACATTTACTCAGTAAATTGCTTTGTGGAGTGGTGTACAAGGTGACAAGTAAGGGGCAAGAAGAGCCTGCAGGTGTTTGGTACCGTCTGATATTGCTGTGTTGATGTAGATAGATTGAGTACGGGCAATAAGGTAAGAATGGAACCAGTTTAGGCCCAGACCTGATATGCCAAACACTGCTCAAAGCGATGGAGCAAGGTAGCATGGTTGACAGTGTCGAGGCGGCAGACAGGTTGAGAAGAGCAAGTGCGGTCACTTTGCCAGTGTCCATGGAGCGGATAATGTCATTGTGGACAAAGAGAAGTTCATTGTTCATGAAAGATAGTAGAAATGTGATAATGTGAATCAACATGAAAGTCACCCATTATGACTAGTTCAGCAGGAGATGAGACTAGGGCCTCCAAAAGCGTTTGAAATTTGTTTAAGAAATCCATTAAAGAAAGTGAAGGAGTTAGATAGGCATATATATTTAAGAGTGTAATTTGTTTGTTGCCTAAGTTTAGAGTTGCAGTTAAAGCATCAAAAGACATTGGTGAAAGTTTAGGAAAAACAAATCTAGACAAAGGCAAGAAGGATTTATATAAGAAAGCAAATCTGCCACTATTTCCACTCAATTGTGGTTCTTGTAGAGCTCTGTGAAAAGTGAAGGGGAAGTTATATCTGAAGGGAAGGACTGTGTGTCATCAGGATGTAGCCAGATTCAGTTAAATGCCATGATGTGAAGGTATTGATCAGTGAGGTTATTTGTCAGAGAAGGGGCTTTGGAACGAGTAGAAGCAATGTTCAGGTGGCAAAAGTTGAAGGTTTTTAGGAGCGATGGGCCAGGATTCAGCTCGATATTACCAGCAAGAAGAATGAGAATGAGGTTATGCACTTGTATACCATTAAGGTTTTTAGACACAACTTTTTGCCTTGCAAAAAAGTCCAGTCTTGGAAGAGAATCAGTTTGGCAGTGAACATTAATCAAGAAGAATTGTGATTTATTTGACTTGTGTTTGCCTTGGCATTGTAACATCAACCCGTGTAACTGCCTGTCTGGTTGTGCTCCATCCTATCTTAGGAAGCTGTGTATTTCAGTGTCATCTGCCTCTGGCCATAGATCTCTTCATTCTACAGCATGAGATGTTCTGGTTGACCCTTAATCCAATACTTCCGCAACGCGACATGGTAGCTTCACTGCAGTAGGTCTTTCACTCTGGAGTAGTCTGCCACGTGACCTGTGGCATGAGCTTCTTGCCCTTTCTATTCTGCCAGCAATTGAAGACCATTCAGTTTGATTGTGGTCTTGTGTTATCAGTTAGTGAGCACTTCTGAGTAGTTTTCTCGAAGAGGTGCTATATAAATATGCAATTACAATTATGATTACTAAGAAGAAGGAACACAATAGAAGGAAAAAGCATCATTAGTATTTTTTAAAAGTTTAAAAGAATGACAGAAGACCAATGGCTGACTAACAAGAGGTACAGAGACAATGTCAGGCAAGAATAGTCAATGAAATGAGGTATATGGCATATAGACAGCTTTTGGGGAGATTGCCAATGGGGCCATAGTTGACCAGAAACACTGAATAAGGAAAAACATGACAGTGAGCTCTGAAATGAAGACAGGGTGTATTTAGAAGAAAGCAAGGATTGCGAATGACTCGTTAGCACAAGAAAACCTAAAAGATTGCCAGTCATGTTAGTTTGGACCTCAAAATTATGAATTACAACCTTAGAGAAGGAGGAAGGGTCACTGGGTGAATCCACTAGCTAGCAGTGTCAATTGTGTACATAGTGTTATGGCTAAAGTGGTAAATCTCAGTATAATCGAGAAGCAGAAATTGATCTGCCAATGAACAGAAAGCCTATGAAACTAGTAGACGATGAAAGTTAGGGTAAATTCTATAATTTCAAAAGATTACAAATGGCAAATTTGTGCAAAAAACTAAGAAAATTCAAAAACACTTTCTGTCAGCTGTTTTAGTGATGTGGGAGATATGGGAAGGCAGCAGACTGCATGGATTAGGGCAAAAGTTCTTGAAGAGGTTTTCCTTCAGATTTAATTGGAAAGCCTGAGAAGTGATAGATAAAGGGACTTGAGACAAATGGTGCTGAATGAGCAACAGGATGGATGGAGATATGAACCACCTGCAACCAATCTTATTTGCACCTGCTTGTTTTATATTTTTATTGTGCTGCATCAGTATTTAGTCCCTTGTTAAAGCTGAAAACTTTGTAATAGTAAGAGGTCTTGTTTCTTGCTGGATGGAGGAGTCGGGGATTTTCTTAATCTGCTTTGATAGATGTTGGTGAAGAATACTTTTTGGGAAAGGAGATTTAGGAACTTCCAATTTGAGTTATGATTGGCAATATCGAGCAATTGAGTGATGGATGAGGAAACAGAATTAAGAGAGAAGAATATGAAGAGTTTGGTGGCAGAAGTTTACTAGAGTGATGTTTGGTGATTCTAGGTTGGTAAGAGTTGGGGAGTGAGTTAGAAGAAAGGAATTCATTCAGGTGAGCAAGGACAGTGTGTTTGGACAGTTGGCTTACAAAGAAAGATTGGTGATAGGATGATTTTGGAGGGGTTTTCTTTATTCAGATTTGCATTTTTCAGACAGTGGGAAGTGACAAGACCAGGGAAAAGTAACCAGTAATGAGCGAAAGGTTGATTATTTTGGTGATAATGGGAACAAGAACAGAGGCACATCTCTGAGAAGTTGAAATAGGACCAAGTTTGCATTGCTTGTTGGGGAGAGAATTTAGAAGGGGTGATAACTTGAGATTGCAGTAACTGATGCAAGAAGATTAAGGAAATTAGATGAAAAAGGGTCAGATGGGTTATCATTGCAAATGCTAAAGATACAGGTAAGGAAGAACTTGATATGTGTAGTTGCTGCAAGTGAGGGGAGCAAGGCAAATTCATTAAGAAAGACTGAGGATTTGGAGGAGTAGATAAATGATATAGAAAGGTTGCATGTGTTGAAAACAGTTGATAGATCAGTTCTAAGCGAATTTAAGAGTGATTGACCATAGAAACATGTTAAGAATCATGTTGGTGTTGAATATAATTGGTAAAAGTTACACTGCAGAATAGTTTTGGGCATGCTTGGACCCGGACAGTGCATGGAAGCAGACCTTCATCTGATCTTCAAGCTAGACATAGTTAGCAATGAGCCAAAGACTGGGACGGATGCAGAGTCGTGGAAACTGAAACTGTAGTTTAATATAATGGAATGTGGCATTATCTTTCTTGTGAGTATTTAATGCACAAACTCAAACCAACCCAATATTGCATCAGCATTTTATATTGTGTTTGTAATTTTAATAAGACTTGTTTTTGAAATGTGCAGTTCACTGCTTGGAAACCAAAATAGCTGACTGAAGATGGACTGCACTGCTTCAAATGTAGCAAAGTTGCTGCATTATGAACTAAGGAGAACAGGGTTCAGGAACTTACCCAAGTGCATCAAGACAAAGAACTTTGCAATTTTCCAGCAACACTGCAAAGATATAGGTCATGTATGGTAGTCACATTTCTCCTGGATGCATTGTCTACCCAGGTCAGGTTTATGCCAAAAGGTACTCCATAAGTTCCTGGACAATCGTCAGTGGCAATATCAGTGCAGTCAGTGATAATCAACATCAAAGGGGTAATAGCAATTGGCATAAGTGAGCTCTAGGATGGGATGGTAGACATACCAGGAACTTGAGATAAGCCCTTGACCGACCCCATGTCTACCTTTGTCTTTTTTTTTACATAAACAGTATGTTGTGCAAATATAATTATTTGTATGTTACTATTGTGCAAGTTACATTTTTTGCTTATATTATCTTTTCTTGTAGTTGACAAGAATGAGTTACAACAATGGTTAGTAAATTACTTTATTTTTTTAGAATGAATGAGGTTGGGTTTGTTGATTACTTTCATTATCTGGAATGTTTTAAGCAAAAAAGGTTTGTAACACACATGAGCACTGAAAGAAACATTCTCAGAATGGCTGATTACTTAGATGTTAAATGCTTGGAGGAAATGTCAAGGTCAGTGCAGTATTGCATGTTGTCCATGTCTGCAGTTCACGCTGTTATTAGTAACTTCTGTCATGCTGGTACAAGGCATCAACCAGTGGTGCACCAAAGCCAAAAATCAGAATCAGATCAATATCCAGAAGGTCAGAGGTCAGGCTTTGTGACTTTGCATGTTTTAGAAATTTATGTAACATTAATAAAATGATAATATTAATTTAATTAAGTGAGTTACCACAGATGCTTATTTGTACAGACCTTATGGTCCATGTCAGACATCTTGAATTTTAATTATACTGCTCATAACCACAGGGAGAAATAACTAACAGTGGTGTTAAGCTGTAATTGACCTAAGTGGAAACCAGACAGTTGTGGGTGGATTGCAGTTAAAGGGCCAGTAATGCTGACTTTCCTATACATCAGGTTCAGCTAATCTGGCAAATTTCTAGAGGCACTTTATCAGACTTATACACCAGGTATTGAAATTCATAGCTGTGCATCAAATATGTGATATTTATAAATTGACTAGTAAAGTGGCAGCGACTGCATGTCGCTGTAGACAAATGTATTGTTCAGTATTTCAATAATTCTTATATGTTCAGACAACTTTTGTATGAAGTAAGTAAGTAAGCAAGACGTTTGTTAACATGCCATGTGTCCATCGGCTGAGTGAGGAATCATAGTAGTTGATGAGTCAGTGGTTAGACAGCAAGAGCCAGACAGTACAAATAGGTCTTAAGTTACTAAGTGCTAGGCCAAGTTGAACAATTACTTTAACTTTGCCATGGATTTCATGCAGTTTTGGATGTTATTTTAACACTTTCTGTCACTGATGTTCAGCTTCCATTCTGTCACTGATGTTCAGCTTCCATTTTGAATAAGTTAGTGGAAACCGCTTGGCCATAGACTATTTGGACAGTGTTGAGCCCAAACTTTTATCAGCACAGTCTACAAACAGCATAGAGTTGGTGATGACTCAGCAAACGAATGTCATCAGAAGGGTTTTGACCAACTGCATTGCCAGCAGGCTGCTGGCAAATGCTCCAGCCTGCACAATTAATCTGTTGGTGTGAGGGATATTTGAATGCAAAACATGGTTTTTGATGGTGCTGCTATTTGGCAACATGCAGCAAATGGTATTTACTAGGTAATGTTGCTGTAAAAATGCAAGTAATTTTAAAATATATGTTTTGTTATGGGTTTGATTGGACAATCGATTTATTTTCTAGGTATCGAGATTTTATGAGCGAGTGTCCAGAAGGTGTATTAAGAAAACAGGTAAGAAAAAAATTGTCCTTTATTATTTCAGGCTGCTTTTTAGGGTTTCTATGCAAAGGCTGTAGTGGGCTTATTGATGAAATTTATATTTCTAGAGCTTCATAAATGTTAATTGTAACAAATAGTTATTTCTGTCAATCAGAAATTTACTGCTTCCTTTAGTTGTCTATTATTGATACCGGTAGTCAGCCAGATTTACAATATCACTTGCAGGTACACTTGTGCCATAATGTTTAGAAATTTAATGCAGGAATTAATGAGACATTTGATGATGTGGTGTCCCACATTCTGGAAAATTATGAGCTGAGTGAGTTCACAGTTTATAGATGTGTATGTGCCACCTTGTGTGCAGGCATCATTTGTATTGACAGTATTGTATCGCAGTATTGACATGGATTTGGCCTTGTGGATACAACAAAGCCAAAAATGTGTGATCGGCTTCTGGCTGACCACCTGGACTGTATTAGTCACAAGTTTTTGAATTCTGATAAAAAAGTTAACAAAGACCATGTGTGCACTGTTTGCCAACCGCATAAAGACATATGGGAGACACTGTAGAGAAGGTTGAACTTGTTCTTTAGTAGATATAATTTTCTTTAATATAATGCAATTTTGTAGCCTTTTAGTTTAGGCCCAACAGATATGCAGTCTTGCATGGACCAGAACACAGGTCCAAAGTGTTATTACACAGGTCCAAAGTGTTATGACATAGGCTAGTGTGCGCAGGGCACAAAAATTTAGAGGGAACATTGCATTGCTAAACAGCGAGCTGTCAATTTCAAGGAATTTACTAGAATTCAATCACCAGACAGACGTGAAAGGTATTGGCTATAATAGCTTTTCTGAAGAAATTCTTTAGCTCCCATGGCTTATGGTAATATCTGTAGTGCGTATAGCTTTACAGAACTTTGTTATATCTTGGCAACAGGAATTTCGAGCCATTTACCAGCAGTTTTTTCCAGCTGGTGATTCCACAAAATTTGCTGGATTTGTCTTTGATGTCTTTGATTCCAACAAGGTAAATGATTTACAGAATTGTTTTAATTTTTAGTTAAATGCATGTTATCATTTCACAGTGAGGTTTTAGTTGTTTCAAGTGGTGTACTTCGCTGAGATTCAAATGCAGTGATAGAAAACTGTTCTTTACCAGTTGCTTCACCGTGAATTTGAAGTTTTAGCACAGTCAGATTAAGATCTTTCATAACCGGAATCACACATATTTACAGTACCTGTTAAAAGAAATTCCTCAGAGGTGCTTCAGCCTGACAACAGAATACCACAAGAGAAGAGAACTTTGGATTTCAACCACTGACAAAATAGAGACAAGAAAAGGTTTAGATGCTGATGTTGTAAGTTGTTTACAACTCATAGCAGAGCTTCAGTGCAGCAAATTGTGACATTTTGAGGCAACTAAATCACCTTGTGCTGCTGAAAAAGACATCTGTGGCTGGTTTACTTTATGTGTATATCACTTTATAAGAAAAATACAGTTTTTCATTTCAGGTGCCAATATTAATGAATGAATTAATAATGTTATAAATGTAAATGTTTATGTTAATATGAGAAGATGGGGCAGCAAGAGCAGTAAGATCTTAAACTCAGTGCGTATTGCAAAGGCAACCAGTGCATTATTCTTCATGCATAATCTAATCTAATCTGGAAACTTCTTTAGTGACGTTAATGTAATGCACAAGGTAAGGAACACTGCATTGCAAATAAGCCATTGGACAGAACCAGTCAGGGCAGGCTATAGAGGATAAGCCGTATGAAACAACGAGACTTTGGCCCTGACCTAAACAACATCACAAAATTTGCGGAGCAAATAGAAATAGGCAGTGAATTCCAGAGTTGTGAGACAGTGGCCGAGAAACGCTGGGATACGGTACCATACTTGTTTGGGCACAGCAGCAGTTACAGCATCCAATGAGGAACTGCAGTATTGTGAATCTGAGGGACAAGAAAAGGTGAAATGATAAGTTGTCTGGTCAGTGTGTGTTACTTTGTAAACTATGAGATGTGTATTAAACTGCATTCTGCGTTCAATAGGGGCGTGTGTGATAGTCTAGTGGTTATCATGCTGGACTGTCAACCATAAGGTCAAGAGTGAAAATCCCTGCCAGGGCAGAAATTTGTTTAGAGATTTCAGCTCCACCTGTGCTCCCTGGTGAAATCAGCTATAATGAGTACACTTTTATCGTATGCTGTCAATGGGAAGATCAGGCAGCTTGGAAGATATGCAGAGGCCAAGAGAAATGAAGTCGCTGCTTCATACCTATGGCTGCCTTCCAGGGCTAGCCTGAAGGACTACAGTTCTTTGTTCCTGAGGAAGCTAGTGCGATTATTGCAGTATGGGGTCATGTGCTGAAACTAGGAACATTTTGCAATATCTGAAGACCAAGGGTTCTGTAGCTTTTGTAATTTGTGCTAATCTGTCTTTGTGATGCCATCTGTCTAGAAGTGAGTTACAGTAATCAAGACTACTAGAAATAAAGGTGTTAGCTTTTGAAGGTCCTGATCAGGTGCATTTCAGCATTTGAGACTGATTGCAGCTGGTCCATACAAAAGAGTCAGGATTGATGGCTTTACTAAGAGCAACCCCACTGAATAGGAAAATATGCATTAGGGTTTTGTTTTGGATAGTATGACAAGTCCTGTTATACTGTGGCCCCATGTGCAGGACCATTGCTGACCCAATGGCTTAGAAAAGGAAGTGAGAACCACCTCTTCGTCCAGCTGTGTGATGTGGATTTGATGATGAGTGAGCAGCAGATTGAGCAAATCTGATGCAGGTGATAGAAGGATGTTCTTCACATGCTCTGAGACTCCGGACCAACTCACGCACAGAAGTGAGGAAGGTAGCATTAGAAAAGCAGAGCATCAGCCTCTGCAGATCTGTGCTTAGATGAGATTCTGTTGTGATTTATATTGGGGTGTTGCACTTCTTTCTCATGCATATGCAGCCTTACTGAAACGGTCATAGGTTTTCACTTACCCACTGCTTCAGGGCAGCTGAAGTTGCCATTACAGAATTTATAGAAATGTAGGTTGAACAGGTCCTTTTTAAATGAGAATTTGAGTTTTCTTTGTTCTTCAGGGGTCTCTGTCTTGTGCTCTGTAGGTGCTAAAATATGGATTTTTAACCTGGTTCATTTGAATCAGTCGAAAAGATGAGGTAAAGTAAAGTTACTGTTTATTACCGTTATTATGTAGCCTTCTATTGACAGTAGTCCTCTGTGTAATAGTTTGGGGTTTTGTTACCTTAAAACATCCTTGTTGAGCCTGAAGAATGGCCAGTTGCTTTTGATTTGCTTTTTAATTGTTTGAAATGTGATGATTGTTATTTTGCTGTTTATTGTTGCTGTTTCAAATTTGTATATTGTAGCGTGGCTGTATATCATTCCGTGAATTCATTGTGGCCTTGTCTATCACTTCTCGTGGAACAATGGATGAAAAATTGGATTGTATGTATGTTTTACTTTTTATTGGCTTGTAAGGAATGAGCAGTTGTGCATTCATGTTTTTCCATAATTTCACACTTTGCTGATGCTGTTGCTATCAGTTCATCTTATATCTTACAAGTGGTCACCTAATTAAGTTGCAAAATACACTGTCATCTGTAAGACTTGTTTACTACTATTACATAACACTGGTTAGTCCAGACTGTCTCTCTTTAAGTGCTAGTTATGTTTTCATTTGGAATGAACTTGTGTGTACTTTCTAAAGCTGGCTGGATGGTTGCTTTCTTCAGACTTCCTCTTGCTGTTGAAGTTTTTGCAAATTTATGCTTAAAAGGCCCTTTTATACAGTAGTAAGTAAGGTAAGATATGCTGACCTCCAGTCTTGTCTGGACCATCTGACTATGATTATGAGGCTAGTGTTGTCTCAGATCACTTATTGGTGTTTAAGAAAACAGCATATATGCGTCTTATGATTAGATTAGTTTCGATTCAACCATTTGTTACATTCATCTGTTAATAATAGTTTTAGAATTGCTGTCACTGGGCTGAAGAATCTTTCTGCAGTGAAAATATGATAGCGGCATTCCAACAACTGGACAAGCCTTCTGTATGACTTGCACGGCTTGAATGAGTTGAAAATGGTTGAAGACCTTCTGTCTCAAATACACTGTTGTACATTCATCTGATGCAGCATTATAATTCTTTCTGAGACTGCTGATCTGTGTAATATGCTGAATACTTTCAGGGGCTTTCAGTCTGTACGATTTGGATGGTGACGGTTACATCAGTAAAGCAGAAATGATGACGATAGTTGAAGCCATCTATCTGATGGTTGGTACCATCCTTGATCTACCACAAGATGAAAACACGCCAGAGAAGAGGGTCGATAAGATATTTAAGCAAATGGATCTGGTAAGCAGTTTTAAAATGATGTGCAAACTTTGTTTTTGTTATGTAGCACAGAATTTGAAAATACATTCTACAGAAAGCATCGTTACTCTAATGCTGTTGAATGCTGTATTGTGAGAAAATAGTTAAGATGACGAGTGTCTGCTGAGTATGGCAGGAAGGGTCTGTATTGTGCACACCAGTACCACTCATTGAAACAGAGTAGCTGAAACTACCAAGCATGATTACCTGGCAATGAGTCAGTTTATAAAGACAGGTCTCAAGGACAGTTCCTAGGTTTGAAAAGGACTGAAAACAACAGAGAAAACTACAGCAGCTACAGCCTACATCCACGTTTTATGAGTTTGCATGTAAGTAAGAATTCACTGAAAGAATTCAAATCTCACAATTTAAAAAATATTGTAACATTTCTTTCACCTTTATATGAGTCTCATACTTCTTTCATGCTTCTGCTCTGTTAGAGCTTGGCAGGCTTCTTATCGTGTTGATACAATTAGTGTCTTTCATGTCCCAATGTAGTTTTCTTCTATGACTCACCTATTGTCCTGATGAAATTCTGTACTAACTTTGATTAGAACCGCGATGGCAAGCTGAGTAAAGATGAGTTCCGAGAGGGCTCCAAGTGTGATCCATGGATAGTGCAGGCATTGTCTATGGAGCTGCCCGGCATGAAGAATAAAGGCAGAGGTAACAAGACAAAACGACACTGAATGGCTGTGTATCTCCAGACTGTTGTGACTGCGCGGGTATGGTATGTCGGTAACTTGGATTTTTAGCCATCTTAGATCAAGTTATTGCTATGAAAATTTCTTTTCTGAAGCTCATTGGTTAGCTTTGTAGAGCACAGCTCAGTTGAGCAGCAATTCTTTGATGTTGCTTTGTGCACTAGCCAGTAGTGATGCTGCTAAGAGATCTCAGTTTTTCATCCTCTTCTCTGTATGTTTTGAAAACTTTTGTATTTTATGCTGATTCCTGTTGAGCTGAGAGACTTATTGATGATTGGCCTTATTATTTTGTTTGTGATTTATGGTAATGTTACAAAGCTGCTGTTTTATTTAATCATTGCAATGTCTAAAAGCATCTGCTCCTACAATGCTAAACTATTTTGTTTCAAAGATTCCTGCTCAGGTATGAATATGCCTGCATTAATCGACACTCACTGCAGAAATCAGTTACCTGTTTCCTTCTCATTTCATACTTCAGTTTCTTGTTTATAAAGTCTTTGATTCAGCTTTACCTATTTCATTTTGCATTAATACATGAAGGCTTTGTAGTCTTCCATTTTCATTAGTTGTTGTTTATCTGTTAATCGCTCACTTACTTTGCGTCCGATTTTGATGTTCTGCACAGTCAAGTGTTGCATGCATTCATGTGTTGTAAAACCAAAGTTGTGATATTTTGGGCTATTTCAGGCAAGCATTTGAATATAAAATGGTTTACTGTTTGGCTTTCCAGTGTAGCACATGAACTTGTTTTAAGCTGAAAACTGGTACATCCTTTAATTATATGAATTGTTATGGCTTCTTAATTTATTACTTTGTTGGTTGAAGGCTTGGGAGTTTTTAGTATTTAGTAGATCTATGTTTATATAGGATGACATTTTTACTAGTCTGTGACTCTGGTGCAAATTTGTGTACAGATCTTGTAGTGCAGAATTACAGGTTGTGTAAATGACAAAAACCAGTGTTTGAGGATGATAGTAGAGTTTTATTTTATAAATAATTGATTTTTATTTATTACGGACACTGATGCTATAGAGTTTGAGTAGTAAGGGTAATTTATTTATTTATACGGAACACTTACATAGCGCCCCTTCAAGAAAACTACTCAGAAGCGCTTCCAAACCTAATCTGTCTAAGTATCTGAAGTTTTCTGTTTGTTGATGTCCATCGTGTGTCCATGATGGACAGTCTCATGGCTATCCATAAATTGAAAGGTGAATGGTGAAGTGAGGTGGTAAAAGACTGTTAAATGGCAACGTCAGACCGCAAAGGAAGTATTGTTCCAACACAAAGGCGGGGATGAAGTGTAAACTAGAACCACGATCTAACATGTTACGCTAGTTATGATTAAAGTTTGTTTAAAGTTGGTTAGTGCACCGATAGTCTAGTGAATATCAGTCTTTGTGATGTTATGTGTGGTACTCCCCAACCTGAAGCATTTTATTATTATTATTATTATTATTATTAAGAAAATATTTAACTTGCACAAAGTCACACAGAATATGTGAATTGGAGTATGTTGTCTCTTACTTTTAGTTAACTCATTCACTGCCTGGAATGAGTTAACTTATACTTTATTCGGCCCCCTTTCTCTACCTTTTGTTCCCAGCCCGGTGCAAGCATCATCACCCGATGAAGAGCCAGTAGTCCGCCAATGAAACATGTTCATGAATAACATTAACAGTGTCTGCATTGTCTGCACTGCACCACGGCTACTTGAAGGATTAGTCGCCATTAGTTCCCATTTGATAAACCTGTATGCACAGCAATCCTGGCCTGTGCAAAATCAGTTTATTGCAGACCAGAGCTGCTGAGGCAACTTAAAGTCCACAGGACAAACAGATGGCTCAGCGATGAGAGAGTGGTTGATAACATTTGCTGCTCTCCACTCATTCCTCCTTGTTGAAATGTCATGTTTCTGGAGGGCAAGTCCTACCAAATTGGGCATCTCAAGGGCATGCTTGCTGGCAGGTGCAAAGTGATATCATCGTGAAGTGGTGAAACTTTCTTCGTGTTGATCTTTTTCAGCAGCCTTGCTATAGCCTCCTTTGCAGATGAGTGGTGTTGAACTGCTTAGGATCGGCAGCCAAAGCAGAAATAACGCACATGGGTGTGTGAAGAGGGACATCAACTAGTTGTATGTGGGCTGAATCTCACCCTGTCGTAGCACACCCAAGCCAAGCCAGCAAGTTTTTTCAAGCACCGATCTTTGCTGCAGTCTTCTTCATGTGGTGATGGTGGTTGCCTACATTGGGCCTACAACATAAAGTCATCCAGCAGTGAAATCAAATTACTGCATCAAATAGAAAGTGAGCAGGACAGATGGATGTCACTGTCACTGATCTATATTGGTGTCCTAGGTTAACAGGTAGTGACTTAGTACCAGCAGTCTTTGACTGTCAAAATCAATCTTAACATTTGTTTTCATTAATACTTTTCATGATCCAAAGTTCAGCATGCCAAGTAGACAGAAGGTATTATTATTATTATATTGGTGCAGTAGGAAGCTATGATGTACTATTTCTTAGTGTGTAAAACGAGTTGTTAGGAATGATTGTGTGGCTGCCAACTCACTGAACTGCTGCATGGCTGTTACTTTAGATAGGCCGAATGCTGTTAAGGAAAAAGAAAGCAGTTAGGGTATACTGAAAATGAGACATGGTAATTTGAAATGTACAATAGCAGACTGTAGTTCAGCACTGATGAATTACTAATCTTTATATGGTACCACCTAGAGGCCGACCGAAATTCGGTTTCGGCGCCGAAAGTGTCCATATGGCGACTTTCGGCATAGTTTCGGTTTCGGCCGAAAGAGAAAAGCTAACTTTCGGTTTCGGCCGAAAGTGATCTTGGCTTTCGGTCGCCAACTGAACGAACGTCTGTTGTTACGCTCACAGGTGGTCTGTCTGCTGCTGTAGCTAATATATGTAACTAGCGGTAGTAGCGGCCTGTGTATGTTCTGTGCATTCGCTTCAATGATCAATCTGTACACGACGTTTCCATGTGTTGATGCGGAGAATTGGATAATATTTATATTGACATGTAGTAAATTAAACGAAGTATGGGTCGTTCACATGTTATATAATGCTCTGGGGTAGAGGTGGGTTCCGGTTTTGTTATGTGCATTATATCGGGGTGGGTGGAGGATTTGTTATATGTGACCTGCCATCCCAAAACTAGGCGCTTGTCGACAACGTTAATTTACGAGCAATAAGCAGAAAACGGCGAATTTTGACTGTATCATGCAAAATTCGTTTTCGTCAAATTTTGGCTCTATTATATCTTTACAACAAAATAGATACCAAAACGAAACTTAAATTATTTGTTTATCGATAAAATTGAGAGTTTTCATTAGGACTCAGTGAAAAAGATGCGGAAATCCAAACAACTTTGACCATTTTTCAAAGGGTATCATGTAGAGTCGCCTCAGTGAAAGGCATCAGTGTTATACATGCTTAGAAAGGTCACAATCTGGTCTACATAGTAATATGAGCAACATGATTGGTAGAAAATAGTTTATGTCTTTCGGTTTTGGCTGAAAGTTTTGTTAAACTTTCAGTTTCGGTTGTAATTTTTAACTTTCGGTCTAGTTTCATTTTCAGCCGAAACCAGAAATTCACTTTCGGTCGGCCTCTAGTACCACCATACGTGGTAAACTTATTTCTGGCTGTATATATTCTTTGTGCATAGCACCGTTCAGCAGTATTGTAATTTTTCAACATGTCACAAACATTGAGAACAGAGGCACTTGCCCACAAAACTGAGACGAGACCAAGAGTTGACCAATCTGTCCTGATAAGACCAAGACAAAATGTTAGGTACATCCCAGAGACCATCTCGAGAACAAGACATCAAGACCAAGACTACATCCCTGCTATACGATCATAAAGTGATTACAACAAGTAAAAAGAACAGCAATATATACTCGGTAATGTGTCTTGTGCAACATTTATTTTGAAAATACTGTTTATTACTGTGGCACCATCATCAAAGGTCTGATACAGCACTTATTCTTTTCAGAGCAGTTAGGTAGGTTAGTGCCTAGAATTTATAACTGGTGCTACTTGAATGAGCCATTATATGTTAAAAACTTCTGGTAACTGCAATATAGGTCTCCTGTCATTTAAAAGCGGTTAGCAATGACAAACTGCGTGGTGTTGGAGTAAACTTAGACTTGTATAGGTAACAGTGTTTTATTGTGTGATGCTGTTTTAAATTGGCAGTTGCATTTTTAAATATTCTAAAACATTAAAAAGTGCTTAGAATTTTACATTAATTTTTGGGTTTGGGTTTTCACCCATTTTTTTATTTTGGCAACTAGCAGGTTATGTTGGTTACTCAACAGTGAACATGTAAATTAACTGCAGTAAATAAGTGAATTTATAAGGTCATTAAGGTGGCATTTCACAATAACTATATGCTCAGTGTGCCATAAGGCAGTTTGTGAAAGCATCACGAACAAACTGAATCCTAAGTATTTATTTTCTGCATTTTATGGTACTGTGCTGTTTTGTTATTTTCAGTCTTTAAGCTGGTCAGCTGATCAGGTGATTCTTATGAAAAGTAAGAACCTGAAGAAACTGATTATCCTCTTATCTTGGTATTACAGGTGTTGCCCTGATTTACCTGTTGGAATGGTGTAGTGATCACTTGACAGTAACAGCAATAATATTGATAACTATTAATTTATTATGTTTTAATGACATTTATTGTGTTACTGAACAGGCAGTATGTAGTGTTTGTGGTATGGTGGCAATAACAACATTGTTACAATAATATTAATAAATAATGCGTTAATAATACATGTAGTTACTATATTTAAGGCTATTTGTTGCAGAGTGTAATATGTAGTGTTTGTGGCATGGTGGCTGACTCTCCAATAGTTAACGATTTCTTTTGACTATGGTTTTACTTAAGGCAACCATTATTTGGTGCCTTGTGCATTATGATAATGCCGCTGTAAACGTTTTTAGATTCGATTAGAGCCAGTTTTCGTGTAAAGACTTTGAGCAGATTCTTAATAGAAAGCAATGCCGTTCCATCATTTTATGCCTTGGTATTAGAAAATGACATTATTTAAAGTTAAACTATTGCTTCCTTGGAGATTTATGTTTTGGCCTGGCTGTGATTTTTTGGTGAAACAATCCTCGGTGTGATTAATTTTGCTGCAGGTTTATGATTGAAAGCTTTAACAGTTTAGTTTTGTTCAGTTGAAAAATGACTTAGTAGAGTGAATGAAGTTCTTTTTTACTGGGGTTCGTCCATAAAGGATGTATACAAAGAGGGACAGGGAGGGGTCACCAATATGAGGACTTATGTGGAAAAGGGGAGCAGGTTTTGCACAATGGGAATGTCTGCATCGCCTAAAGTCTGTTTTGTGCTGGATGTAATTTGAGCTCCTTTGCTGGAATCAATGGTATCAAAATACCTCACCCCATAGCAACTTTAGCAAGATCTACAGGATCACCTGATCTTAGTACTTGGAGTGCGGACGTCCGCAAAGGGGTAGGGGTAATGAAAAATGTGGAAAGATGCAGAATTGGGGAGGGAGGGTCCAAAGTAGGTAATTTTTATGGATGCCTTTTTGGAAGACCTCATGATAGTCTTCAGGTTTTTTCAGTTAGCTGTTCTATTTATAAAAACTTTCTAATGATGGATGTGTGTTGAAATTTATGATAACAGTTACTGTAGTAGTTTCCCAATGTGTGTTGTGCAAATGTATGGTTATAGTTAGTTATTTTTACACTGTATTATAATTTTACCAAGTTGTGGTATTTTGTGTTACATAGAATGAATGATTATACTGATACTTTGAAGTGTTGGACTATCTATGCCATTTTTCTTGAGTTTTATTTTGGCCTTTTCCTGTAAAAATATTCTCTGCAAATCACTTGAGATACAGGTGCAGGCAGGTCAAGCTGTCAGTTTGTCCATATGTTTCATTTTATCTATTTACAAGAGTTGAATCAAACTTTAATTGTCTAGTCAAGATTTTGGTCCCAGCACAGACTCAAGGCACATTTCACTACTGCTGAGAAAGTGGTTTGGGCTTGACTTAGTGTATACTCCATGTTGACATGGAATAAGAGGGAGCAGGTAAGAATGCATGCTGGTTAACAGTCAGATTATGCTGGGAAAGGTCACCTCTGTGGCCCTGTGCCATGAAAGTTTCAATTTATTGCCAATGTGAATTGGTTGATCAGTTCGCAAACCTTGGGTGTTTCATGACTGCTTAGTCTGCCACCATGTTCTGAGTACTGGCGTAATGTGCCTCGTGTTTATGCTGACACAGGTAATCTCCAGGACGACTCTCATTTTACAACAAGTTAGTAATATAACAGTTGCAATGTGCAATTCCTTTTTATAGAGTTGTATAGCATGTTTCACATTCTCCGTTTTATATTCTAAATTGGCGAATCTGTCGCCCTTTGCAGCAGGAGGTTCAGGTTATTACAATTTGGTAAATTACCAATCACAGACAATGTGAAATTTGTTGTCTAGGCATGTGTGGTATGTTCCATATTTGCCATAATTTACTAAATCAGTGA
Organism: Norana najaformis; assembly: GCA_964023275.1. Taxonomy (NCBI): domain Eukaryota; kingdom Metazoa; phylum Annelida; class Clitellata; order Crassiclitellata; family Hormogastridae; genus Norana; species Norana najaformis. The sequence continues at coordinate 14,994,667 of OZ029921.1, forward strand.
AATAGTGAAACTGTAGGTGGTGTCATGCGCTTTCATATAAAATAATACTTCCTGTTAAGTTGAACTACTGTCCGCCATCTTGCTCCGTAAACAAACTGTGTTCCACGGCTCTGCCCGCTCGCGTTCCACATCGAAACGTGTATACACTGCATCATGCTCGGAACGGTTGTGGAACATTCCCTTAGCCGTACAGTACGTGATTCGCGTGAGTAACGTGAGCAAGCATCGGGTGAATGAACGATGGAACGGGACCAGGTCGCTGCGTTCTCTAGAGTCCATTAATTGGATTCGCGGAGTTTTCGGCGAATCTCGGTTCGGCGACCGATACAGGCCTATCAACAGGTCTCAACTGAGGCGGTTTTTCGCGGCCGAATCCCCGTAAATCTCGTCACTCGTGGAAATTGGCAAAACAGCGCAATTAATTGGGCCTCGTTTCACTGCAAAACTCTGTCAATTTAGTAGTACTTACCAGGAAAACAGGGTCATTCTAATCTATGTACAATGCAAGTGTTGCAATATATCGCAACCATGCCTAATATTAATCGCTTATCGCATCTGGCAGCCAGTTCAAGCGTTTCACGAAGATTGTCACGCCTGCTGGTATCATGAATATCACTGTATTTTGCCACGCGTTGAATTTTTAATCCACATGCTGTTGAGAAGCCCACACATGGCAGTAAATCTGCGTAGAACAGAAGTTGCAGCGTAATTATCGTTTTCACTGTAACTCTTCCTTTTTACTTGCTGCGCTATAAGATGCATGAGCTGCGTATATATATATATATATATATATATATATATATATATATATATATATAAAGTAACCTAGCATAAGCCAAATCCCGTAATCGTTCCGTTCAACTGAAGCAATTTAACGTCGTTTCCTACGATAAGCGGATGATTTAATGGACTGAGGCGGGGATCCAATCCATGCCGCCTGCTCTTCGATCCATGCACGAGAGAAAAATGCATGCCATAATCACGAAGTCTTTACAGAATCCAGGGATGTTGCAATGTATGCAAAAACCCCTTGGCACTCGGCCACACCTGTTGATTATAAATAGGAATTAGTTTAATTAGGACCGTTTTAACATAGGCCTACGTCACGTGACATATACGGGCTTGTTACATGTATATACGCATTAAACGTATGTATGTATAAGCAGATGTAGATAACATATATAACATCTGTAGGCATATATAAAAAGCCTATAGCTGGTCTAGCTAGCTGCATTAGCCGGCTTAGTTGGCTACATTCATTTGGTTAAAGTGTACGTCAAGGCGCCTCAGTGCGTGAGGATGCCGGTTCGCATACCGATTATTAGTGGCTTATTTCAGTTAAATGGCGGGGAGTCCATTCAAACGGGCAGGGGTGGTGAAGTATCTCGCCCGATTAATTCATTGAAAAATGAGAAGGGTCGAGACCATCCGGTCGCTATAGAAAAACGTGTGCATTTACATTTTGGTTCGGGAGACGTCAACACAGGGATCAGTCAACCCACGACACTCTATGATGCAATCAATGTGCAGTGTAGTTGCTTTACAAATTCCACTGCATTGCCTACAAATAATAGTTAAGTGCCGGTCTGGATTTGGCTGGCATTTTGACGGTGTTAAAGCATCTCTTGGTCAAACGTCAACCTCCTCAGTCCAGGCTTGATCACAAGGTTAGGCCAAGGGTGTCTGTTTAAACTGTGAATTCATTTGTGACTGGAGCGTATTAGGGGTTGTACATAAAGACCGTCCACAAAGAGGGGAAGTGACGAGCGCCCAAATGTGGACAAGGGGAGGGGATTTGCTCACTGCGGACGTCAGCACCTCATTGGCTACGTACAGTAATTTCAGTACAGCCTGCGCCGTTAAAACCAACTAAAGTGAGAGATCGGAGTCTGTATTTGCGCTGGATCTAATTCGAGTCCCTTTGCGGTATTATCAAAATACACGACCCTGTAGCACCTTTAGCCGCTCAAGATCAACAGAATAGCCTAATACAGGGTTTAAAATTCAGCTGGAGTGCGGAAGTGCGCAAGGGGCTTGGGGTAATAACCCAGGTGCGGACAAGAGGGAGACAGAGGTCCAAAGTAGGTAATTTTTGCAGACATCTTTTATGGAGATCGGTATACTGTATACAAGTATACATGGCTTAGCAAAAATACCATCAGCATTTCTTGGAAGAAGCGTATTAATCCCCTCCCCTTCCTCCTGCTCATGCTCCTCTGCTAGCACTGAAGCTGAGCGGGAATTGTCTTACTTACCCGACACAGGTCTGGATACCAAATGAGTCTTGGTACTGGCCTATGCGCTCTGAAGTCAAGGAAATCGACGCCTACAGAGAAAGGCATCGTATATGTCGACAGATTGACCGACAACTGATTACACTGGGTTTCAGCGAATAACAAAATATCAGCCGATTATGTGCATTTAAGCTTAATCGTAGCATCTGTGAAAAATGAGCAGGGTCGAGGTCATACGGTCGCTACAAACCGTGTACATTTATATTTACATTTATGACTACAGTACATAGAAAATGGCCGAAACCTAACATGCATATCCTTCAAAGAACAAGATCTATATATACAATGGTGTACTCGACTTTTTAGTCAGGGAGATCCGGTTCCAGAAGGAAAATGAGGGATCTTGGACAGTGAGCCACATAACGACTCTGGGATCGGAGGAGGGTCGAGAGCTCTCCAGCGGGGTCCAGGACGGAGCCCCAGAAGCGAACGCATTTTGAAGCATTTGGTGACTTTTTCTAGTCAGGGGTCCAATACCTTGACGAAAATTGAGGGGTCTGAGGCAGCAAGCGCCTATGACGCGAAGCCCCTAACGAGTCCCCTACTGAAGAGCGTCGTAAACTCACCCAATGGGGTCCGGGACGGAGCCCCGGATACAAACGCATTTTGTCGAAATGAAACATGCCAGGAATCAACTACGTGATATCGGTCTTTATTGTATGACATTCGTATCCTCCGTCGACAGAGCAAAGTCAGATGTCACCGATCGGGTGGGGGTACACCTAAAAATCTCATCGGATTTACACGAATCCCAAAGTTCATGGTCTTGGCCTAAGGGGGTCCGAACCCCAGTACCCCCGGGCAGGTACGCCACTATATGTAGTACCCAGAGTAAATATCCGAGAAATCTGTGAACTTGTGATCGTATACGCAGAATTCAATCGTAACCTGTGATATGAGACCGAAGAACAAGGTGGACCATCACATGTTTTCTAAAACAGTGAATTCCTTGGAAAGTCGTTTACCACTTCCATATTTGTAGGCATGCATGGCATGGCATTGCTTGCGCTGTCCATCATTCGGTGCGCGCTGGTCGTGGATGCGTTATACTGTGATGTAGGCCAGTGAGTATATATTGTAAGAGGCATCGTGTAGCTTACACATGCGAGACTACATTCTACACATGTATGCACGATGTGGAAAGTACGGGTTTGTTACTCGGTCGCCTTTGATTCCTATCCATCGATGGCTTCACTGACGGTAGGCCCACAGGCAATTTGCAATTCTTTATGTTTACATGCGTAATCTCGAAAATTTCTAAAGCGCTGCTCTAGAGCCAAGCGCAGCGCACCGGCTTATTCACAAGCGCTGCGTCAAGTCAGAAGGGTTGTCCAACGAAGCCATGGGAAGATTAAAGTCCGGTTGCCCGAAGACCAGAGAGAGAGAGAAAGAAGAGAGAGAGAGAGAGAGAGAGAGAGAGAGAGAGAGAGAGAGAGAGAGAGAGAGAGAGAAGGGGACAAAGCAGCTGCTACGGTGGGTTGTGTTTAGGTCGAGGGAAATGGGAAGGTGGCGGATTGGATGGATCAGGATAAGATTTCGTGAATAGGTGAGACCGGTTTTGAATGGAATGGCTGAGGAGTAATAGATAGGGAGCTTGAGACAGACGGTGGTGGGTGAACGAAGACGGGACCGAAGAACGGAGAATTTGCGAAATTCAGGAAGGGAGATCGTTCCAGAGTCAAGGTCCAGTGTGGTATATGGATCGGTTAGAAAACTTAAGATGAGTAGTTATAGGGGAACGGGCAAGAGTGAGGTACAGTAAGAGGATGAATGGGTAGAGCGGGGTGATTAGGTGATAAAAACTTTGCGAAGGTAAGCAGGTTGGCAGTATTGCAAGAGAGTTAGAAAAAGAACTTTGAAATTAATGCATTCGGGGATTTTCAGCCAATGGAGTGATTTAGGATAGGAGTGATATGGTGATGCTTAGGTGTGCTGACGACAGCTCGGGAAAGTGAATTTTGGACGAGTTGAAGACGCTTAATTTGAGTGGATTCAAGGAAACGGTCATTACAGTAGTCAAGGTTGGAATGGACAAAAAAGGTAGCGATGTTAGAGGCAGTTTTAAAATCCAGCATAGATCGAATACGGTGAAGGTCACGAATACGAATGAAACAGATATGCTAGGGGTTGGAAATGTGATTTGAAAATGAGAGGTGTGGGTCGATGGCGCTAAGCAATTGTGCGTCAAAGGCTTGTTGAAAGTCCTTAGAGTGGTTGATTCTGGTTAAAAGAGACGAACGTTACAAAACCAAGTACTGCCTCGATTGGCGCTTGAGGTCCTGCGTGGCCCTCATCCTGACAATTCCTGTGGAGGCGAATGAAGCCAAGCTTCTGCGAGGTAGAGTTATGATCCGCCCACTTGCAAATCTAGAGCTACAGGTTACAACCTATCGGGGTAGATGTTATGCTACGTATGTCTTCAGGCACAAAATGTACCAAAATATTGTGATTGGTTCACGTGACCGATGACGTCAGATAGCAACTGTTAAGTTCAACCATTAGGTAAGCCTGCTGAGCACTCTCAAATATGTTTGGAATCGTCTATTCCGTCGAGTACCTTGTCTCTCTGTCTTAGGGGACTGACCTTCAAGATACTGACCTGATTGCGGCTTGGCTTTGGTGCGCCACCTGTTGCACTAGACACCGGCGCGGTATACAGTAGGTTACTAATTAACACAGCCAGTGTCACCGAGAGAGTGTCCTTTGTCATTCTGTACGGATCTGTTGCCTGTAGATGTTTTATCATTGTCGATGTAGTATTATTAAATAATGGAAGCGACAGTCTGCAATCTTTACAACCTACTTTGTCAGAACTCTTAGTAAAATATGAAATGTGACCAAACAAAAGACGAACGCTATCGTTTTTCAGCCATTATGTAAAAGTCTACCTAGTTTTCGGTAGGCCCACACAGTATTTTTCTCAACAGTGCGATCCGCAGTCGTACATACATTAGCAGCAATTTTAGCCAAAATGCACGATCGCACGACTTCACATACACATGGATACCTGTTCTGAGAGGAAGAGGCACAAGAACCTTGAGCACTAACATGTTTACAAAAGGCCATGTATTAAATGCTACAAGCATTAACAAACTGCGGTGATGAGTATCAATCAGTTTGAAATCCCCGACTAGGTACAAGTGGGAAATTACGGTGTCGTGTGTTCCACTGGAAGGAGGATCAGAGACAGTGAGGCACAACTTAAGGTTCATATAGTTTTAAGAAGTGAGAGATTTGGCATGGTGGCAGAGCAAGTAATACATGGCCCTACCGTTAGAAATGCGCCATCCAATCTGACAAAATACATAAAATACACAAGGTAATTATTCCTTTCATTATAGACTGCTTGGGCTTCCATTTTGCCATTTACTAAACTATTGTTTCGCATCTAGTTTAGCCTACTATAAAAACAACACGATAGTTCAAAATTCATCCTTACTGTGCGGACCAATTACGGTATCACACACGGACCACATTTCGCAATCATTTAGCAACGGAAGTGGGCGGAGTCGGAACTATTATCGTCCCAGACCATATGTCGCACCACACCAGTGTTACGCATATTCTTAATGCTTAACCGAACAAGCCGCCGATTTTAGACGGGGAGAGCCGAATTCTTGGCCGCGATTGTTTAAAATTTCAATGAGCGGGAATGGAGACCGCAGTCGCCCATAGTGAATAGCCCTCCGCCCAACCGCCCATTAGACTCCCACCGATGCGTAGTTTAACGATCGTGGAGTAGGCCAACAAGTTGTCCTGATGCACAGTGTTTTATGGGTTCGAAGTCACATTTGTTTACCTGAATGGAGCCTACAATCTTGGCCAGTCAACATGAGTGATGTAACCTTAATGGGAGGAAGGGAGGAGACGGTGGGAAAGAAGGACGAGATGGGGTGATTGGGGCCGCCAAATTAGGGCGGAATAAAGTCACGGATAAAAGCGACCCTGCAGCTTATATAGCCTTTTTTCCATAGAATTTTATTTAAAATTTTAACGCTATGATGTGTGAAAGGTCTGGACCTCATGTCGTGTGTGCTTGGGGGAACCAGGAATTTCTATTAAATTAAGCCAGAAATGTACAGCAAGAGAACTAATTTTGTTCTACATATAGCCCACTCAGTAACACAGCTAAGGGCAACGCAAGTTTCATTAGTCCTCTTTTTTATGTTTACAATTTTCAAAGTAAACATTTTTTCAATTATGGTACATCTTGCCCCAACATTCGGGCAAGATGGGGTCCATCTTATCTTACTAAAAGCATGCATGTATATAAGCGTGCATGTATGCATGAATGCATTTATGTATGAATGTATGCATGCATGCATGTATGTATGTATGTGTGTATCTATGCATATATGTAGGCCTACATTTATGTATGTATACATGCTTTTACTGGTGTATGTATGTTAGTACGTATATCAATGAATATGTATGTATTTATGTATGCAATTGTGTTTATGCAGATGTGTGTTCTATGTACATATGTAGTTCTATATGCATGGGTGTATGTATGTAATTATATTATAGAAGTGTGTATGTATGTATGCATGTATGTATTTACGTATGCACATACAAATAAATATTAGTGCAGTTGTTTGACATTTAATGATTCTTATAACGTGTCCTTTATCCAGCTTTTTAAATAATAACAAGAGTCATCAGTCGTAAAAATGATGACAATAATAATAATTAGTAATAATGCACAATATAGATGATGTATAATATAATGTATTTAATTTATTATGCAATTAAAATTGCTGTTCCATATAAAGGATTCACACTAAGATCGGGACAAGATGGATCACTAGATCCATCTTGCCTCGTCTCTGCGTAATCCATCTCGCCCTAAGCCTGTGGTATCGACTTGTTTTACAAAGGAAAGCCACAAAAATCCACCATAGGCCTATATCGCTGAGATACATATGAGATACGGAATTTAGTTCTTCGAGCACAAAGGGGCTTTCTGACAAAATAACTTGTGTCAAAGACCAGTCATAATATGTAATAGAATACTCATTAAATTCGCTTTACCCAAGGTAAGATCAGAAAGGTGAAAATCGATTTTCCTCATAAAAGACTAAAACTGACGCACAATGATATCAACAGTTTGAATGTAATCTGAGCACATTCGGTAGATGTCACGATGACTTAAATTGAATTAATCCGCCGTATCCCACTAATCCATCCCGGTCCGAATTCCTCCTAAATACAAGACCAGACGACTCTTGTTTGATCTTAATTTACTATCTTCGCCAGTATCTGAACTCTAACATATTCAGTTTAGGTGTCCTTAATACCGCACGCATCCTCTTCAAGAGCGGATCCGGGATTCCAACATGGGGCCACATAAGCGAGCACCGATCGAGCGCGAGCATGTAGGCCAACACGGTTGGTTTTCTTGCAATCATTTTAGCTTTTACATTGTATTCTAGTTCATATTTTTGCAGCTTGATACTCGATGTGCTGCACAAGCTAATAAAAGCTGAAACATTTCATACTCAGTTTTATACGCAGTGGCGCTATTTCTAAGACTTGCTGAGGTAAATTCGGCAGCAGAATTAATAGTTTAATTGTTAAATTCTAAAATACCACAACTGTCTGCTATATTTGCAGAGGTGTGTACAAACAAATGTGTGTAGGCCTACTACTTCTAATGCCTAGGGCCTACTACTAGTTCTTATAGGTTAACTTTAAAATGAATTTGAATGATAATTCGTGCCTCAAAGTGATTTTACCAGCAAATGATGACATCTTGAGTAGGCCTAGTCTGAATCAAACTTGGTTGATTTTGTGCTGGATACGCGTTAATGCAATCGCGTTTCTGTGAAATTGACGAATTGAAAATGGTTTAGTTGCACCGTCAAAATCAAACGAATGGAACGATAAACATACCAAGAGTGTTTCATATCAACAAGGTGACCAAGTAGGCTACTACTGTTGCTGCTATCAATTGGCAAACAGTTGCAGTGGACCGTATACCGTATTCGAGTGCTTGAAACTCAAACTCCTGTTCAAATTTTCCAACTTTCGAAAAAGAAAATATGTTCAGGAACCTTCTGATTGTCTCTAATTTTGTACAAATCCAAGAAATTCTTGCCTTTCCATGCTACTGGTTCCCCCAAATGTCTCAACTGGATATGGCTTGTAAAGAATGGCGTATTCATCAACCAATTAAGCCGCTTCCATGGAAGTCTTGGGCTTCTTGTCGATGATCCATTTATGTAGCTCCACAGAGAAGCAACCAACAAACTGTTCAAGCAAGATCTAAAGATCTACTTAAGTCATTCAAGGTTCTTCCCCTTCTTACCACTTTTGAAATGGTAACATTAACCGGAATGCTAAATTTGAATAGGTATTAAGGTTTCCTTTTACCATCGTTTAAAACTGCTTTCTATAGTATTCTAGCACTCGGGAGTACGCCGTTAGCAAAGCTTGCTTTACTTTGCAGTAGACCCTATCACATCGTAGTCTTTATATCCATCGATAGATAATGCGGAAAATCTGTGTATTAGCCGTCAATTGCATATGCAGTAAGGCTGTCTATTTCTCCTTCGGAAATGTATGAATAGCCATGGCCTTTTCAAATGACAGCAAATAGTGTTCAACGTCAGACAAATTTCGGTACAAGTTTTACCGGATAGTTTTAGTTTCACAACCAAGACCTGTCTCTACTTCATCACCCTCTAGACGTCTCAGTTCCAACTCATACTGTCACTGTTTTTTCATCTCAGCCTGTAATTTCCTCCCCTCTAGCTGTAGCCTTCTTTCCTCAAGGTGCATTTTTCCTCAGGCTCTGCCTATAAGTTTAGCCAGCTTAAATTCTTGTTCCTTCTTCTTTTGTTGTCTTTCAGCCTCTTCACTTTCCTTCCACCGCTGTCTTTTGGCCTCTTTAATTTCTTCCTAGGCCTTAATTTCTAAATGTTTTACTTTAACACTCCAGCCCTTCGCACCTACTTTCTTCGGTATACAGTAGTTTAACTAAAGTTGTCTGCAGCTGCGATTTATTCAGCTCTTTCGTCTCCTGACCAATCCTCTCAAGAGCTATTCGCCACTCCTCAGCCATCATATCTGATACGTCGTCGAGTGTTACCTGTTTGTCTTCTACCGGCATAGCCACTGTATAGCCAGCCAAGCACAACCCAAACGTACAATTACATCAGACTTTGAGGACAACGAAAAATGCGTTTGGTTAATATTTTCTAATTAAAACTGTGGCTAATATTTTCTAATTAAAGTATCGTCATGCATCATTAGTGCACTTTTCGGTTGGACTCATGTTCTGCTTAAAACCTGATACGGAATTGCTTAAATATATTTTAGGCATTGTATAACTCAGCTTTATCCGGTATAGACCGCGTAGCGAAGTGTATCATGTGTTACAACCTGTTATTAGGCCCATATAAACTTGACGCTCGTTACGGAATTGGCGAAGACTATCCCCTACATTGCTTATGACATTGGCCTAAAACATGGCTTACCGATATATATCAAATGTAAACGTACATGTTTTTCTAGAGCGACCGTATGGCTTTGACCCTGGTCATTTTTCAATGAATTTATCGGGTTAGATCATTCATCATCGATGCCCGTTCGAATTTAAGGTCCCCGTATAGGGACAGTGCTAGCCTCAGATTCACATCTCTCAAATATAGCTACGATTGTGAATGTAAAGACTATAAAGACTATACGACCTGTATATATCAGTTGATTGCTTTCTTCTTAACTTTAGGGCAGAAACTGTAGTCCTATGCACATTATTTTCATAAACAGTCATTGTAGCCGACATTCAGACACCCATTTAGGCCACTTTAGATAATTTAATTAACGACACCTTCGTAACTTAGTTAGTTCTAACTTTTTTGTACGAGCAGGCCTGCAGAGCCTAGCCTGTACCTACTGGTACAGGTTAGGCCCTATATATGTTTTTATGTATAATGGCTGATGATATGTGTCCACGTATAGTTTTAATTATCTGCTTACACAGACCTACTGGTACAGGCTACACCCTGCAGGCCTGCTAGTATACTTAATACTTAATGTTTAGCATCTGTCTATGTCTCCCTATATATATACACATATACATACACACATACATATATAAATACATACATACATACATGCACACATACATGCATGCATGCATACATACATACATACTTATAGGGAAACGGAGACAGATGTTAAATTATATGAAGGTCGGGGCGAACACATTTTTGCAATTGCTGGCCTATAGCTACATTGGTTATATTTCACGTCAAGGCGCCTCTGTGCGTGAGGTCGCCGCTTTGCATACCGATAGTGGCTATATTTAAGAGATTTGGATCTCGGGTTAGCACGGTCCGTACACGAAGACCTTAAATGGCGTAACGCCCCCATTCAAACGGGCACGGTGGTGAAGGATCTCACCTGATAAATTTATTGAAACATGAAAAAAGTCGAGGTCATGCAGGCGCTATAGAATAGTAGTAGTTCTAGTGTTTAACGACATCTTATAGCATCAAAGGCCATTGACGTCGCCCTCCTACTTAATCCAGCCTTGGAACTGGCACTACCCGAGTACGGCAGTGGAGGAGTTTTGTCGCTATAGAAAAACATGTAGCCTACATCTGCTGTAACAAACGGACTGTTTAAATGCAAGAAATCGCCGATTCATTCACCAGGTGCCAGCACAAAAATCTTGCAGACGTATGCTGATTTCCAGCGTGACTGGCATCATATATTGTGCAAATAATATTAACATACTAATGTTACTGGTACAAATTAAATTAGTATCGAGGTAGGCCTACATAAGTAGACTTATCGACGAAGACAACTAATTCGGCGTCACATGTCACCGATACCAACTACATATCAGCATCAGCATCGTCGTCGTCGCCGCCGCCGCCGCCGCCACCACCACCACCGTCGTCGTCGTCGTCATCATCATCATCATCATCAAAGATAGCCAAAGATGTCGTTGTCAGAGTCATGGTCACCAGCCTGTATAGTTGCCACACCCGGACGACTGACAGTTTCTAAGATTATTGTTCTGACAAGACACGCAGGCTAACAAACAGACGTCACAGCCACAAAGAACTGGAATAAATCACTAGCACTTAGGGGCATAGTTGAAAGCTGAAGAATCTGGGAACAATGTTTGACTTTAATTAGGCCTAGTATTATGGATCGTTACAAGACAGACAGACAGACAGACAGACAGACAGACAGACAGACAGACAGACAGACAGACAGACAGTCTGAGACAGACAGACAGGCAAACAAGCAGACAGCTAGCATCTAATAGCCCTTCGCGACGACTGCAGGCCTGTAGCCCGCAGCTGGGCTTATGATATAGTGACGTGGCTACCTGCGCTCGTCATCGATCTCCAGCTCTGTTATTATGTTCTGAGGCGCTGATTGTCCGAACGCAGTTCTTCAGTGGCCTTTGCGATATTCAAGAAATGCGATTTGGACATCAGTGCACTGCAACAAACAAACGCCACGTCTATAAAGGACGCCTGCAACGGAGTTCTTCTGATTTCGGGGTATGCACAGGGCTGGCTATACTGCATGCGTCAGGTCAATAAGGCTAAAAGAGGCTGTAAGGAAATTCGGAAGCTGCAAGGTCTACGAGCCCCGCTTTTAGCGTCTCCCTTAAGATGCACTAAACGCCAAATTGCTGCTATAAATAGATCTAACAATCAACTAAAGTTAATCGTTTTAAGACAATTAGGGAATAAATGGAGTTGGTTTTGAGAGTTGACTTTTTCCAGATCATTCTGTCCCTACTGCAACTGATGGGCCTCCTTGTATATTTCTGCTGCTTCTGGTTTTGTTCGTGGCTGCTGCAGTCTCGTGGTAATTGCGTCATGTCTTCTAGCACAACGTACAGGTTAATTACGATTAAGTCATGCAGGCCACTTCAATGTGCATTTTAGAGTATTCATTCTGACAGCGACCAAACCGTGAAATGTGTTTTAAAACTTTTAGGTCTACAAGTAAAACAGACACATCCGCTCAAAGCATTAAGTCCTCTAAGGATTATTATTGCTAAAAGTGGAGTTTAACCTTTACTGTAAACTACGTATTTTTGGTCTTCATGATAGCCAGATTTACTACACGAGAACAATTATTATTCGAAAGTTCCCATGGATAGGCCTACGTTTTCGAATCACGGAGCAGAGAAGGGGTGAAGGGTAAGACCAGTGGCGTAGCTAGCCTTCCGAGGGCCCTTGTGCAAACTGAACTTTGGCTATTTTGCTTTAAGTAGGCTAATTGAGCAACCGGGCCTTAGCTCCTTGGGGGCCCAGGCGGCCCCAAGCCTCGAGGGCCCTTGTGCTTTCCACAACCTGCACAACCTATTGCTACGCCCGTGTGTAAGACAACTGCAAATACAGGGCGTTCAGCATAAAACCAGCCAACTGGTATGGGGTCTGGCCCTATTGCAGGCATAGACTAAGCCTTTTAGGGGTCTATAGCTTCCTCGGAAAAATTTCATGGGGAAGTCACTGTAGAGGATAGAACCGCAACAGAAATTTAAAATTGCATTTAGAACCTCCAGTCTCTGGCTTAGTTGTGTCGCTTGCTATAGACCTACTCACTATAGTACAGACACTTGTAGCGAGCCCAAAGGACAGCGTGTTATTGACTTGATATAATAGTCAGACACTAAGTCTTGTTTACGAAACTGGAACTTCGAATTAAAATCAGTTACCCCAGTATTATTGTTATGCGGAAAACAATAAAACATTTCAGCGTTAAATCTAGATTTCGTATTTCATAATCATCTGTTTGCGCGTATGAGCTTTGATTCTGGCATGCCCAATAAATAATCCAATACAGTCCAATCCAATCGAATCCAATCCGACCAAAATAATCACTTTTATCTTACTTATTTTGGTCAATGTCGGAGTTGACCATGGAGGTTATACTTCTTATCATTGGAGTTGACGCTGCATCGCAATGTTGTGTAGTTCCAGCGTCTTCGGTTTCTTCGTCTGAACTGCAATCGACGATGGCGGCAAGAGACAAGGCAGCAGAACAACTCAACGAATACAAGAAGTCGAAACAGGTAAAAATGTCATTTCTAATCTGTTCGAATCTGAGTAACCTTGTCTGATGCGCAAACTCATTGAAGAAAACATCGCAGATCATTTCATTGCAAAATTAGCAGGATCGAGGCCATGGGGTCGCTGTATAAAACCGCCTACATTTACAATTAGCTGTCGTAGGCCCTACATTATGCTTGTGCATCCGTGTGTATGTATGTATGATAGTGCATCAGTGGGCGCCCGCTGAAATTTTGCAAGGGAGCAAATCATGCAATGATGCAACTGAATGCCAGAACGAGAAAGAACTCGTATTTGCCGCGGTGAGTTTATTATAAGTGGACGCTCTTGGGCGCTGGCTAGTTTAATACCTTGGATTTGCATAGCAAGTATCATCAGGGGGCGATGGATACTCCAAGAGCAAAATCGAACAATTTTATAATTTGGAGGTGGTTTAAATGAGAAGTTGAACTTGAGAAAATGGCAGTGTGATCTGAAAGATATGACTCAGTAGGAGTGACAGATTGAAGCTATTGTGAGTCAGAACGAGTTATCAGAACATGCAGGTTATCACCTTTGTTATGTTTTGGAAAGGTTATAAGCTGTTTTTTGTCAAATTCTTCCAACTTATCAAGAACTGCTGAAGAACAATGAAGAAATAGTTGCATCAAAATGAACATTAAAGTCACCCATAATAACTATTTTAAAAAGGTGCAAATCAGATATTCAAGTAGTGACTGAAATTCACTAAGAAAATCGGTCTTAGAAAGGGATGGTTGGCAATGAATATTCTTGAGCAATACCATTTTGTTACCAGAAATGAGAGTAGCATCCAGAATCTCAAATGACTTGGGTGGTGGAATAGGCAAGGTGAATCTGTGCAGTGGGAGATATGACTTGAAAAGAAAAGCAAGTCTCTCACGAAGCCCCTATAAAATTTCCCAGATTTTGGTGAACCTGTATTTGAATCTGTAGCATTTTCCGGATTTTGGTGAATGCTTATCTGTATGCAACAGTCTTCCTGCCAGCATGCCAATACACATGTGCCATTGGTTGATGCCTTGTGCTTTGGATACTGGCAAGATAGAAATTTCTTATTACAGTTACATTTTATAAGACCCATATGCTGCTAGGTTTCTCTGCATGAATCAAATTCACATTTGTGCTCTAATTACGTTATCTGCAATATAATACTGGTGATTTTATTTGTATGATAAAATGCAGCAGATGATGTTTACATGGGGTTACTGTGATACTCTTTATAAGCTTATGCTAATTGTAAGGTGATATGGCTAATGTTGGCAATATAAAACAAGGCATAATTAGTGACTGACAATTTGACTAATGTTTCCATAATTTATTTGGTTAGCTGCACAGATGATGGCTAGTGTGATGACAGTGATTTCCTGTTAGCTGAAGCTTATGATTCTAGATGAGCTGTTGTTTTGTTCATCTTATTTGTTCTGAAAGTGGAGTTTCAGAATTTTATTTGAGGTATTGAATGTGAAGGGTTTGAGAGATGACCGACAGACTAAGACGCTCAGGCTGACGCAACTGAACGAGATGCCGTCAGTAGTCTAACTGGCCGAGTCACACCAAGCTACATCAGCATGAATTGTATACAGATTCAGAAAGCCAACCTAGATCAATATGAAGTCTTGCATGAGTCTATCTTTAACAACATTTTGTGATGAATATAAGAAGCAAAAATACATTATTCAAATTATTATAACTCACAGCTGGCAGCCAGAACGTAGGCCTAATAGTAAAAACACGTGTGCATGGCTGTTCACAGATTTTATCTCTTAAGAATCTGAATTTCTGATGAAGCTGATGGATGATCAAGAATATCTCTGTTAAATAATATTTTGAAGTGAAGTTATTGAGTCGGTGTTGCTGGTTGCCGACTTGTAGGCCTACTAGTAATAACTTGAAGCTGACATGTTTGCTTAGCTATTCACAGATTTGATCTATAAAGAATCAGAATTTCTGATGAAGCTTTTGCGTGATCTGCAACATTACGATCACATAACATTTTTACAGTGAATTTACCGAGTCTGTCACAGTGCATATAACCTATATTAACATAATCTCTCATTCCTCCAGTATACCATTAAAATGTATGACTGCTCCTCAGGTTTTGAAAGATCAGATCATAATTGCTCAAATTGACCCAATGCCCACCCCACTCCAGGGTATGACTTTAACATCTGTTATTAGTTTCATTAGTTTTACAAATTATTGTTATTTCTGCATTTATTAGGCATCATGATCTCATGGCTGAGCATCAACCGACAGTGCTGAGCAATTGTGAGGGAAGGACTTGCTTAAGGTCTCTACACAGTAATCATCTCAAATGAGGCTCAAACCATATTCTATATGCTACAAGCTGAGCGCTCCACCCAGTCAGCTACCGTGCACTGCGGTTTTACATAGGGAGACAACTGTGAGATGAGAGAAAATTGTTAGATCCACAGATGGTTCTGCATGAGCTAAGTTCTTCCTAGAAGAGGGGAAAATGTATGCTCCGCAAAACAATTGTAACTGTATGAATGCAGTGGGAGACTGTTCCAAGAGAATGGTCTAATACGTGAGAAGACACAATGGGCTCAAGTTGAAATGCGGCAGTGTGGCATGTGCAGATCTCCACAGGTTTAGCAGAGTGCAATGATTGCTGACCCAGTTGACTTGAGACTGGAAGACAGACTGGAATACAGAGCTTCCAATGTATGATGGACAAGTGAGGCGTATGTGAGCAGGGTGATCTTGAATTAAAATTGCTTGCAACAGGAGCCTGTGTAGCATTTCTTGCATATATTCCACTATATGCAAAAACTTTCTGGGTATGACTCAAGCGGGACAGCTGAGGACGGCTGCAGCTGGCACAACTGGAACTTTGACAGGCCTGCTAGGATTGATTTGCAGTAATCCAAGCATATCATGATGTATGAGTGAATGAGGGTCATTAGCACTGAATGACAGATTACACCATATGACTCGTATCTGGTGCAACTGGTAGAAAGAGATTAACGTGCCACACATAAAAAATAATCAGAGGCAAAAATGGTAGGATCCTTATAGGTCCTGCTTCTACCAGTTGCTATAGAAGTCTTCAGATTAGATTAGGTTTGTTAACACATTTGCTTTGGAAAGTCTGAAATTACATTTAAAAAAAAGAAGTTATAACACTAACAAAACTTTGAAAGCAAATTCTTTTTGTGAAATAGGCTTCTGACCAGATGACAACAGCACCTGGTGCTCCAGTTGGTAACAAAAATGCTGTTCTGACTGTTGGTCCACGGGGTCCACTCCTCATGGAGGACTTCGTCTACATGGATGAAATGGCACACTTCCAACAAGAAAGAATTCCGGAGCGTGTCGTCCATGCAAAGGGAGCAGGTTGGCTGACATCTGTTTCTAATTTCCATGAGATGAGAAAAGGGCTGCTTATGTGCAGTGACATACGATTGATGGTGACATCCAGGGTTGATATGGTGCAGTATGAACCAACCACTTTGTCAAGGTTACACAAAATACTCTTGTGAACTCGGTAATAAATTATTTACATGTTGGACTACATGTTTATTGTGACATTTACACCTCTGCCACCCTTGAGTAACCTTTTTCTGGTAATTTCTGCACTTTTTCAGCTAGCTTCACTCTGCACAATGCAGTAAGAACAGTTGTGCATTTATAACAGGCAGTGACGGATTGATTACATATACTTTAGCAAAAAAATATACATGCTCGTAATTTTAGTGTCTCTGTGTTTAAAGATTGGCAACTTTTTGATAGTTTAGATTTTGTTGAGATTATTGTATTAAATTTGTTTGGATGAAATTTTTAATTAAGTTTTTTGTAGCTTTTAGAAAGTTGAGTTACATTACTAGTGCATGAAGTTTGCTTTAAATTTGTATTTTTGTTTCTAGGTGCACATGGAGAATTTGAGGTAACGCACGACATTACCAAGTATTGTAAAGCCAAGATATTTGAAAAAGTTGGAAAGAAGACACCTATGTTCGCAAGATTCTCCACTGTTGGTAGTGACGTTTTTATCACTTTGACAGTTCAGTAGAAGAGATATATTGATAAATGTTAGCATAAAGAAAGATATAGCACAAGCTTCTGTGTAAATTCCCTGAAGTTTCTTTGGAAATCATTTTAAGCAGTGCCATAGGCCTTATGTCCTGTAATGTAGAAAATACTGAGGTAAAGTAATTGCTTATTTGTTGGATGCATCCATCATTGAATGCATCCGTCTACAAGACTCATGACAAGCATGACCCTAAGGATGAGTTTTGTTTACTTTATAGATTACTTGGCTTAATGACATAATATATCTGGAAGTCGTGCTATGTATTACTTTGTAACACAGGAGTTATTCAGTTTAATTCTGTCATTTACTGATGTTAAGCAATGAATCACTTCATCTGATTGCTGCAACTTGTAATGGTAGGTGGGGAGCGTGGTTCTGCAGACACGGCTCGGGACCCACGTGGATTTGCCCTTAAGTTCTACACCGAAGAAGGCAACTGGGATCTAACAGGCAACAATACGCCAATATTCTTCATTCGTGATCCAATGCTTGTAAGCACAACAGCTTATAACATCTTAATTTATTATTTAATTGTGGGTTTTTCTGTGAAATATGTATTTTATTTAAATGATCAGCCTTTTTGTTTTATATTCTAGTTACTGAGAGTTGAAGGCTGCGCTGGTTAGGCAGTAACAAGACTGGAACTAAACATGGGAACAGCATGAGAACTGCACTAAATTTGACAGACGACCAGAAAGAATTGAGAACATTTATTAGCACGCATTACTACAAATAGCTTGAATCAGGAACTGCTGCTGCTGATGATGATGATTATGATGATGATGATGATGAATTACAATCTCAGAGACTTGATTACAAGTTCAGAAAGGGTTTAGCACCCGGATCAGTCCATGGGTCAGTCCATGTGAGGAATGGTAGTTTGAATTGAAAACATGAGAACAGCAACCCAGCAACAAGATGACTTTTTCTTGTCAATCACATGATTAGACAACTCATATTTACATTACATGATGCATCAGGATTTGATGAAACCCAGACAGAGATGAAATGCCAGTATTTTAAGAATCAGGCATCATCTAATTACATTATTTTGCTGATGATAACATAATAACTGTGTGCCCTATTCAACTGTAAATTGTTTAAAATAAATGCTTTTCAAACCTGTGAGTAGGTAAACTATTGACTAAATTCACATCTAATCACTTTTCTGCTTTTACTTTAAAATATGAATTCTTTGCAAAGAGTATTTGGTCTATTGTTTTAGTTTCCCAGTTTCATTCACACCCAGAAGAGAAATCCAAAAACTAACCTTAAGGTAGGCTATTGGGTCTCGTTGGCAGTGTCAACCCCAACGTAATTTTATTTCTCAAAATGATAACATTTTTGCAGTTATGTTCCCTTTTATGCAAAGTGTTTTGGTGTTCTTTTTTGTGACTGCAATATAATGCTTCAATTTCAATATGTTAGGGCTGCCTAATTTTTTTACCATATCGCTTTCTTTAAATTCCTTTTCGCTCTGATAAAGATTCACTTTTGGATGTCTCGTTTGACTGTGAGTAGGCTAAGATTTCTAGTTTTGTAAGTGTTGTTATGTTTGGAATTTCTATCTGAATTGTATGGAGATATATAATGGCATTCCTTTTTCTACAGGATGCAGATATGTTCTGGGATTTCATATCTCTTCGCCCTGAGACAACTCACCAGGTTTCATTCTTGTTTTCGGAACGTGGAACCCCAGATGGACATCGTCACATGGACGGATATGGAAGCCATACCTTCAAACTGGTGAATGCCAAAGGAGAGGCTGTGTACTGCAAATTCCACCACAAGGCATGCCTACATAACAGTTGCTGTCATCCTGAAAAAATTTATATAGTCTTATTTTACAGACTACCACTTGCAAAGTCTTAAGACAGCAGATGGTAACTGAGTACCGGCTAAAAATTGCTCCACAGTATCAGTATAGCCACTGCTTTGTCCTTTTCCAGTGAAGTCATAAGAAATTTTACTGTTTATTTTGTTTAGTGGTTTGATCTGTTGTGTTCTTTCTGTTGCTAAGGTTATTTTAACTGAGTGGGTTGGAAGCCCACCGTAGAACCCTCTTTATCGTAGCTTTGGACAGGGTCAGACTTCCTGTGAAGGTATTCTGAGGTGGAGTTTGATCTATTTTATTTGCTTATAAACAGATTTTATATTACAATATATAGTTTTAATTTCTGTAGTAACTGCATAATGCCCTACTATACTGTGTGAGAGTCATTTAGATTACTTCTAACAGGCTGTTTTAGGGCACAACATTTTCATATTGTTATATTGTGTTATACTTCTATTCAGAGACTTAAGTGCATCTGTATTGAATGATGTTGTTTTGTTTATGTTTAAGACCAACCAAGGCATTAAGAATTTATCGGGTGCTGAGGCTGATAGACTAGCTGGTGTTGACCCAGATTATTCCACCCGCGATCTTTACAATGCCATTGCAAATGGCAACTGCCCTTCATGGACCACCTACATCCAGGTGATGACTTTCCAGGAAGCGGAAAAATTTCAATGGAATCCATTTGACCTGACAAAGGTAACTGTTCTAGACTAAAATAAGTATCAGATTAGGACTGTATTGGAACTTCACTGATGCTGGCTGCTTTGTAAATGATTGTAGCAGATATGTTGAGGCATTACGTTATGACATTTGTTACATTAATAGCTACTGTCAAGCTGATGACAAACTTCAGATGAAAACTAAAATGCATTAAATGTTAGAGGAAGTATCATTTTTTTTTAATTGATTGTCAGTTAAAATTTTTATGGTGTAACATATGTCAGTGTAAGCGTGTGTCATTTGATTAATTGAAGTGGTATGTTGATGTGACTGATTCTCAGAGTAAGTATTGATTGCCAGAAATGTCATGTATAAAGTTTTCCAACGTGATAGGTCACTCAACATTTGTTGCTGATTAATTTTCTTGAGTAGATTTTCTTATTTGTCATTTGATGTTGAGAGTTCATGATAGCCATTGTGTTAGTATTTGGTTATGTACCATTCGATTCCATAGTTTAAAGGCCAACTGTCATCCTTTGACGTGCCAGCGTTGACATCCAACAGCTCTTAATATTACAAATCATGCCCATATTTTGATAGTTAATAAAGTACCAACAGTTATTGCACCACTGACTTAGTATCTGAAGGTAGTGTTAGGTAATTTTCAGCCTTTTATGGATGGTTTTCAAAATCCCATTGCATCAACTGCAACTGACTTGTTTTCATCATATCCTGCTGATGGAGCATTGTGTTGTGCCAAACAATCTTTAATGCAAGAGCCATGCTGCTGAGATGACTATTGTTGTAGCTCTAGGCATTACCGGCATATCGCTAGTCAGCACCGCTTAGCTGCAATCTGTGATTAACTCTGCTGCTCGTCTCATTTGGGGCATTCCAAAATATGGCCACATCTCGTTTTATATTCGTGACACTCTTCACTGGCTTCCCGTCTAGCAGCGTGTCCACTTTAAGATCCTCTCCCTCATGCGAAGTTGTGTTGTTGGCTCTGCTCCCCTTTACCTCATTGACTTCTGTACTTTGGTCTCCTCATTGCCGGGCCGTAGCACCCTTCGCTCGCCCACTCAGGATCTCCTGTGTGTCCCTCGAATGAAAACCACTACTGCCCAGTCCAGAAGCTTTGCCTACATTGGTCCCACTTGCTGGAATTGTCTCCCTCGATAATTGCGCCTTGTGCTCATTTCTCTCCCCCTCTCAGTGTTCCGCAGTGATTTTACTTTTTTGGGTCGGAAGCACCTCTGTTGAGTTTATCCTCTACGAGGCGCTTTATGAATCTAAAATTACAATTACTGAACATCTTACTGAACCTCCTCTGATCTCACATAACCTTGCCTTACCCCAGCCTTACCTTACTTTTCTAAGAAACCAGACAACCAAACTGAGCTGAATACTGTTTTTCTACTTTGTGATTTGGAATTCATGTTCCGTTGCTAGGTCTGGCCCCACGGGGAATATCCTCTGATTCCAGTTGGACGCTTTGTTCTGAATCGTAATCCAAAGAACTACTTTGCTGAGGTGGAGCAGTCGGCTTTCTGCCCGGCTCACATGGTTCCTGGCATTGAGCCAAGCCCAGACAAGATGCTTCTGGTAGGTCATCATTATCGTCAAAATCTGATCAAAATCTATAAGGTGAAGATCTGTGAGTGATGGGCATACAGCACTGTTGCAAGGTACTAAAAGGCGCTGTATCAAATGTCTTGATGCATATAAACATATGCATACACCCACACTGATACAAGCATGCATACATAGAGACAGACAGACGTACCAGTGGATAATGAGAAGTCGCACCGTTGCCAAAGGCGCCAGCAACAGCAAACCTTAGAGCCAGTGGCAGAGGTAAGATGAGAGGGTAACAGGACAATAACCCCCCCGGACAATTACCCCCGGACAATAACCCCCATGCTAAAACCTCCCCGGACAGTAACCCCCTATACTGATACAGTACATACAGTAAAGAGTAGACATGAAAGAATGACCAATAGTCCAAGAACTAAATGTTGGACAATTATAAGACAATTGGCCACAGAGTACTCATGAAAGACTTACCATACATCAAAAACTTATTATTAGACAATTATTAGACAGTTGGGCACAGAGTAGACATGAAAGACTTACCATACATCAAAAACTAATTATTAGACAATTATTAGACAACTGGACACAGAGTAGACCTGAAAGAATTACCATACAACATGAAAGAGGTCAACTACTATACAATAGAAATGGTTTATGGAAAAAACAAAGTTTAAAAATTTGATCTATTTCTGTCCATGATGGAATTTATAAAATCTGATCAAGGAAAAGATAAACTTAGTTTTGAAGGTTATGTATACGTAAAGCAGAAAAATTTAGCAAATGGTGTAGTGTCGTTTGAGTGCGAAAAGAGGTGCATATGTCTAATAAATTAATATATAAACTGTATGATTAATATACATTATTTGTATATTTATATAATTAATATATCAGTATAGGGGTTACTGTCCGGGGGTTTTTTGCATGGAGGTTATTGTCCGGGGTTTATTGTCCGGGGGGGGGTTATTGTCCTATAACCAATGAGAGACAGACAGACAGACAGAGAGAAAGAGAGAGAGCCCTTTGGCAGAAGTTTTGACACAGACAGATTTATTTTAAAAAGTTTGAAGAAAAGACAAAATGCTGAGTCAAGAATTGGAGATCTTTTGTTGGTCAGTTCTTGACTTGAGTTCCTTGACAGTGTTTTAAAGCAACAGGACGTATATTTTTGCATGATTTGTGTAATGTGTGTTGCTTATGCCTACGGCATTGCTCCAATTCAGTGATGGTAATTTTTTTATAGGGTCGAATATTTTCTTACCCGGACACCCATCGTCACCGGCTTGGAACAAATTACCTTCAGATTCCAATCAACTGTCCATTCAATGCTAAGGTCAGGAACTACCAAAGAGATGGTCAAATGTGTGTCACTGACAATCAGGGTTAGTGTCTTGATTGGAGATACCATAATATTCTTGGCTTTAGTTGTATAATGCCAACATGTCAGATTGATATTTCAAGTTCTTGTTTTGAGTGTGAACGATTACTTCATCCTTTCATCGTGTGTTTAGTGGGATTCTTGACACATGTTTGTTGTGCGTAATTCACACTTGCAAAGGCATATTTATCCTAATGTTAAAAACTCTGACTGAAAGTTTAAGTTGCATCTTATATTGCTGAATAATATAATTAATCAAAAAGATCTAGATGTGCATATATATTTTATAATAGGCACATAATGCAGGGACCAAGCCAAAGTCTGAATGCTCTCAGTAAGAAAAGGCACATCTAAAACAAATCCACGTCATTTGGATCAGGAACCCCCCAACAGGCCAGAATGGGAATAATTGCAAACATATATAAAGACATATATGCAGTTTAATATGTAATTTATGTGGCATCCCTTCGAGATATCTACTCAAAGGCATTACTGACCTGGTCATGGCAAAGTGAAAGTCTTTAATTTATTGCACAAGGCATCACTAGCATGTGCTTGAATTGTAAGAAAGAAATCAAGATGAAGACCACTACAGACCGATTTTGCCACAATGTATTATGTGCTTACATTTGAACATGTAAGTGTTTATGTATGTATCGGAACACTAGGAGAGCGCCTTTTAAGAAATCAAATCTCATAAAGATGCCTAGAAATGGCTATCCAACAGATCTAAAATGATTCGTCTTAAGAAAATCTAAAAATGCTACTTGGGCTGCTTCTTTTTGTAAAGTTTGAAAAAATTTTCAGTGGAAGACTTACATAAGGATGGTCCAGTGCATGAGAATGGTGCAGTGCATGGTAAAAAAATGGTGTCCATGTCGCTGTATTGGAGTACAGAGCAAACAGGTCCCCACATGCTGCAGATCACTGTTATTTGACGTGGCTGAGTTGATGCAGGAACACAAAGCTCCCTGATATTTTTTGGGGCTGAACCGACCATAGGTGCCAGTGCAGTATCTCTTGCAAGTAGATTGGCACATTCAAGAAATTTGGCAGGTTGGCCACAACCCAGGCATCACAGTTAAGAATGGACTGAAGCTGGCAAATTCTGAACTTTGGCAGGCATGCAAGGATAGCATTGAAGTAGTCCAAGTACATTAGAATGAAAGAATGGACAAGGGTCACACAGGCATCAAAAGATAGATTTTGTCATATGACCCCGATCTAATGAAGGTGGTAAAAGCGAGACCTGCACAGAGAGAGAGAGAGAGTTGAGAGTTGACATGATCCACTACTGTTCATAGGTCTTTGTCCAGGAGCACACCAAGATCCCGGACATTGTGTTGTCACATCAGCAGTGGAGAACATACGTTGTTGCATGGTAGTGGGGCAAGCAAAAATGACAATTCCTAATATGGAAGAATAACTGAAAATAGATATAATTTAGCATCATAATCTGACTATGCATCCTGATTCCGAGAAAGACTAAAGTAGTGGTGCTCTAGCTACCTGATTGTGTTTTGTCTTCTACTTGTTAGAGGACAGTCCAAACTATTTCCCAAACAGCTTTAGCGGCCCAGTTGACAACACAAAGTTCCTTGAATCCAAGTTCAGTGTATCTGGTGATGTGGCACGATACAATTCAGCTGATGATGACAATTTCACCCAAGTTCAAACATTTTGGAAAAAGGTAGTTCTCTAGCAAATATTGTTGCAAGTTTCTTATTTATCAACCACATACATGTATATATGTATGGCATTCTTGTATGTACCCTGGCTTTTATATAGTGCCTCTTAGTACTGTACTTATTAAAGTCGCTGAAACGTGGATGTCTGACAGATCTAAAAAGATGCAACTTAAGGTTGGCAGAATATGTTTCTGCACAGGTAAATGGTGGGAGTAACTATGACTCCTATGAGTACGTATCGTTAGTCTGTTCCCAGTGAGTCATACTCGCATAGCAATGCTTAGCTGGATTAGGAGTGACCAAGGGAACTACGGTCGCTCCTGTTATATCTGGCGGCAGCTCCATGGCCTCTAACGGTGCCATTCATATATATAGTGATTACCCTAGTGTGCCCGCCTATTGCTTTCTGTCGGTGATGTTACATAGCAATTAGAGGTTTGCCTTTAAGAGGTTGATTGATTGGACACCATGAGAGGAAGAGCCTACTAATCTGCATCATGTGATCTCATTGCGATGGGTGAAAAGCTTGGAGTCATGTGGTGAGGTCGACTTCGACTCCCTGAGTGGGGTGCCGTAACACCCGTCTACTCTCTTCGTCCTGTCTGGCAACTTACAAACTGTCCACTGGCCTTGTCTGTTTGACTATCTTCTGTTCAGGATAGAGGGAGAATGGGCCCACTGCTACCCACTTAACGTGGATTTATTAAGAGTCGGGTTGAGTGCCAATCGATGGGTGCAGTAGTGATATGCACCCTGATCACTGGCTGTCATTGGGACAGTGTATGTAATTCGGGGCGGAGAGCTGTCACACACCCTTTGTCGATTGGCAACCACGAGAGCACCTGAGGGGGCAGGTGCAAGTAGCCCGGTTCGAAATGGAGTGATATGCAGCCGCCTATACAGCAAGTTGTTGGCTCAGAGTGGGCCACCCTGTTGCGGGCAGGGTGAAATCCTGAAACCCCAACCCCAGGAGCAGAGGGAGAGGATAGATAGATAGATTCCACCATGGGTTCAACGCCCGTAGGTGCCGGTACTGATCTCCGGTTTCAATGCCATCAGTCCTTAGGTGGCCACTAGTGACCATACATCGGCGGTAGATGGCAAGTCTTACCCGCCGAACCCAAGGTTATCTACGCAGTGAAACTGCTACTCATTTTACTACTGCCCTCTGGCGAGTAGCGGCTGAGTCGACCTTTATGGGGCAAGCGGGATTCGATCCCGCTTCCTTCCGCTCTTCGTGCCAGCGTGTTACCAATCGGCCACCGATCCGCCCCAGAGGGAGAGGGCACAACAGCATTCTTTGAATTTGTGATGGAAACTGTTTCGATACACTCAATGGACAAGTGCTTACTCAGGACAAGTCCCTTGTGGACAGTCGCCTTGCACAAGTCCAACTCTGGCCACTCGTGTAACAGGGAGATGCCTTACCTGTGTCATGCCTGAATATCAGTGAAGAAATTCAAAGGTACAAGGGTAATGGCCTGGAATGACTAGTACTCTCTTAAGGTAGTTGGCAGAATATGTTTCTGCACTGTCTCATGAATGCAACCAACGATAGCAAGAAACTCTCGAGTTTATAATTACTTCCAGAATCATCTTCCATACAGTTGTTGTAGACCCAGAATACATCAGGGTTTTGTTTTTCTCTCTGGAGCCAGCATATTCAATGAACTCCATGTTCTGCAACCCATGGGGACCTATTAGCCTCGTGCTGTTGTAAAGGGACTCGACCATATTGTGTTTTCATTAGCGTGACCTGCTGGAACAGTTTTCATTGAAAATACAGCTGTTCTCTTATAAACAGCTTACGAATCAAATGCAGCGTACTTTAAAATGCATCTTTGATCTGTCTCATGTTCATATTTCAGGACTTGTGAATGGTTCTTAATAAGTGGTACATGCAATATAATGTCATATGAAATATTGGGATCCAACTCTGATAGGCAGAGGTTCTAAGCCTGATGAGATATATGTACTCCTAACAGCAAGGTACATGGTGGCAGATAGCACAATGTACGTGTGTTTCACCTCTGCATGAATCACAGTGCATCACGTGAAATTGACAGCTTGCTGTCAAGTCATGTGACATGTAAGGAAATGTTACGTGCTCTGTTAGATTGCTGTTGTCGTGTTTGTGCATGCTTTAACCCATGACCATGCATCTGAGAACTAATACTGTTAGAGGCACATAATGAATCCGTTATTACTTTACCTTATCTTACCTTATCACACCCTACCTCATAATTAAAAGTCTGATTCTTTGATGAATAGTTTTTGTGTATGTTGCAACTGACCATACCTCGTGATTTGAGGTTCGTAAGCTACTGAAAGGTGTTTTAAATTGTAGAATGGCAGGGTAAATAGCTGACTTGCTTTTTCTGGCAGGTACTAAGTCCTGATGACCAGACTGCGCTGGTGCAAAACATTGCTTGTCACTTGAGGAATGCTCAGGAATTCATCCAGAAACGAGCAGTTCGTAATTTCAGTCAGGTTGATCCAGAATATGGAAGCCGCATCCAACAACTCCTGGATCAGTACAAGAAGGAAAACAAGGTCATTTCTCGTAGATATAAGATCTGCACGATCTAATCCTTTGGTAATACTTATCTGATGCTCATTATTTTAAATGTACTTTGACATTTGAGACCAAACTTGTTCATAAGAATATTTCTTATTTTCTTTGCTGAAAGTCTTATTGTCAAAGAGTGAGCATTTGTAAATGGTAAGGGATTTGTCAGTAATTTTGTACCTTGTTGAAACTGTAAGTGTTCTGCTGAATTTTTAAAATTAAATGGCTCACTATTTTACTTTTGGGTTCAGATGAAATCTGAAGTATAAAGACTGAGTTTTAACCCAGTGTTTCCATTACAGCTGTGAATTTATTATTCCTTCTATGAATATTTTTCTTTGCTGATAAAGTTATTACTGTTTGCAATTATTTTTGTGTATTAGAAGTGGTTTTCAAAATTTTTATTTGCAGGCAGCCAACCTTTAGATGTGGAATGAATGAAGGCAATTGAACATCTTAATGACATGAAGAATTTTAATTTACCTACAATTCTTTTTGATACCTGCAAGTTGCCCAATGGCTTGGCAGAAACTGCCACTGAATCAAGAAATAAGCCAAATTATAAAATGCATCCTAAAAATATAAGAATATCTTTAAAGATTGTTTAATATCGTATAATAAGAATGGTACTGATAACGATACAATTGAAATTATTATTATTATAGGACAATACATAATTTGTCTGTTCTCTCAAGAGCATTCCTGTGAATGGTGTAATTTGCAACTTTGCGGTTCTACTGTATATTTTCAGTATCAGTAATGATGATGATGATGATGGACGTTGATGAAATTAAAATGCATAGTAATAAGAGAATAATCATTTAGTTTATTAAACTAACAATAATACATTTATTATGCTGCCCAGTTAAATTGCTTGTAAACTGTAGTTAAGTTTCACTGGTTAGAAAGTGATTTGTCAGTATTATATGGCTCATTGAGTAATAAAGGTTATATGTGCTGTTCAGTTAAATTGCTTGTAAACCGTAGGTAAGTTTCACTTGTTCAAGAACCGATTTGTCAGTATTCTATGACTTTCACTGAATAATAATTTAGTTTATTGAACTAAACTGTTCACGGTTATATGCACTGTTCGGTTAAATTGCTTGTAAACAGTAGTTAAGTTTCACTTGTTTAAGAAGTAACTTGTCAGTATGAAATGACTTCCATTGTTGCAAGTTCTCTGCTGATTTGAAGTCAGACTGTTCCATATTCACTGTGAAACATTGTGATTGGATAATTAAATGATACCAGTTATTTACCTTGGTATTGATAATATAAGCATGTAACTGGACACCTAAAGTTACAGCATCAAGTTTAGATTATACACCAAACACAGCAGGTGAAGGTGTCAATCATGCAGCTCTGGTGAAAAGGCTGAGTACGCCATCATCACTCTTACCCATGCCTTTGTGGCAGTCACACCAGAAACGCAGCGCGTGGAGCAGAGAAGGGCCGAAGTTTTTCACAGAGTTGAGAAGCAGAATAACAGATGCAACCCATTATCCACTAGAAACCTGTTATCATTTTCAGAGGATTTTGTTGACTATCCAACAAGGAAACGTTATCTGCGTTTCCAGGAGTTTACCATCAGTCAAGTCATCTGATTGTCTTTCTGTGGTTGTGCCAAACACTGTAACTGTTCTTGGTGGATGAGGCTTTCAGTTGATGGACCTAAATTTTGGAACTCTCTTCCTGCATCTGTTCACTCTGCTCAGTTGGGTATCATTTCGACCTCAACTCAAGACTTATCTTTTCAGCTGGTTTTTCCACCGTAGGCTGCCTCTGTTTCATCAGACTTACGTTCTGGATATTGACTTGACTGCGGCTTGTTTTGATGCCTTGTGCATTAGACAGCGGCGCTATAGATAAAGATAATAATAATACTATTACTATTATTGCCTTGCCCGATGTGAGTGTAATCCCTCAGGAACAAAAACTTATGCTAGGAGCTGTTAACGGGTATCTGGAAAATCAGGCCTGGAAAATCAGAAAATAATCATTATAATTTTATAAATCCAGAGTTATAATACCTATACACTGAGAAACTAATAATAATAATAATTATACGTGCATTAGACACCGGCTCTATCACTGGCCTAGTTAGCTACATCGGTAAATGCGTACGCCAAGGAGCTTCTGTGCGCCAGGATCCCGGTTCGCGTTCCTATCGTACCTTATTTCAGCGATTTAAATCTGGCTAGTACGGTCCGTGCACCAGGACTTTAAATAGTGTGGCACCAATTCGGACGGACAGCGGTGGTGAAGGAGCTCACCCAATAAATTCATTGCAAAATGAACAGGGTCGAGGCTATAAGGTCGCGATATAAAATCTATACATTTACATTTACCCTGCTGGAATAAGAACTGCGACGACGCCATATACACGAGAATTACACTATAGAACAAGATGGGCAAACCCTAAAATCTAGGCGACCTCGTTAATTATAAATTGTGTAAAACGCCTAGGTCAAACGATTCATCGCGGAAGGGCGAGGGGGTTGAGAAGACTACTGCGAAACTCTACGAAGGAACAAAACTGGGACTACATGGCACGTGGTTAGACGGATGAATGGAACGGGAATGGAACGGGTTCGCAGAAGCCCATCCCAACCCTCGAAAAATAAGGGGCAAAAGCCGAAATCGACGAGGATAAGGCCAACCTGAAAGCCAAGACTTACGCCGAGACCAGCAGAACGGCGAACTACAAGTCTACAACAGTTTCTGGAATTCCTGGAATCCAGACCAAACCACGAGGAGGAGGTAACGGCATGGATGACGAGATAGTTGTTAAATAATGGTCATTTCTAACACACCGCTGACAAATTCAGCGCTCACAAGCCAACGCAAAAACGAGGGTGGGTTTTAAGCCACCGCTGACAATTCACAGCCAAAACGAAGGTCACTTTAACTTTAAATTATATTATATAATTGAATTTGTGTGACGTTTTCTTGAAACACAATCACATTAATAATCGCCAATGAGTGACTTTTCTTTTAGCACAACCAAATTGATAATCGCCATTGTGTAACGTTTTCATAGACACAAAAATTAATAATCGCTGCTATGTGACGTTTTGTTTAAACACAATAAAATTAATAGCCATTGTGTGACGTTTTCTTTAAATACAATCAAATTAATAATCGTCGTTGAGTGACGTCTTTTAAAAACATATTCAAATTAATAATCGACATTGTGTGACTTCTTTTAGCACAACCAAATTTCTAATCGCCATTGTGTGACTTTTAGCACAACCAAATTGATAATCGCCATTGTGTGACTTCTTTTATCACAACCAAATTGATAATCGCCATTGTGTGACTTTTCTTTTAGCACAACCAAATTTCTAATCGCCGTTGTGTGACTTTTCTTTTATCACAACCAAATTTCTAATCGCCATTGTGTGACTTTTCTTTTATCACAACCAAATTGATAATCGACATTGTGTGACTTTTTTTTTATCACAACCGAATTTCTAATCGCCATTGTGTGACTTTTCTTTTATCACAACCAAATTGATAATCGACATTGTGTGACTTTTCTTTTAGCACAACCAAATTTCTAATCGCCATTGTGTGACTTTTCTTTTATCACAACCAAATTTCTAATCGCCGTTGTGTGACTTTTCTTTTATCACAACCAAATTTCTAATCGCCATTGTGTGGCTTTTCTTTTATCACAACCAAATTTCTAATCGACATTGTGTGACTTTTCTTTTATCACAACCAAATTTCTAATCGCCATTGTGTGGCTTTTCTTTTATCACAACCAAATTGATAATCGACATTGTGTGACTTTTCTTTTAGCGCAACCAAATTTCTAATCGCCATTGTGTGACTTTTCTTTTATCACAACCAAATTGCTAATCGCCATTGTGTGACTTTTCTTTTAGCGCAACCAAATTGCTAATCGCCATTGTGTGACTTTTCTTTTAGCACAACCAAATTGCTAATCGCCGTTGTGTGACTTTTCTTTTAGCACAACCAAATTTCTAATCGCCATTGTGTGACTTTTCTTTTAGCACAACCAAATTGCTAATCGACATTGTGTGACTTTTCTTTTATCACAACCAAATTTCTAATCGCCATTGTGTGGCTTTTCTTTTATCACAACCAAATTGATAATCGACATTGTGTGACTTTTCTTTTATCACAACCAAATTTCTAATCGCCATTGTGTGACTTTTCTTTTATCACAACCAAATTGATAATCGACATTGTGTGACTTTTCTTTTAGCGCAACCAAATTTCTAATCGCCATTGTGTGACTTTTCTTTTATCACAACCAAATTGCTAATCGCCATTGTGTGACTTTTCTTTTAGCACAACCAAATTGCTAATCGCCATTGTGTGACTTTTCTTTTAGCACAACCAAATTTCTAATCGCCATTGTGTGACTTTTCTTTTAGCACAACCAAATTTCTAATCGCCGTTGTGTGACTTTTCTTTTATCACAACCAAATTTCTAATCGCCATTGTGTGACTTTTCTTTTATCACAACCAAATTGATAATCGACATTGTGTGACTTTTCTTTTATCACAACCAAATTTCTAATCGCCATTGTGTGACTTTTCTTTTATCACAACCAAATTGATAATCGACATTGTGTGACTTTTCTTTTAGCGCAACCAAATTTCTAATCGCCATTGTGTGACTTTTCTTTTAGCACAACCAAATTGCTAATCGCCATTGTGTGACTTTTCTTTTATCACAACCAAATTGCTAATCGCCATTGTGTGGCTTTTCTTTTATCACAACCAAATTGATAATCGACATTGTGTGACTTTTCTTTTATCACAACCAAATTGCTAATCGCCATTGTGTGGCTTTTCTTTTATCACAACCAAATTGATAATCGACATTGTGTGACTTTTCTTTTAGCACAACCAAATTGCTAATCGCCATTGTGTGACTTTTCTTTTAGCACAACCAAATTGCTAATCGCCATTGTGTGACTTTTCTTTTAGCACAACCAAATTGCTAATCGACATTGTGTGACTTTTCTTTTATCACAACCAAATTTCTAATCGCCATTGTGTGACTTTTCTTTTATCACAACCAAATTGCTAATCGCCATTGTGTGACTTTTCTTTTAGCACAACCAAATTGCTAATCGCCATTGTGTGACTTTTCTTTTAGCACAACCAAATTGCTAATCGCCATTGTGTGACTTTTATTTTAGCACAACCAAATTGATTATCGCCATTGTGTGACTTCTTTTAGCACAACCAAATTTCTAATCGCCATTGTGTGACTTTTCTTTTAGCACAACCAAATTGCTAATCGCCATTGTGTGACTTTTCTTTTAGCACAACCAAATTGATAATCGCCATTGTGTGACGTTTTCGTAGACACAAAAAATAATATCGCTATTGTGTGACGTTTTCTTAGAGACCCAGACAAAAATTAATAATCGCCACCGTGTGACGTTTTGTTTAAACACAATAAAATTCATCGAATTTGTTACGTTTTCTTTAAATGCAATCAAATTAATAACCGTCATTGAGTGACATCTTTCGTAAACATATTCAAATTAATAATAGCCATTGTGTGACGTTTTCCTTAACTGAACACATTCAAATTTATAATCGTCATTGTGTGCTGTTTTTTGACTCCTGATGACACCCATCACGGCTTTGCTCGTCAGATAGACGACATTTTCTCCGACATCCTGGCCTAGTTGGCTCCGTTCAGGAAACTTGCGAATTGCCCAAACAGGATGATCAATCGCTGGCTATCTCCTGAAGCTGCAGCTGAAAAACGACTTCGTAGACGCTTAGAAAGGCGATGGAAGGCTACCGATGATGAATTAGTTCGCCGCCGAAAAAGGAAGGTCTTGCTCCAGATGATCCTTCCAACTATAGGCCAATCTCAAACTTACACTGTCAAAAATTTTGGAACGTGTCTTTCTGGCTCGTCTATTGCCGCATGTCAGTAGCTCCTGTAATTTTAACAATCACCAGTCGGCTTACCGTGGGCATCACTCGACTGAAACGGCCTAACTGAAGATCCCTGATGATGGCTACACCTCTTCCGGACGACAACAACCCACCCTACTTATCGCGTGGATCTCTCCCCTGCCTTTTGTTACGATCGACAAAACAACACTCATCGCTTGGCTGCAGAGGACATTCGGCATCAGAGGTCTTGCGCTGAACTGGATCTGCAGCTACCTGCTGGACCGGTCACAACATGTCAGTACTGGACCATCAAGGTCGCAGTCGTCTACAAGCGACTACGGTGTCCCACAAGGATGGGTCCCAGCCCGATTCTTTTTAAGGTGTGTGTGGCTCCAGTCGCCGGCGTCATTTCAGTACACGGCATCAGTCACCACCAGTATGCCGGTGACTTCCAACTATACATAGCGCTTGATCACATTGACTCCGATACCAGCAACCTAACACGATGTACTGGAGCACTACGCTGTTGGTTTCTAACTAATGCACTGTGTCTGAATGCACAGAAGTCTGAACTCATTGTACTTGGCATTATTCATCAATAAAATCGATTGTGGATCTAAAAACAGTCAACATTGCAGGTGCGGACATCTCATTATCAGGAACATTTAGGAATCTCGGAGTGACACTCGACTCTAAACTAACATTCAACCAGCATGTCACCGCTGTCTGCAAAGCATCGTATTTCCTTTAAAAGCCATGCGTCATATTCGATCGTGCTTGCCACCGGAACTCGTGAAGACAGTCGCTTATATTGTGGTCAGGGCAAAACTTGACAACTGTAGGCTCCATGATTCCTTGTTGTACGGCACTACAAAGTCCGACATTCTCAAACTGCAACGCGTCCAGAACTCGTTAGCGCGACTAGTGACAGGAACCCGCAGGTTTGATCATGTCACCCCTATACTCGCAAAGCTACGCTGGCTGCCTGCAAGTTCCAGAATCACTTACAAGATAGCTGTCCTTACACGTAAGACTCTCAACCAATCAACCTGCTTATCTGTCATCGGCCTTGCAACGCTATCAGCCATTCAGATCTCTGCGTTCGGCTACACAAAACCATTTGTCTCTGACATCCGAGGCCGTCGATCTGAATTCTCCAGATAGGGAATCAGCAGTTCTGCACCAGTCATCTGGAACAGTCTCCTGTTCACATTACTTACTACAAAATCTCGTTAGACTTATTCGTAAAGCGGCTTAAGACCTACTTGTAGGCCTACCGTCTTGCTTTTGTTGTCTGACCGTTGTGACCCACCCAGGTCTGCGATTCCTCGCTCAGCCGATGGACACATGGTGTGTTAATAAATCTATTACTTACTTGTTTACTGCTTCCTAGACAAAATTAATACACCACACAGTTTAAAAATCTCCATTGTGTGACGTTTTCCTACGCACAAAAATTAATAATCGCGATTGTGTGATGTTTCCCTAGACACAAAATTAATAATCGCCATTGTGTGACGTTCGCTTTAAACACAATCAAATTAAATAACCGCCATTATGTGACGTTTTGTGTGAACACAATCAAATTAATAATCGCCATTGTGTAAGAAGACCTTTGTGATGCCACAACGTGAGATCAAAACGTTGAAATTGCGAAAGAAACATTATATAGGTACTTTGAATGTTCAGAGTGTGCTTCGGATTGGAAAGGTTCAGCTGTTTTATCAGGAATTGGAGAGGAATAAAGTGGGCATATGCGGGTTGTCAGAGCTTCGATGGGAGGGTCAAGGACACTTTACTACAATGGAAAGACATACCATTGTATACTCAGGGCGTGATGCACAGGACATGTATGATGTGACGGTATGGTTGCACCAAGATACAGCTGGTGCACTTATTGGATACGAGCCTGTCAATGAAAGGATCATCGTTGTACGAATCAATGCCAAGCCATGCAACATAACTGTGTGAATCACAGTCTATGGACCTGCAAGCACTGCGGCGGAGGAGGACAGCGAGGCCTTCTATGGCGAGCTGGAAATGGTCGTGAAACGGACTATGGGAGAAAGACATATTAGTTGTTGGGCGACTTCAATGCAAAGGTAGGAGCCAGAGAACCGAACTTTGTGATAGATGTAGTAGGACCATATGGGTTGGGAGAGGTCAGTGATACAGGTGAAAGACTGGAAGATTTATGTGCTGAACACAAGTTAACGATAATGAATACGTGGTTCAAACATCATCCAAGACGACAGTATATGTGGACTTCTCCTGATGGACACACGAGGAACCAGACTGACTTAATGATCAGGCAACGATGGAAGAAGACTAATGTGTTGAACTGTAAGACATACCCAGGGGCAGACTGTGACTCGGATCATCAACTGTTGTTGGCAACTGTGAAAGTCAGACTGTGCGGAAAGAAAAGCCAGGCTTCAGTCCCGCCTCTGAATCTAGCAGAATTGAAAGATAAGAAGGTGGCAAAATATGAAGTGGAGATTGCCAATAGATTCGATGCTTTGACAGCAGCACATGAAGAAAGGAGGAGCTATGGCAGAAAAAAATCGGTTGCAAAGGATACTGTAGTGTAGGACATCAAAACAAAAGCAATAGAAAGACTGGTTACTGACGATACCCTTCATTTGATCGAGGAGAGAGGGAATCGAGAATAAAAGATCCGCGTCGATACAAGGAGTCGAAAGCAGAAGTGCAGAGGAGGTTTCGAACTGATATGCAGAGGCAGATAGACGAAATATGTGCAGACTTAGAAGATGCTAATAAGAAAAAGGTGACATGAGGAGACTATTCCAAACAGCCAAAACACTGACAAGAAAGTTTCAGCCACGTTTCCACTGTATCAAGTCAGCAACTGGAGAGAACAACACAGAAGCATCAAAAATTGCAGAAAGATGGCGTGAATATTGTGAAGAATTATATGATGACAACAAAGAAAATTAAATACAATGGGATTACGAACCAGAACCTCTTCCTCTTCGCTCTGAGGTTGCAAGTGCAATCCGACAAACCGGCACTCGTAAGTCAACAGGCCCTGATGATATCCCAGCAGAACTTTTTAAAGAGGGAGGTGAAACAGCAGTGGACATGATCCGCAGGATCTGTACGGCAGTGGGGCAAACTGGTGAATGACCTGAGGACTGGACACATTCTGCGTTCATACCACTTCCCAAGAAAGGTGATAAGAAACAGTGAACAGATTATAGAACAATTGCCCTGGTCTCACATGCTAGCAAAATACTGCTCATAATCATCTTGGAGCAGATTCGTAAGAAGACGGAAAGCGAGATTGCGGAGGAACTGGCAGCTTTCCGGCGAGGAAGAGGACAAGAGATCAGATCAATAACCTTCGGATTTTCATGCAAAAGACAAAAGAACACCATGAACCTCTGTTCATATGCTTTGTGGATTTCAGAAAGGCGTTTGATTCAATCTCACATAATAAGCTTTGGTTGACAATGATTTAATGGGATACCCAGTATATGTCATTAACTTATTAATGAAATTATACGTGAAACAGCTTGCTAAAATAAGAGTGGTAGGTACACAGTCACAATGGTTTCATATCCGAAAAGGGGTCAGGCAAGGCTGCGTTTTTTCACCACATTTTTTTAACATCCTAGCAGAGATGGTCATGAGAAAAACACTTGATGGCTTTAAAGGAGGGATAAAAATCGGTGGTATGAAGGTCTCCAACCTTAGTTAGATATGCCGATGACATTGTTTTGTTGGCTGGTTCGGTGGCAGACCTGCAGGAGCTGGTTGATTGCCTTGATCGGGTCGGCCAGAAATTTGGATTTTTGTTTAATATCGACAAGACAGAGATGAGGGAATGGACGGTGCTACATGTTTGGATCGAAGACGCCTAAATAGAAGACAAGACAATTCTGTGACGTTTTCTGTAAACAGAATCAAATATTAATCGCAATTATGTGACCGTTTACTACCCGCAAAAATTAATAGTTGCCATTGTGTGACGTTTTGTTTAAACACAATAAAGTTATTAACCGCCAGCGTGTGACGTTTTCTTTCAACATAATCAAATTAATAATCGCCATTATGTGACGTTTTCCTAGACAGAAAAATTAATAATTGCCGTTGTGTGACGTTTTCTTCTTTCTTCTTCTGGTTCTGTGCCCTCGGGCAGGTTCAAACGTCCGATGGCGCCTCTCCTCGCGGTGCTGAGCTTCTTCTTTCAGCCTGCTGTATCCGTCCGTCATCATCGAATCCAGCAACATTTGTCTACTTGTCCTACCTCCCTCCATTCTGCCCTCAGTGACGGTTCTCAAGAGTGAGTCCCCTCTCAACATGTGACCAATCCATTTTCTCTGTCGCACTCTTATTGTAGCTATCACAGATCTGTCTGTCCCAGCTCTTTTCAACACCTCGTTTGTTTTATGCTCCATACCACTAATTTTTCTATTTGCCCGCCAAATCCACAGTTCGAAAGCCCCAATCGCTTGATGTCCTACTTACTCATGGTCCATGTTTCGGATCCATAGAACACCGCACTCCACATCACGCTTCAGCTATTCGTTTCTTTAAATTCTTGTTCAGTTTTCCTCACAGTAACTGTTTTCGTTTTCAGAATGCTTCTTTGCCCAGTGCTATTCTCCTCTTAATTTCCTTGTAGCATTTTGCATCTTGCGTGACAATGCTCCCGGGTAACAGAGTCTCTTTACCTGTTCTATTTCCTCTCCGCTGATGTTTTCCGTAAACACAATCAAATTAACAATCATCATTGTGTGCCCATCTCTCCTAAAATCATAAAATTTTGCCTTTGAACATTGCCTCTATCCGTTCCAAAGCCCCCTCACTGTCAAATCACCTCACTGAGCATCGAATTAATATCATGGCACTTTAATGAAACTTGGCTAGGTCATTCAGTCCTTCCTTTCAAATGTAACTGCCCCTTAATTTTAACTGCTACATAAACTAAGACCGAAGAGGAAACGGTGGTGGATTAATTTTTTTTATAAACCCTTCTTGCCTTTGTCCAGATCTGTTCTCCCTTCTCCAACCTCTTTTGAAACTCTAATTGCCATTGTGAACTCCGGTAACAAGCACGTTACATTCTTAAATAGATATCGACCTCCATCACTTTCTTTAACGGGTTTCTTTTATGCATTTCAAGCTCTTTTAGAAGCTGTAATCTGACCTCCAACTGAACTCAACGGATGACTTTAACATTCACGTCGAGTCAAATGCTTGTATTTATACTACCTTTCATGTGCTCTTGACTTCTTTTGAAATTAAGCAGCATTTAACTGTAAACACACGCTAAAGGTCACACCCTTGATCTCCTTGGGAAAAGATGTGATTGTAACTTAATTCAAGATACCTTGACTGAGGAAACTTATCTTTCGGTTTTCTGTAAACACAATCAAATTAACAATCGCCATTGTGTGACGTTTTCTGAAAATAGAATCAAATCATTAATCGCTATTATGTGACGCTTTCCTAGACACAAAAAGTAATAAACGCTATTGTGTGACGTTTGTTTAAAACACAAAATTAATAATCGCCCTTCTGTGACGTTTTATACTGTAGGTACGAAATTAATAATCGCCATTGTGTGATGTTCTCTTTAAACAAAAGAAAAAATAATAGGACCTAATCGCCATTGTGTGACGTTTTTTTCAACACAATCAAATCAATAGTCACCTTGTCGTCACCGCTTCCATCTCCTTTCCTACCAAACCATTACCGAATTACACTATTATCACCTTCAGACCCTAGCATCAAGTAGATATCCAGACTTTCAAAGATGATATCTGCTCCTTACTTCCTTCTTCTGACTCAAAAGTATCTGCGGATGCCCTCTCCTACCAACTCCAGTCTGTTTTAAACGAATTCCTTGGTAAGCACATTCCCCTTAATTCCAGGAAGGTTGTCGTTCGTGAAACGAAACCTTGGTTTAACTTTGAAATTGCTGAAGTTCGACATCGACGCAGTCACCTTGAAAGCGCCTGGCGCCGCTCACGACTTCCTTTCTATCATGAGAGTTTTAAAGAACAGTATAAAACTGTTCGTAACCTAGTTTCCAAGGCCAAATCCTTCTGTCTCACAAACCTAATTTCAGAAAACTCATCTTGCCTAGGGTCCCTAGGGTCAGTAAGCTACTCCCTACGGAAACACCATGCACGCTACCCAAATCCTCCTCGCCATCCGCACTGGCTGATGCTTTCATTAACTTCTATGGTGACAAAATAGCCCATATTAGGCCGAAGTTCTCCGGTATTTCACTATCAAATGACTTCTCATCTCCTGATCGCCCCCATCTATATTTGATTCTCTAGCTCCCGCAATCTTGGGTGAAATCAGGTCGCTCATTTTCTCATCCTCTGACAAAACAGTGCCTCCTAGATGCAATTCCTACTCGGCTTCTCATAAGCTGCTTTGAAATCACCATCTTGACAATGATCAATCGGTCGCTCGCTGGTGGCTCTCATGTTTCTCTCATGCAATAGTACCATCCATTGCGGAAGAAACCATCTTTTGATGCTGACGTTATGCGAAACTACTGACCGACCTCAAACTTGAATTTTATTACTAAACTTCTTGAACTCGTTGTTAAATGTCGACTGAAAACACACCTGTCGTCAAACTTCTTACTTCTCCCTTTCCAGTCAGCATGTCGTAAATTCCACTTCATTGAGACAGTTCTACTCTAATTCCACAATGACATTATCTCTTCCATGAACAATGGCAAAGAAACTGCACTTATTCTTTTTGAACTCTCTCCCGCCTTCGACACTGTCGACCATGTCATCGAGCTCCATCACCTTGAGCGCATTTGGTATATCAGATCTAGACTAAACTGGTTCAAGTCATATCTTATCTCCCGTATTCAATGATAATCTATCTTCATAAGTGGGGCAATGTCAGACAGGGTACCACTTACCTTCAGTGTCCCTCAAGGCTCTGTTCTCGGCCCCTTACTTTTCTCCTTGTACAGTACACCACTCCACTAAGCGGTTTTCTGATCACAGCGGTCTGAAGCACCATCTTTACGCCGATGATACTCAATTCTATAAGATTTCCTTCGATAATTAATTCCTCTTCTTCCAGCTCTCGCACTGTTATCTGACGTCTTTAACCAAGTTCAGTCTTGAATGGCACTTGCTCTTAAATCATCCCAAAACCGACTTTCTCCTTTTTGGAACTTACAGCAACTGAATGACTTTAACTTTTTGAAATCTCTCCATCCATCCATCCGTGCATCTCTGTCATACAACACTAGAAGCTTTGGTGGAAGGGCGGTCGTGTGATAGGCCAGAAGCTTTAGTGGATGGGCGGTAGTGTGACCGACCAGAAGCTTTGATGGAAGGGCGGTCACATTAATAATAATAATATTAATAATAACCCGGCAGCCTTGATTGGCCAACCGCTTTGTCTATCTCGCATTTTCGGAGACGCGAGAAAAACTAGCTGTCTTTTTTAACGGCTTCCTATCACAATTCAACGCTTCAACGCTGTCGCTTTTCGCGGTACCTTTTCTCTGCCAGAGCCTGATGAGACGTAGCCGTTCCAAAAGCTGATTACTGTCTCCGGACAAATTTTTCACCACTGAGGGATTATACCTACTTCGGGTTAAAAATTATAGTAATAAATTATAATGATAATAACAATAATAGTAAACGACAATAAATAATCATAATGATAGTAATTAATAATGACAGGCATAATAATAATAACGACAAATTTATATTTCAAAAATAATAATAAGATTAATTATGCCCTAACTACACTGGACTAATTAACTACATCGGTATATGCGTTTGCCAAAGAGTCTCTATACATGAGGATCCCCGGTTCGAGTCCCGATCGTGGCTTATTTAAGAGATTTGAATCTCGGTAGCATACGATCCGTTCACGGGAACCTTAAATGTCGTGACATCCATTCAAAAGGAAGGCGGCGGTGAAGGATGAAAACTGAGCAGGGTCGAGGTAAAACCTATACATTCATCTACTGCCTGGTCTTCTGAATGGAGCGCAACCTATCCAGAATCAAGACCGGCTCACAAACAGTCTGCATGGGACTGCTGACCACTGATCCTAAAAAACACCAACCAGATCATCATTATGCGCAGGTTAAGACACAGAACTCACAACACTTGGGCGACTGGCTTCTGGCCTTTGCGAATCAGCGCTTGTGGCATAATGCGATGTGATGCTTGTGGCCCAAGGTTAACCTATAGAACCTTGTAAGACAATGCCAAGGTCGACGTCTACAGCCCTGGGCGGCAGGGAGCCATAAGATGTCATTAAACAATGGGAACTACTCAGTTATGTGATTAGGCTGTTCGAAATACAACTGGTTTTCCACTCGGTGTTAACATCGGCGGGAATTCCTCTTTATCTCTCCCTCTCTTTCCCGCAAGCGTTTGAAGACCGTATTATTCCCCATTAGTTCTGGAACATCGGGCAGAGAGCGCCTCTGATGAGTTTTATCTTGAAGTGGCGCTTTATAAGCTTCTGATTATAATTACAAAAATTACAATACAAAAACCAGGCTTAAATGAGACGCTACATTTGTGTGTGTGTGTGTGTGTGTGTGTGTGTGTGTGTGTGTGTGTGTGTGTGTGTGTGTGTGTGTGTGTGTAGGATCAAAGTAAAAATTCTAAAAATCCTACTTGCAACGGTCAATGTATAGATCACTGGTTGTCTAGTGTGCACTGGCCATGCACTGGGATTTATGCTTTTCGTCTCTTCTAAATACGAACAGCGGTTTATACTTAGTGCTGAATTCTAAACCGCACTTGATCGTCTAATGATGTTTTGTCCCAGTAGTGAAATAGACAGAAAAAGAATGTAGCGGAGGAGGGAAATGACGAGGTGACAAATAGGCTTTGGGATCGACGCTGCCGCAGTGGACAGCAGCGTCCGTGTAAGCCAAAACGGCTGTCGGATTATAAATAGAAGGTTCTTTCTGCTGAAAAGCATCTGAAGGTGTCGCAGACAATCAGTTACAACCGTGGAGTGCTCAGAAGCGTGACGAAAGAGACGTTGACATTCGACTTTTAGACCCAAGATCTCTCAAAGAACAGCAACAAGGTGTAAGAATATGCATAATCTTAAATATTTTGACTCAAAAATAACAAACTGTGATTATTATTTTTTACTCGCGGTACAAATATATTATTTTTTATTTCTGTTTTTTTAGTCCCGAGGTAGGCCTACATATGATCCCACAGGATTAAAAAATTAGGGGAGCATTACTATTATTTTTACCCAAGGTAGATATAATCCCTCAGGTGGTGAAAAAATTAGTCCGGAGACATTAATGAGCATCTGGAACGGTTACGTCTCATCCGTCTCTGGCAGAGAGAAGGTATACCGCGAAAAGCGACGGCGTTGAATCGTTGAATTATGCTTGAGAGCCGTTGAAAAAGATAGCTAGATTTTCTCGCGTCTCCGGAAGTGCGAGATAGACAACGTCCCAAATCAGAGACGTAGGATAAGCCGTTATTATTCATGGGGCCAGGATTTCAAAAGCCAAGGGGATAAAATCGTGTGAAACAAGGACTGAATTATATTTCACCTTCTTTCTGGCAGCTGCCATCTTCGCCGCTGCGCCGGCTGTTACTGCAGTTGCTGGTTGATAGGAGGCAGCTATAATAATAATACTAATACTACTACTAATAATAATAATACTACTAATAATAATAATAAAAATAACAATAATAATAATAATAGTAATAATAATAATAGTAATAATAATAATAAGCTCAAGAGTCAATACCAAGCAGAATTCCTGAAGTCAGTCTGCTCAGTGATCTATGATTAAATGGTAGATTATGAGTTGGCATGATGGAAATCATGCCTCTTGTTTCAAGTTATCTTCATTGTTTTTATGAATTACATGTAACTGTGTAGGTTGAAAATGGCGTTGTTTAAGCAT
Source organism: Norana najaformis (assembly GCA_964023275.1). Classification (NCBI taxonomy): domain Eukaryota; kingdom Metazoa; phylum Annelida; class Clitellata; order Crassiclitellata; family Hormogastridae; genus Norana; species Norana najaformis. The sequence goes on from OZ029921.1 coordinate 15,037,629, forward strand.
CGGTTGGCAGTTTCAGTGCTCTTCCTACTTACTGTTCCCACGAAAACCATATCTGGAGCATCACACAACGGCTATAGTGACGGTCTTGGAGCCCGAAATCAACCAGTTGGTCTATCTCCACTGGACGTAAGCATGATGTCATTATTAATTTGATAAAGTGTCGTGATTAAAACAGGTTGCGTTGTTGTAAAGGTATCGACCTTCATAAACGCAACACCTTGACGTTTATAATCTTATATTATATCTACTCTAATAGTGTCATTACAGAAGTGTGTTGATCCATATCTGGTTTTCACGAGTCTCTACTTTTCGTGACTGCCCGCTGGACACGCTGTCTAAGTGTTTGTCAGTTCACGCTCGCTGCAGCCCCTAACTGCGATTGGCCGACGCCGTGAGCCAATCACGTCACAACTGTATAATGTGAACCCGTTGCTAATAATCGGAATGCTTCAAGATTCATCTAGTTACTGTTACAACTTGCAATTATGTTTGTAGCTAAACATTTATATAGCGCCTTCCAGAGACTTCTTGAGGCCACAAGCCTTTACCTTTATCTTCGAGCAGAACTTTGTCGACGCTTCCAGAAAACCTATGCTATTGAACTTTCATGCTCCAAGCACCTTTTCCAGATTGGTTAATGTTCTCAGGCCACTAGACCATGACCAGACGTTGTCAAGGCACCGAAGTAGGTCAAGTTGCTCGACGCTGACTTAGAGCGTCGACAAAGCACTCCAAGCGCTCACAGCATGTAATCGCCCGAGTAAAATTACAAAGTTTGTGGCGGAATGGTCTGACGTCACATTCCCATATGGATTTCATAGGTCTATATCCTAGGCCCACATATGATGTTGCTCTTGAGGGCTGCGACGCATGGAGAATAGGCCTACATGGACCATCTGTCCATCTGACAGCTACATTTATAGGACCTACACTGGGTTCTTAGCTGGCCACCAGTGCCACAATGCGATCCTCTCTGGACCGAATGAAAGTGATTGTCTGGGATGCACAGTGGCCAAAATCCACCAGCGATGGAAGTGATCATGCAAAACCGCTAAAATTCAGAAACATAATCTAGCATTAGACTAAACTTAGAGAAGAGACCTCGAGTGACAAACTTTGAAAACAATTAACTACACTTAACAATAGCCCCAAAAAATACACGGGCCTGTAGAAACCTGGCAAGTCAATTGCTACAGTACTGAGTAACATGCAGGGAGTAATTCCCGGAGTATGCAACTACACTGTGTTAAGTGACAACCTTGGATAGAACTCCGTTGGTTGGGTTCTACTACATGCGCAAGGAGCCAACTTTTAGCCTTTTCCATCATTTAAGCATTATACTGAACTTGTTTTCGATAATAAACACTAACATCGATTAGGCTAGAACAGCTTTGAAATGTGTTTCGAGTGTGTTGACTATATTATGCAATTGAACGCTTCTAGTTCAGTTACCTAAGTACATAGATTTCCGACACTTCAGCTCATACTAATAGTAGCTTATATTAACGTGATTTCAGTCTATCTTACGTCGCATCTGTTTATATCAGCTAGATAGTTGCGTTTGCAGCGCCTTTTAGAGTTTCTCAAAGGACGCTATTTAGACGTCTTGATGCCTAGGGTCAAATGTAAATGTAAATGTAGGCCTAGGCGGTTTTATACAGTGACCGTATGGCCTCGACACTGATCATTTTTCAATGAATTAATCGGGTGAGATCCTTCATCACCAATGCCCGTTCGCATTTAATGTCCCCGACTACCCTGCATAGTTTTAGGTTTAATTTTGCGAAGCTAAGCAAAGGTGGCGGCTGCCGTATTAGACTCGTACAAAACTGAATAAATTTCAGCTAACTTTTTTTAGCCCTTCACAGCCACGTTCGTTGGGCTGATAGCTAGCTAACCGTCAGTTGCTACCAGTTGCACAATATGGGCCATCTATGGGCAACGAACTGGGGAAAGAGCCCTTACGTTCGATGCTCTAGAGAAATTGAAACTAAAAATGAATAACCGGCGGCGATTACAACCTACAGCGTCGTTAAACATTGCCTAAAATGTTTAATCTTTTGGGTAATAATAAGAAATCAATGAATTCGTCATTTTCCACCAATATACGAACAAAATGAAGTTACTCTGTTACTTCTGATGTGCTGCAGGATTCTTTGGTGGTACAACTCGGGACAGCCACAGAAGACCGAATGAAGAATGAAAGACTTCTTCCCAAAAGGACGTCATCAGATGGCCTGCGCACAGGACATCTACGCAAACGTGAGACCTGCCAACAGTACTGCATGTCTAGCTTAGCAATAACGCTATACAGCTGCTATTTTAGGCTCTCTGATCTAATTATACTATTTAGAAGACAACTTTGGTTTTTTAATATTACCCGTGACAGCCACGTTCGTCGGTCTCACACTGGGCCCACAGCTGACCACCCATTGCCATTAGTGGCACAATGAGCCTAGTGAACGTTCATCGGGCCCACTATGGGCCCAGTGGCTACGTGCGACATTGACTTTCAACGTTTGAATACTGAATCATCTTTAAAATGGGTTATTACAATTGTTAGTATGAGCTAAAATGTTAAGCTAATATAATTAGCATTTCCACTAGAATTACCATAAATCCAGAAACAAGTTCTATTTAAAAGCTGTCGATTTCTTATCAATTGGACATAGAAGACGAGTTATGGGATTGAAAGCGACAGGTGCTGAGCGTTGCATGGCCTTGGTAGGGCCTACCTCCCGTGGGTCCGAGCGAGAAACTGAAGGCCTTTGTATCTTTGCGTTGCTTATATGACTTTTACTGCGCCGTTATACGATGCATAATGCATCCGCAGTCCATAAGCATGCATAGTCCGATGAGACGAACAACCAAGATGGGCAGTTAACCCGTTTCAGCCTGCGCAGGTGGCGTCAAGCCTATCCTTAACTCACGATCAAAAATATATGCACGAGGAAGTGAATTTGAGACATCGCAAGTATGAGCCGTCGATTTATGCCTTGCCGTTAAGTATTGGTTAGTAGTGACGATCGATATACTTACAAGCATATGAGAGTAGGCCTAACAGTTCAAATAAACAATCAATTCAAACTAGACTCAGGTAGCCGTTGCAATCCTCTCAGCGATATCGCGTGCTTATAAAGTAGGTTTTGGTTGAATATAATTGTCTTTTCTGCTCTCTTTTCTGTTCTGTAGGACACTGTTGGGACGTCATAGATGTGTGTTGCCTTTTCAGTGCCTGCTAATCATCACCATCATCATCAACGAAGGAAGACAGTGACTTCGAGACAAGAAGGCGCTTGAACTTTAATCACGCTGTATACTTTAACTGCGCTATCAGTCGACCGAAATTCACTATGGGCTAGAATTACCATCTCATGCATTAATACATTGCCTAGTCGGGTTTCTTCGAAATTTGTTTTGTGTTATCCTCGTGTACGTGTATGTAGTGATAGCTACAACACAAGGCGTTGCATTTGCAATGGGTCATAAGTAAATTCAAAAGGAGCAATGGATAATCATAGGAGGCTGCATTTAAAAGAATATTTCGATATGTCCGATAGGCTTAAAGTCTGAAATTGTCTAGGCCTAAAGGAAAACCGATGGATGTATAGTGGGCATCGATAATCTCTCGCTGTTGTCAGCGATCGGGCTTCGAACCGTCGATTCGTCCAATTCGTAACTTAGTAATAACTCGAATAAAGACACAAAGTATTCGATTTCGATTATATATTAATTAAACGAACAGTTCAATCACAACGAAACTTCAATCGCAATAGTTTCTAAACGCACGAATCTATCAACGAAATTTGTAACTCAAACTTTCAACCTAGCACAGCTTTGTTACAAAATCTTCGCAATTCCTAATACTGCATTTGCCTCCGCCTATCGAGGCCCTTTCCCACCAAGACAGCAGGTCAGTTCAGACTGGTTTAGACCGGCCTCTCGCTATTGCACAGCCGCTGATTCTATTGGTCGTGATGCCGTCTGGAGGCTACTCCTGTCTCAGAGGGTGCCAGAGAAGATTGTTGGTCTAATGAAGAATTTGCACACGGACATGCTGGGTGCAGTCCCCATTGATGGTGTAAAATCTGACTGGTTTAGGGCGGATAGAAGAGTGCGACAGGGATGTAGAACGGCTCCAGAGCTTTTCTTGCGCCCAATGGATAAAATCATGGAAGAAACCGTGGAGCAAGGACAGTCAGGTGCATCTATATGGTCACTGATCTAGAGTATGCTGATGACGTGGCTCTCCTTGCCGAGATGCTTGAAATCCTGGTCATGTCTTTGGATATAATAGACCAGGAAGCACATAAATTCGGGCTTGAGATCAACTGGGCCAAAACAAAAATCCAGACTGCAATGGACCAATGCCCAATACCGGGCTATGTGCTGGTGGTGGAAAACCAGTTAGAGCTGGTTCGTGGGTTTTCCTACCTGTTTTTCTATGCTGAGGCTGGCGGCGGCAGTTGACTTCGGTTTCAGCGGTTCATAGCCATCGCTCGGGATTGCATGATCAGTCTACCACGAGAAATATGGAACACTAACAGCGGACTGGACACGAAACTCCACCCGTTCAACGCTTATATTCTGCTATTGCTCTTGTCTGGTCGCTTATCAAGGATCTGGGGAATAAGCTCGATGCCTTCCATCTGTGGTGCTTTAGGAAAACACTGCGCATTCACACCGCTTCTTCCTCTTATCTCTCTCTGCTCTCCAACCCCAAACACCCCCCGTAGCTGCCACGCTCTCTCCGTCTGACTTTTGGATTTTGACCTGGAACCGAACCCTTTTGCCTATCAATTTTGTTTTGACTGAGCGCCTGTGAATAAGCTGGTCCCTGCGGCGCGGCTTTCGCGGGGGCTGTAAAAATCTCGGAATTACGATTACGATTACGATTCACTACACAATGCAAGTCACCAACGTAGAGATATATCGCCTCACGATGCACATCCCAATGTCGGAGATGATTCAAACAAGGAGGCTACGGCGGTTTGGATGCGTCGCACGTTGCAAAGGTGGCCAAGGTGGCCAAGACCATGCCAAACCTTGCAAGCGATGACTTCCGGCCCTCCGAGAGGTTGAAAGAGACCTATGGACAAGAACAGTGGAAGCTGAGTCACTTGACCTGCACCCACTGAACTTCGGGTTACATACGGCCTGGAGACGACCCAGAATAGAGAGGGCTGGTTGTGCCTATAGTAGGCTGAGCAAGGGAGGAGCATGCCACTGATGATGATGACGACGGCGATGATCATAATGATGATGCTGATGATAAACCTATGACGGGTAGTCAATATGTTGTACATGAATTTGCATTACGAGTCCCATTTCATAAGAGCACTGTGTGCAGTTTTCTACACCATGTGCATTACCGTGCAATCCTGTCAACATTAATAAAGCATCAGTTTTGTCAGCCCTGCAACCACTTGAACATTCTTCTCAAATCCTAGGGCAGATCAATCTCTATTCCGGCAAGCCTCATCATCATTGCAGGCCCTATAGTTTTTGCAGTTTATCTTCCACAAAATTATACATTTTTGATATTATCCCATCAACTATGTCATTCAAAAAATTACACATGGCAGTACGTAGCTCCGTTACCTTGCATGCAGCACTAGTTAAGCTGACAGATCTGTATTTGCACGCGGCACTTCTATTTCCTTTTTGAACAATGCATCTGAGTGCATTTTCTCTCTAATCCCGCACGGATGCCCACGAGACCCTTAATTGGGACGGAGACGGATGTGACCCATGTCGTTTCGCCTTGAGACCACGACGTTCACCTAGTAGTCCGAGACGAGGCGGAGACCGACACCTAGGAACTCCGAGACAAGACCAATACTCCTGGCCTCCGAGACGAGCCCATTGCAAGACGAGACAGAGTCCGAGATGTCCCTGAAAGCGTATCCATATTTTATCATCAGCACTAGGCAGTGTTTACTGTTTTACTTTAGGGCAGCATAATTTTTGTGTTTCGAATATACTGATTTGATTTAAAACAGTGAAAGTCTGTTTCTTGGCAGAGGTGACAGTTCTGACACTGATCCTCTAAGTCTGTCATCAACATATAAGTCTGCAAATGTGTATTACCGATACGCTGAGCAGTCTCCAAAACTGAATGGTGAGCCTGCAAGTGGAATACAAGACAGCCAGATCATAAATATACCCCTACTGCTTGTGTCATTGATAATCTCCCCATCTCCCCATTGACGACTATGTGTCTTTTGTTTTGACTATTTGCAGTCAACGCCTTTACCCACTAAAAGTCCTTCGATATCAAGGAATGTCTTCCAATAAATTACAAAGCATTTTCCAAGCTCTTGTAGTGTCCAGGCTTACCTATGATCTTCCCTCCTGGGGTAGTTTCCTGTCAATAGAATTAATTGGGAGAATCGATTCATTTTTACGCCGCGCATTGCGTAGTGGCCTTTTGAATGGTGATAGTATAAAATTGGAAAATTATTGCGAGAAAATTGAACTGAAATTCTTTAAAAGCATCCAGGAGCCTAACCACTGTCTTCACCAGTTACATCCAGCTAAGCACTCTCACGGTTTCACCTTGCGGGAGAGGGGGTAATTTTGCATAATTTTGAATTGCCGAACTTTCACACATTGCTCCATAAAAAATCCTTTGTCGTTCGATCACTATATAAGTACAGCAAACTTTAATTTTTTTTCAATAGATCAATATATCAATTCTGCTAGGTTTTCCCAAAAGTTGTGGATCTGTATTCTGAACTAATTAACCATAATTTTTTATTAAGTTGTCATTCAGACCCTATTTTACATTGTTCATGACCTTTATTATATTGTTGTGTGTATTGTTGTTGTAAAATGTGGGCGTTTGACTCATGCTAATAAAAGAATACTTACTTACTTACTTACAAAAGCATAAGGTAGTTTCACAACTGATTTTATCTCCCTTCTTTCCAGTTCTTGTTTCCTGCATGTCCGTGACCTTCGCAGAATCAGCCTAAGGCTTGGCTTAAAAACCCTGTCTACCATCGCCACATCCATAGTTCATGCTAAACTGGACTACTTCATTTTATATTTCCTGATTATAGGCATCATTCAAAATAAATCGTCTGTAAACTATCCGGAATGCTATCGTTCGTGCTGTCACCAAAACAACCAAAAATAAATCCTCTGTGTCCCTCAACCTGGACTCTGCCTCCACCCACACCTTTGCTACTAATTCTCCTCTCCTCAACTTAGTGTTTTATTCGACCAAAATCTCAGCTTCTCTGATCACATCACCCATCTTTTCTGCTCTTGCTTCATACATATTCGTGACCTTCGCAGAATCCGCCATATGCTTGACTTCAAACCCGTATCTAACATCGCCACATCCATAGTTCATGTTAAACTAGACTACTGTAATTCATTTTTACCGAATAAGCTATAGACACCACCAAAAACCGCTTTCAAACTATCCAGAATGCTGTTGCTCATGCTGTCTCCAAAACCCTCAAACACCGTCGCATCACAGCTATTTTCAAATCATGGCTTACAATATCTGAACAAATAGGGAATAAAGTCCTATCAGTTATACAGTGTCTACAATACACTTCAATCCTCCCAAGCCTCCAATGGCTTATAGTCGAGGGCGAATTGGGTGGGACTTTCGGTTAGAGCAGAGAAAATATATTCAACTATTCGTCAACTTTACAGAATTAAAACAATACGAAATGTGGCTGCAGAATGCAATGACGTCTATAGTCCATAATATGCATGTGCGCTTGAAAGATAAAAATAAAGGCGACCTACAAACGCCACTTCTGTCTTTTGCCCTAACTGAGCGATAATCAAGCTTTCAGCGGCCGATCGCTATCCAATAATCTTTGCAGTAACTATTAGAGATCAGTGGTATAATGGTACCTTAACGTAATTTGTAGTCTTTGGAATTTCATTTAAGGACGAGAACGATTCATTTTCAGTTCAGTTGAGGAGAAATAGAATAAATTTAGGGCAAATTTAATTATATTCCGTGAAATTAGCATTTGTCCGTTTGAATGGCATCTAGTTCTTTGGGATCTCCTTAAACACCGACTGATGCCCTGAATTTGTGTTGGTATCCGTTATTATGGCGAATACAGATGACTGGAGAAGCGGATTTCAGCTGGAAGTGCGTTTGACAGGTACGCGAAGATACCCTGTTGTTGTTACTCGTTTTAATTGAAATTATCCTGTGATTGATATAAACAGATGTGAGGGCATTTTATATGTTAACTCGTAATCGCAAGATGCTTTCATGTGCTGGACGCATTGAATACCTGTGGATTACTAGCCACAGTGGTAAGAATTTCCTTAGCGAATTGTCAAATGATGGATTATAATTTTGATCGATGTTTGACAAAGATCACATAAAATTGATTTGCTTAGGTGCACCAGCTGACCCGAAACCATCGAAGCTTCAAGGGCTCTGACAAATGAGCTAAACTCAAGACTACTCAAAACAGGTTCAGATCTGCAAGGTTATTAAAACAGCAGAAAATTATTAGTTGCTGAACAAGAAATAAATATTGGCATGGATCAGCACTATATTTTTTGTAGAGAGTATTAACCTAGTGATTATCATATTAACAATTTATTAATAGAAAAATGGATTATCTAGTCTGATGCTGAATTCTGTAGCATCGTTTATGTCATACACAAGACTTCTATCAGTGGGCACTTCAGAAGAAACCCAAATACTGCAATAAACTGAGGAAGTAAATTAAATGGATGACATTTAAGTTTTGCATCCACCAGTATGATTTGTGAATGGTGTTATCTCTAGATGCCAACAAACCAAGTTTGTATTGTCCTAAGACTCAAATACTAATTTGATTTCCTAAAAGGTCGTGGATACCGTAACGCCCAACGTTAGCCTATACACAGGACCCGAATAACGCCTGCTACGCAATTGGTCAATGCATAGCACGTCCGCCTGGCATGACCGAATTGGTCGCAGATCCTCTCACGCCCGTATATAGTAAAGAGTAACACGTGTTGTAAGTTAGGAAAGGATTGCTACAAAAATGACCTAATTTGGACCCCTTTCTGATAAAATAACTGCATATTAATTACTGGATGTTGTTATGAGAACCTGCATAATTGCCTATCATGCAATTGCAAACTAACAAAAAACAGGGATTTATTAAAAAATTTCAGTCCAACAAACCCACAAATACATTTCTTTTTGGGAAATACAAATTTATTGCTTCATAGCCCATTTTAATGCGTTTTTTGTTGGCACAACGTGACCTTTGGTATTTGTAATTAAAATGCATGAAATAGCGATCAGAGTATGGAGTTACGACATTATTTTTATAAGGGAAATTGATTTGGAAAGCTAGCTAAACCTATGCAGCCTGATGGCCGCCATTTCAAAATCTAGAAATCCATCCGGAAGTGACCAAAATCACAGCGGAAGTGCAAAATTCACGTGACATGCTTTAGCCAATAGCATTACGGGCGTGAATGAAGTCTCCGAGTTTCCACTAACGTCCCGGGCATTAACGGAACCACTACGTTCTTAAAAAGTTGACAAAATCTTAAACTGTTACAGACTGTTGACCAGGATTGCCAAATGTGTACAAATTTATGAATATTCCATAAAAATTGGTCAGAATTGGATGTGTTTGTACAGTACAGTAGGTGTCTAAGGTCTTAATCCTATCTATCCTGGATTTAATCAGTGAATTCCAACAATTTTAGCATATTGTGTTTAAGGCTTTGCATTTGCAGATGGTTGTTCTGATAGGTTGTTTTTGTTGATTTTGTAGTTTTATGTGCCAAGAACTTAGTAAAGAAAGAATTTTTTCGTAAGTTTAAATTTGACATTATCATTCTTGTTTGTTTTATGTGGTATCTGCGTATTAAAGTACTTGCCAAAAATTAGTTATGTTCATTGTAAACCTATTATAATGTTATTCATTATTTAGCTCTGATAATGATACAAAAAGGACACGACTTTCAATTTTTGAACGAGAGACACTAGCATGTATCATAGTACATGTTTGTTTTCAATCATTCTCTCTTCAGTTAACGATAAGTGGCAGTGACTAACGATGACATACTTTTGTAATGAAGTATTTTCATGATCCATTGTGTTTTATGCTCATCTTCTGTGATAATGCATGTGCTACTTCTTTCTGCAATTAGCATAAGGTGTTGGTGTGACATTGGTGACTGGTTACTGTCACAGTAACATTGTTATGATACAGAATAGTGAGTGATAAATTAGGATGTGTGATAACTCTTGTAGGTGACTTAGTTTGTTTACTAAGTCACAAACTTAGTAGATAAGTTTGTGACTTTGGTTTTAACCCTTAACTGACGAGAGAAATTTTTCCGCCTAGGCCCTGACGACGAGCGATTTTTACCGGAAAACGCCTATTAATTAAATAGTTTTCAACTTGTCGTATCTCAGTCAGTTCTTGACCTACAGACATGAGGTTACCATCAATCTTTAGCATTTTATCTCCTCTTCCCATCCGTTCGTCTAGTTTTTGATACAAAAAATTTTGGGGTACCCAAAGTTGCCCCAAACCGTACCCCACCCCATGTTTAAAACATTTTTCATGTTCAGGCTCCTATGGAAAAACATTTTCAGTGACAACATATGTAGTGTCAGCACAAAAATCGTGCAGAAATCAATACCAGACAAAACCTCACAAGAATTTTGAAAATATTTTCATAAATGAAGGAGATACAGTATTTTTAGTATGTAAGATGAAGTCGTACAATTTGAAGGAAATATAAGAAAACACCTGAAAAGTAAGAAATGTCTAACTTATCAGATCTTGGTCACTCTTTGACACACAGACTTGAGGTTAATATCATTCTTTAGCATTTTATTTCCTCTTTCAAACCATCTTTCCAGTTTTTGAGAAAAAATTTTTGTAGGTACCTATAGTTGCCCCAAACTGTACCCACCCCATTTGAAAACTTTTTTCATGTTCAAACTCCTATAGAAAACATTTTCAGTGACAATTCATGTAGTGTCAGCACATGAATTGTGCAGCAATTAATATCAGACAAAACCTCCAAAAAAGTTTGAAAATATTTTCATAAATGAAGAAGATATAATATTTTTAGTATGCAGACAGTAGTCGTACCAGAGGAGTAACAAGAAATGCCTAAAAAGTAAGAAATGTTTAACTTATCAGATCTTGGTAATTTTTGGCATACAGACTTGAGGTTAACATCATTCTTTAGCTTTTTATCTACACTTTCAATCCTTCTGTCCAGTTTTTGATAGAAAAATTTTGGGGCACTCATGTTGCCTACTCACCCTATCACCTCCCAAACACATACATAGTAATACAACCACGACATCAAAAACACTGCAGCATGCACACCAACAGGACAACAGTAACATTACAACAAGCCAGGCACACAGAGAGGCAAACACACTGACGTTTGTTTCCTTTTCAAATATTTGGTAGCTCTCAAAAGGGCCATTTTTATGAATGCCTGAGTGCACTGGATGGTCACCTTGAAGATGGATGAAGCCTCCTGAATCGACTCCTCTTTCTCAATAGACTGCACTGAACAGTTCTAAGAGGACAATTTAGAATGGAAATTTTAACATTGTATCAATGTGCTATATTGCTTACCTTCCTTACACTCTACAGAACCACTATCTGATTTTGCTCATTGCAAATGTGGAAGCATAAAACTTTGCACAAAGCAACTTTACATGCTTCACATTCATATTGAGCTTTCTTGGGGCAGCCTTTGGGATTCTTGATCTTGTTCTCAAAAACATAAGATGCTAGAGGAGAAGTAGGTTTCCATTTTATTCTGTGGGGTTTACCTGCCTTCTGTGCATTTGACCTACTCTGCCCACCATGCAGCCCTGGTCTGTTCAACTAGCACATCAAAAAAGCTTATCCAAAAGCAGTTAGAAAAATTTCAAAAATGGTGCATCAGGGGCTGGTCCGCCACAGACACTTGTAAATGGAACAGTTAGGGGTCAAATGGGAAAATCTGCTACTGGTTCAGTCCTGTCTATCTCTCCCAAGTCATCCGCCTGACCCAGTTTCACGGTTCACTAGCATGTATGCGTAGCCGTCTAATTCGGAGTTGATGTCAGAATGTACTTTAGCCAAAGCCACTTTATCTTCTTCACTTGTAGCAAAAGACAGGTTTTTATTGTCATATGAGTCAAAACTGTCATCATCTGATGCAAATTCATCAAGAATTTGCCGAATTTCGTCGTCAGTAACGATACAACAACAACACGCCGCCATTTTGGGTTATTTAAATTCGCGATTTAAATGTCCGATTTGATTGGTCGATTTTCATGTTTATAACCGAATTCTAAAAATATCTTCCACTTATTTCTGTACTTAATTATAATATCTTGGCCTAATTGATGTAAGGTTTCAAAAATATAACGTCTGCGATAGGCTGAGAGTGGTCTAGATAATAGTACATGCCCACTACCAATTACTACCATCTCGTCGTGACACCTACACTACCAATCACTACCTTCTCGTCTGTATTGGGTTAAGTCACAAACACTTTTGCTTATAATAAGACAGCAATGTAGCTTTTCAAAGTAACTGGACAAAATCATCTGATAACAGGCTACTGTGCAAGTTGCTTCACATCCTTGTCTTTGAGCTTTCTAGCCATTTACGTTAAACTTACACTATTCTATTTCAGTGCGGCCCTCTTAACCAGTGGCAGTGACTTTGGATCCTAACAATCGCTTGTAAATGTATAAATTGCTTTATATGTGATACTGGTAGAACATGATGTTTGTTACAACAATTAATTAGCTGAAGCTTCCACCAGGTTTACATAACTGTATATCTCCGTACATACATATTTTCATTTATAAAACCAGTCTTCACTATCATGATAAGGATGTCCTATGGTGTACCATATTTTCACACATATAATCCACACAAGGATATCATCCGTACATGCACATAACCCGCAAAAATTAAGAAAATGTAAGTAATTTGGTATAACCTACGCCCGTATATACCTCACAGGCCTGCACAGACCATAGAGGAATAGTTCACAAGTGCTAACCCATATCTTTAATTGAATCGAAATGTGGAATAAAATAGCAATGATTTAAATGCTACAGGAGTGTTAATTTGTTTAAGCCTAGACTCGAGTTGCTTCAGGTCATAACAAGAACATCTCCAAAAATGAGATTGCATAAGGTGCAGTTGCCGATGCGTTTGTGTTTGAAGCTCATTTCTAATCACGACATGATTTACTTTAACTGCGTTCTCTTAAAATTGGATGGAAATGTGGATGTTTTTATCGTCTGTCAGTAATGTAGCAATGTTTTAGATGCTATGAGAATGTTCTTTGTTTAAGTCTATATTTTATTTGCTTCAAGTGGCAAAAAAAATGTCTGGAAATTTTGCATCTGGTGCAGTCACATACAGAACTGTTTTTGTAGTGCATATCTAATTGTGACATGATTCATTTTTACTACATTCTCATTAAATTAGATGGAAATGCAGATTTTAAACCTTTCTTTCAGTAGCACAGCAAAGTGTTAGATGCTAACACATATCTAATCATTGTGTCTTTAACCAAAGGGTTAGTAACGGAATTTGGCCTTAATATAACATGTGACTTAATACAGTTTGTGCAGCTGTGAGCCTAATATGCAGCTCCATTAATTGGACACAAAAATTAATACTCATGGTCATTGGTCATACTGAAAACAGCACATTTCGGCTGATTTAGTAAGCGGCAAGTGATCCCTTTTCTTTGCCACAGTCACTTGCTAAGATTAAGAGTTTACAAGGTTTCAGATATTCATGCATTAACAGTAGAATTAATTTGCCTAATAGTTCACAAGTGTATTCTATACAAAGATAATAATATCTTTGGTTATGTTTAGATTCCTTGGGCAGTATGAAATCAAATCCAGTAGCAATGCAGCACCCAAGAAAATTAACCAATCTTTTATTCATAAAGTGCAAAAATTTATTAAGTGAAAACAAATTTGGTCTTTAGGAGTCACTTCTAATTTTGTCGCATGTCACAAATTTGTCTATGGTGTTCAGCAACTTAACACTGCTGTGGGTATGGTTGGGCAAATACAGTAAGCTTGTGGCGACCACCTGTTTAAAATAAACTGGCATAACCCACACACTGGCATTTGCAGAGGGGCACAGGGTTTGTAAAATCTGATATAACCTGCTGGACATGTGCATGAAGATATGGTCATATATCAGTACCTTTTCCGATGTTGATGTTTGAAAGTAAGATGGAGCTGTCTAGTGCTAAAAGGCTTTTGACTCATGCTGTCCATTTCTGCAACTTCTGACACATCAATTTCTTTGGTGCACTTGAATTGCTTACCCTTGTTGTTTGAATAACTAGTTTTTAATTTTTTCGTTATGTTGAGTTCATGCAGTTACTGGGAGCAAATGAATATATACTGCTCAGATTGTTACCTAGTCTAATCAAATGAGACGACTTATCTATGTTTGTTATCACAGTCAACAAGGTAGCATTCAGTGGTCTTTTCAAAGTGAAACCAGTCTGTAATCATAATCTACTGGACAGGTCGAGTCATGGTTGGTCAGAGAGAATGAAGGCAGGTTACAGTGCATATGCAAATTGGAATAGATTATACTGGATTTCAGATTAGATTGAAGTCAGAAAACTTACGAAGCAAGGGAAGGGGGCAGCGAGTTCCAAAGCTGCAGATCAACCACTAAGAAAATACAGGGTTTAGTACTGTCTAGGTTTTGGGATATAATAAAGGTCCAAGTGTCAACGACAAAACATAAGGTTTGTTAGGCTGGAGGGTAGGCATCTAATGGAGCTGGTTGAGGCACAGTACCTTGTAACTGTGAGACAGAGTTGGAGCTGGACTCTGCATTCAACAGGTAGCCTTTGCGGAGATTGCTATGCAAGCGTATTGTCTGCATAAAGCATAATGTGATCTAATTAGAATGCTAAGAATGTCATATACACAAATTATCTGTTGCTAAAGAGACAATCAGTGTGTTAGTTCACAACCAGTGTACCCTTTAAGGTGGTAATGTACAGAAATGTTTCATTTCATTTATTGCTTTACAGTAGGCCACAGTCACTGCACTTAGTTACAAGCCAGTTTTTAAGGTTTCACCGTTAAAGAATGTACCTGGTTGCTTGTTAGTAAAGCTCTGTGTATTTAGACATAAGTTTGAGAGTTGTGGGATGTCAATTAAGGATTTCTGTATAAGGTAAGTTATGATGAATATGAATCCATATGAAACTAATCTAATAGGATGTGTTACACAGACTGTCAGAATTTATGCTAGTTGGTTTTGAGAGAAGCCTAAGTGATTTACCAAACAAAGAATCATGTTACACATAGTCATCATTTACGTAAAAGAACAAACCAAAACAACGTAGCATGGTTTAATATTCAAGTTACTGTCTTGATGTGCAACACAATGTGCATTTCTGTGGACATGTATAATTCTGTGAACAAGTGATGATGCCAGAGACATCTCTTGGGTTTGAAGGTCAAACTGGTTGTTGACCAAATCCTTTTAGATGGTGCGTTTGTTGCTGTTATGGCCGGAATTGTTCAGGTGAGCAAGCAGCGTCCAGGACAAGTTTTTTCTGCATAGTCTACCAGGTCAAAATACCGTCAGTCACAACTACCATATGTACAAGTGTTGCATATAAACTCTTGGCTTTCTGGCCAGCCAGGGTATACCTTTGCCCTACACTGAGTGGGATGATTTACATTTGTCCTACTGGATCCCCACGCTGTCACAAGGGTTGTGATGATTAAGCCTTTCTGGTTTCAGGTCCCAGATTAAATAATGCTTCTCACTGGTGGATAGTTTCACAGAGCACGTGTTGATCTTCAGCTTTAACTGATCATTAACTGAAACTAATCTTTTTCTTGATGCAGATTGTCTGCAGGCTTTCTCCCCACTCAACAGAATGTCCAGCTAGACCAGTGTTGGTTTTGCTTAGCCGACTGACATCTGTTGCATCACTCTAGTGGTATTATAGAAAATTAACAATCCTGTAGCATTTAAAACATTGCTGTTTTACTGAGACAAAGGTTGAAAAATCCACATTTCCATCCAGTTTAATGAGGTTGTAGCAAAAATAAATTGCACATACCGGTTCAAACATTTTCAGACATGGATTAGCGCTTGCAAACTGTTACTCTGTGGTCGTTGTTGGCCGGCGGGGTGATCTAGTTGTGCAGGCCATACCGAACTTTTTTACGTTTTCCTAATTTCTGCAGGTTATATGCGTGTGCTGGTTATGTGTGACATTATGGTACATATATCCTGGTTGCACACAAAACACACATTATGCATAGATGCTACATTAGTTCAAGAGTTGAGTGGACACTGGTGAGCCGGATGCACTGGGTAATCCAATCTTGTGCCAGCTAGTGGCTTTTAGGGTGTGCTTCAAGCTCCAACAGAGGTATTTGAGAAAGGGGCCAGGTGCCAGCAATTTTAATGAATTTTATGAGTAGTTTTGAGCGATGGACTTTTGTAGGTAAGGGCACATCCAACTGATTTAAAGCATTTGATTTGAATTTATGTAGCAGTTTGATCTGTGCAGTTTTGATTCACAATGAATAACATGTAAGGTAGTATAATTGTAAATTCTATAGCATTTAATTTAATTTATTCTAAAAATGCATTATGGAAAGAATTGTGTGTTATTCCATGTGCAGTGCTTGGAAATCTTACATTACAGTACTTTTTATACTTACTAATGTGTATGTATAATCAACTTTGGAGTTTTCAGTACATTTAATGAATTGAATTAGAAATTATTGTCCCCTATGCAAGCACTGAATTTGCAGTACACTTTTATTCTATTTTTAAAGGGAAATCTTCGGACTTGGGAGGTATCATGTACCCAACCATGTTATATAATGTCTGTTATAATGAAACATTGTGTAAGGAGGATCTGATGTTAGGGTCTGTGCTCAGGGTACAGTGTATGTGTGTTAACTATGTTTACATGTAAACTATATATATTATTTATTGAATGAACATATGTATAAAGTGTATGTTCATGTATTAGTTTTAGGTTTAGAGTGCAACTTTTTTGCTTGACCTTCTGAACCTGTTTTTGTTGCTAGAAATAGGGGTACATTCACCTGTTACCTGGTCAGTGTTGTGTCTATAATTAAGGTGATCTTGTAGTGGTAAAGCTGCACAGACTTCACCTTCCTGGCCTCTTGTGTGTTTGTTATGGCTGGTTTAAGTGATTTACCTTCCTGCTTTCCTTTGTTGTTCTGTTTCTGTGCACCTTGACATTGACCACAGTTACAGTTACCAGTTACAGCACTGGCCCATGAAGACAACAGCCTAATGACAGACATACCTGTTGCACCTGTAATATGCTGCAGAGGGAATCAGAGGCTTGTCCGTCTTGTCTGTCTTTCTGATGGACAGATTGACCCCACTGACTGACTGAAATGAACACCAATCAACCTGAAGCCAGACTTGACCCTGATACAGTGTATAACTTGTGGCCTGATGAGCTTTTTTCATAGAATTCTAAATATTTTCATCTCCTGGGCTTTGTAGGGGGTGTTTTTTCTTTTTCAGTTATATGAGTGAAGAGACTTCGGATGTTAGGAAAAAACATTAAGTTATAACTGTTATCTGTCTGTTTGTTGTTTATCTATTTAATTTAGTGAACATTTTGACACCTAACATATGTTTTAGGCAAGTTTGTTTCAAGAATGCTGGCTGTCGGATTTTGGGTTCATTGTTAATGGGTTAGTGTGCGTGGATTAATGCCATATGGGCTGTTTTGCTAAGTTCATGCACCATATTGCCTTATGGCAAAAGTTTTTGTCTCAGCTGAGTTGTCTTCCAATATTGACAGAGATGATTCTTCTTAGTATCTTACATCAGTGATAGGTTGGGATTCAGAAGAAGGCAGGTAAAATAGCATCCATTTTAGAATTATCAGCTGCTGTCATCTGTGTTAGATGTTATGTTGTTCTTGGACATCAAAGGTCAGGTCATGTCATCTTAGCCCAATATCAGAATCTAATATCAAACGTAGGCTGCCTTTTGCTTTTTGTCTAATGCTTTAATATTCATTAACTGGCATGTGATTATCTCATATGTAATGGTGGATTATCCATTTTAAACGTATGATCAGATTATTAGTTATCACTGTTCCATTACATAACCACTTTAAGCATCTTCTAATTCTTATGTTCATGTTGTTCAAAAATCTTGAGGATTTTTGACTTGACAAGACTTTCAGAATATTTCCAGTACAGTTTTTGCTTATCAGATTACTATACTTATTTAATAACCCTCAGCACAGTCTGTATTCATTTTCGTACAACTATTGAGGACAGTTCGCTAGACTTTAGAGATCTATTGATTGTTATATCACCTTGGAAACTATGGAGGTCTAGTCCTGCAGCAGTGGTGGCCAGACCTTTAAAATAATTTGGCTTTTACTTTACCCTTTCTACATTTACAAAAGAAGAGTCAGGAACAGCCCTTAAGCTACCCAGAAGCTGGCATCAGTCATTCTCAGCAACAGTAGGGTGAACTACAAGCTGCTCTCTTTTCCTTGCCTTCCTGTTGTCTGTGGAATGTAAGTTTTTAGTTCTTGTCATCAAATTTATACGATGCCTTTTCAACATTACAAAACACAGTTGAACAGAAGCACTTTCAGACTAAAGGTAAAGAAAGGTTTTAGGCAACCTGTTCCAGAATGTGGAACCGACCACTGCAAAGCTTCTGTGTTGCATTGTGGATGCATGGCTGGGGGGGAGCAACTCTGTCATCCTTTCAGCAGAGCAAAGGTATCTGTAGCCAGGAATGGATGAAACCGAGACACACAAATCTCTGAGATAGGATGGAGCACAGCATGTGGTTTCCTTTTTGCCTGTTTTAGTCTAAGAACTTCTGTAGTGTCATCACCTTGATGACATTATTCAATCCTTGGTGGCTTCAAAGGGTCTGTTCAAAACTGTAAACCTAGTTGGTAGATCTGTTGCTTTGTCAACAGGTCACTCTAATAAAAATATAATTAGACAGAACTTTTAAAATTTCTTAATGTTTAGGCAGGAATCAAATGCCCTGTTGTTGGGTTAAACTTTTTCGGTTTAACTTAAGCAAAGGGTGTAACAACCCCATGGCCGCCACACCTCTCAAGACATCCAGTATATTATTAGAGAGAGGGTTTAATACATGGGTCTCAAGGGAATGCAAGGGCCACAGAAGGGTTTGAACATTGAGGGCCAAGTCACAATGAAATGTAAAAGCATGTAAATTAACTGAAAATGAAGAGCAAAATATGAGTTATTTACATGATTTTTTTATGTAAAATGCAGTGATTGCTATGGAGACCACTTGGAGATAAACTGAGGCTACTAAGTTTGGCCTTTGGAAGACCAACCACCCCCAGCTGTTTCTGAGCACACTTCAGTTGCTCCAAGCGCAAGGACACTCGTTTATTTGAGTGCAGTTCTTCCTTTTCAGTACAGTTCTGAAACTCAAGAAAATTTCTCTACCTGTCCTTTACTTACGTTATGAAGCAGGATCAAACCAGTAACTCTTGCATAACATGTACGTAGTAGTCCACTGCTCAGACATACAATGCCAGTTGTGGTGTGTTGGTGGTGTCCAGCTGTTATCAGTCACTGTTGAAAATGCTTCTTGATTTTAGCTAATTTTAACCCATTGTTATGTCTGCATGTTGGCTGCTGATTCAGAAATTATATTTGGAATTGTTCTGGATAATAAACTTGAACCTTCAGTTGAACCCTTTTTCTTTCAGGGCACAAAAAGTTTCTTATTGTCAACATTAATTCTTTATTGAAAGGACATGATATTATAATTTTGCGATCTTTACACTGAGCACATGACTGACCCTTTTTAATCTGGACTAACTGTATTGATTGGAGTGAAGACTCGTCACTGCTTGTCAAATAATGACATCAGTTGACTTTCTCTTCATGAATTTTGCCACTGACTGCATCATATTCACCTGACTGAAACTTATATAATGCTGAAAACACTGAAACAATGATTTCTTGCCAAAATTATTAGTAAACATATTAAAATAATTAAAATAATAATTAATTATAATTATTTATAATAAAAAATTTAAAATGCTGCAAAAGCATCATGGGCCAAACAGATTGGACCTTGGGCCACTTGTGGCTTGCAGGACCAAGAGTTTTAGACCACTGGTTTAATATGTGGGTAACAGTAATATCATACCTTACCTTGCCAACTAGAGCTTTTTGCTTGGTATTCAATAACTCATTTGTGTCATTTTATGCTTGAAATTTGTAAACGTTATCATGCATCTCAGCTTCAGGTGTAACACCCTTGGGTCACCTTAAACTGGAATGGTTTTCCAAAATGTTCTCTATGCAAGTAAAGACTTCTTGCAGGCTATTTTAAAAATTAACCTGCACTGCCTGCTGTTGTAAATACACCGTAGAAGTACTTTGACTCCCATGTTTGTTGCTGGAGTTGTTTACATAGTGTGAATCCACCCTTCTCTGTCTAAACAAACACTGATCTGTAAATTTTAATCCTAAGAAGAATAATGGCTTATACTTTTTATTCTTGCCTGTTTACTGGCTTCTGTTATGGCCACAGCATAAGTCCTGTATGTTTCTGAGGATAAAGTTTCTTTAATAATTACATACACTAGTGATTTAAGACCACTGCCTTCATTAATATATATATATGATGATGATGGTGATGATGAGTTTTCTGCCCGAAGGCAGGTCCATTGGCTATATATATACCTATATATATATATATGTATATATGTGTACAGATTGTAATTGTAAACAGACATTTGTATAGCACCTTTTCAAGAGAACTACTCAGAGGCATTCTCTGCACCAGCCTTAACGTTGCTAAATGTCAATAAGAACAGAACATTCATCCATTAGTAAACAATGCTCAGATAAAGTCTAGAAGAGTCACCAGTGGCAAGCTCGCACACACGCATTATACCCAAATTCGCATTATATCAGTGCATGTTATAGCGAGGGTCCAGTGTATTCTTGCTGTCAAACAGTGCAATAAATCTCACTGTTTGAGTTTACTTAGATGTAGAAGCCTCTGGAAAATATTTTGCTTGTAAAATGTTAAATTAATGATTTTGATCCTGGAAAGCTCATTTTTTGGGTCAGGGAGAGCAAATTGAGTGAACAAAACAGGATTTTGCCTTCCGTTTGCTTTGTTTTTGTGTGCCTCATCTGCATGATCTTTCAGCCTCTAGATCACCCATCTAAGGATTTTCCATAGAGGTGTGTAAAGAAGTATATGGCCTTTATCTTACTACCGCTAATCTTCTTTTGGAACAAATGAAAGCAGAAATTGCTGACAAGTTTGATATAGTAGACTGGTTTGTGAGCTAAGTGCACAGTTCAGCTAAGTAGCCTGTGGCTTGACCATGGGCTGCTTAACTAAATTGGACCCCTGCTGGAAGGGGCAATGAGTGCTGTTTAGAATGAATTAATTGGTGACTGAAGGCCTTGGAAGAAAGTAAACATCAAGGCAAGCTGCAGCAAATCAAAACCTATAGTCACTGAGGACGAGATTTTAGTGAGCCTTCCTTTTAACTGTAATTATGTACATACTTACTTGACTGGATTTGATTTAAACTGACTAGTGGTTGTAGTTTGTTAAAGATTAGTTAAGAATGACTAGATTTTGGCTTAATCTTAGCCAGCCAGCTATAGAGTAAGTAGGACTTTAATATTACTAATGGCCAGCTTAGGTGGTTAATTAGATTTAGTTAGCTTAGATGGGGATTTGCACTGTCTTGACCAAGCGTTTTCTCTACAAATCAGATGTCTAATGGAAATATTATGAAAGATGAATTGGCCGAATTGATTGTCACCATAGATTTTGCAGCGTCTTCGCTGAGTGTAGTGTTTACGTCACGATTTGGGCAGACAATCTGCGAGATGTAGGTGTATTTAAGCGAGAGAACATTAAAAATTGACAGTCTTGTGTTGCCCACGGGAGAGGATAAAGCCTTGTCGATTGCCTTCGCATTTCTAAAGTGAAAGTTAAGTTTTGGTGATTTAAACATAACTAATTACTGTGAAACTTGCAATTAGTTGAGTCATAATTTCGGCAGGTGTAGCTGGAAAACTCACTGATGATAAGGTAGCTGATTCGGTCGTTAAGCGAACTGTGAGAAGAAATCCATAGCCAAAACGTGGCTGAAGGTACTTTGAACGTTTATCACAACACAGAGTTGTTGAACTAAATCCATTTAACTTGTCAAGAGATAAGTTGTTGTTTTCAGAGGAACTATCACTGAAACAAGCTAGAGATAGGTGAACCGATCATCATAAATTACTTCAAAGAAATCGCAAATCAATCATGATATTCTGAGTGTGAATCAACATCTGCTGTTGAAAGAACAGAGTGCATGGTCACACATCAGAAACCAAACTGTTAATATCAGTTCATCTAGTGGACTGGAAGAGGAGTCAAGTTCCAAAGATTTTCTTCAAGCGGGAGGGAAGTCAAGAAATTTTTTCTAATTTAAGTAATTAGCTGGCCATAGATAGCAAATATTAGACATTTTGGAGCTGCATTATTGTAATGGTTTCTTGTGGGCAATAACATTATAATATTTTATCAAAACTTTATTCATTGACTATCAATAAACAAGCCAAGACATTAGAATAGTCAAGTGAATGGACAATTGTTTGTGTAAGGTTTAATCAGCATGAGATCGATGTTGTAACACGGCGCTGCTCAAGTGTTTGTTGGTATTCATATAGCACCATTGCATCACATTTTATGCAAAGTAAGGTAAAGTTTAAAGAAGCACAACAGAGATCAAAGAAATGAATTGCAATTTTTCAGAAAAGACAAGAAATATATTTTGTACCTGTGTATGCTACATTAAGGGTTGCATATGTATCATGCTTGCGTGCACCCATGTATGTGTATATATATATATATACATATAAGAAAAGAATGGAATGCAAACCCTCTACAGCTTCTTCACTGCTAGTGAAAGCCATATGCTGAGGGGCTGTTCAATTTATGAGTTCTCAGATGAAAAGGTCAGAGGTACTGTCTATATAAAATACCCAAGACCAGGATTCTAAATACACCCAAACCTTTTTAAACATTCGTGTATGTTTCTATGTGTGTATCTGGACTACAGCACCTGTCAAGTACATTTGCACTGCCTGCATGACTATCTAACTGATCTTAATTAACAACTGCATTTCAAGGCTGTTTTGAAAATGTTTGCTAAACGAAGTCAAATGCAACAGTACATATAATAAAATAGAAAACTGTTCCAGGAGGAAGGTCCAACATAGGAGATGGCATAAAGGGCTTGAGTTGAGCGTTACCACTTTTCCCTGCAAGTCTAACAGTCCATATACCCACAGGCCAGACCAGAAGACCCATAGTTGATGGGGAGACCATTGATATCTGGCAGATATCACAAAGAGCCCTGCTATGGTGAAATGGTATATTAACATGGATGGCAAGGTAAGATCAAAAATCTAATCTGTTCAAAGAGCAGCTAGAGCTCAGGGTGGGATGGGTGCATCTCATGC
The DNA here is from genome assembly GCA_964023275.1 of Norana najaformis. NCBI lineage: Eukaryota > Metazoa > Annelida > Clitellata > Crassiclitellata > Hormogastridae > Norana > Norana najaformis. The sequence continues at coordinate 15,061,174 of OZ029921.1, forward strand.
GTCTAGATTCTTTCAAATGGCTATTTTACATATGCTGCTCACTTTCTTCTATTCTTATTCTCTCTTGCTGCTCCAATTTCTTTTCCATAATCAGTAATTATTGTGGACATCAGCCCGTCAGCATGCAGGGTGTTGCCAGCCAATTACACCACCCATACCATGTGAACATCTCCAGTACTCCGGTCGATTTTCAAGGACATGATGAGTTGAGCATTACCACCTTTCCCTGCCAACCGTCTCAGGGCTGGCTTGTGAACCCACATAACAGAGCGAATGCTCAGCCAGTGATCAGGGTGCAGGTCACTACTGCTGGCATTACCACAAGCTGTGCTATATAACAACCGAATTATTCATCACACTTCATTGTCTGTGCTACAGAAGAATGTGCTGTGTGCAGAGTTACATTTTATCAGGGTTCAAGTGTACTTAAATTTTTTATTAAGTTAAAATTGCTCTGAATATAGAGTAACATATTTGGCCTCAGGGTTCGCACAGACGCTATCTCCTCTTTCCAGTCATGAAAGGCAGCTAGGAGAAGGAAGTTGGCTGCACGAAGTAAGGCACCCAGCTGTAAAATTACCCCATTACTATCTTAATTTCCTTAGGGTAGCAACAGATTGGTCCAGGTGAACCTATCAAAACTGTTAACCCATTTTATCAGACTGACAGTCATCATCAGTCATCAGTTTATAGTTTTTCTTTCAATGCTGGTCTAAACTGGTTTACCTAGGCATCTGCTTGGGTTGTGCTTTGTAAAAAATGTTCTGGTTATAATTAAATTCATGATTGGGGTGGTTGATAGTGTGAAATATGTTATGAATCATGATTGAGAATAAAGAAGGTTTTTATGTGCTTAAGTAGCGAAAGTTGGACTTTGACCATGTGAGTTTATTTGCCATTCATTCTGAGTCATCAGTGGGATGTCGAATTTGGTAGCTAACTGGAGAGCCTAATCAAATTTAAATGTATCACTACTAATCAATAATGGGGCTAGTTTCATAGACTATTCCAGGATTCATATTACGTTGGATCATTTGCTATCTGTACTAAAGTCAGTCTTGTGGAATTTTCTGGAAGGTATGTCCTGTAAAACTATGCCATTCTTGGTGAAACGTCCTTGGTCTACTAGCCTCAGCAGTACCAGTTGGTATTCCCTTTTAGAGGACCTACCCTTGCCACATCTCAAGATTCCTGTGGCAGAGGTTTGTGGTGGATGTACTTCTTGAGGGCTGTGACTGTGTGCTACTTCCTGAAATTGGTTGTTCTCTTTCACCTGCAACTGTTTCCCATCTCTCTGTTTCATGTTCAGTGTCATTTGATGATGATGATGACGACAACGATGATGATACAGTGACACAAGTTGTTTAGCAGCGATGGATGTGAATGAACATCATAATAGATCTGAGTTTTTTCACTGAATTTTTAAAGTATCTTTATGATTGATAATAATTTGATTATCTTGTGGCTGTGATATGAAGTATCTGGGTTTTAGTTCAGTAGCATCTATAGGAATGTTTTTTGTGGGTTAGCATACACACTGAAGTTTGTAGTTTTCCATGTGCCTGAAAAGAATAGGTAAGGCATTAATTCCCTTTTCCTTGATCCTCGGCTGGTGTGGGACAGATACCAAGCAGACTGACTTTCAGTACCAGCAGAAACTGGTACTGAATTGCACTGCTAGATTAACAGAAGCTAACATGAGTAAACCAATTGCCCAAGGTCATTACACATTGAGGGTGTTCAGACTCAGACAGGCGATGGTTGAATCACAGGTGATGTTGTTGAATAACTGCATAAGCCTGCAACTGACTTTACCATGGCCTTACACATACTGTACCTATGCTTTCTTGCAATTGCATCTTGAATGTGGTGAGTCAGTGAAAGGGAAGCAGTGATGATTTCAGCTATAGTGGATTAGTAGTAAAGATTGTTGAAGAATCCCATAGCTCACTTATAGTGTGGAGAATTCACCCATTCTTAGGATTTGCACTGTCCTTTTTTTATGAGACTCAGTTTTAAGGAGTTAAGTGTTGGGCGTGTTATAGTGAAACCTGTCGTATTTTCTGGCTTGTTCCAGTACCAAGGTGAACTGCTATAAATTTAGTCTTAGTTTTCATTAACAGTATTAAGGAGTTTGTTTGTGCAACCATTATATTCTAACCCCCGTTACTTGCTTACTTACTTAACTTAATATATTGTAGCGTAAAGAGATGCCATAAAGAAAATACTTTTGAGAAGACATTGAATAAGTCCTATATAATCTTGTGTTAAATTATATTACCAGATTGGGAAATAATTAAACAGTAAACTATGTTAAAGCATGCACCAGCAGAGCATGGATTTGGTTACAGAATAGATAAATGCTGCAAATCCAAGGATCTCCACTTAAGTCTCTACCCAGTGGTGGATATAGAGGGCCAATCCATTTGATTTTTTTGAACAAAATAAAAATGGAAGACTGAGAAAGGGAAACTACTGGGAAACTAAGGAAAAAGGGTAACCAAAATTCTGGGAACTACAAAAAGGGCATCAAAAATGTACGGACTTGCAAGAAAAGGTCATGAGAAATCCAGAGAAACTAAATGAAAAAGTCATGTAAATCGAAGAAAATGGTAAAAAGATGACCACATTTTGAAAAGACGGTACAAGAGAAATCCATAGAAATCTAAAGAAAGTCATAAAAAATTGGGATATGAATAAAAACGTCATGTTTTTGAGAGACTTGGAAAGGTCATGTAAATCTCAGGCCAATAGAAGGTCCTAAAATTGTGGAGCTTAATGAACACCCACCATGATGAAATCAGAAAAGTTAAATACAGCCTTTAATTAATTCTTGCTCCCCACCCATTGTAAACTTCGTCTGACACTGTATCCAGGAGCTGTCATCTAGTCTCAAGCTACATGCAGTTTTAATTCTGTGACTCAGGTGAAGGGCAAGCCCAGCTGTTGCGCTAACACTAGCAGTTGTTAGCTCGACTGCTGGGCTTATCCTTTTACCCAGCTTCATTGCATGTGGGTTGTGCTGTAGTTTATGTATGAAAACCCTCATGTGACTGGTACTATAATTAGATTTTGCTGTAATACTGCTTTGTAGTCTGCTCTGATTATCCCTGTAACTAATTTATGAAATTGTCCTGATGTTTCTTTGTCTCTAGGTCTTCCTGATCCATTTGCCAAGGTCTGTGTTGATGGCTCTGGCCAATGTCATTCCACTGAAATCTGTATAAGTCACCTATAACTAGTTTGTGAAATTGTCCTGATGTTTCTTTGTCTCTAGGTCTTCCTGATCCATTTGCCAAGGTCTGTGTTGATGGCTCTGGCCAGTGTCATTCCACTGAAGTTTGTCATGCTACTCGGAATCCTAAATGGTACCAAAAATTTAATTTGTAAGTACTTTTCACATGAACTGCTAATGAATTTCTGTCATTTAGTTGTTGAAATTTACCATGATGTAGATTTGTAGATTTTCCTTGATCATCGGAGAGTGTAACTGACCTTAACAACTTAACGAACAACCAAATTGGTTTATGATTATTATTAATAGAATTTTAAAGTTTTTTGATGTCTGATTAAAAAACTAATTTTTTTAAGATATTCAAGTTTTCTAAGATATTGTTTGTGTGTTTTTGATTTTTCTCTTAGTTTAGCAAAATGAAGTTTACCTTATCAGTTTGCCAAGAGAGTTTTCTTTTGTGATTTATTTTGTGTCATATTCTCCTGTAGTTTCTTTGTTTTTCTCAGATCTTAACAATTTTCAATGACAGATTACTTGTTTGGTTGCATTTTAACTTATTTTGCATTTATCTGGCTGATATATAACGGTAAGGAACAAACAATACAAAATGAATGAACAATGCAATGGTTGTTTTCTTGGTGTAAGTATAATGCTCAAAGTGTAACTGCTGGTCCCAGACTAAGTTTGGCTTAGTGAATTAGTTGGGTATGCATGACGCGGTCTAGGCGCACTACGACTGGCCCTGGTCTGCCCCACAGGCAGATGTAAGTGAACTAGTCCGAGCTTAATGAAAGAAAACAAAATGGTGGCTGTCATAATTCGTCACATTCGACAAAGTTTTCGGCAACAAATAGTGCTTGGGCCTGTTGAAGTCTACTCGATGAGTTCTCGAACTTTTCGTTTTTGCTGTCACAAATTGATAATAATTTGTGACTAAATGGTTGCTGATGTTGAATTCGCTGCCCTACGTTTGAGTCCTGTCTTCCATGATGCATGTATGTCTTGTACAATATATTTAAAGCAAAATTTTGATTCATTGTTGCTCAAAGAATTGTCGGCTTGTTTTAATATTTAATAATCCATTGTACTCTATGACATTAATAGTGCTGATAGTGTTGATATTTTTTACTGAAACCATCGATATGTTGATTTCATTAGTACCGTGTGATCGGTGTTTGCCAAAAACATCTAAGAACTTTGTTCATATGTACAATGCGCACCCAGATTTTGAGCAGATTTTATTCAGAAAAAAGTGTGCTTTATACCCAAGATAATACAGTATTTTAACCACTTAGCTGTATTTTCAGTTGCGAAAAACTTGGCTTTATTTAGGCCTTATTTTATTCTGAAAGGCAGTTAATGTTTATGCATGAATTATCTGGTTTTATGTAACTTCATTTTCTGCTGCTGAGTCACCCATACTTGCAAGCATACTCTTTGCTCTGGTTTAGGCATTTGACAAACAAAGACTCGATCGTTGTTGGCATCTGGAATCAGAAGAAGATTCACAAGTCGCAGCCAAATGCTGGGTTGCTTGGATTCCTCTGCCTTTCAGCAAGCTTCATACAGCGCATCAAAGATGCAGGTGGTAAGTTCAACAACAGACCATTCTATGTGTAAGATATGCCTCTGTGCCGAAACCACTTTATCTTCACTTGACCTTATCTTAACGTTATGTAACCTTAACAGTTTTTCTTACCAATCAGACACTGAAGACATACTTAAACCTAACAGCAAATGTGGTCAGTTCCAGAGGATCCCTTTGATGAAACAGTGTGAGGATAGTAAGCAAGCTGTAACGGATTGATCAGTGGAGATTGGAGAGATATCAAACACTGAGCAGATGGCACAGTCAAACTAGCAGATTTCCATCTGATTTACCTACTCAGAACAGACTGTTCATGCAGGATGAGTCAGAATGTAAGTATGTTAGTAAGTTAATCAATCAGTCTAATAATGAGCATTGGTAGACAGTTAGAACCTTTGTTATGTATGTTGTTGTAGTCATCATCGTCTTCAACTGTGTCATTTCTTTTGTATTTAATTTGTTTTCTTAAGCACTTAGCCAACTTGAACAAGTGCAGTGCAAATTATGCAGGGTGTAGAGGTATAGCTGAACATGACCCATCAAAAGCACTCTGACGAATGTGCCCCGACATCTGTGCCCCAAATTATCCTGACAAATGCATCATAAACTTCCCAACAAATTTGCCTTGACAGAAGCGCCAACATTTCACTTAAATAGAGATTATAATGAATAGTATAAGATTTCTAGTTTAGTTTGACTTGCAATCTTCATGGCCTACTTGACGTCTGATCTGTGGGAAGTCATTTTGATAAATTCAGCACCAAGTGAAGTTCATCATCGTTATTATTGTTGCTGGAGATATGGAGTCATAGTCTCGTGTCGGCTGGTTTTTTATGACTTGTAACTCTGGACAGGATTTTTTTAACAAAGACTAGAGTATCACTTGGCAGGGAGGTCAGACAGGCTGCTACCAAGAATAAACATATGCAATTAAATTGTCAAATACAGTCCGTAACACAAACTTACGGCACAGTGCCAATCACTGACTATCTTCGAAGGATTTCTCTCAATTTGGAACTGTGATGGTTTACTCTTTTATAACTAGTTATACCAGTATGCATAATGACACACGACTACTGCTTTTAAAGAAAAAATTCTGTTAGGTGAATGCGTGTTTACGAAATTATTTTTCTTGGATGCCTGTAATTTATTTAAAATCTTTTGGTGGGGCAGGACGCAAATGTCTGGGCACATATGTCGGGGCACATTTATCGGGTGCATTTGTCAGAGGCGCTTTTGACGGTGCACCATAGCTGAAGGCAGCTTTTGGCAATCTTTTCAGTTAAATGGTAAAGCAAAGAAAGTAGTTTAGTTTTATATGTTATAATGGTTTAACTTTTTTGATAGCCTTATCTTTTTAAAAATGCATAGCTGATGTTATCGTAAGATTTTCTGTATGGTTTGCAATCTGTAATGTGTTACTTCACTGCTTGTCCTTCCTGTGTGTTAAATTTTTGGCTGATGTTTGATAGTTTTATGCTGCTGTCTTCAGTTCAAACGCTTCCTCTCCGCAGAAGTTCTGGAGAGAATGAGGACATGACCAGTGGCACAGTGAGTATCATCCTTGAATCTCAGGACCGAATTACGCCTCCTGCCCTTGACCTTCACACTTCATCACCACTCCGGTTTGCTGAACTTGGAACCTCTCAACCTCGACCAGTCTTAGAATTATACACTCCACCAGCAACTGCTATTGTAGTAGAACCCAGCCTAGCCCAGTCACCAGCAGTGGAATTAGGAAGTCCAGAAACTCCCCCAATCTTTGAGTTAGGAAGTGCAGTACTGCCCCCACTCTCAGAAGTACAAAGTCCATCACCATCCCCCATTGTGGAGTTACAAAGTCCCCCATCATCACCAGTTCTAGAATTAAGCAGCCTGCCCCAGCCGTCTGTTCTACAGAGTCCCTTGCCACCAGTTGAACAGTTGAGTCCTCCTCCAACATTACCGGTCTCTGAATTACAAAGTCTACCTGCCTTTATCCCTAACCGACAGAGTTCACCACCACCTGTGCCTCCACTTCCAGAACGCCGCCATCGGCCTTCTGTCAACCGACGAGTGCGTCCTCTGCGACCACCTCCCCCTAACCTCACACGTGACGTACCAGAGACACAGTCTGCTGCCTCTGCTTCAAGCAGCATAGAGACGCCTGGCAGAAACACGTCAAATGCAGACGTTGTGGTCACTAGGCACAGACGACCAACTGCTGGAGCAGATTCAGCGGCAGGGTTGAGTGAATCTGTCATCTCTCGTAGAGCAACTAGCAGCATTGGCATCAGTACCGCTCATCAGAAAAGAACCAACAGGCAGTTCAATCCCGTCAGGTCTCGAACAACTACAACTGCAGCAAACTTGCCAGATGGCTATGGTAATATTACCTGATCACTTACCTCTTTTTATTTCCTATATGATTTAATGCTGTTAGTGGGTTTATTTATCTTCTTTCCAAAGCTTATTGGTTTCAAACATGACAACAGTCTAACAACCAGACTGCCTTTATGTGGAACACGTTGCACAGTTGTTACTGCACCTATCAGCTGGACAAAATTTTCGTCTTCAGATTAAATTACCTTATGGTAATGTAATGTGACTGTAAGGACTCTGTTCTTGTGGGACTTGCTTATTGCAGTAATCAGCTGTAGAGGTTTCCAGGGATGCTATGTAAGTGTTTAGTTACAATATACTAGTAAGGTTTACTAGGGCAGTTTGCACTGTAAACAGATCTGGTGGTTAATAATCTTCGGTATTTCAGTTAAATGTGTCGGCTAAACTGCCTCTGCCGCTGTCTTCACAAGCCCTCACCTAGTCTCAAGCTTGGCTGGCTACATGCAGTTCCTCCATGAAGTTTTCGTAATCGGTCGCTGTTTCTTATTATTTACATTTCATGAATATTCTTTATCTCAGCAAATTTGAGAAGTTCTTAAAAAGCACCAAATTAATAATCAGGCTCATAGATTCCTATTTCATTATCATTGTTATTAATACTGATGTTATTTTAACTTGTCTACATTATTGTTGTTTTAAGAGCAAAGAGTTACTCCACAAGGCCAGGTCTACTATTTCCATATTCCAACAGGTGTCAGCACCTGGTACAACCCTCTTCTGTCCAGGTTAGCAGTAATGTTATTATGACTTGATTTTTAGACTACTTGTTCTTTTTTCCTGTGAATTTTCTGCTGTCTTCTTTCTCTTTGGGACAGATTTATGTCCCATAGACATTGTTTTGGAAATTTTTGGGTTTTTTTCTAAATAACTATTGCTAAAACATGACAAAAGGCTACATTTTTACCATACAGTCTTGTTATTTGACCAAGTTGACCAAGATATGATTGTTTGAATATTTATGAAATTTCTGTAGTCAGCAAAACTTGACTGATTTACAAAATATGAATGCCTTTAACTTTAGAATTAAAAGGGGTAGGATGGTAGTGATTCATAAGGGTAAAGTCATTATTTACACTGCACATTGTTCCATCTTGGGCATGAAATTTCCTACTGCATCTGCATACCAGTGAGTTAAACTTTTAGAACCATTTTTTAGGAATAAATTTCTTGACTCGTACATGGTCATATGGAGTAAGTATTTATGTATGTGTATATGTATATAGCTGGGCATTTATACGGTGTATCTTTAGAACCTGTCGAATGCATGCTAATAATTAATATTTAATTAATTTTTAAACATTGTTTTGTATTTAAGGGACTCGCAAGAAGAACAGTCCAACCTGTCTTCGGAGTCTCTGCCAGCTGGTTGGGAAATCCGCTACACATCTTCAGGACGACCATATTTTGTTGATCACACACGCCAGACGACACAGTTCGCTGATCCACGACTGGTTGGAGGAATTCAGATAATGCGGCATTCAAGGTAGCTTTGAATTCTAGTAATATAATACATTATTAGAGGTGGGCAATTAAAATCATATTTTGGTTGATTATTAATTAACAAAATTTTAATAGTAATTAATCATATGCTTGAAATTTTTAATTGTTTGATTAATCGCGTAAGAATCGGAGAATTAACTTTGATCAGAAATTTGAAATGTGCTGTTCAACTAGTATTTTACAGTAATTATATTTAATTAGAAATTTGGCAGATTTTTTGCATTTTATGCCATATTTTGAAAAGAATGATTAAAAATTCAAGATTATCTTAGAATTCTGAAGTTTTTGTTTGTTTTACTTGGGGTTCAAGATGAGCAGAGAAGTTCATTTGCCTTTGGCAAAGTTGTTAGCAATTCTATAATATATTTTAAAAGAATGTTAAAAAATTCAAGATTGTCTCAGAGTTCAGAGGTTTCTGTAAAGTTCTGTTCACACTTCAATCAGTAGAGTAGAAAGAATAGTTTGTTCAGCTTCCAGTTTCCAGTCTAAGAGTCACTGCATTTGTTTAATGGATGTCCAGTTTCTGTTCATTTAGTAGTAGCACAAAACTTCATCACTGCTTTAAAATATTAACTGCAATAAAAATTCTAATTGCGTTAGAATATTAGCACATTAATTGTGCGAGTAGCTTGTTAAATGTGTATCTCTATACTTTGTAAATCATTTAGAATGCAAAAAAGAATAATTGAACTGAAAGAAGGTATTATGCCAGCTGTATCAAAATTTACTCTCCTAGATTTGCTCTGACGATTCTGGTGTGTTGCAGTTCACTGAGTTGTTGACAACAGTATTCTTGTCTGAAAAAACTTTTTATATTGCCCTTTTACACCTAATGAAATGTGAAATTATTTAATTTGAGTTATTTAAATAAGTATATAAGCATGTGGTCTTTATTTACATCTGATAATCACACTTTTTAAGATGCCTTATTGTAACATGGATTCTGATATAATATGGTTGGGGGCATGGCTCTCAAATTTGGCTGAATCGCATGTTTTTGCTAGGATATTGACTTCTTTGAATGGTGCATGTTCTGGTAACAGGGTTTAGAAGGCTTCAGGTTAGGTCTGTATCTGTACATTCAGCAAAAGTTGCCTTGAAGAACTTGTGCACTTTGCTGGTGAGCTACCGGTAGACTAATTTATGCCTGGTGAATGTCTTAAGAAATCATTTTATTGAGAAGTTGGTTGATTTTTAAGACTATATAGGGATAGATATTTGTGTTTGCCTTGTGTCATTGCTGTTTGTTGATTTAAAGAGATGGGTGTTATTTTCATTAGAATATCCCCATCAAATCGTCCACATAGCTTCGTTGAAGCCACAAATGGTTATCCGCCTCCTGTCCGGGCTCAGCACCAGCGTACAACGATCATCCTTAGTCAGAAAGACAACTCGCCTCTTCCGTCCTACAAGCGTGACCTTGTCCAGAAGCTCAAGGGCCTTTATCAAGAGCTGCAGCAGCTGAGGCCACAGTCTGGACACTGTCGCATTGAAATCTCACGAGAAAATATCTTTGAGGCAAGTCCATGAAAAGTAACATTATGACATAATAAGGAAGCCTTAAGGAAGGTTCAGTAAGGATGAAGGATGAATTGCTGTGCTTGCCTGTAAGCTAGTATCTCTGTGTACAATGACTAATTTGGCTCTTAAGCCTGTGTCATGTATTTCTCAACATATGCCCAATTCATTGCTGTAAAACCCAGTGGAAGGTACCCATTGAATATTTTATCTACCTTATAATTGGCAAGGTTTATTAAATGGGAAGGCTTCAGACCATACATGGCCTTTGAACTTTGTTCTGTTTGAGTTTTGGAAAGGACTGTGATTTATTAAATAAGATTTCACTTGAAATGACTGTCAATTAATGCCTTGTGCATTATGATAATAATGCAACAAAAGCCGTTACTTTGGATTTATTCAGTTTGTTGATAAAAATACTGTTGTAATTTGTTGCAAAAAGAGATAATTGATTATATGAATGAGTACAGCATATTAATTTTTTATGTTATTGTGTGATTTTGTTCATTTTTAAGGATTCCTATCGTTGTGTGATGAAGCTGAAACCAAAGGAATTCTTCAAGCGGCTTATGGTGAAGTTTCGGGGAGAAGAAGGTCTAGATTATGGTGGTCCGGCCAGGTAAACCTTAGTTTAGTAATTTGTTATACGCGCTACTGTTTGGAGTTGTGTACATTTTAGGAGGCACTTATTTTCTCCGTAGGTTTTTGCAATTGATATAATATATACAAATATATAAAGTTACACTTAACGGTCGCTAATAGTACTGGTTGTAGTAGTATCCAGTGTTTAATGGAATGTAATGGCTACCAGGGCTGTCCAGGTTGGGTATCATGATATATCATATTATTGGAGCAGCAATTGAGGTTTTGTGACTTGTCAGTTGCTTCGTGTACAGTAAACTGATTCTGCAGTGACAGAATTGAAATAACAATTTTAAAAATGTTCTGACTTGTCCAAATTTGGTTTTTATTATTATTAAAGAATATTTGTCACTGCTTGTGTTGTCTTCCAGTTTAAATAGTGACTGTTCTGCTTGCTTTGTTAGAGAGTGGCTGCTGTTGCTTTCGAAAGAAATGCTCAACCCATGCTATGGACTTTTCAAGTACTCTAGAGAGGACATTTACACACTGCAGATCAACCCAGACTCTGGAATTAATCCAGTACGACTCCATTTTTTGATAGAAATAGAATTTAAAACTGATATCCTCCTGTTATGAAAGCATATTTTCCTAATTCGGTAGGACTAAGCTAATGGCATTTTATGCCATATGCAACTGGGAATTCACAGATTTGATGGTGCATTAATGAATGAGGATTTTCAGAATGGAACTGATCTTCTGCCGTGTAAAGGCTTCTGTTGTTCGATGACCAACTGGCCTGACTACTCGTGAGTTTTAAATAAATATGATAGAATAAATACTGATAACAGAAATGATATATCAATTATAGAAATTGTGGTGAATAGTTTCATCGTTAGTTGAGATGACCTGATGATCTGTAAAAGCCACTTGATTATGTTTCTTGTCATGATTTGGTGATTGCTATGTGATTAAACTATTTTGTTGGATGATTCTTGCAGGATCACTTGTCATATTTCCGTTTCGTTGGCCGAATCATCGGTATTTCCATCTTTCATAAACTTCATCTAGATGGCGGCTTCACTCTCCCTTTCTACAAGCAGCTTCTTGGCAAAACCATTTCTCTGAATGACATCGAAACAGTTGACCCTGAACTCCATAAAAGTCTCGTTTGGCTGTTGTAGGTGTTTTGCTCTTATACAAAGTTTTATTTATGTTTTAATATTTTGGTGAACAGTGGCATTTTTAAAAATTCAATTAACATGCATGTATTTGAGTATTCATATAGCACCTTTTAAGAGTATTTCAAAGGTGCTGAAACATGACTGTTTGGCTGATCTAAAAAGCTGCAACATTAGGCAGGCTGATATTGTTTTTGAGCTTTTTCTGATATAGTGGTATGTACCTGATATCAGGGCTGTACCGAACATTCGATTCGTATTCGCTTCGTTGTCTAATACTGGGCCAAAAAGCTATTCGGTATTCGGCTGAGTAGTAGCAGTTGGACCGAATACGAATAGTGGTCACGTGACATCCGTTTCTGCATATGCGGCTGCTAAAGCGAGGGGACTGAAGTGACTCTCTCATTAAAATAATATATGCTGTGGTTGTAGCCAGGTGTTGCCTGGACCGTGGTATCGCAGTGTCAGTATCTCATTCTTTGTGTACAATGACTGAACGTTAACGTTCAGCCTTTGAGGCTTGAGCAGGTCAATTGTTACTATTCATATTCGGCCAAATAGTTGGTCCAGTTATTCGTATTCGGCCGAATAGTGATAACCACCTATTCGGTACAGCCCTACCTGATATAAAAACTTGTTCCGTAAGGATCATTCACTGTGCTAGAAGCACGATGTGATTGCTTTGTTGTAGCAGAGTGCTGGACCATTGGGTCCCCGCTGGGTTCAGAAGGCAACAATGGCCGTTGACCCAGCTAGCTCAAGACAGGGACTCAGAGCTATTTACTGATATCAGTAAATAAGTACCAGGAGGAGGAGGAGGATCTTGAGCGAAATCCTGAACTTGACCTGGTGCCAGTGCTTATGTCTTGCATATAGTTTGAAGACATAGTTTGAAGCCTGTGGTGTCTCTTATTATGGTTCATGATGTGATCCACTTGGATCCAAGAATTTTCTGTGGTTACCAGATTTGACTCTATCGCCATATATTGTGTTTAGTTATTATTTAACATCTATGGTCTTAGATGATTTCATTGCAGGGAGAATGATGTCAGCAGTCTTGAGACAACCTTCAGTGTTGACCATGATGCCTATGGAGAGCTCCAAGTTCATGACCTCAAGCCTAATGGCAGAGACATTCTAGTCACAGAAGAAAACAAAAAAGAGTATGTCAGGTCAGTCAGGAAATGTTATTTTGACCTTAAAACAAGAACTGTTCTGCCTTAGTTGAGAACTAACAAATGCAGCTAGTGTTTGGGTGGGTGACTGTTTGTTTGGAATACCAAGCCATCTGGGCCAACTCAGCCTGCCATGCCATCACTCTGTCATCAGTAGATGAGCACCAACACAAGTTTGGGAACTATAAATGGTGTCCCATCACTGGATTACTGTGGTCATATTTGCGCTTCAGCTAAGGCATCTGCTAACCTGTGCTTCTTATGAGTTGCTTTAGAGAAATGCAAACAAGTTGACACCTTTACTTTTACTTTTTGAGGTTGGCATTATAGTCAGATAATTACATGTAACACATTTCATTTTGCCTTGGTACACAACACATATTCTACCAATAGTCAGTACCCTTATAGCATACTACATTACAGAGCATTTAAAAGCACCTTTAAAAATTTACTCTATGAAAACCAAAAGAAATGCTTCGGACTCTAGGTGTTCTCACTTCACGATTAACATTGTTTGAGAGAAGTTACTAACTGTGTTATCCCTGGGTGTGAACAGTTCTTCTTCTTCCTTCTGGCTGGAATTAATCCCTCCTAGGAGAGGGGTCAGCCACACGAATCCTTCTTTTCCATTTGTTTCTGTCTTCAGTATCTTCTTTCTTCAATCTGAGGAGCTTTAGTAGGTCTTGCTGAATCATGTCTCCCCATCTCTTCTTTGTCGTCCGTGACTGCGGCGTCCGTAAACCTCAGCTGTCATAATTCTTTTAATGCAGTTTTCCACCTCTCTTCTCATCACATGACCATACCATCTCAACCTGGCTTCTCGTACCTTTTCTGATATACATGCCACTCCCAATTTCTGTCTGATATACTCAATCCTTTTCCTGTCTTTCAGTGAGATTCTAAGTATCATCGCAGCATTCTCATTTCTGTTCTCTCCAGCAGCTTATCAGCATTTAAGAAGTCTGATCTGAAGTTACATGTTGTCAGAAGATTGTAATATGTGCAATGTAACCAGACAGTTCTGCTGATGTTGAGAGCATGTACTTTACTGCTGATGCCTGTGTGGTCTTGGTGTTTTAGGCTCTATGTCAGTTGGCGATTCATGCGAGGCATTGAGATGCAGTTTACAGCACTGCAGAAGGGATTCAATGAAATTATTCCGCAGAACCTTCTACGACCGTTCGATGAACAGGAATTAGAGGTGTGGTGCTTCAGCCATTGCCATAGTTGTTACTGTTTGGCACATTAATTAAGTTTGCGTTGTAGTTGTTCATGGTCAATTGATCTTGATCAGACAAGATGGCATTCCTGTCATATTATTATTATTATTATTATTACAACGATTTTTGATGTGTTCAAAGTCACACTAAAATGCGAATCTGAGGCACGGTTAGTCAGTCACCAAGAGATTTAGGTAACCAGATGTTTGAAAGTCAGTGAGAAATAGTGAGTTTTCAGGCATTTCTTGATGGAAGAAAAAGAGTTCAAGCTTCAAAGAAACGGTATTCAGTTCCATTCCTTTGGGGCAGCTTTGTGGAATCCATGAGAGCCCAGGATGGTTCTGCATCATGGCTCAGCCAAGAGACCCGTACCCAAAGATTGCAGGCTGTGGGGATGGATGTAAGAACAGGCTCGTGATTGAAGGTGACTGAAGATAAGAGTGATATGTGTGGTAAATATGATATTTGCTGGGAGTAGGTGATTCAATTATATTGAATATTCAGTGAAGTTTCTGCAAAATGATGGGTAAAAAGTACTACTCCGATATTATACACGAATGTGATGCAGTGTCCTCCTATGACTGATGAACAGGGTCGAAGCTCCAAACTACGTAAAGTTTTAGCTAGTGAATGAGTGAGATTGTGTGTGTGTGTGTGCATGTTCTTGTTGATATAGTCTGAGTTTTTAACTTTTATTGGGAGTGTGTATTTCTGTTTTAAACAAATTTGACTATTACTGATCTTGCCCAGACATCAGGCAACTCCTTTAATGATGTAACTAAGCACAGTGATAACGTTTAACCACAAATATGTTAAAATCGCAATAAATGACTTCAACATGGAAACCAAAGATGTGGTAAAGTAAATTGCCTGAATTATAGAATAGGCAGGTAAAAGCATATTTGTGGCATGTTCACAAATCAGAGAGACAGTAAGCATGGCTGTGTGATGTAGTGCACGCTTGTGATGTGTGGTTTGGGTATAATGTACATCTCTTTTGCATTCCTGTACTTTTTCGTGAGGTTAAGTATGTTTTGAAATAAAATTACAGACCATTTCTTAAAGGATAGTGTGAATGTAATGTTACGCTGCTTAATCAGCATGTTTTAAGTGCACACTGATATAGGAAATTTCCATGAGTCATCGCATTGTTGATTTGTTTGTGCACATGTGGATTACTGTACATGCTTGCAGTTGGTGAGTGCGCCTGGTTGGTATGCATTCTAAGACGTGGTGCCTTTTCTTGAGTTGATGCTACAAAACAAATTGGGTGTCAAAAGTTCAAAGCCCGATCACAGACAACTTCAAAAGATCATCGACAGATATTATTGCAGTTGGCTTGTTAAAATT
The DNA here is from genome assembly GCA_964023275.1 of Norana najaformis. Taxonomy (NCBI): domain Eukaryota; kingdom Metazoa; phylum Annelida; class Clitellata; order Crassiclitellata; family Hormogastridae; genus Norana; species Norana najaformis. The sequence goes on from OZ029921.1 coordinate 15,076,902, forward strand.
TTTTCAGCTGATGATTGGTGGAATTAACAAGATTGACGTTAACGATTGGAAGCGACATACAAGACTAAAGCACTGCACTCCAGACTCAGATATTGTCAAATGGTTCTGGCAAGCAGTTGAAGAGTTTGACGATGAAAAGCGGGCAAGACTTCTCCAGTTTGTTATTGGAAGTTCCCGTGTTCCTCTGCAGGGATTCAGAGCACTCCAAGGTAAGTGGTTTCCACTGATGGCCGGCCACTGGTGATTAATCATGCAGCGCATTACACATTGTCTAGGAAGATCATAGTTGGCTGAATTATAATCATGTGGTGAGCTCTGGCTAAATGAGTCTTAATTAAGATGTTTTACATTTTCCAAGATATGTCAAGATTCTACTTATTTCTGTTTTCTGTGAATCATACCATTCAATTTTTTAAATACCTTTGCCTTTCATTCTGACAACATTTTCTGTTATTCTGGTAATTACTATAATTTAGCAAATTTTATTATTGTTCCAACTTAGAATTAAGAATTTGTTGTTTGCTGTCTCTGTAGGATCGACTTGTGCCCGAGGCCCAAAGTTGTTTACCATACATCAGTTAGATACTTCCACTTGCAATTTACCAAAGGCTCACACTTGGTAAGCAATTCCTCACAGAATAGGTTACAGTTAAATTGTGTAAAAAAAGAAACTTCCCACTAAGGTCAAAAGCACTATATGTCCTAAGTGTATTTTTAACAAAACAACATCGATAATTGTGCTCTTGAGGGTTTCTTATGCATTTTGCTGGACAGTTATTTGAGCTTCTCGTGTTTTGTTACTTTTGCTTCTTTAGTTTTGGTTTATAGTACCTCGCTTTTCAGAAAAATACCTTTAAATTTCTCCACGGTAATTAAATGTATCGAACCGATGATGAATTTTAAACGATTGAGCAAATTCTATTTCTCTATTCACAAACATTTCACAGATCATGGATTTCTGGGTGCTGCATTTGAGCCTAAAACGCGATGAAGTTTGCAGACCAAAGTTTGTTTGTGTTGCTTCCTTTTAAAAAGCCATTGATCTTAAGTGAATAGATGAAAATTTGAAAGTGTTAGTATTTCTGTAAAATGCAGAAGAGCTACATGGGAAGGATCTGATCAAACAATATGAATTAAACTTTGAGACTTTGTAAAATTTTAGATTTAAATGAGTTACAGATTTGGTATCTGTAAAATACGCTGAGTATGGTGCAGTAGCTGTTTCTGTGGTACATTTAATGGAATTCTATTATACATATTATACCAATAAAGAATTTGTGAATTTTGGTGAATAATTATTTGCATCTGACCCTAAACTGTAGCATATAAACACAAACATACTGAAAGCTTTTTAAGATTTTCTTCGTTTTGGATATTTTAGTTTCAACCGAATCGATATCCCGCCTTATGAATCCTATGAGAAGTTCCTGGAGAAATTAACATGTGCAATTGAAGAAACCTGTGGATTTGCTATGGAATAAACTGATGCTCAAATGAATGAAACTGTGAGACAGCAAGTCACTGACAGTATCGATTTTTAATTGTAGTGACACTCTGTCAGCTGTGGAATATTTGCTCTATTATTGTCGGCCTCTAGCAACAGCAGTCCACAGACATTACCCTGGGTTGAATGATATACCTAGCTAGCAATGTCGTAGAGTATGATACATGTATGCATGTGATTTTTAAGAGGTGTTTGTGAGCTGATTTGTATAAAATTGTGACGTGATGCCTCATGAATCGGTGTGTGATTTATAATTGCATTAGAACGAGAACAGTTCCGGCTGTGAATAGGAAATAATATGAATGATTTCGTTGTTTAAGGTTGCATTAGTTTCTCATTCTGAAAGAACCATTGCAGGCTACATATTCTAAGATGCTGCAAAGTTGACAATCGTTTCGACTTAGTCGATTGTGTGTCTAGTACAATATACGTTTTCATGTTTATATAAACCAGACTGAACGAGAATGATGCAGTTTTTACAGTTTATGTTCTGCCAACACGCATTTGGATAATTAGAATTCAGCGCATGATCAAGTTCTAGAGTGGACAATGATCACACGTCCATTTGGCTGCTAGTTTCTTGTATGTTGTATAGCTACAAAACATTTTTATAAAATTCTTTGGAATTTTATTATATGTGTGTTAGCTTGATGCAAGTGAATTGTTTCTGCTAAGGAACTGATAATTATAGGAAATTCTAAGTAACTAGTTATTCATGTTTAAGGTTCGGCTTTTTCTTATGTACTACCTGTTATCACAGGCCAACTGCCTTCCATACCGAGATAAAAACGTGTGAACCAAGTTACAAAATATTGCACAGCTGTAAATTCAAGTGTCTGACATACTCTTTCTAATTTGCTGTGTTAATGCACTAACCAGCAGTAAATGGAAGTGTCGAACACATAATCACTTGCTAGGATTTGTGTGAGGGAATGCTCTGACATGAGCTGTCATTGGAGGCACAAGAGGCATGCACAGGTTCATTGTCCACTTGCTGTTGTAAAACTCGGGCTTCTTTACATCATCGTGTATTGTATTGCAGTGATGTTCACAAATTGTCAACATGGCCATGCATGTGCACACAATTATGTTTCCCTGGTGCCCTTGGTGCTGCTTGACCTGCAGCATCTTTCAAAACACTGAAAAAGTGTACATGATGGTCTAAGAGTAGCACTAATACTGATCGGTCATCAGAAACAGCACCGCTTCATTTCTAATGTCCCACTTGCACCTGTAGTGACCACCACCAACACATTTCATCATCACTAACATGTTCGGCTTATGTTAAGTCACTGGCAAGTCACTAAATCTGTGACCTAAACATGTTTTAGCATCTCTGTGATGCTGTTACATGATGCTGAATAAGGATCTAGATACATATGCTAACAAACCTATAATAAAGATTAAAGCTGATGAAATTGTAGTACTCTAAATTTATTGGGTTTATAAAATAAGAAATAAGTAACAATGCTTTTCTGTGTTTGTTTTTTGTTGCAGTTTTTACCAGATGTATACATGTATAACTTTGGCTTTTAAAGTCAGAGCCCTTTCAGTTTTGTATGATTCCTAAAAATGCAGGTGTTTGGAGCACAGACTTTTGGCTACCTGCTTTATGTAATTCTTTGTATCGTATGGTTAACAGGTGTTTACACTCCACTACTGGTTTTGAAGTTCAAGGAGATAAGCTACATGTTTTGGTTTTAAATTCCGCTAGTAAAATATCCTATTATACACTTTTTAAATTTAGCTTAAATTTTATAAACTGAAAGGTTTAGTAGTTAGTATAGTGTTTCATTAAGGAAATATTTTATTTTACCCTGCCTGGTCTAGTATATTTTATATATTATTTAACTAGTTTGGCGAGCCTCCAGTTTTCCCTATTGTTGTCCCTTCGTTCACCCTGCCAGCCTTTTTGCTTTCCTAACCTTCCTTGCATATTGACAGCCATGTTTCTCTTTAGCAAAATTCCAGCATAGGTCTACAATTAATATAGGCCTGGCACCCTTTACTTGCAGTGAGCTTATGAGTCGGCCAGTGTGCTGAAGGTTCTTACCTTCTCTTGTTGAGACTACAGGTTCCGTCTTTATATAAACTCTTCACATTTTTATAATTGGTCATTTTGTGCCTGTTAGTCAAGGCTCCTGTTTCTCTGCAACTTTTAACCAGAATTACTTGTTGCTAGTTTACCTTCTGTTTCTTGTTCCTGGTGACATTGCACTAAACCCTGGCCCTCACTGTCTTGAAACTATTAATTTTAATTTCTGCTACCTTATCATTCTGTCTGGAATAAGTCCTGCACTCTTCAAAATTATATCTTGGATAATGCGGTAGATATTCTTGCTCTTGGTAAAATTTGGCTCCATCAGTAGATGCACTTTCCTTTATTTTGGATCTGATACCTCTGTTCTTTTCTCATGCCTATTATACATGCCTGCCAAACTTGCTGCCCAACAAAATTTGACTATCTGAAATCCTGAATAAGCTCATTCCTGCTAAGTCTAAGAGGATTGCAGAACACTCTTACAAGCCCTGGTACAACTCAGATAATGCCACTGCTAGGAAGCTGCAAAGCCAGCTTGAGAGGTATTGGTGACATTCCCATTTACTTTCTCATCTCCTCAAATTTAGGTCCCAGTGTCATAGTGTATAAACTTGTCTCTGCTGTGAAATCCACCCACTTGTCTCATTTGGTGTCTAAGTGCTTCTCTTCGAGATTTTTATGGCAGGCAGGAAACACGATCCTATGCCTAGACAATTGCAATGTATTATCTAGCTCTTCACTGCACTTTCCATTGCCGACAGGCCCTTGCACTTCTTTTCTGACAAGATCTTGTCCCTAAGACTCAAATTTTTCCAATGTTCCTTCATCTGAAAGCCTTTCATACCCTAAACCTCCTCCACTGGTTCTCAGCTTGCTCGAATCAACAACCTGGACTGAGAGTTTAATCTCATTTTCTCATACTGTGATAAACAGTGTTCCTTAAACCTCATGCCTACTGCTATTTTAAAAGAATGCTTTGATGTCTTGGGCCCAATTATCACATTCACTGTCTACCTTTCTCGTTGAAGGCTGCATTCCTGCCACTTTCGCTCATGCCAATAGTTTACTCTGTGCTTAAAAAGTCATCTTTCTCTCTTACTAGATGACTTCTCAAACTATTGTCATTTTCTAATCATGTTGCCATATGCCATTTAGCTCAATTTCTTATAGAGGATAGTTGTAGAACCAGATCTCTTTTACCTCATACTATCTTAATCCCACTAGGTAATGCATTGGTTTTCAGTAAACTTGACTATTGTAACTCCTTACTGGCCTCACTAAGAGAGATCTGCACAAACTACAAATGGTTCCAGGTTGCTGGTGCACAGCTTTCATATTCACTGTCAAGTTCTATTCATTCTGTCAGTTCTTTGATGTCATTCAGGTCTAAACTTAAGATGTGTCTGATTCAATTGTTTACCCATTGTAGTCTAATTTCTGGTTCCTCTGACCTATTGGAATTTGATCTGGTTGCTCCAGTTGCGATTTCACTTCAAGCATCCATTGAATGCCTTATGATAATGGTGTTAAAGAAGTTAATAGATTAGATTAGTTTCCAACAGGGCATATCTGTAGTGTTAATTTTTGACAGCAGTTATTTGTTAGTTTTAGCATCAAATATACTAGGAATTGGGACACTGTATGCCTAAAATAACTAACTTATTTGATGACAGAATGACAGTAGGATTTTCAAATTTATATCTACCTATTTGTGAGTACATATATATATCATTCCGGGCAGTTCAGCTAGTATGACTTTATTTTTTGTGCTGGTTAGTTAATCATGCATTGAATCATAGAATGCCACTGAACTGCTGTCTGTTTTTACATTTGTGACATGAGAAAACCCAGCCTAAGTCAGCAAAATCAGAATGCAAGAAAAGTGCTCAGAAGGCGATTAGGCATAACTAGGTTTGAAATAGCTGTGCATAATTTTCACAGAGATGTCAGATATGTCACTCAAACGATCTTGTAGTAAACTTCACGCTGCATAACTAACTTTGCACACCTGGTATAAAATTACTTAACAGCAGACAGCAATATTATATTAAAATTTAACTCGCAATTTTTCAGAAGTTTTCATGCGGAGATTTACCTATTACAAAATTTAAAACTTTTACTATTAGCGATTAAACACACGCAGTTTTCACAAATTGTTCAGCACTTCCATCCTAATGAAATTCTATATTAAACCAGTTTTGAATTTTTCCAACTTAGGCCAGGTTTTCTCATGCATGGTCACATTTGTTTACTACAAAACAATTCTGGCCAACTCTTTTAAGACATTGTGTCTTCTTCATTTGCTCTGTAATTGTGTGAGATTTACCTATATAAGGTGTACAGATATGTGATCTTATCAGTTTTGTTATTGCTTGTCTAAGTGATTCTATCATTTCATGTCAGTGAAATTAATTCTTCATCCCAAGGTTTTGAAATAAGCGTGTAGCACGATTTTTAGAGAAATAATGTACAGTTGAAGTTTATTTTATTGTAATTTTAGTCATAAATATTTATTGATAGAATTATGTGTATATGCTAATAGGATGCTATGCATTGCTGCAGCTTTATGTGATTTTATAGTTTTCTTGAGTAGCAACTGATTCTGTTCTATTTGGATTTTAAAAAGTATTTGCCGGTAACAATTTATGCAGAGAAATGCAAGATTGACTCTGTTCTGTGTTGGTTCTGCAAAACTTGGCTAATGTGCAATAGAGATACCAGCATATTTGCCATCAAAGCATTAAGCTTAAGGTGCAGCAACTAACAAAGAATAACACATGTTGGACACCATTCTCTGCTTGTTGGTGGTAAGTGAAAGAACAATGCCACTTGTTTGTTTACTGGAAGTGAAGGACTCATGTTTTTGTCTTGTTGCAGCACAGTTGCACTGAGAAGCACATGCTTGTCTCGGCTAAAATACAGCTGTGACAGACTGAACACGGGCATCTAATTCAATCAAACAGTCAGTTTATAGTATTGGCCCATGCACCAGCTAATTAGGTTGAAAAGTGAAATTCATCTGAACGAAGACAGAGTAGGTCAATTGTATGTTTTCACCTATTTTCATTTATAGTTAATTTCTAAGTTTCCTGAAACTTTTATTTGAATAAATGCTGTATAGCTTTGAAGTGAAATTAAGCAAAACTGTTTATTTTACAGAACTGGTAAACTGCATATTAATAATTTTTAATGAATTAAGATTCCATATTCATAGGACCACAAAGAGAAATCTATAAATTGTAAACTGGTAATCCATTTCACATTATTTATGTTAAAGTCTTTAGCTTAGCTTAAAACAATATGCACAGAACAATAAAACAATATGCTTTGGCTTTATTTACATCCTGTTTCTCATTACTGTGTGTGTGTGCGTGCACGTGTGTGTAAACTTGTAAGATTGTTTAGGTATCATCTGGTGCATGTACAAAGTCCATTTCAAATGCTTGTTACATGCAAAAACTGTGAAATATTTGAGACAATCAGCGAATTCTGCACAGATCTACAGTAAGTAATGGCTCTTTACAACTTTCAAAATACTTTATTCATGAACTGGCAGTTTGGTCACTTCTGAGGTTTCATCATAAGGACATAACCACTAAAGGTTATGCCCCACTTAATATTTCTGCAGTTGTTATGTATGTATGTTATGTATGAATGAAGATGCTTAAAATGACACCTTGTAAGTACCTTTCAGGGCCGCATACATAACATAACCATCTAAATGATCTAAAAAAGTGTTTTAGCATAGTTTGAAAATGCCATATGTCTTACTTGATGGCCTCCAATGACTCTACTTGTCACTCCCTATCAGAAAAGTACTGCAGTAATAGCTGTGTTAGCAATGTGATGCAATTCCATCTTCCTATGCACTCTGTGTAACCCAAAATTCAAAACTCAACTGGTGATTCCTTTCTAACGAGGCGATAGTTGCCGTAGATTGCCATAGTACACCACCACCTCCACTCCCATCCCTGTAGAAGGGGTTCCACACACGTTATACCCTTTACCTTTTAGGGAACAACACTACAGTAGCAACTACTTCAAGGTTGAGCAAGATATTGTTTGACATAAAATGCACTCAACCTTTCCTCGTGTGACAAACAATGAACAAACTCATCACTACTGCTAACTTCACATGGAACAATCAAGTTACATAAAACAGTTTTGTTAAATTGTTGAACATTTTTATCATTATACTTCTGATTTTACAACAGAACAATCATGTTAAGTGGTTCTATTATTAAACCGTTAATGTTCCACATGATCCACATGAACGTTTCTGTTTAAAAAAACAAGTTTTTCTCCCTAGCATTGACATCCATTTCAGTCTGTTCAGAATTCAAGCGTCCACCAGCAGATAACATTCAGTTGTTTTACTGGACAAAGAACCAGAAAACGATTTTGCTCATGAACAGCAGCATAAATTCTGGCTTAATTTGACAACCAACAGATGATTATCTGGGTGGGCTGACCTGTGGCAGAGGAGCCATGGATCCAGGAGACATTCCAGAGGACAGCTGACCAGACTTGGCAATATTTGGGCCCAAAAGAATCTACAAAATCAACTCAATTATTGAACATAGTGCACCACAATCAATCAATTCGTTTTTCTACATCTCCTACTTGGAGACAGACACTTCCATTCATAATATTTAACAAAGAAATAAATTCCACTAGTGGATGCTGGGACTGCAACTGCAATTAATTTACCTCTCGACTGCAATCGGTGCAAAATCATACTGCCTGATAACAAATAGACAAGCGCCAAAAACTTGACTAAGGTCCTTCCACAACACCCACTCAGCAGATTTGAGCCCACAGTTGCCTACAGTGGCTTATACACATCCTGGTTATTGCATGATAAATGACAGAGGCACCTGTGGATAGAGCGCTCAACTTGTAACGCAGAGAGTATGGGTTTGAGCCTCCTCTGAGACGGCTACGGTGTAGGGACCTTGAGCAAGTCCTTCACTCACAATTGCTCGGCACCAATGACTGATAGGTTGTGGCACCTAATAAATGCAGAAACAACATCATTCATTTGCCTACATTAGACAAACAATGCTGCAGACCTTGTATGATTAAAAGCACAAACAGCACTCCCTTAAGCCAACCCCAAGAAGCAGCAATCGGTATGGAGTGTTCATGACTTTAGTTTCTTAGCCTCGGCATGTGAGGGTGGATGTCCAGTCTCTTCCTTGCCCCCTGCTCTTCCCAGTGACACTGTTGTCAGTGTACTCATTTTATACAGAGGTTGTTTGCCAAGGGATGCAAAATAAAACATGAATTTGACATTGTCTCTCCTAACCGGGCTTTCACCCCCTGACAGTTTGACAGTCCATCAAACTAACCACAAGACTACTGTGGATTACTGATTAGAAGGCGAATCCACATGAAAAGCATCACCTGTCTCTGTTGCTGCATTTGTTGCTCCTCCATCTGCATCCGCTCATTTTCAAACATCACAGGCAGAGCCAGAATTGTGGCAGATGAAACTGCTACCCATAATGCCACCCTTCCAACGCTATACAGGCCTTTTGTTGCCTTCCAACTTAAGTCAACTGCACTTGAAACAGTGTTACGAACTGATTCAGGCAACATTTCTGTAAGACCAATCAATCGTTCAACCAGAGTCTCATCAGCATCCTAAAAAACACACAGGTCCATATGTTAGCTTAGGCCAACTTTTAAATAGTAGCATTTTAGGGAACGTAATTACAAACACTTCTGGGCTTTATTTCATTTTGGACAACTGGATTCAAAAACAGAAACTAAGTTATAAACATACTTGAGTAACAGTAATAGGCAAAAAAATTAAACTGATCCTTTTTTCTCTTAAGTATATGTTAATCGGTTATTTGCCTTTCTGTCGTTCCAATGTCTAAAAGGTACAGAACAGAATCTTTTTACTACTAAGTAAAAGCTTAACTCCTTGATAGTTTGTTTTCTAAAAACTGCCCAAAACTAACACATATGCTATGACAAAACACATTTGACCAAGCATATCTAAGATAAGCTTGGCAGCTCATGTTTGTAAGTAAGAAGGTTTATATGACACAGTTTAACAGCAAAGCAACATCAAGGATCAGCCACTATACAGTTTGTAAAAATGAAAGAAGTTTGAAATGCATAAAAGACTGTGCACTGAAACCGAACCAGCAGATCATTCCAGGCCCTAGGACATCCCAAAATGAAGTCACGATCACTAGCACGTGTATGGGTGGCCGGAACAAGCACCTTCAGCGTTCAAAATGAATGCAACTGATGGAGTTCTAGCAACTACATTCAAGATATGCAGCAATCATTTCAAAGTAGCATGACTGTTAGAATGCTGATGTGTGTGCTTATATGACCCACTCCCACAAAATGAGTCACCTGTCACACTTTTTACTTTCAAGATATTAATACAAGTGTGTTATACATTAATTTCCCTTTACAATAATTTATTGAGACATAACAGAATTAAAAGAAAAACAAGATCACCAGATTTCCATACCATACATCAGTCTAGCCAAAGCAACCAAGTTTTATGTGTGTAAATTTAAATTCTCAATGACAAACAAGTTATAGCAGAAAGCGTGGAAAGTCGTGCACTAATGAATTCACAAAATGTGTGCAGATATATGTAAACTACGCAAGTGCGAGCTACAAGCTGACCACTGAAGCTGTAATATCCAAGTGCATTTATACGAGTTTGAGATGGAGATGAGCAGGTAAGTAAGCAGTGGTATCTTCGAGTCGTAAGAGTAACACGAACATATTTTAACGGTTTTTTGTGAAAACATCAACAGTTTACGGTTTATTTTTAAAATCTGAATGTAAAATACTAAATATTTCACTCAATTATAAAATGCTACCAACATCGTCGTCTTCATCAGTTCGATCATCGTCACTGAGGTCTCCATGCGGTCCAGCGGCCGTCAAGAACAACTTGGCTGCAGCATCGGAATCTCCATGTGGTCCTACGTGATCAAACGGAGACGAAGCTGGCTGCATATTTCTATTTTTGATTTAACTACTAAAAGGTAATTCAACTTAAGTCCAGATTATGTCAGCAGTTTCAACTTAAATCCAACTCAAATTGCGATCACCACGAACGACATTGACAAGACCATCATGCCAAATTAAACCGGAACACAGACTACATATTTCTTGCAAGATGAGCCTTATAGAGCGTTAATACAAGGCTGGATGGATTAATTTTAACCGACGTAAAAAGCGGTACAAACGGAATTTCGCCAATCTAGAGTTACAAAGGCAATTTGATTAGACTTTTCTCTTATTTTAAAAGCTTCACAAAGATAGATTTGCATTATTAATTGCAAGACAGTACCAAATAAATGACGTAAACATATTGTAAAATCATTATGCTATATGTCATCAGTGGCAAATTTAAGATAATAAGAGGCTGGTTCTCTGATTGAGAATAAGTAAGTAAGTGAAGAAAGCAAAAAGAAAGACGAGATTAGACGAGAAATGTAAATGTACACGTTCTTCTATAAAGACCGTATGGCCTCGATCCTGTTCATTTTCAATTAATTAATCGGGTGAGATCCTTCAGCACCGCTACCCGTTTGAATGACGCAGCCGATCGTTAAGCTTTCTGCCAGTCGTGACTAATCTAATCTATTGTAAAGACTTCTATAGCGCCGTTTTGATAATGCCAAGGCGTCATTCGATGGTCGCTTCAAGTAAAATCGCAGTCAAAATCCATAAAACGTTGGAGAAGAGAAACCAGAAGCTAGATACGCAAGTTGGAAGAGAAGCGTCTTACTACGTCTTAATGCATTATGGGCAGTGATATAATAAAAAATCGCATCTGTTAAAATCTCTTCCAAATAAATAATATGTACTTGAACACACTTAATATGAACATACCCGGTATGTTAACAACTTAATATGAACATACCCGGTATGCCAACTTCCTTGCTGAAAGACTGTTGTTATATAGGCTCTACTTGTTTTTATCATTACTGGATCTTGACCTGGAACCGAACCCTTTTGCCTATCGATTTTGTTTTGACTGAGCGCCTGTGAATAGGCTGGTTCCCGCGACTTAGCTTTCGTTGGGCGCTGTAGAAATCTCGAGATTACGATTACGATTACATTCAGCGCTTTTGAGAGGTACCGAAAGGCGCTGTTGGCCCTAAATGTTCTGATGCATAAGAACAGCATAGCATGTCTTTAATTTTCTGAACTACGATAATTTAACGTCAGCTGTAATTTGTGTCCTATTGCATAAGTTTACATTACTGTGTGTTTAAACTGGTGTCACCTTTTCAAGAAATCCCACCCTGATCCATCCAATCCCCTAGCTTCCCATTTCTCTCAGCTTAAACACAACTCACCCTAACAAAGTTCTCTCTGGTCTTCTGGCAACCGGAATGGTTCTTGGATAACCCCACTGACTTGACGCAGCGATCGTGAATAAGCTGGTGCCCGGCGCTTAGCTTTTAAGTAGCGTTTTAGAAATGTGGAGTTTACCACTACGAATTTTACTTTGTGAGGCAAAATTACTCGTTTAATTGCTCTTTGGTGTCATTCGTTTCTTTGGCTATGATTTGGCTGTTTAACAAATCTTCAGTACAGTGTGTTCATCGCCATCTCTTATAGACTCTTAACAAAAAATGCCTCAAAGTGAACGGAACTCTAGCTCTTTTGCATATGCCTCTTCTAATCAATTAACTTGTATATTTTGTGTGAAATATGTGCTACCATAAATTATTATGGGATTGATAAACTGTGATGATGATTATGATATGATTATGATATGATTATGATATTATTATGATATTATTATGATGATTATGATGATTATGATATGATGATGATGATGATGATGACGACGATGACGATGATCATGATGATGATGATCATGATGATGACGACGACGACGATGATGATTTTGTGTATATATGTCATATAGGCACAGATTCTGCTTTTATGTAGGATAATCTGGCCGCTTTTACTTGTAGAGGAAATCAGATCTTAGGAGGACGTTGCCTGTAGGCCCCACATGAATTATTTAAGCACTGCATCTGTTAGCAAATAAACGTAAGCTAACATCTGCAGCCACAAGTCAGTCAATTCATATTCCTTCTGCTCGCCTACAGCAACTAATCTTATATACACCTGGAAAATCGCGAGCGTCAGCTACAAGGCAAAATATGCTCTCTATTCATCTTATGCGGTGACACCCATTTCCTGTTTCCTTTCCTCCTTGTCATTCCCTTTCTACCTAATGACTGCACTCTCATATGGTGGTAAGAGCGTCGACGCTGGGTGCCAGAGAGAGGCCACACCCCATTCGCAAATTTAAAGGGCAAGAGGTCACCTCTGCCTCCACTTTTTAGCTGAAAGATCTCAGTTTAGTTGTCACTGCCTTGATATAATTATAAGCGCGTCATGACAACTCTTATGATTTGACAAAATCGTTAAATAGCTTCGTCGCCATTTGCGCATGCTCGGCGGCCATGATGTGGCCGTGTTTTTCGCCGCTTGTCATTTCGGTTCAAATTTCGTCTTAAAGCAAAAATATCTGTTAGGAAATTCTTTCGTGTCCGGACTGCTGTTGTGACCGACTTGGCCTTCAGGTGTTTTTTACACGAGTTCGTCAAGGTTTTTCGATTTCCGGAATCTGTTCGTTATATCGACGCCCCTTCTCGCTGGAAAAGCTCATTGTATACTCTCAAGGGATGACAGGTCGCAACTCACGCCCAAAACTTTGGAATTGCTTCGACCGTCTAGCGGAGAGGGGTCCTAACATAAGTGGAACCGCTGTCAGTTACAAATCAACCTGTTGTTCGCGTTACTGGACACCGCATATTCTACCACCTGCGAGGGACGGCGTTGGACGGTGGGGCTGTCGTGTACTGCGGACTCCATCGCTCGTCGTCATTCTACGACCCTGACGCTACTCGGTTCACGAACTCTGAACACGTTGTCATCAGTCAACTCGGGATGGAAGCCATTTCGTTGGGTTCAGCGTGTATGCGCGACTCCGCTACTGGTGACATTTTTATTTATCTGACCAGTGCTTGGTAAATGACGCAATTTTTGTTCTTAATGACACGTAACACCATTTAAGCTAGCGCAGGAAGCGCCTTTGTGAGGTAACTGAAAGGCGCTATATCAAGTTTCTTAATGCATACATAATTCAAGACATCTACTAGAGGTTCGCTTGAGCCTATCACTAAAGGAATTCGACCTGTTAGAAATCCTAGCTTTGGTCCATGCCCTCTGAAAACCGCGCTGATGCCCGTGCATGTTTGGGATCGATCGAACCAAACCCTTTTTGCTCATCGATTTTATTTTGACTGAGCGCCCGTGAACAAGCTGCTTCCCGCGACTTGGCTTTCATTGAGCGCTATAGAAATCTCGAGTTAACGATTACGATTGCGATCCGAGGTTTTGGACTTCGCTACTAAATTTCTTCCGATTGGCCTATGTCAGTTCTTTGATTTGATTTTAGTATCGAGTAAAAACTCACCTGTTTAAACTTGCTTATCCACGGTAGCCTGTGCCTACCTGTCTCCCTTTCAGTTGGATTTCGATTGTACATGGCAAACAGATTACGAATGTGGACTGTGCTTTCACTTCGGAGCGAATATCAGCTGATACTTTGTGTATTGTAATGACGGCGCTATAAAAGTCCTTGGGGATACTGTCGTTGTCTCTTCTTATGTCCATTCTTTGGTCAACCGACCGGTGTTTAGATGTGAAGTTGTGTCTCTCATCGTGTCTCTGCGTGTGCCTGAATCGATGGCCCTTCCACTGCCTGCACAAATGATTTAACTCGGTCTATGTAACAGATCACTCTGGCTGTCTGAGCTTACTTCTGCTCTACCACTGTATCGGTCTCTTCGGTCTCCGGTCTCTTCGGTCTCCGGTCTCTTCGATCTCCGGTCTCTCCGGTCTCTTCGGTCTCCGGTCTCTTCGGTCTCCGGTCTCTTCGGTCTGTCGGTCTTCATGAATGAAATGCATGATTTTACAGATTTCCATGTTCTGCTCTGAGCGACCAAGCGGTGAGTGATTTTCAATTGGACGGCCTAGGCCTCTTAATCGAGTGGACACCCAGGTGTTTCCCGAGCGCAGAGTCGTCGCCCCCTATGAATTATTGTGAGACGGAGGAATAAATCGATGACGACGTCGTCCCCCGGACACAACGTCGTAGTCGTCGTCGTTTTGTGGACGTTGACAAGTAGACGGTCAAAAGTTCTACCACAGACTTAGGTACCGTACTGTAATCGCGCGTGTACGATTAAAGTCGTGTCTGGGAACAACAGACACTCCAGAGTATGGCCAGACCGCTCAACGACGCATTTTATCTGGCTGTAAATCACAGGAACTGCGGCCTGTAGACTACTCTCAGATGGTAACACTTGCTTTAAATGATAATTAAACTAAACAAAGTGACAAGTTTGTAAGCCACAGTCGCCAGTCCTGTCTTGTCAGACAAATATTTCCATGAGCCACATTTCATTTCATTTCATTTTTATTGCTCCACAAAAAAAACAACATCATATAACATATTACATTTAAAAAATTCATGTGGGATACAACAGTCAATCCCAGAAGGAACCATGTTCCGCTTATTAGGGACGCCTACATCACATGGAATGCTATTTGAAATGACAAATAATCAACTTAACAGGCCTATTGTCCAGCTGGACTTGAGCAAATAGAACCTTTGTAACAAGAATCAAAAAGCTTAACTAACAGAATGAAGTAATTCACATAAACTCATTTATTGAGTTCATAAAAATATGCGCGTATACAATGTTTAAATAATTTTATATTGGGCAGAGTACGAATGTCATGAGATAAATAAGGAGATCTTCCTAAGATTATGCGGACAACTCTCTTTTGAAGTAGAACAAGCCTCTTCAGCCGGGATGGATAATTAGATGCCCATGCAACATTACAGTAAGATAATTTTAATAATAATTTTATTAATAAACATACGTTTCTCTAGCTGCTCTAGACATTAATTGTGTAGGAGTGTAGTTGAAGGAACATGACCGGAATGCATAAAGGCTGAGTCCTGTACGTGAATAGTCCAGAGACTGAGTGCATGCAGTGATTACTAGTAAGGACTTGGCCAACATCGTGCTCCCTCTGAGGGAATTACCTATTAATTTGAAATGGCGCGACACAATGAAACAGACGCACGACCCAACACATACATGATCTGCAGACAGACATAGATGTCTGTGTTAAATGATTGATCTTTTCTTGAACCGCTTGAGCCATGCTACGCGATGGGGAGGGAGGGCGCCTTGGGTGGCAATATTTTGGTTACGGTCATGACGTGCTGTCGATGTGACTGGGCAGCAGAGTTAGTTGTCGACTGAGCAATTTGTCAGCTCTGTAACGATCGCTACAAAGATTGATGCTCTTCAGAGAGTAGCCGTCCGAATCCGCCAACTTCCGGTTAAGGTTGTTCTCTCTTCCAGCATCCGCATCCGCTGCCGCCGTCGCTGAGTTAATTTGTTGCCGGAAGGTGCACTGATGCTTTTGCTATGCAAACGAATTTAAGGAAGCGTATCGACGGCCGAATTTCCTCTGTCTGTCTGTAGGTCTTTTTGTCTGTCTTCATCTGCTGTCTGTGTATGTCTGTCTGTCTTTGTCTGTCTCTGTCTGTCTCTTTCTCTCTGTGTTGTGATTCCACGGACACGTGTCTCCTTGCCTGCAACTGCATCCAGCAAGGGAGATGCCAGCAACTGAAGCTGGCATATGGCGTCTATAGGCCTACTAGTGAATTCAGAGCACGATGCTCTGTTTGGAGATGCAATAAGACACAGGATGTGGATTTATCTGTCCAAGACTCATGTGTCTGCGAGCAACAGGGCCTCGAAGCGCAACAAAACACCAGACATATAAGTTTGTAAGTTCCAGCCGACGAAAAGCTCTGCTGAACGGGGCCTAATTGTAACCTGACTGCTATCTTCGGCTCTTGACGGAAAATGAATGAAAGGCTGCTAAAAACGCACCCCTACATCGATCCGTCGATTCGTTAAAATAACCTGATTAACTGTCAAAGCATAAGATACGAACGATTTGATGCAGTACAATAAAACCCAGCTGAGAGTAGAGTAGACCCCGTCCGTGGAGTGCACTGCAGTGTATTACAATACAATGCACTGCCCTGCAACGCAGTAACGGCAGTAATATTAATCCGAAAACTTCTATAGCGCCACTGATAATGCACAAGGCATCGGTCGATGGTCGCTGGAAAGCAAAGTCGCTTTGCCTGTCAAATTCCAGGGTTAGCCCAGTCGAAGGTCAAGAGAAAAATCCAAGAAGACACAGAATTGATTCGATAGAACATGATACAAAGTATTATGTAGAAATACAAAGCTTTTCGGCATTCAGCGAATGCAATGCAATACATCTTCGATGCAATCGTTCGGTTTTGGCCGACAGAAAAGCAAACACGTTTCTTCTGCTCAAACGACGATTTATCAACGAATCATCGGGATCAATTTGCACACGACGCATCGGTCGGTGAGATGAAGCAGATGCAGCAGCAGCAGCAGAGTCTGGCTGGCACTGGAAGCTGTTCAACTGCATGGAAACTGATGCGGTGTCTGTTTGCTCAGTAAGACTCATTGTTTTGCTCATTCGAGAAGAAATTATACGATTTTATCTCTCCACTGAGCCATATAGACTATACATCACTGGCACACAGTATGCATAGATACTTCGATACACAGGTACATACATACATGCATACATACATACACGCATAAATACACACATGCACGCATACATACATTCATTTACACATACACATGCATACTTATATATATATATATAAGTAATGTGTGAGCGACGGGGGTTTTTGGAGTAACGTCGACCGTCAATCACGGTTGACCCTTTGACCTATCGACCGGCAGGTGACCTATACCTGTTCTATTCAGACGCAACGGTTCAAGGGATATCCGAGCGCTGCAACATTCACCATCAGAGAGGACTGCTTGGCAGTGGTGTTACCGTGTACCGCGGACCATACCACCTGTCTACATCATCAACGCAACTTGGTCCAGGAACTCTGAATATCGTACCATCTGTCAACTCTGGATAGGAATCCTTTGGGTGGGCTGTACGTGTGTGCGTGAGCCCACCGCTGGTGACTCCTCTAGTTATCTGTGCATTGCATCGCTTGCTTGCGTACTCTCAGTTCATTTAACGTCATTTAAGCTAACGTAGGCAGCGCTTTTGTGTGGTATCTAAATGCGCTATATAAATGTATAGATAACCAACTAACATACATAATACATAACAGAGGCCTACATAGATACATACATGCATACACACATACATACATGCAAACATGTATACATGCACACATGCATGCATGCATACATACGAATATATGCATGTATAAATAGACAGAAATAGAGGAGAGAGCGTAACAGACAACGAGCAGGCAGATATCAAACAAACGCACAAAGCTAGCGAGACAGAGACAGCGACAGGCAGACAGCCAGCCTGCAGCCTGAGTGACTGATATGACAGGCAGCAGACGAACATGCAGGCGGGCAGACAGACAGACAGACGGACAGGCAGACAGAGAGACAGAGATCCGTTACGTGGAAAGAGAAATGATGCTGGGCTGAGATTGAGGTGATTAGATTTGTACTTCTGTCTTCCGCCAAATATGCTCTCGCTCCTTAACTAACAACCTCCCGCTGTACGCCACATGGCCTTAAGCGGTCCCACCAGCCCCCTACCCCGACCAGCCATTCATTCCCAGCCACTCAATGAGGCGCGTTTTATTGCCTGTCGCTGTTGCTGCCTCACTGGACAACAACGACTACGACGACGACGACGACGACTGTCGTTCGTCTCTTTGAGAAATTCGGTCTCAGCGAGACGACCGGAAAACAAACAATATTCCTTTCATCACGGCATCCGCTTCGTTCATCTGCGTAAACTGTGCCCACTCAATATCATGCAGACAATATATGTACGTTTAGACATATGCGTACATGTATAAGTTGTATACGCATTCATATGTATGTGTGTAGAAGATAGAGAGTAAATGATGTGACTTGCATCATGACTGCGGTGACAAGCGTTTCAATCACGCTTCTTCATCACAGGATTATTCTCCCGCTGAGCGGAGCTACTGCAGACAATGGGGCAATAAGTAAATTGGCGCTTGTTTGTGTCGTATGCCTATCCGCTGCTACGGGTGAGTTTCCTTTGTCAACTCTGCATGATCTCTGTTTATTGCCAATTGGCGTTTAGCGTGAACTGAACGGTAGTACATTTTCAATGCATGGCTCTTTGGCTGAGATGAATCGCATGAAGTCCTAATGTTAATGTTGTTGAAAGCCTATGGATACATGATGCATGTTTTGTAAGTTTTGTTCAGTTATATGGTATGTATTGACAAGTCAGGCCTTTGTGTTATTTAGGACTTAGTCTTGATTAGAGAGAGAGAGAGAGACAGAGACAGAGACAGAGACAGAGACAGAGACAGAGACAGAGACAGAGACAGAGAGACAGAGAGACAGAGAGACAGAGAGAAGAGCAGTCCCCTTAAGCTAGACCCGATAGACATGTTAGCGACTTAATTTTTCTTAGTTTCGGAAAAAAGCCTCTCCTTCGCCACCTGATCTTCCCACTGACAGTGTACGGTCAGTGTACTCATTATAGCTGAGTTGGGAAGGGGCGCAAGTGGAGCCGTAATATCGAAACACATTTCTGCCCTGGAAGGGATTTAAACCCCCGACCTTTCGGTTGACAGTCCATCATGCATTCATGCTTTCATTTGAGTTTAAGGATTATTTTTCAGAATTTCAATTTTTCTCAGACAATATGCTGAAATCCACTAAAGACAAAGACAACTTTTAAACCTCAAACTTTAGGCTTGCTAAATCTTCTATTTTGATCAGTATCAACACACATAAACTCAAACTTTTCAGAACTTCTGAACATTGATCCACACATTGGAAGCTTCTTTAGGTTTTTCTCAGAAACCGCTTTACAGTTTCATAAACACATGAATTGCACTCTAATTTTTTTCTTCGAATCTCAAAAAGCCGATAGTAAAAACACTATTTTAAAAATATTTAATGAGCCAATTATAGCGTAATACCTTAAAGTTTACCCATCTGCAACCACAGTTTTCTGCACACAGCAGTGCATGAATGCTGCGTCTGACGACTGCTTTCGTATGCGTGACTGGCATTAAGTTACGCCTGGCTGAACCAGCCAACCGCCTCGAAGAATAACCGTACTGTTGGAAAAGTCGAAGTCTTAAAGCGACGCTCACATCTTGTAATGGCTGCAGCACTCGCTCGTTTTACAACGCTGGCAGACAACACAGGTCAGTGCTGGAGCGACACCACAAGGCTCTTCGGAAAGATTAACACAGGGCAGACTAGTATACTTCAAAAGAGGTAAGTGCGATGCAACTGCTGCACTTAGCTGGAACGCACCCTTCCTTCCAGAGTAGTCATCTGAGGCATGGTCCTGTATAACTTTATAGATTCTTTCGGCTGAAGCACATTCACAGCAACAGCAATACAAATTGTACCCAGCAGCCTTTAGACGACTTAAGCAAGAGGCTGTTCTTAAAGGGCGCTAGATAAGTTTTGGTTTTTATGCTGCGTTTCGTTGCGTTAGGCTGCAACTCGTTGCATACTTGCGCCAGTTGGGAAGAGATAAGAGAAGTGAATTGAGCAATGAGTCAGTCGTTTCCATCGCATTCTCCTGACGAAGAAAACGTGGGGATTAAACGTATTTGATTTGATGAAACGATATCATCATAGACTGCATCGCAGGTCCTTACATTGCTCTAATCGTGTTTTTCATAGGAGGCCTTAGAGCATAGACCCTTGACATTTAGGCCGGTGCTTTTAGCAGATGCCTTACAACGGAGGGTAACCCCGTCATCAGAAATGGCTTAACACAGTCAGTTCACCATCAGTTGAACAGTTGAGCGACATCATATGGCGTCATAGGACGTCTACGTCGCATATAGAGTTTTGTGTGTAATGTGCCTCAGTCCTTTCTGCGTGTGTTAACAGAATTAGTTACAGCGGCTGCAGAATCCATACACATAGTCGACCCTATTCATCAAAACAGCAGCAGAGTTACAACTGAATACAGGTCTACTATACAGGAATATTTGCACCCTGTGTTTTTATGTTCCAAACTATATACATTAACTTTAATATATAAAAGAATAGTAGCTTAGCCATCAAGCCAACTATATACTCATTCCTTTATATAATTATCTATATATTATATGTAATATAATATATAATATATAATTATATAATATATATATAATATATAATTATGTATATTAATAACGAATACAGTACATGTAGCCCTAAATCTGTTGACATAAAGGTGTAATACAAGAATAATTAATATATGTATATAAGCATTATCAACGGCATTCTCAGTGGCACAGGGATTGGATTTGGTCATTGCTAACACATACTTCAAGAAAATAGAAGAGCATCGAATAACATACCACGGTGGAAGATGTGCAAGCCAGATCGATTACCTGTTGGTGAGACGTGAGGATAGGAAAAACATACGAGATTGCAAGATGATTCCAGGAGAGGAAGTAGTCAGCCAGCGTAGAGTCCTGGTCATGAATATCCAAGTGCAGATACGACTCCAGAAAAAAGATCAAACAAAAAGAACATATCAGAACATGGAAACTAGAGAGAGAGAAAAGAGACACCTACAGACTGGAAGTGCAAACACGGCTTGCTGATACAGAAGAAGTAACATGGGATAAACTGAAAGGAAATATGATAGAGGCAGCAAAGAAGATATGCGGCACGACACGAAGCCAGAAGAGACGAGAACGAGAAACCTGGTGGTGGACGGAGGAGGTGCAGACAGCGGTAAAGAATAAGAAGATTGCCTTTAAAAAGTGGCAGGCAGGAGGCAAGATGATGTATACAAGATAATGTGTGAGGAAGCAAAGAAGGCTGTAGCAATAGCCAAAAGCAAGGCATTACATCATGTATACGAAGAACTTAACACCAAAGAAGGAGAGGCAAAGATATATAAAATAGCAAAAGCAAGACAAAGAAGTAAACATGATAAGCAATCAGTTAATATAATTAAAGATAAAGACGGTAAGATGCTAACTGAGGAGGATGCTATTAGAGCCAGATGGAAGACATGCTTTGATGAACTGCTAAATGAAAAAATCCAAGGGAGTCGCTAGAGAAAGCCATTCCTGTGGCAGGACCGGAAAATGAAATTACCCACAAAGAGATCGAGATTGAAAAGATGAAAAACAACAAAGCACCGGGACCATCTGGAATGACCGCCGAAATGTTTAAAACACTTGGACATGATGGCACTGAATATCTGTATACATCAATTTAAATGACTTTATGAAACAAGAAAGGCTGCCATAAGATCTGAAGGAAAGTGAAATAATAGCAATATATAAGCAGAAAGGAGACGTATTGGAATGTAGTAATTACAGAGGAATCAAGTTGCTGAAAATTGGACTGAAAGTGTACGAAAGGGTGATCGAAGGGCGCTTTAGAGAATGGGTCAAGCAACACTATAACCAGTTTGGCTTTAGACCAGGTAGAGGCACAACGGATGCAATACTCATACTGAGACAGGTGCAGGCGAAAGTACTAGAAAGAAACAACAAGAGATATTGGACTTTTTAGATTTTGAGAAGGCTTTTGATAGAGTACCAAGATAGGTCGTATATTGGAATCTGAGGTAAAAATAGTGTGACTGTTTAGATCAATGCACGAAGATGCACAGACTTCAGTGAGGAGCAATACAGAAAACACAGTAAAATTTGATATTCGAGTGGGTGTACATCAGGGATCCTGAATGTGTCCTCTGCTGTTCGCCATAGTAATGGATGCCATATCGGAGAATGTGAGAAATACAATGGGATATATTGTATGCTGATGACCTCATAGTGGCAGACGACGCAGCGACAAAGATACAAGGGCGTTTCACTGATTGATTGGCAGAGAGCACTGGAGTGTAAAAATAAATATCGATAAAACTGAGACCATGGTATGCTCCAAAATGGATGAGACACTTGTGGTCAAGGACATTGCAGGAAATACATTGAAAGAAGTAGAAACTTTTAAATACCTTGGGTCGATAATGAACGCTAAGGGAGAATGCAAACATGATGTTAAGAACAGGATTAAGGCAGCGTGGCAAAAATGGAAAGACCTATCGAGTGTTTTATGCGATGTCAAAATGCCGGTTCAACTCAAAGGAAAGGTGTACAAAACAATGATAAGACCAGTGATGATTTATGTAGCAGAAGCCTGGACATTGATGAAAGAGGAGAAGCTGCTGGAGAGAACGGAAATGAGAATGCTGCGATGGATACTTGGAATCTCACTGAAAGACAGGAAAAGGAATGAGTATATCAGACAGAAATTGGGAGTGGCATGTATATCTGAAAAGGTACGAGAAGCCAGGCTGAGACTGTATGGTCATGTGATGAGGAGAGAAGAGGAAAACTGCATTAAAAGAATTATGACAGCAGATGTCTACGGACGCTGCAATCGGAGACGACAAAAGAAGAGATGGGGAGACATGATTCAACAAGACCTAAAGCTTCTCAGATTGAAGAAAGAAGATACTGGAGATAGAAACAAATGGAAAAAGGATTCATGTGGCTGACCCCTCCCCTAGGAGGGATTAATTCCAGCCAGAAGGAAGAAGGAGGATTATCAAAGGCCACCACGGACAAATAGGAAAAGTATTAACAAGGGCTGATCATGGGGGCAATTAGGCCATATATGTATGTTTTTATCCGAGCACTTACATAGCGCATTTTGTGAACCTCGCAAGGGAGCTGCCATAACCCTAATTAATTCCGGAGTGCGCCATTGACTTGCTCCCCCAAACCGATTCGGCGAGTTGTCCGCAGAAACTGAAAAGTAAAACACGGCTATGATAATACTGTTAAAGACAATAAAGAAGAAGAAACAAAGTGGTTAACGTAAGTGAAAATGTTGGGGAAAAATTGAAAAGAGATCGAGAAGTCAAGCAGATGGAAAAAGGAGCCACGGAAACCTAGAGAGACCTACAGAAAAGGCGAAATGACTAAGAAATCATCATAATTTTGCAGGTCATGAAAATACTCAAAAATCTCGACGAGTAAGAACCACATAACCATGCGCGGTAAAATTTGCCCTTTTTCCACCACGCGGATGAACCACTGGGCATGAAAACCTTTACAATTATGTAGCCTATACGTCGGCAGATAATGCGTGAATTCGGCCAAGAAATGAACTGTTGAGAAAGCATTTTGAGCTGATAAGGGATTGGCAACAGCTGCATCCCTCTTCGTCTGACGGTATCTGCAACAATGCTATGGTCAAGTAACTGCGTCTGTTTACTATCTGTCTCTCTAGATCTGTTTACATTAAGGGTTGAACGAACGTCTCCTGTCATTTGTCATGTTGTCAAGTATATAAGCCCTTATTAAAAGCGAGGTAAACAGCAGCGGCAGCAGCAGCCGCAGCATCTGCATTCCTTGTTATGGCATACACGTCGCTCTCCCAAGCGTTTGTGTGCGAATCTCATTGCATCGAATAAATTCTTATCCGCAGCAGTCGACATTTATCTTGTTTGTTGTTCAACGAATGACCAAGAGTCTCCGCCGCCAAAAGCAGGATAAAGGCCTTTTATCATAGGCCTTTTAACACAGGTGTTTTAACATAAGCCTTTCTATTAGAGACCATTTAACGGTTCGAGGAAAATGATCCCTGGCCAATAAACCCCTAGGAAAATTATTCCCAGTTTAAACCCCGGTCAATAACCTCAATGCGAAATAATGGTCTAACGGCAAGGCGTTTGGTCAATGATCGTGCGGTTGCGGGTTCGACTCCGTGTAACGACCCTGGGCAGGGTGTTTGCGCACACCGTGCCTCTGTCACCAAATTATACTATTTGGTATCCGTGTGAGCTGGGAAGTAAATGGCAAGTCCTGCGATGCACTGGTCCCGTGTTCAGTACCTTGGGATTTGTCCACTGTCGAGTCAGTGGCCTAAGAAAAGACAACGAGCGCCTGCACTATGTATGTTCATCGTGGGACATGCGAAGCCTTATTTTTACGATAACCCCAATGAGCAATAGCGCCAAGTAAAATACCCCTCCCACTTAAAACTCACTGGCTAACAGCTATCCCCAAGTAAGCAAATAAAGAAAAATTTCGACACTTTTTATTTCTTGTAAACATATTTTTCAATGCTAAATTTAAATAAATAGCAGCTTAGAAAAGTGAGTTGACAAGAAATGTTGCTTGCGATCTCGCGCAAATAACAGAAAATCCTGCGGTTGTTGCAAGCGGCGATGATTTACAATTCTGGAATTATGTCAACGTATCGTTTCCTAGGTAATCCTAATCGTAATCTTGAAAATTTCTAAAGCGCCACTTTGCAGCTAAGCGCAGGGCACCAGCTTATTCACGAGCGCTGCGACACGTCAAAGGGGTTGTCCAAAGATCCCATGTGAAGAACAAACCGGTTGCTAGAAGACCAGAGAAAGAGAAGGAGACAGAGCAGTGGGTTGTGTTTAGGCTGGGAGAATTGGGAAGGCAGCGGATTGGATGGATCAGGGTAAGATATCTTGAAAAGCTGAGAACAGTTTCAAATGGAATGCCTGAGCAATAATTGATAGGGGGTTTGAGACAGATGGTGGTAGGTGAACGACAGAAGGGATAGACGAACGGAGAATTTGCAAAATTCAGGAAGGAGATCGTTCCAGAGTTGAGGTGCAGTGTGGTTTATGGTGGAATTGTCGCGTGTCCCGCCAGAAGCTGGTTAAAGTTAAATTGTTGCCATGCCTGCCATACTTGCAGGTGATTCAAAAATCGCCAGGTATTTGGATGGTAGCTACCGTTGCCAGCTTTAAAGCTGTGATGCATGTTTCAAGCGAATTGTTGAATTAGCAAATTTTATAGCGCCTACCAAAACCAAACAGTAATCATGTCAATAAGTATGTCGACTAATTAAATGCTGATTAAACTTCTTGTGCAAACATTGATTCTAGATAAGCCTGATTTCATGTCAACCGACTTGATATGATATTTGCATTAAAGTTACACACGCTTTAGAGCTAGGCCTATTCTGTTGTAATTTTATAGAAAGAATGTTACTTATTTACGGAAGAAAAGCTATCGATCACTTTAGTAGCTATTAGGCTGTCAATCAAGTAATCAGTCAGTCGGAATTGCATCTGGAAATGAGGTAGTTGGCCGGTGTTTATATATGCATTCAGTTGACTAACCGAATGGAGCCCAATGGCTAAAACTAAATCATCATTTTAGACGTGTGTTAGATATTTTAAATCTGTCGATTTCATCAATTCCAGCTTCATTCTTTCAAATCACAAAAGACTTGACTGTGAAATTGAATGTAAAAAATTTTAGCTGTCGTAGTAGATATAATATCATATTTATTTGTTTTAATAAAGAAATCTCACCGATTCGGTGTCGTAAATTGACTACATTAATTTTTATGTAGATATCGAAGGAACACCATAGCAATTTACTCATTTTTACTAAGCCCGCTTTTATTGTACACTTCGTAATTTGCAACCTTCCCTCTTGACCTTTTCTCCTTCAACAGACAGGTGCTTGAGCACATGTTGCATGGGCACGTGTCACCTTCAGACCCAACCAACTTTCCCTTACACGCTTGCTTTCGCAACAATACACACAGACAGACAGGCATACAGACATACATACGTCTTCAGTCCTATCGATTACACTGCGCCCACATAATTATTACCCTGAATAGTGTAAGTCTATAATCGTCGCATCTCGGCTGATGCTGAGCGCTCTTAGAGATGCTAATGTTTCGTTGATTGCATACTGGTGTACGCTCAGCAACGCCGCACAAGTACGGCTGCTCGCTTACCGGCGATCTGCCAACTGACGCTTCTACCACTGCATGGCTGATCCAGTAATTGAAAAAGAGAGGCAAATCCACTTTCATTTCGCAAAAATTTCAAAAACTTTCTGATGACCTTTTCTTGGTTTTTACATCTGCTGTTCAATTAGCCGCGTTTGCCACATTTAGCTTTTGTTTTCTTATTTTCCATCCTTTATTTTCTTTAACTGTTTTTATTTACTATATCTGTGAACAACAATCGTCGAACTGTTTGGGGGACACCTGAATGGCATGACCCTAAATCAAGGTTTCCACTTGTTATGTCGTGCCGATACGCAGACTGCCCACGCATTTTCATCTGCGGTCGATGAAACTGCGCACAGTCGGCGTCCCTGTTCCAGACTGCATCGAAGATGAAGAATGACACTGAGCAATCTGCTGCAGTACATTCTGACTCTCATTGACCGATCATTCCAAGCACCTATCGTGATCTTAGTGACCTAGTAGAACCTCCAGTTCTTGGACAAGTGGTGCTCGTAACGAGCAGAAAAGTTTATAGAAAAGGGTGTCCTGTGTAGGCTATGATAGCTAGGGTCATTTTGAAGCTACCTGGACAATACTGATTTCTGGAACAACTCAAAGTGAGGTTTAATTTTTTGGCAAAATTCGACAACTTTCAATAACTAGGTTTATTGATTTGTAAAAAAATATGGAAAGACAAATGATATAGATTCAGTTTACTTGAAAATCAGATAAAGTCATAGAAAAAAGATTTAAATATACCAACTTAACAAAATCTGAGAAATTTAGAGCAACTGGCTTTGAATGATTTGGAAACAAAGATCACTAATTTCGGAACTGTTAGTTTTTAGAATTTCTGAACAAACACAGCATGAGTTGCTTAAAGCTGAGTATATCGTTTCGTTTCAGAAGCAAATCTAAGCCAGCAAGGTAAGCTTATTTTTATTTAAAATTTATAATAAAATATGAGCAATGTAAAATAAGTGTTTTTGGTGCATTTAGGAGCCATTCTGAGCAATTTGCAGGAAGTGACTAGGTTTAATTTTAAGGAAAAATCTGTGCAGTACCAATTGTAAATTTAAAACAACTCCTGTAGGTTCTTAAGTGTGTTTCTAATAAGTCGTTGGCCAAACTCTACGATTTAACGCAAACTGTAAAAGACGTCCGC
The DNA here is from genome assembly GCA_964023275.1 of Norana najaformis. NCBI lineage: Eukaryota > Metazoa > Annelida > Clitellata > Crassiclitellata > Hormogastridae > Norana > Norana najaformis. Next base: position 15,104,513 of record OZ029921.1, read on the forward strand.
TGATGCATCAGTAGTGTAACTATCAACGAGGAAGCTCCTCGATTGCGGAATTTAGGGTCGAAATCTGAAGAAGATGAGTTCAGAACCTGATAAAGTACACTATCTGAGTTGGCTTGCGGGAACTAAAGCTGAAATGCTACTGATGGACGAACTTAATTCTTCTAAATTAGACCTCGCGATTTATGAGTCGGAGACAGATGATAGATGATCCCAGAAAACTCTTAGAAATATTTGTTTCATAACTTATCCTCTGTATAATTAAGCAATTTCTCGTAATTAATCATAGGCAAGTAATGCGCAATGTTTATCTAACACTAACCTTAATCCATAACCCTAGCCCCTAATCATAACCCTTGCGGCGATTGCAAAGCCAAGAAGTAACTAGTGATTATTGAGTAAATCTGCAAGTTAGTACATCCAACGTGTTATCATAGTTTTATTGAAACACATGTAATAAGATAAAGAGACGCTGACATAGTGGAAGATTTCGAAAATTAACTAGGTGATTGTAAATTTGTAAATTTTTATATCTAGTTTAAATCTATATTTTCAAGATTTGCTCTATTGTTAAGGTTAAATTGTTTATGGTCGCTATAGAAAACCATGTACTTCAAATTTTTACATTTACTTGTGAATAATGATAATATGTTTGAATGAATGAATGAATATTAAGAGATTAACATGCCAGGCATAAAAAACTTGAATCAGAGGCAAGGGTTTGGTATTGAACCAAAACTTGTGATAGGCGACTACAGCCCTTTGGCCTAGCTGCTGTAGGGAGCCAAATTTTCGTAAGAACCAGACCTGATGCACTAGCTTTTACTGCGCTGATGCCAGCCAGCGCTGCCTACAATTCTAGTTTGGACCTTGAAAGGCGCATATTGCATTGACACCGAAACGGTTCCAGAGTAAGTAGGTCTAATGCCGTCGCTCTATATATGGAACACTTTAATGCCACCCAATCGACCGAGATGATCGAGTGAATTGGCTGTAAGTAATGGTCCGTCACTGCTTAAATTACAGCCATCCGTTTCATACGGCACCTTCGGTTCAGCGATAATTTAATGAAATCGTCGGCAAACGGAAATTAAGTTCATTCATTCATTTATTCACTGCATCGTTGATTCATTCATTCATTGCTTTTATTCGTTCGTTCATTCATTCATTCATTCATTAATTGATCCATCCATCCATCCATCCATTCATTCATTCATTCATTCATTCTACCAATTTATATACAGCCCATTCGTGATATCAGCCCAGAGGCGCTCTATGTCCAACCTCAGCGAAATAGAGCAGTCAAGGGATTTTTTATCGAAAGCAGAAGAGAAGAATCTTAAAAATTGTAATTAAAGTTGCCGACGTGTCGAATGCGCATCGGTCATTTGCAGGCAACTAATGTCCAACATGCAACAGGGGCCTCGCGCAGCTCGACACAGCTCTGAATACGTATTTAGATGGCCATTTGCTTTAAAGTTTGCTTTTATGCAAAGGGCTCAAAATCAGCGTATCGATTTAAATAGGCCATATTTTTCTAAATAGAAATTATAAATATCAAATTTCTCGCACATAATGGACGAATTTTTGGTAAATACACTCACTGATTAATATACTACATTTACTGCGAGTTTCTTCTTTCCTCACTTTTTATTCCGGCCGAGGAGCCACTAGAAACCACCCTAAAATTTGAAGTGGCTGTCAACGAAGGAGGTGCAAAAGTCACAGCAGCGATGAGGCTTCCACTTACACCGTTTACACCTGCTCTGACTAGGGTCTTTAAACCCACATTTTAAGTGCAGCGCAGTGCATATGCCATCTCAAAGACGTTTATCTGGAGCCATCCTTTTAATCGGCCCCTGCTCGTCTTCATTCGCATCTTCCTTTCTCTTGTCTCTTCCGGCCTTTGCATCCTCCGCTGCTGTCTGCAATTGTTTCTCCTCCTTATCCTCTTCATCTGTTGAGCAGCATAAGGACATGCGCAAACTCAAACTAATTGATGGCGACGAAAGTCATGCGGTGCAGACGGCTGAATTTGCATTCAACCCAAAATGCATGAAACTCGGTCGGTCGGTCATTCAAAATTCAATTGCAATGGCTGCTTTCAAAGAACGGACTCTGTTATCTGAAGGATAACAGTTTTCAGTCACTCTAGCTAATGCTTCGTATTATGATATCGTCGAGATGGCAACTGAAAGCTCACAATTTCATGATTGCAACACTCTAGCTTGTGTGCAGATTTGCTTTGATTTTAGCGCACACAGTGGGGTCTGTGTTATGCCACACGGGGAAATCCGTTGGGATTTTTGGCAAAGCAGAGTCTCGGCCAATGCAGTGCACTTGGTTAGAAACTATAGCAAAGTAATACGCCTAAAATAGGCATTTCATAGAAATAAACCATTCACGGTTCTACATGGGCTCGAAAATTCATCCAGTCAAACACACTATCTAACAATATTAATTATATAGGCATATGTGATTAAAAGTTGCGTTTAATTGTTGACTTATGCATAACTAGCATAATTAGATCTTGTTTCTGTTAGCAGTAATTTTATTTCTATGCGTAAACCAGTGCTTTATTGCTAGCTCATACTTATGCTGCACTGATGTGTTCTAAGTACGTACGGTGCATATTGAATGCTAAACTACTTTGAAAGTAGCCCGAAGGGCTGTATAATGCACGGTGTAAACTAGTTTTTGTTTAACGACGCTGTGTCATAACGAAGATAATTAGCGTCACCCTCCTCCTTACCCCAGGCTCGTTGGGACTGGCATCACCCAACAGCGGCGGAGTTCTACGGGGGAGGGGCACAGACTGGTAAATTGCCTTGAAAGTTACCCGGAGGTCTGCGTTATGTTGGCCTAATAAACACGGATGTGGCATACTGTAGTGGATCAAGCGATTGCACAACTGAACTGATTGAAGGCCAACCACGAGCACGAGCAATCGTTCATAAAGACGCTGGTTATATGCGGAAACTATTGGCTACTTTCTCCAATGACTGTCTGGCCTAAATTACCTTCACATTGATTTCGTAAGTTACACTTCAACTAATGACGTATGCATAAGCCTACTAACCCTATGTGCTTAGAGTTGCCACATGTCCGGTTAAAAACCGTACAGTCCGGTATATGTGCCATCCGTTCGGGGAAAATGAGAGTCAATGCCGGACACATGAATGTCCGGTATTGTGCTTGCCATTGTAGTATGTCTAATTTTTACTAAAGCTACTTAAACTCAAAACGGAGTTAACTATTTAGCCATGCTAGACACGGAGACAACTGGGAATGTTGGTGAGCCCAGTAACAAGGCCTGCTCTACATAAATTCGCTTTTTATGCGACAGTGTTTCTGTGCTGTTGATGGCTGTAGATGTTGATCGCTGTATAGTAAGTTTGCATATATTTATGTACGCGTCAGCACTGGTTGCCCGTACATATAAATATTTAGTAAAGTTGAATAATTTTTCAGTTGATTTGGTGTATTGAGTCAGCAAAGTCTGGCTTGAAAAGGATTGCATGACCACAATATTGATGCATTTCATTATATAACCTTATGCTTCTTCTTTAACTTTTATCTGGCTATTACATCTCTTGCAAAATGTAACTTCAAGTAAACAATATTCCGGTCTACATCGTATTACATTACCTTAATTCTGAGATCAATGAACAACTTTGGATGCGGAAACGTGACGATAAGCACAGTCCTACATCACTGGAACATATAGCCCACTTAAGGCGCGACATCTCATGCAATTATAGTACAATTTACTAAAACCTTAGTTCAGTCGAATTTCGCCATGTGACTCAGTTTCCAATTGGTAATGACCCAAAGAACCTGTTGGCATAAGTGAAATAGTAGAAATAATGCGCTCACATACGTAGGCCTACACAGAGCACATTGATCTATATATGTTCTGCATATATAATGTCGTCCGTAAATTTATATATATATATCTGAGCCTCCATATAAATGTCTAGTGATACTACATTGCGTTACTTTACGTCGTGTTTCGCCACTTTACATTACATTAAGTTGCGTTACGTCAAGATTTAAATACGTTACAAGACATATATTGCATTACATTTGGCGATATAATTCAACTGGAAAAAGAGAAGATGCGATGCTCTGTCTGATGAATCAGAATCACAGTCGGCGTCTGCCGCAGAGAGGTCGGATGTTGTTTGCAATGGAAAAATCTCTGAAATTCCCTTTGGAGCAACTACTTGACGCCATAAATCGGCAAGAGTTTCGCCAGGCGACAAACGCTGGATCCGTCTAATGGGATCGCGGTTCGGCTCCGCATCTATGGGCAAATGAATCTGCGACCTCAGTGGGTCAACAACAGCAGCAGCAGCAGCGATGTTTGACGCTCATTCTCTGGATGGCGCGAAATTATCGTGGTTCGTGTCATTCGCATCATGCATGTGCGTTTCATACAAATCAAGACACATGCAGATGCGCACATAGACACAGGAACACGTACAGGAACAAAGACAGGCACACATGCACACGCGAACACACTCATACATAGAAACATGTAAATGCTGCACAGAGGCACAAAGACACAGGGGAACACGCAGAGACACACAGAGACACACACACACAGATGAACAAGCAGACTCACGTTGGTTACACTTGTCACTTTATCCTGTTCAATGTATTGCGTGGGTGCCAATTCTAAAACGGTCGGCGTCGTGTGGAAAGCGAGGCCACAAGTCGATCCATCATGATTGGGCGAGAGAAGAGCCAAAGGAATGGCGCATTTACCATCGGAAGACCGTCCACAATGCAAGAGACACGACCCTGTTGTCAGATTAACAAGGGTCTATCGTCTGCGACAGTCGGGTCCGAAGCCAAGCGTCGTATTCGTAAACTTCCGCATTCCACCGACTAAGCCGAGAATAACAGAGGAACCAAGGGACCCATTAGACCTTAGAGCCGCTTTGTATGTCAATGACCGATGTATACTTTTGCACACAAAACTACTTCAGAAACAATTCAACAAATGTTGTATGTTTCACTCATGATTTCTCAGTTGTTACTACAGATGTTTTTCTCCTACTATTACTATATTTATATTTACTATATTTAAGTTATATTTCGGTGCTAATCGTTTAAGTGGTTTAATGTGAACTTAATTGGAGAATTGGTCTTTTATATTCTAAGAAATAATGACAATGAGGACAAAGTAGATGTCAGCGACATTGCAATGATATGAAGTCACACTAACATTTGGGCACAACCTAACATATTCTGGCATCGTGAGATTATGTAATTCGAGATAACCATCGATGCTATATTATATATAGTCACACATCACATTCATAGGTTGCTATTCTGTCGCTACGCTGATTTGTTCGCTTTCTGTTTCAAAGATTAGGCTGTAATTTGATTTTGGCTGAAAAGAAGTTCTTTTCTGCAGCGAAATGGCAAGCTCAAAATGTTGATAGAACAAGGCTTTGACCTCGGGACCAAAAATTGGTCCGCTGGAATTGCGAGTCTTGCTTTCGAAATATTGGTCCTGTTGTCAGTTGTCATTGAAGAGCAGCTAAAAACTTATATGTCAATATACTGGGAGAACAGTATAAACGAATCGGGAGAGTCCTTCAAGTTCTTTGACATCTTCAGCAGGTTCATGTAGGGCGACTTAACGCAACTTACTTTTAAAGACAACTTGTCTCTTGTCCCTTGCAACTGGCCTTGACATTGGCCTCGAACTGCCTGGCCTTCAGCGTAGCTTATTAGTGCAATATAATCAGGTGAGGCCTATTCACGTAGCTCCTTAAAGCACTCTAAATATCGGCCTAAATAGCTGAATCCAGAGCTCGGGAACCCAAGATGACATGAATAGACAACCTCAAGTGTTGACTGAATTATCGTTCGACCAGTTATTACAAGAGACGAGGAACAGAAGCAAATGAAAAAGAATTGTCCATGGTGCAGCCAATCATGGGCTCGAGGACGGTTGAAGACAAGACTAGATGATATATTTGAACAGTAGGCCTACGGAGACATTGACAAAGACATGTTCTAATTAGGTGCCTTCTATCCTGTCTAACCGCCAGAAGGAAATCGCTTTCTTTCTTTTAGGTGGATCTGCGTTTCCCATGCCGTAGCCTCATTTTGACGACAGCCAGACGACCTGTCTACAGACGGTCTGCCTGTCGTTCTGTCTGCCTGCCTACTTGCCTGTTTGTCTGTCTGTCTGTTTGGCTGACTGCATGTCTTTGTCTGCATGACTGACTGTATGTTTGTCTGACTGTGTGCGTGTCTGTGTGTGTGTGCCTGTCTGGCAGTCTTTTGGCTATGCATATAAAACTGGGCGGAGCCGATGAATCGCAGTCGAGCGAGTGGGTATCAGTGGAAGCCATAGACGCTGGTGACACACTGTCGCGTTAAGAACCTGGGTCGTAGACTTTCTATGACGTTTATATGACGCAGCGTCGGTATTAGCCAATCGGTGATTATGATGGGATTCTCGGTGCAATGCCAGTGCACGCGCCTCCCTACCACCACTATAAATACAGCTTCAATTAGCCTGCATGCATCTCTTGAATACTGTGGAGCGTGCAGATCTTTTGCACAAAACTACAGACTGCACTGTATTACAGGCCTACATATATGTATAAATAACATATGCACGCGCGTATAAGATATATAATAAGCGAAGTCGGAAGAGTCTGATTGAAGCTGCGGGACGTCAGTTATTAATGGCAATAGTTGTTTTGTCGCTGGTGACTTATATTGGGTTCGTTGCCCTCGTGTTTCCATGTTGCTTGACTGCTCTTGGGATTCGGCAGGAAGTCGTTCTTGCCCCCGACCGACCGACCGACCGACCGACTAGAAAGCCCACCCGTAATCGGAGCACCGGCGCTAGGGTACACTCGACCCGGTCAGTTGCCCGGCTGGTGGGTCGGTCAGTTGGTCATCTGTCGGGAAGTGGACGATGGGTGCCTCAGGAGACGCCCGAGTAATGTGGTTGGTCGGAGAGTCTGTATAATGGGAGAATTAATCGATGGGCGAGGAAAGAGAGGACAGATGAGAGGATACGGAAGTAAAGATGAAGGCAGGAAAGATGATGTCAAGAAGGGCAGAACTGGAATAAGAAGAAGAGGAGGAGAATGAAGATGAAGAAGAAGCAGAAGAAGAGGAGGAGGAGGATGAAGAAGAAGAAGAAGAGGAGAAGGAGGTGGAAGAAGAAGGAGAAGAAGAAGAAGAAGACGACGACGAAGAAGAAGAAGACTAGAAAAGAGAAAGACTCTGAGACTGACAGATGTGGGAAGTGATGTATGAAGGTAGAACACGAGAAGGCTTTCTGAGAAGGAATTCCTATATCAGTGCTCTTCGTAATGTTCAAATAAAATTTTATCCATTCTGCTGAAATTTGTTCCAGATGAATCATTGCCAATCCTCTTGGCGATTTCCCGAATGACGTATTACTGCGCCGCCATACACTGCGTAATTCAGGATGGATGAGAGAAAAGAACGAGCGATGGTGAGATGGACAGATGGATGGACAGATGGATGAATGGATGGTTGAATGGAGAGATATTGGATGGACGATGATGAATGGATGGGTGGGGGGTTTGGTGGATGGATAGACCACATCTGAAATGTTCTTAGTGGACGTGGGTGACATTAAATTGTAAATTAAAAACAGTTTAATATTTGGTATAATTATTTTCTAAGTAACCAATCCACCTCCATCATAATCTTAATAATCTGTCGTCTTGGTAATCATCGTTCGTCTTCACAAGATTTTATAGTCTACTTATTTTAATTGTTTCGCCTTTTACTAAAAGACGGTGTTAAAGAGACAAACAGAAGAGGAGCTAAAGACCATAATCGCTCAGTCGCTTCTTGTCACCTGACGTTCTCTAGATGACACGAAGATCAACACTGTCCCGATGAGGCAAAAAATGAATAATCAACTTACACCGGTTTGGAAGTGAAAATACTCCAAACAACAAGTCAGAGAAAACACAATGCAGGAAAGTATGCAGGTGAAGAAACTGATTTAGGAATCAGGAAGCTAGGCCCCTATGTAAAGCTTCAAGGGACTGGGGGGGGGGAACAAGATCTTGAAGAAAGGAAAAATTAAGTTCCAATCGAATGTACTAACATCACACGAATTGTTGACAGATTGTTAGTCACTTGTTATTAGCCAATTCAACCTAAACGAATGCAGAGCCACAGATTGGCCAGTTTAAACGTTTAAAAATATATTCACGGTAAAATATGCCTGCTTGCAGCAGATACTGTTCCAAATATTTCCAGAATAGGGTTCCAGCTGGAGTCATCAAATAGGTTACTGTGACCTATGCTTACATAGGTTTTGACGGATCATAACACTTTCTGGCTGCAGGCCAAAATAAATCCATGCCCACTTTATTACGAGACAAACAATTTTTACGAGCGATCTAGCAACACTAGTGTCTGCCATTAGTGCACACTGCATTTGCCAGCAGGATTCATAGAACATCTAAAGCCGGTACACGAACTAATCAGGCGTTTATCTAGAATCTGCCCATACTTCGGAGTGGGTTACCATAAATTCGGGGGCACTCTGTCTGACTGAGTGGGCTGCGCCCGGCGTGTGAATACTTGCTTCGAAACCCTCATTATCAAAGACGTCTTTAATTCCGTCAAGCGACTGCTTAATATAAACAAGGAATTTCATTTCAGTTTTATTGTTCGAATATTGCAGGCGGCGTTAACAATTTGCTGTTTACAAATGATATTAGTCGATGCACCCATCAACCCTGCCTCATAGAACTCAGTTATGCTCTTGCACGAACTCACTCGGCCGCCAATTAATTTTTTTTATTTCTTTCCGTGGGATATCGTTTGATAGACAGCGTCGAACGCCGTTCTCCACTTTACGCAAAGGACGGACTGACCCCTTTCCATATTCCCTTTTCTCAAACTGGGTTAGTTCAGAAATGGAATCAACTGGGTTAGTTCAGAAATGGAATCAACTGGGTTATTTCAGAAATGGAATCAACTGGGTTAGTTCAGAAATGGAATCAACTGGGTTAGTTCAGAAATGGAATCAACTGGGTTAGTTCAGAAATGGAATCAACTGGGTTATTTCAGAAATGGAATCAACTGGGTTAGTTCAGAAATGGAATCAACTGGGTTAGTTCAGAAATGGAATCAACTGGGTTAGTTCAGAAATGGAATCAACTGGGTTATTTCAGAAATGGAATCAGAAATGCAATATGTGCCATATATGATTCCATTTCTGAATTAAACCATTTCGAGAAAAGCCTCTACTGAGCCAATTTGGGCACGGTGGCTGATTAGTTATAGCGCTCGGCTTGTAACGCGTAGAATACGGATTCGAGCCTCTCCCGAAGCGTTTACTGTGTAGGGACCAATTGCTCAGCGCCATCGATTGATGCTTAGTCATTAGATAGCGGCGCTTAACAAATGCAGAAATGCAGAAATGTTGAAGCCACTCTTCTGGCGCAGAATCTTGCTAAATAGATAAGATCTAAAACAAATGACTTGTCGCGTTGTCAGTTTAAGATGAAAAATCAGCGATCAGGTTGAACCACACACACCGATCAGCTGATTGCCTTTTACAACGGACAGTCCTCTGATGGCGCTCGCACTCGCTGGCCTTCGGACGAATGTTATCGATGTTGGAGGGCGTGACGCCTTTCCGGTCGCTGGTTATAGTTTGTGAAACACTTAGTTGGTTTCTCCCATCGATTGGATCCACAGTGACGTCCTGGACGACTGAATGGAAATATCTCTGACAGATAGGTATTTTTCTTTGGCGCCAAGGTCCAACGTTCTCCATATCTGTCATGGTCACTTTTTGAGTGGAAAGGAAGTTAAGGACATACAGTGATAGAGCAGCGAGGCTAATGGGCAATTGATGCCACCATGAATAAGAATTTGTTACGAGAGACATGCACAAATTCAAATGGAGTATAAATATATTTATAGAAATATAATTATAGGCAAGTAAGTTAGTAAGTAATGCAATTGCAAACATATGAACATTATCTTAATTACGTGTCGACGATCTTCCGAAGCCGTCAATCGATCGGGCTTCGAACTGTCCACTCTCCCGATTTGCAGCGTAGCCTTAACTAGTGAAACAGACGCACAGTCTTTGATTTTCGAGTGCACAATTGATGCATGGAACGAACAGTTCAATTACAACAATAGTTCAGTCTTGGAAATAAAATTCCTTACACACACGAAACTATTTGCCTGACCCTGCCTTTCCTTCACTTGCTTTACATTACCTTACCATGCTTTGCATCATTCATATCTTACCACGACTTGACAATCTTTGCTTGTCTTCCTTGCCTTACCTTAATTTAACTTTCATTGCCTTAACTTCGCTTACGTTACCTAAAATAACATTTCCTTGCCTTTAATTGCCTTACATTGCCTTCTTTGCATTGCCTTGCCTTACTTTGCATTTCCGTAGCCTATCATACGCTGACATGCATGATGTTAGGACATGAGCTGCCTATCAAACAGAGGTCGTATATTTACGGGGTCGGCCGAATAACCACCCACAGATAACCCTTGACCCTTGAACTGGATTTATCGAAAGTCAATCTCACTGTTACGTCATGAACGACAGAAGAAGAGACGGAATCCTTTGGTCTAGAACCGTAAAGGACCTTCGCATGAAGGCGACCATCGATTCGCTATGATTCATAGCAGGCAAGATGTTGTCATTAGATCTGTACCACGCCTACCCCTGCGCCTACGACCAATGAATGACTAAGATGCAAATCAAGAAATCACCCACCCCACTCCCTTCTGAAACACCCTCTCACCCGCCCACACTTGCCGTCTTTATCTTGACCTGCCGTGTTTTATCTGATAATAATTATATTATTAGCCGTTCCAATTTGAGCATGTCACCGTAAACGTCTCTTCTTCGCTCCCTCTCTGCTCAGCAGAGCTTGTAACTTCCCTATCTTCTAGGCTGCTCTGTTCTGCTGCCTTTAACGCCAATTAAAATATCTGGTGCGAAGTGACTTAGCTATTTCTGCATAAAATCACGAATGTAGCTTATCTTAACTCTTGGATTTACATTAAATTTCTTCTTTAAAAGAATGTTCTCATAACACACATTAGTAGTTTCTCCGAATTAGAATTCTCAACTCGATATGTAATCACACCAAACGCCTAACATCAAATCGATTAGGCCTATACAGTAAAATATACGTACATATATTTCACTCAAGATATGTCTACGCGTTTCTGCTTTGCCTGAGCATGTTAAAGCACATCTGAGGCAGAAGAATACTTCACTGCGCATGTCTACGAACTGCATGCCTCAGGTCGACGTGCTTTCAATTTCCCCCGTCATTTAATGCAGCGGATTCATAAAAAGGGTTGACAGCGTTTTTCATGTACATCTACGGACGTATTTCATTGTATGTATGCATGTATGTATGTATGTATGTATGTAGGTAGGTAGGCAGGTATGTATGTATGTAGATAGGCAGGTAGGCAGGCAGGCAGGCAGGTAGGAAGGAAGGCAGGCAGGCAGGCAGGCAGGCAGGTAGATAGGTAGGTAGATAGGTAGGTAGGTAGGTAGGTAGGGAGGCAGGCAGGCAGGCAGGCAGGCAGGCAGGCAGGCAGGCAGGCAGGCAGGCAGGCAGGTAGGTAGGTAGGTAGGTAGGTAGGTAGGTAGGTAGATGGTATGATATATGTATAGCACTCTCATGGAAACGCGCACACATACAGCACCCAAAAAGTTATGACGGTTGGTCTGAACATCCCGGGATGTGCATGGGCAGAAAGAAGTCGGGGCAACTTATCAACAGTTTCGTATTGCTACAAAGCGTCAGTTTATCTACTCAGACCTTGGGTGGCTGTCTAGACCCAGTCATCACACGTAACGATTGCCTACGGGGCCAAATGGATTTTTAGACTTGCATTTGCTCAAGTGTTAGACAAACTTTGGACCTAAATACTGTGACTAAAACTGAAACGGACGGTGGCCTAATAAACCGATTGCGACACCGTAATAATAGAAATTCCCAGTCTGTCTGATCCAGTCTAGATCTTCCATCAAAGTTCCCTGTTGTCTATGCAGTAATTAATTACACAAACACACACCGAGATACGAAAGCACACAGAGGCACACACACACACACACACATGCACACCCAAAGCTTGAAGACATCACATGTAATACACGCAGCCGGATTTACGTCGTCGGGGTAACAGCTTGCACCCAGCTTTTCAATTTGGAAAGCTACAGAAATCAATTGCAACGGAGAATACGTTCGGTTCCAACCCACCCACCCACTCACCCACCCATCCACCCACCCACTCACCCATCCACCCACCCACTCACCCATCCACCCACCCACTCACCCATCCACCCACCCACTCACCCATCCACCCACCCACTCACCCATCCACCCAACCAACCAACCACCGATGGATGCTAGTAGAACATTACTAAACTCAGAGGATACCTTCAGGAAATGGAAAGAAATCGAAGACTTCGCTTAATAGGGAGTTTTTTTCCTCTGCGAACTACATCTCAATTGTTGTCTGAATCTCATAACACAACCGCACAGATTCACATATAAATGTCTGTCTCTCTCTCCATTGACAATATATATATATATATATATATATATCTGTGTGTGTTATACATGGAAGCTTGCATGTATCTGTAGGCATTTTTTGTGCAATTTTATCTTTATCCATATAAGTATTTCTTGTCTTTATCTATCAATTTATTCTTGTCACGAATTCGTTTGCAAATAGTTGATAAGAAAGCCTTGTTCATATTGTCAATGGTTCCGTTGACAATGTTTATAAGACGGGAGCGCTGATCGACGGCCACGTCGACTAATTCCCTCGACATCACACAGCGCAGCGGCCATATTCCTCTTTCAGAGCCGAAGGTAAACACCGGAAGAAAATACAAGACATTGTTTCTGACATCTTGCTAAGATAGATTAGCGTTTTCCTTGGAGGTGGGTGGGTGGGAATGACGCTAATTAAAGAAAAGTTTTCTCTGGTCCGAATAGAAAAGCATCATCCATCTATCTCATGTTGTCCACTTAACGAATTCTTCGCAGCGCAAAGGCCGACCAGCGCTCGATAATTTTAAGCATCACGAGAAAAACGCCTCATCTTATTCTGCAATTGGTCTTCATGCGTTTCTTATTCCTCCTGCTGAATTCATTTGATCCGTTACAGCCGTTATCTATTGCTCTCTCTTCTCTCTCTCTCTCTCTCTCTCTCTCTCTCTCTCTCTCTCTCTCTCTCCTCTCATTCTTCTCTTCTTGCTGTGCCTGTTCTTCTGAGTTTCATCGTTGTCCATCCCTTGACCTCTCCCGTGTCGCTCTACGTTCGTAATCCATTTTATACTGAACGAATGCAGCATGATCAAAATTCCGCTGTTGTGCTGAACAGGGACTTTCCACTGGCCAGATCTTCATGTCATCAGGCCAGATGTCCGCATGATGATCATTCTGCTTCCTGCTCTTTCAGCCGACAATGATCAAGTCCGAAAGGACATCGGTAAAATGGTAAAATGGTAAGACTGTTAATATTATGACGATGGATCTCCAAATGCCACCAGATTTAGCGCATGCAGTTCCAAAGAAATGTCTTCAATAGTTACTATAATGAATACACATAAGACAAAAGTCAACAAAATGTGGTGACCCACATGCGCATAAACATGGCGTTTGCAGGGCCAGCAGTTCTGAACAACGTCTTTATTATACAGGCACCAAAGAAACGCCTTTATCGAGCAAGTACCCGGTTTCTTTAGTGTACATGTAGCCTACATGAACATATCTTCATTAGACCTATGCGAGTAAACAAAGAATGCGAAGAAGAAGCAAAATGTGAAGAATAATGCGAAGAAGAGGAAGAATGAGGAGGAGGAGAAGGAGGAGGAGGAGGAGGAAAAGAACAAGAAGAAAAACAAGAATAAGAAGAAAAACAAGAATAAGAAGAAAAACAAGAATAAGAAGAAAAACAAGAATAAGAAGAAAAACAAGAATAAGAAGAAAAACAAGAATAAGAAGAAAAACAAGAATAAGAAGAAAAACAAGAATAAGAAGAAAAACAAGAATAAGAAGAAAAACAAGAAGAAGAAGAAAAACAAGAATAAGAAGAAAAACAAGAATAAGAAGAAAAACAAGAATAAGAAGAAAAACGAGAATAAGAAGAAAAACGAGAATAAGAAGAAAAACAAGAATAAGAAGAAAAACGAGAATAAGAAGAAAAACGAGAATAAGAAGAAAAACAAGAATAAGAAGAAAAACAAGAATAAGAAGAAAAACAGAAACAGAAGACGACGACGAAGAAGTAAAAAGAAGAAAGAAAAAAGTAAAAGAAAGAAAAAGAAGAACAAGAAGAACAATAACAATAAAAGAAGACAATGAAGAAAAAAGCATAAATAAGTAGGAAAAAAGAACAAAGCAGAAAAAGAAGAAGGAAAAAAGAACAAGAAGAACAAGAAAAAGAAGACCAAGAATCTCTTAAGCTAGCTTCGAGAGGCAGTCATGGTTATGAAGCGTTAGTATTTTTTTAGTCTTGGCATATGAGGGCTCTGGCCAGTCCTGTCCCTCGCCGCCTGATCTCCCAATGACAGTGCACGGTTAGTGTAGTCATTATGACTGAATTCGCTAGGGGCGCAAGTGGAGCGGAAATCTCGAAATAAAATTTTGCCCTGGCGGAGATTTTAACCCCTCGACCTTTCGAATGACAGTCCATCATGCTAACCACGAGACTATAGCACACCCCAGTTAATGAAAAATGTGCTAATTAATTATATATGTTCACTGCTTTAGCAATTTTATGTAGCGCCTTTAAAGATATCTGCTCAGAAGCACTTGCGGCGATTGAAGTTAAATTTGCCCGCTTATAATTCGAATGCGTATTTCCGGCGTTTCTAAGTCTTCCACCAAATGACCCTAGTGGAACTTACGTAAGACAAATAAGTAGTGTACGGGAGGAGAGTGATAAGTCTTATTTTATTAGCAATCTGCAAACTCATATATACAGAATTTAATATACAAAATTTAGGACAACTTTTTGTTGGACGTCCTCGCCATGCATCCGGCTGGGTGCTTCGGATCGAATTGCTTCTGATCATTCAAATGTTACTTTAAAACATGCGTCTCAGAATTTTAACGTGTCCCATTCATTGAGCACCGTTTGTCAACTGCACTGGTGTCCTTTTTGAGCAAAACCTGAAACTCGAGTTATAGTCTGTTTTATAGGCCAAAGAAATGCGCTCTAGTAAAATGGTTTGCGATGGAAGTCTTGTCATCTTAAAACCGGCGTCGATCTCTTTAAACCCATCCAAACACAAGCCTCTGTGCCAGAGCACCTGCAACGCATTACTATACTGTAATTCAAATCTGCCGATGAATTTTGGAATTCAAAACAACTTCTCTACTATGCTAATCCAGGTTAGCTACATCGGTTAAAGCGTGAGTCAATCGCCTCTGTGCGTGAAGTTGCCGGTTCGCATACCGATCGTGGCTATAGTTAAGGGATTTTAATCTCGGGCAAGCCCGGCCCATGCGCAAGGACCTTAAATGGCGCGGCACTCATTCAAATGGGCAGTGTGATGGATCTCACCCGATAAATTCATTGGGAAACGAGCATGGTCAATGCCATGCAGTCGATATAGAAAAAGTGTACATTTATATTTACATTTGGTGTCTAGCGTCATATATTTCACAGTGTATTTGAGCCCACTGCAAGTTAAGCAATGCTTGTCCAACGGTCGATGTGATAGAGTGTTATAGATGCTGTAGGAACTAGGTCTATAGAGCAGTAGGGTCATTGACGCTCATGAGTTTTTGACGCCTTAGATAAGAGAGTTTTATCGAAATTTCTAAGTCTGCGGATAATACAAATCTATGCAAAAAAGAAGTTGATCAAGAAGTATAGGTGCTTTGACAGGATCTAAGAAGATTGCACAACTGGTCATACGACTGGCAGATGCTTTTAATTTGAAGAAATTTGGAAAAATGCTAGATGATTCATATGGGGAAAAGAAAAAAGAATTCATCTGTGGGTTTCTCTGTATCTACACATCCGGCTCAGTCTTTGTTTTTCTGTGTGTCTCGTGCTCTGTCCCTACATCTAGATTTGAATCTTTGTGTGTACGCCTCCATCTTGCTATTCCTCTGTCTCTTTGAACACTCATCGTGCGGCTTAAGGCCGATCGTATCGTCTATACCCGGAATCGATAAACTCCATGGAGACGGATGACATGCGCATCTGAAGACTAAAAGGTTGGAGCTCAGCGAACGAAGTTACAGCCTCTGATGTCGCCACCAGTGCAGCAGCAGCATCAGCCTACCTTCCCTGCTCCCTTGGCCTCATCACGCAATCACAGACCTATCCTCGTCAGAGGATGAGGACACGAGAATGCTCTGCAGTTGGCGCTTAACACGATTATATTTGGCTTATTTTACCAAACACCTGAGCCTCAGACATGGATGACATAAACTATATCTTACACATGCACACACACACACATATATAAATCCATATATTGTTGCGAGGGCACATGTATAAGGGAAGGTTGGTTGGATATGAAGGCGACACGTGCCCATACAACAGACTGTTCGTAACACGTGCTGTCTGTTGAAGGAGGAAAGGCCAAGAGGGAAGGTTGTTTGAGTCGGATGATGACATGCCCCTGCACCTGTCTGTTGAAGGAGGAAAGGCCAAGAGGGAAGGTTGTTTGAGTCGGATGATGACATGCCCCTGCACCTGTCTGTTGAAGGAGGAAAGGCCAAGAGGGAAGGTTGTTTGAGTCGGATGATGACATGCCCATGCACCTGTCTGTTGAAGGAGGAAAGGCCAAGAGGGAAGGTTGTTTGAGTCGGATGATGACATGCCCCTGCATCTGTCTGTTGAAGGAGGAAAGGCCAAGAGGGAAGGTTGTTTGAGTCGGATGATGACATGCCCCTGCACCTGTCTGTTGAAGGAGGAAAGGCCAAGAGGGAAGGTTGTTTGAGTCGGATGATGACATGCCCCTGCACCTGTCTGTTGAAGGAGGAAAGGCCAAGAGGGAAGGTTGTTTGAGTCGGATGATGACATGCCCCTGCATCTGTCTGTTGAAGGAGTGTTTGAAGGTGTGGTTTGGAGGGAGTTTAAGATTATATAAATGGGAAGTTTTATGCTGATGTGTGTTACGAGTTGGGACCTCTCGAAGCAAGTTTCTTAATAAACGTGTGAACTGAGTTGTCGCTGAAACACGTATTCCGACTCGTAACAGTATACAAATAAACATTTACATTTATACGTATAAAGTGTCGTGCATATACCTGACGGTAAAAATAAGTTTACATGACTAAGATAAGATAGGACTGATTCAGCTAATGTACGAGTGTAAGCATTTCTCTAATGTTCTTTTACAGATATCGTTAGGCATTCATAGGTTGTCTATGACGTGTGACTATGTACGAAAGTTTTCTTTAATTATATTTCATATTCCTACATACACACCTACATAAATTACATAACACACACACATACATACATACATACGTACGTACACACTCGTGTGTGTATGTATATTTTCTTATGTTATATTATATTACATTACATTACATTATATTACATTATATTATATTATATATATATGTGTTTAATATTGGTTTTTGGATACATACATATATATATATATATATATGTATGCCTTTGAAGAGTCTTAAAAAGCGCTAACTGATCGGAACAAGTGCGTTTAAGACGGTTTGAAAAAGTAAGCGGCTAAGAGCCAAATGCAAGAATGAAAATGTAATGGGAGACTGTTCGAGAAGGTCGAAGGTGGAACATAACACGAGAAGGCCTAATTGGTTCGAGTAGGAAGTGCGGCAGCATGGCTCCTGCTTATCTCCACGGGTAGCAGAACGCAACGATCGTCGACTCAGCTGTCTCGAGACTGATACACAGAGCTTCCTGATTTATGCCAGAGATCAATGCATACTGTACGTGCATGCATATATGCTTACTTACTTACTTAACGTATGGTGCAGAAATATAGACCTAATATACCTATCCCTAGACCGTTTGAGCAGTCGTTTAGTTATGCAACTGCGATACAGGGTCTTCGCAGTGTCGTCGCTATAGAAACGCGTTAGTATATGCATATATGTATATGATAGTCTTCTGAAACTGTCCGTCTAAACTTACAGTGGTACAGCGGAAAGAGTAGGACTTACACTGAGCTGCCACTCCATACGAGACTTTACTGCCTTGATCCTGCAGGTCTGCGTAGTGGAGATTATTCCACGCATTGTTTGTATGCAGGTAAAGCAATTTCTCTAAACGAATGCTAACATTATTTATGCTAAGGACGAGCGCCTTCGAGAAATTCTTACAAGACCTATACCTAGAGCCATGTACGTGTTAAAAGGTAGGCTTTGCATAGTAAACTGCGCATTACTTATTCACAATAAAAGTGCAGGGCAATTTATGGACATGTAGTAGTATTCCTCGAGTCTTGACTCAGCCTTAAGTTTTTTGCAGCAGTCTGCAAAGGGCTGTTAAAATCCGTTGAAACGGGATTTCATGGACACTACTGCGACCAGAGCCGTATACTAATGTATCTTATATAATACTAGCACATGCGGATAAAATACGAAAAGGGCTGAACTCAGTACTATACGTTGCGTATATTGTTACATACGGCGTATAGGATGATGATATTATTATTAATATTGTAGTAGTAGTAGTAGTAGTGGTAGTAGTACTGGTATTATGAGCTCTTAGCAGAGATAAAGACAAAAATCTCAGGTTGTGCAAATCATCGATGAGACCACAGTTGAAATACTGCATACAGTTGGTGAAATCAATGCATGAAATCCCTTAAATAAGACATGGAACAACTAAGAGAAAGTGCAGGTTTAACAAAATAATAAAGGTGTGGGTAACAATATAGGAAGAAAGTTTCAAAAGAAACTTGATTGAATCCTTAAAGATTATCGCTCAAAAGAGGGCAATGCAGTGGGAATGGTTCATTACAGTAGCACCAAACAAGGCCACCAGAGGCCATATATATATATATATATATATATATATATATATATATATATATATATATATATATATATATATATATATATATATATATATATATATATATATATATATATATATATATATATATATATATATATATATATATAAACACATCATTTAGGAAACCGACAAAAACTTTAGGACATAAATTCTTGAATGCAAGAGTACTTACTGTTAGAGAAAGAAATATCATCGCTTTTAGGAGGAAGCTAGAAAGAATTATAGCTATTGAACTTATACAATTATCGTGTGCAGTGGTTCTAACACCTATGAAACGTCTCTTCAACCAGTTAAAACCGTTGATGTCTTATGCTAACGTGTCATTTCTTCAGCGAGGCCGTTAATACCTGGTCTTTGTATCGCCGAGTATTTGCTGGCGTATTGCAAGTCATTGAATCATTTGTTGCATCTCGTGACAACAGTAAGCCTATGCCAGCTATCCCAAAATGGTCTTAGGCTGAGATTATTTGAACTTGGTGTAGACTTACGTCAGTGTACGTCATTAAATACTCCACTCCTATACGCATAACTGCACACCTTTGCATTTGGTAAAGTACGCATGAAACGCACGGTAGTCATATGGACATTTGGCGTGAGGTCGGCCGGCGCGCATTTTATCATGAACTTCTGCACGGGAATATGTCTGGCTTACGTTTCGATGAGTCATATTAATGCCCGGGCATGTTCTGCTGACGCGGCAGATTTTAGCTTATATAAAAGACATGTTTGACAGTATATGGACATGCTCGAGAAGTTTAGAGGGAGTTTGCCATGTATTTGGTTAATCGTCTGACCTACAATTTACAAATGTCATCGATAATTGCTCACGATAGCAATTTTCGGCTACAAAAGTATTGTCATGCTTGAAATATTTTGAATACACTAGCCGACGTTTCCCCATTTTCGTCTTTCCAAAACTCTCTGGGTTTCCTTTCGCATTACCAAAACGTCAAAGCCTTGAAAAAGTAGGTTGCAAAGGATCTCTGTTCCCCCGCATATCTTGTCAACTGTGCTTTGCATCTGTCGAAGTATGTGATAAAATTCATCACATACTTCGACTGATAACAGCATCGGACGGACATGCAGACGTGTATTTAATATACTTATGCACATCCGTCCAACTATGAATCTGCCTTTTTTCCACCTGAGAAAACAAAAACTTCCATTGAGTTTCGTCATTTGGGACTGATGTGATGGTGTGATGGTGTGATGGTGTGATGGTGTGATGGTGTGATTTGATTTCGCAACAAAAAACATCCACTGGCGACAACTTTATCTAGAAATTTTACTAGAGGCCATCGGTTTGGTCTTTCGTGCGTTTTCCATTCAGCGGCCTCAACAAGGACAACAGAAAGCAAGACTTTAATATCTAAAAGGCATTTGGCCTTTCTATAGACTTAGATATGCCGAGAGCTCTTCATAAATGAAAGTAATGAGGTCGATATGCCTCGAACTGACGAGCATTCTTGACCTTGCCGGACTGTGCAGGAAGTGATTTTTAAGATTGTTTGCTTGTCTTCGACTGTTAGCAGTTTGCCTCTTAAATGTCAGATGTCTGTCTGAAGATATATGATGTAGAAAGGGGTTGCCTTTTATAACCATTTACTAAACAGGTAATTCAAAGGGACTTGTTGAAATCAGCATTTCTAAAATATGTTCCAGTAAAGCGCTGCTCTAAATTTATTACTGAAATCTGTACAAACTGACACCGATTTATAAAAATACGCTTTTGGAGGTACATGAAATGCGTCATATTGAATGCTTAGATGTATGCATACATGCATACATCACACACATGAATACATACATACGTATCATGCTGCATAACAACTTTTGCAGCCTCTGACTATGGATGCAATGCGCTTCCGATCTCTAAAGGTGTGCGAGGGGCATGAAATGTGATATTATACCTGCATCTTGTAGGAACTGCAGTCACCGGAATGGCTAGGTTAAATCCTAAGATTTTTTATAAAAAACCTTTCTGGCGACAGTGTAGCTTAGGTAGAAGATCTCTTGCCAGCCTTTTAACCGCCAAGCGACAAGTAACTTTGAAGCTCATCTACTCATCTGCTCATCTGCTCATCTGCTCATCTCCTGCAGAAGAACCGCTGTCCTTGATACTGTGGTGTTTTACAAAAGCAGTAGGAGGAATCGCGAGATTGCGAGCAGCTGTGAGTCATCAGTCTTGCCGCCTTTCGAGACGTGTACCTGACTTACATAGGGTTCCATAATAATGCACGCTATTTAAACTCAGGAAGAATATAGGCCTATGCTTTGTTCGCAAGCCAGTACACTTTATTTGGTACAACCTGTGTATAGGCCTGCACGTGATATAAGAAGCGTAGACCTGTAGATCTGATACTCACGAGTTACAAGTGTATAGACGTCTTTTTATTTTCAAGGCCCTTTATTTATCCAGAAATATTAGCCTATTTCTGCGAGTGCATATCTGTTCATGCGTCATTTCTACAGTGATGCCATTAATAATTTCTCTTTGCATTAATGAATCCATTCTAGTGCATCTTAAAAACAGCAAGAATGTGCATTCCATGTAGCCTACGATTCTCCTAGGCCGAGACTAGTTAAGCGTGATGTAGATTTACCTAAACTTACTTAATTTCGAAACCAAATAACATGCGCATGATGGCATACGTTTTCATGTAGGCCTAATTATATGCGCAGGTACGCACCGTATTAAGAATTTTCCACGGTGTTGACTGGCTGAGCGTCGACGTGTAAACCGCGATTCAAGTTTCGAGACGGCGGATGTGTTGCGAGTCAAGGAAATGAACTGAAGTACCGCTGCCGAATTTCAATTTGTCCTGAGTTCACCGTAAACTTCTACCTGTTATAAAAACGATTATAACTGGCACAATCATTGCTTATTTACACACATACATCTAGTAACAATATTTTCCCGAGAGACAAGGCTCTCGAGTCAGAGTGTATCGGCTACTGATGACAACCACACAAATTTATCAATAGAGCATTTTCTTATATTATATTTTCTTATATTTCCTTTTGCATCAGCTGGCAAATTAGGATGAGATTAGATTCGCCTAACACTGTACTAGATTAGATCGATGTTAAATCTAAATTAAGTTGCCATTTTATTTAGCTGCAAATTAAACCTGATTCCTTTTTGCAAAGCACACAGGTTTTACACACAGACATTTTCAGACACATACAATGCAGCGTTAAAATCCAACGTATTCACGTTGTTGAGCAATTAGTACATTTAACTGCGTCCAACTCCACTTAAGAACTGCTTAGCGCATCGATCGTATACACAAATTGTAAACTAAATAGAGTCGGTTAAAGTGAGCTATCGAAATAAATCAGCGTAATAGTACGCGCCACTTAACCCTCGGTGACGTCTTGTGAGTTGTTGCGATGGTTGAGAAAAGCTTTTGTGAACAGAAGAATCTCAAGTCGGTGCTTATTGTTCACTTCGTGTAGAAAGAAAAGTGACTGTCAACCAGCGGGTCTCAAGGGCGTCGGCAGAACAAGCAGAGGAGCCACGTATCCACTCTTAAATATGAGGCTACAGGAAGTTTTGTCTCCTATCAGTCATTCTGCACCGTAAAGGTGAAAGTCTGTAATACTTTCCGATTCGGTAGAAAGCACATTCTTGTTTAATTGGTCACCTCTGTCAAAAACGTGCCAGCGCTCTCGAAGAGAAGCGATCTTAAAACTTACCCTACTACAGTCTTAAAAACAGTAACTCCCACACCGATGTACGGCTGCGCAGCGAGAGGAGAAAAGGCTCATCGTGAGTGTGACAATAGTCGAAATATACGACTGCCAGCTTATAATATACAAATCAGATTAAGTAGAATCAGTGAGTCATTGAGTCAGTGAGCGAGTTAGTGAGTCAATGAGTGAGTCAGAAATGACTCAGTGAGTCAGTTCGTCAGTGAGTGCGTCAGCAAGCAAACATGTTATCCTCTCTTCTGTACGTAAAAGGATAGACTGGCTTGATTCTGTTCAAGATTGGCAGCGACTAGCTTGAAGTACAGCCGACATAAACACTACTGATAAAGGCTCGTAAGTGTCGTACACTTCGTACAACGCATGTCTGCATTAAAAAATTTCATTGATCTCAGGCTTATCCACTCCATCCCATCTCTTGCACTGAATTTTCAGTTACTTCAGAAATTGACCAGACACATTCGAACTAAAACTGTAGAATTATTCGGCAACGAAGAAACAAAGGCCCGACAAAGAGTAAGAAGTCCCAGAACGGTTCGAAAATGTTCGTCAAATATTGGACATAATTCGGTAGTTGTGGATAAAGGAGACATTCGTTCATGCTCGCTGTTTCCAACTCTAGGATAACCCTCAGGAAACTTTAAGACTGCATCACAAACTGCCGGCGTCTTCGTATGATCCTTTAATGCTGTATAATAGAAATTCGCAAGATATGCTGAGCTGATAGCATACGTTGTAGGTGCTACATAATCGAGTGTAAATGCAAATACAATATGCAGTAATATTTTAATTGTTGTATTTAGATGATCAATTGTTGCATTTATTGCTATTTTATTTCTAATAACATCCTTCTCAGAATCTTCTTGACGAAAATAGCAGCGAACAAATCGTCTATGTGTACTAATTTCGCATTTGACAGGAGTTTTGAGAGCAGCTGGTCGGCAAGTGCCACTTAAATTTAATTCACACGAGTCATTACAAGTCTTCCTGTAAGTTTCATTTGACTTAAATTTACAACCAGTGTCATTGCTAATACGCTCCAAAACCTCGTAGATCGAATCACCGATTGACAGAAACATCTTCGAACATTCATCTCCGCTCTCCATCAGCGACGGTATAAAGTAATACAGGGCGACTAGGTTTAAGAAGCATTTTCTGTTTGGAAAACACGTTTTCAATAACTGAAGATGACTTAAAATGCCTTTGTAAAGATAACGGGTTTTTCGCATAAACAAGGAGTTCTTTTCTGTTAAGTGCTTGAATAGGTGGGTATATAGTTTCGGGTACAGAGGATTCAAGATGTTATCGCGTAGCTGAATCAAATAAATGAACACTAGACTTTTCTCCGGTATGACAACCTGCACAAGGCCTATCATATGCTTCTGATATGCTCTCGGCCAAAAGGTTATTATCTCAGATATGCTCCCCGATATTGTGTAAAACAAGAACAGTTGAATTTCTTTTGTGAAGTCAGTTGAAGCACTAATCATATTGCCCGTGGGAATGAAATAGTTGGACAACATCCATCAATCAACCATTCGATCATTACGCACAGTAATTCGCTAACCGACCTTTTAACATTCATGTCTTCCCAAAACTCTTTAGGTTTCCTTCCGCATTCCCAAAACATCAAGGTCTTAAAGAAATAAGTGCAAACGATCGTTTCGCCTGCTCCTCCGCATGTCTTGACAACTTCGACAACTTTGCTCTTTATCAATCTAAGTATGTGGTAAATATATTTCTGCACATCCGTCCAACTAAGAATCAGGATTACCTCTGCTTGAGAAAACGAAAATCTCCATTGAGTGTCGTCATCTGGACTGCTGGGGTGTGGTCTCGCAACAAAATAGCATCCAGTGGCGACGATTTTATTTATAATTTCCACTGGAGGCCATCCGCTTGGTCTTTCGCGCTTTTTCCATTCATCAGCCTCTGTCGGCCAACAAGGGCAATAGATGGCAAAAACTCTGTCCAGTTTCATTCCTTGAAGACGTCTTTTTATATCTTTGCCGAGAATTCCACAAACGAAGTCGATTAAGTCGATATGCTTCGACTTAAGGAGCGTCTTTGTCCATGCAGGGCCACGTCTGTAGTAATATTGAGGAATGCTTGGCTGTCTCCGGTACAGCTGTTTGCAATCGGCCGAGTACAGCCTCGCGAATCCTGGATATGTGGCTTTCGTGTTAATAGTGAGCCTCTTACCGTGACAGTCTTGCGGTGTTGATATGTTGCTTGGAAGAGCGCAGATACCTACAGAGATATACATGAGATCCACATCAGTTGGATTAGCTATCACATACTGAATAGGTAATTCAAAGAAACTCCCGCAGGGAAGAATGGTCTGGTTCTTTTTGATCACTAAGAGATTTCGAAGAAATTCGCGAAACTCTTCCGGATTGTCCATTTCAGTGTCGTTGCTTCACATGTTCTATGGTTTATTTAGTTTCTGTGCAATTTGCACCAACAGTTTGAGTGAAATCTTTGCGAGGGTAGTATAACAAACACAATTTAAAAACATATTTATACATCCTATGAAACATTGCTGACGTTTACATTTCTAAAATATGTTTCAGTGAAGCACTGCTGCAAACTTGTTTTAAAGAATCCACTACTGAAATCGGTACGAACTCGCACTCAATAAGGAACTTTGTCAGGCACTGGAAACGCTAAAAATCACTATATTTTGAATATCTTTATAATGCGTTCCAAAAACGCTTTACGTATGTGCATCGCATTGAATCAATGAATACCATGCTAGCTTACCAACAACTCTCACACACTAATGCAATATTCGTCAGGCAGTAATTATAATCTGGGGCAACCTATGTACACGTATAAAGGCCTACATACGGTAAACGCAGCTTTGGAATATGTGCATGTAACCCACATTCATAGCTGTTGGTTGAGAGCTAGCCTTTGTGTGTGTGTGTGTGTGAGAGAGAGAGAGAGAGAGAGAGAGAGAGAGAGAGAGAGAAATAGAGAAAGAGTGTGTGTATGTTTGTTACCCTCTTTGATACGATTACTGTGTGGACAATGTCTTGTCAAATAACAGTCATTTTAATGCCACCGAGGTATGCTGTTTTAGACCAGGTAGTGGTGATATTTAAATGCAAGAATTTAGAAATAGCACAATATGACGTAAGCAAAGTGAGTTATTGTGAAGTTCACTTGAACATCAACTTTGCAGGAACACGTCCTCATTGTTACATCTAAAAGCTATTTTATCCTTCTTGGAGACCAGATCAGAGTATTTTATAGTAAATGATAGTGAGCGTGTACTATTATCTAGACGGCTCTCAGCCTATCGCTGACGTTATATTTTTGAACCTTTACATCATTTAGGCCAAGATAAATATAATTAAGCACAGAACTAAGTGGAAGATATTGTTAGAATTGGGTCATGTACATAAAAATCAAACAACAGAATCGGACATTTGATCACATTTACAACTCAAAGTTTCAACTTAACACGCGACAGACCAGTGTGACAGTTTTCAATTTTCTCGTTAACACTGCACCCATAATCATTTTATATAGGCTGTTTCCCAACAAGTCAGCAGACAAGCCGAGACATGACTTCCGCTGTTGCGCAAACGTGAAATTTTCGAAAAACCCACAGACTCGTTACAACATGAAGCGTCGTTACCCGCGCAAGCGCTTACGTGATAAAATGCGCGTCGGAGAGAATCACTGATGACATCAGCCCGCCTGCTCGCATAGCGCCGCCAGCCAAACATACCATTCCCACGCGTGTTTCATGCGTGCCAGCCAGCATGTGATTCGCGTGTGCACGCAAAAAAAGTTATAACTCGATGATTCATTAGAAATTTCTATACAAACGCTCGCTTAAAACTTGTCGCTGTCTGAGGTCGACGTTGTGTTGCTCTTCGATTTATGTTACGCGTGTAAATACCTTAGGAAATAAAACTATATTTTATCCTAAGGCTGGTATCTTATTACATGTCTCTAGACAACCTGTAACACAAGAGGACTTGTTCCAGCCAATTACATTGTGTTTGATAAAACAGTTTAAAACTTGATGACTAAGTAGCGTATTATTACGTTCACATGGCGCATAATACAGAAATAATAGCAATAATAATAATAATAATAACACCACGGCGCTTACAGACAGGATCACGAGATTTGGAGGTGCAGCTAGTCGACCTGTTTCCAGTGTGCCAGCCTGGACGCCTCAGCAACTCTACTTGCTCCAGCAACAATAGATTTGTTTCATAATTGAAAATGTTCCGACACCCTGGAAGTCGTTTCTGACGCCTATTATAATAATGATAATAAAAATAAAAAAATAATAATAATAGTCATAATAATAATAATAATAATAACAATAATAATAATAATAATAACATCACCGAAGATTAGCCATCCAAGAACAACGTCATCCCTAATTTCTGAAATCCTGAGGGATCATAAGTACCTCTGGTAAAAAAGAAAATAATAATAATATTATTATTAATAAAAACAACAACAAATTAATAATAATAATACATATATGAATACATGTATATTCACATAAGCACATGCATACATACATACACATGCACAGTTGCATAGCTAGCCTTTCGAAGGCCCTTGTGCAAACTGAACTTTGGCTATTTGCTTGAAGTAATTGAACAACCGGGCCTTGGCCCCTTTGGGGCCCAGGCCGCCCCTGACCTCGTGGGCCCTTGTGCTTTGCACAACCTGCACAACCTATTGCTACGCCACTGCACATGCATACATACATACATACATACATACATACATGCATACATACATGCATGCATGCATAGAACAAAATTAATAATAATACATGTATGCATACATGCATATACACATATACACATAAACACATGCATATATACGTACATACATACACATATACAGACATATATTAACACATTAATACATGCATACTGTATGCGTGCAACACATGGAGTAAAGACGCAGAATATATAAGATCAAAGCGAGCTTGAGTAGAGGATACTTAGAAAAGTGCGTGCGTGGGTTTGGTGATTTATGCAGCTGTTGTAATGAGAACGTGAACGTCTGATAGATGTGG
Source organism: Norana najaformis (assembly GCA_964023275.1). Classification (NCBI taxonomy): domain Eukaryota; kingdom Metazoa; phylum Annelida; class Clitellata; order Crassiclitellata; family Hormogastridae; genus Norana; species Norana najaformis. Next base: position 15,132,351 of record OZ029921.1, read on the forward strand.
CTTGAGAACCGAGATCTGATAGATCGGCCTGCGTCAGATCATCTCTTGTTACGCCTAGCATCGCTGGCGCTGCTTCATTTCATCCATTATCGAGTTGTCGCTGTCAGAATTCAATCGTCATTGGTCATGCAAAAACATCTTCGTAGAAATAATAGGTCAGAGGAGTAATAAGCGAAACCTCCTTACAGCTGACAGTGTGCGCTGTAGGCTGCGTGGTGTGCACATGGTCTAATCTATTCTACGGTAAGAGCTTCTATAGCGCTACAATATGCCCGTTCTCTTCGGTGTCCTTCAAGCCTCCGTCCTTTGGCCTCTCACACACACGCACACGCACACACACACATAGGCCCATATATATACTTTAAAAAGCAGAACTGACCAGAGTCATCACAGCAGTCGGATCCCGCATTCATCAATACGCTGTACTCAGCTGCCATCCTTTCGATTCGCTCGCCTATCTTACGTCAGAGCTCAGCGCTGTGACAGAAGTAGAGGCGTGGATGCCATCAAATCAGCTACGGAACAACCCAACCAAAACGCCATACCTGTTGCTTGGGATTCGACAGACGTGGGCTACAATTAGCGAAGACGAGCTCCTTTCGTCACTTCTGGAACGGTCTTCCCAACGCCTTGTCCATGACCTAAGCTTATCGACGGTTAAATCAGTCCATTGTTGACCACGTGAAGTCGTTGTGTAGGTGATGTCTGTACGAGCTGCGTCAAATTCTATCAGTGCGGCGAAACCTATCGTTTAGTGCTGCCACGATCTTAAGTTATTCCTTTGCCCTCAAGCGCCTGCACTACTGCAATTCCGTCCTTGTAGATCTATCGAAATTCCGAATCCGTCAGCTCAAACCGTGCAGAACTGGACCGCCCGGCTGTAGCCAACACCAAATTCTGTCATATTTCAGAACATACGAGAGCTACACTCCATTGGCTGCCTGTCAAGGAAAGAATCAAGTTTAAACTCATACTCCTGGGTCGGGCATCATCGGTCAGCTCCGCCCCCTCATCTATACCAGAAGTGTTGGTGCCGGTTGGAATCCAGTCAGAAGTCGATCGCATCGCTCAGCTGCTCGGAAGATCTTCTTTCCCTCTCTACCGTTCATCAGCATAGGAAAACCACGCACTGTCCTGTGTAGGTCCATACCTTGTAGGTCCATACCTCTGGTACGGTCTTCTTCCTGTGAGCATATGCACTATTCCCACTAACTCGGCCCAAATTAAGTTCTCTTCTTAATGTTAAGACGCATCTATTTGGACCCCTTTGACAGCCATGTTCACAGTGCTTTTCACAGGTTCTTAAAATGCGCTCGACAACAGCCGGGATACATGCATGTATATGCATACATATATATATGTACATATATATACATATACATACATTTATACCAGTCCTATAATTATCGTTGGCTCCAGTTGAAACGCCTTTTCGGTGTTAACTATAAACTCATATAGAAACGGAGACGTAACAAGCTGTTAGATGTCATGCTTGAACGACTTTTAATGTTAACAGTTTATTAGGTCAAAGTTCATTATTTAAACAGTTGCTGAAGGCATTCAGTTTGAGTCATAAAACGAACATTAATTATTGAATGATTAAACGGATTAAACCAATTAATTTGGTGCGCGATTTCAATGATTAATTGGTGACTTGCGTTCAAGTGAAAGCCTCCAAACTTAAAATCATGGCGTCGCCATTATTGAAAGTTGATTTGCTGGTGATCGATGCCACAAAGTTCGGACGAATAAAGGCTAAAGACGACTCAGAATGATTCAGGCGATGGAGAGACTGATGGCTGAGAAAGATATGAAGGAAATGAGTTATCGTGTAAGGATGCTTATGGACCCAATTGTCCGAGGTGAAAGCTGGTTAACACTGATGCGCGTTACACTTAACTATCGATTGATTTAGCAAAAAGAGCTCTTCCGTAATATTTCATGGAATGAGAAATGACTCAGACGCCATTGTATTTTCGATGCTTCAGCTGAAAGTGCACTTCCATCTACATGGCAGATATTTCCATCTGTTGCTGTATTACATCAGAATTGATGTTGTTGTGTTGACACAATCAGTCAGATATCCAGCGATCTGAGGATCACGCCTTCGAGGAAACGTACCGATAATCCGCGTCATAAAAAGAGAGATCAACTCGCACATTTTAGATATAGAACCATTTGTACCATAAAAACAAACAAGCAATAAATATAGGCTTATAGCGCCAACTTTCTGAGTAAAAACGTGCCAAGGCATGGTTTCCGGGTAATGACTTCACGTGTCCTGTAGGCGAGAGTTGTAGCCGGAAACTGTGCTTCGGCACCCGGTCCATATATTAATAGATATTTCGTCAGATATTTCCCGGCTCAACCGGGGGCTTTGGCGGTCATTCACCCGCTATATAGACATATTGAAGCTGAGCTGGCAACGGCGCTGATCTGGACGAAAGACGTCGACAGATCTCGAGCGATTTCGGGCCAATTCAGTCTCGTGGATTATTTTTCGCTGCTGGTTTATTGGTGACTCTGTGTGGGGCTTTATGCGTGAATATATTACAGGACTTTGCTTTGGACTTCCGTCGAGGAAGTGGCTCCCTTGTGAGCACGAACCAATAAAGACTCTCCGGAGCTGCGTAATAATGGAAATCTTGGAGTTTGCGTTTCAGCAAGAATGAGAGAGAGAAAGTGAGAGTGAGAGGGAGAGTGAGAGTGAGAGTGAGAGAGAGTGAGACAGAAAGAGTGAGAGAGAGTGAGACAGAAAGAGTGAGAGAGAGTGAGACAGAAAGAGTGAGAGAGTGAGAAAGTGAGAGAGTGAGAGTGAGTGCGAGAGCGGGAGTGGGGACGAGAGCGAGAGTGAGAGTAAGAGAGAGTGAGAGAGAGAAGGAGAGGACGAGGTAGAGGTAGAGGCAGAGACAGAGGCAGAGGCAGAGCGGAGACAGAGGCAGAGACAGAGACAGAGACAGAGGCAGAGGCGGAGGCAGAGGCAGAGGCAATGTGTGTGACGCCGCTGCAGTTGCCGTTGTCTTCCTGCTCCGAGATTAGAGGATAAAACTTGTGTAGCGGCTCCACACAAACCAGGATCTTCAAATGCCGACGCACGCTCAACTTACGAACATTTTCATTTCTAGATGCGTGTATAGTCCACAGACGGAGTTAGCCGATAAAAGCAGCGCTTTTACAGAGATTTGGCTCACTTCACTGCTAAAACTTATTGCTCAAAAGTCAATAGAATGCTGGAGACTCGTTTCATTTACTTCATATTGTCAGTCACAGGATGACATGTGTTGAACAGAGGGAATTTAGTGCTTTTGAAGTTAAACATGCGAATGCGTTGAAAGATGCAGAGTATTTATAGTAAACAGAGTTTGTAGCTGCAGCCACCAGAGAGACTGCTTTGATAATCTATTTAAAGATGGTACATAAAATGTCCTCTTACGTTTCATCACATTGCATTGTATAGCATTTTTTCTGTTGTTTAATGACAAATTGTTCTTTCCACTGAACAGAAGTCGTCGGTTCGGCTGGCAGTTTGTCAGCAGATGCCGCTGGCTGCATCTGCTTTCGATTAATCTGTTCGAATGAGCGCCTGCGTCGCCAGAGTCGACAGCTGAGACAATTGAAGCGTGAAACTCGACGGCTGCAGTCGTCTGTGTCATCTGAGAGCGGCGGATCACGGTCAATGCCATGGCCAGCGCCACCGTTGCAGAAGAAGTGGAGCCTAGACATTGGCTATATACGCCGCTGCCGTCTCCGACTTTGCTCGCATTTGGTTCGCGCTGCTGGCCACAATCGTAATAGTCTGATTCAGTCGAGCTACTCGTCAACGGATGCTAAGCCCGTTGAAGTCTCTTATGGACCCGGTGACTACGACAATTCCGAACCGAGGCTTCCGGCTATGCATTAGATATTTTGGTATGCATGTTTAAGTAGGCGATGCAACTGCTAGGTCTGTGATCGAGTGCTGCGATCACTTGCAAATTCTTCTGGCTCTTCTGGAAATACTTTTCCCAGTTTTGCGTACTGCGATAATACTCTTCAGTGTGTTCCATGCATATCGACGCGATCATTTTTATCGCAGCACAGATAATGAACTCATCGCGAATTTATCATTAATGCCAAAACTGTAGAAACATTCGAACAGTAATTTATACCAAACGAAGTAGGAACATGTTCTTTCAGTGGAACACGTCTACAGGTCAAACTGAATCGTTGGAACCGGATGTGAACGTGTCGATGATTTCTGACCTGCCACCAATTCCGCCGGAAGGAGCGAAGGCGATTCCAGTCGTGGCGCAGGGAGTAATGATCTTCATGTACTCGACGGTCATCCTGTTATCAGTCGGCGGAAACACACTCGTCGTCTTTTCGATCGTCGCTCATCAGCGTATGAAGACCGTGACGAACTACTTCATCTTAAACCTGGCCTGTGCCGACATGCTGACCGCCGTCCTCTGCATCCCGTTCACCTTCATCGCCAACCTCCTGATGCGCTACTGGCCGTTCGGTCCGTGGATGTGCCCCATCGTCACCTACGCACAGGGAGTGGCCGTCTTCCTGACGGCCTTCACCCTTGTCGGCATCAGCCTCGACCGGTTCCGTGCCGTTCTCTACCCGCTGAAGCCCCGGATGTCCGTCCGACAGGCGGCCTTCGTCATCGCACAGATCTGGCTGCTCTCGCTCGCGGTTCCGCTTCCGGTAGCCATCCTGTCGAAGGTCGTCAACGAAACGGATTCTCATGGAAACAGTCGCGAACACTGCGACGAGGTCTGGAACGACGACCGACAGAGGTACGTTTACACGACGGTCATAATGATTCTGCAGTACTTCCTTCCGTTGTCCGTGCTCATTTTCACCTACACCAGCATCGGATTCGTCATCTGGATTAAGAAGACACCGGGGGAGGCCGAGAACACTAGAGATCAGAGACTAGCCGCATCAAAACGCAAGGTTAGTTCATTGCTCACTCAGTTTTTCTCGGCGCCGGAATACCATAAAAGATAATTTATGTAGCGCGACTTTAGGATACATGAAACTTTTTCAGATCAGTCGTATCCCAAAGGATGCTTTCAAATGTTGACGAAACTGCTTGTAGGCCTAAAACTGCTTGTAGGCCTAAAACTGCTTGTAGGCCTAAAACTGCTTGTAGGCCTAAAACTGCTTGTAGGCCTAAAACTGCTTGTAGGCCTAAAACTGCTTGTTGGCCTACACCAGTGACAAGTAAATCCAAGTCGGAATTCTTTTTGAACTGAGGTTTAAATCCTATTCGAGATTGGATTCACAAAACAAAGATTCGATTTGAAATATAAAGATTAGGATTTGATTTGACTTTTTGGGCCATATAACTTCAGATTGAGAAATTTAAAAACCAAATCGTGCGTCAATTAGGCTGTTACGCCCTAACTTAATTATTCAGGTGCCAGTTCTTACACCCATATAAATTATACAGCTCTGTTATTCTCTAACTACGTGTTCATCGTTTTTATAAATTAACACGAGAGTTTAGCAAAATGGCTAATGATTACATTTTTTGACGACAGTATAAAAAATTCAGGTAAATGGATTGTGAATTCTAATATATATAATATAATGGCGAGAATAAGGTCAACAGTTAGAGTATCATCCGATTTTACGGTTTTATGAGTAGTTTTAAGTAATATTTAGAATATATTTCAGCCACTGTGGTAAGCCTACCGGTAGCAGTTGGGTTTTGCGAAAGATCCAGAATTTCCCAACCGGTACCGATAACATACAGTTAGCTGAGCGTGGCCTCTGCGGCGTGTACTGCAACTGAATAGAAAATCTTTCACAAATAAAACAACTGAGCTAGATATAAATTTAGTTTTTTAAAAATCGAAACACTAGCTTTCTTAGACATCATCAGTCTGACCTACTTTCGATCTTGAAATAAGTTCTCCAGAATTATTCCGCAAGGAAATTCTAGTGAGTTTCTTGAACTAAGTAAGACTAGTTAAGCATTCCTGTTATATCATCAGCAAGACAGTGCTGAGTCTGTTTAACGTTTCTTTTGCGTCCAAACATGCTTGTCATTCGCGATTACCCTAACTAGCTGCTGAATTTTTGCATTTAGAAATGGAAATGACATAACAGTGGTGGGTGCTAGTATAAGAATTAGAAGCGTTTTGCAGGCAATGTGGAAGATAAGTCTAAGCAAAATGACTGAGTCCTTTTGAAAACTAAGATAAGTAACTGAAATTAATTCAGGGAGTGTACTTGTACTTACATCTCCTAGTCAAATGACATGGATGACTTGGGCTTGGAAAACTGTTTATTGTTTACAGATGAGATTAAAGTTTTGAGTTACGATTTATCTTTTGCAGATTTGAGATTTGTGTCAAAGATTTGGGATTTGATTTGAGGCTTGGAATTTAAGATTCAAGATTAAAAGATTACTGAATCAAGGCAGAGATTTGATATGGAATTTGCTCCTCACCAATGTATACTCTTTAAAGTATGTAACCTGAACTTAAAAACTGTTATTATTTATCTTGTAGAGTAGCCTGCACTTGAATAACCTCACAAATGTGAGAATCTCAGTTGGAATGGAGTTAATACATAAAATTTCTTCATTCTTGATGTGAAAGAATAAAGTGTTCATAATGATAAAAGTCCAGATGGAATATATGGATAGAAGGAAACGAAGTTCTTAATTAAAGTAATTTCAGGTAATTGACCCTACCACCGAAAAGGTTCGGCGATCGAGATACATGTGAAGGGAACAACCTGTTCGGCCAAGTCATGCATAATTTGTCTTACTAGATTCAAGTAACCGTAATCGTAAGCTCGCGATTTCTACAGCGTCCAATGAAAGCTAAGTCGCGGGATCCAGCTTTTTCACAGGCGCTCAGTCAAAACAAAATCGATAGGCAGGAATGGTTCGGTTCCAGGTCAAGATCCAAGAATCAGGCAGGCAATCAGTCAGGCGGATGTAGTGGATGGTGTTTGGAATTGAACCAAAAAGTCAGATAAGGAGAATAGGAAGAATCAGGATGGGATCTGTGGAAGAGGTTCTACTGTAAATAAGTGATGAAGACAGGAGGGCTGGGAGGATTGAAATGTGTTGTAAATAAGTGATAAGACTATGTACACTATTCGTTCAGGTATTTGAAGTCTTAGAGAGACAATGGTAGCTTGGTAGGTTCTTTGGCCCCGCAAAGCTCTGCAGGGTAAACGTCCACTTGTGATAGTTTTTCCTAACTCCTCCTATTCTTCGATGGGCATCCGATTGTCTGATCCACGTATAGACCTGAAATACTTCGCCTAATTCCTTCTAATTGCCTGAAGCCAGACAATACCATGTGCTGGCGACTAACTAACGATGTTTTCATGCTCTTAAGAGCATCGATTTCTGAAACCGTAATAGCCATCGTGGTTAAGCAGTGCACTGAGTCTTAGTGCCGTCGGCGTTCTCACGGCCAAAGAGGCAACGGCTTAGGATAATTGGTCGATGCACAGCTTTGATAGAATGATTTCCGGGTCCACGACAGAATTTCTACCTCAGTTATTCTGCTACCGAAGTTCTCTTCAATGAAATCATCCATCAGTCTTTGTAAAAAAGCCTCGACGCTGCATAACCTAAAGCGAACGAAGCTGCTATAAAATGTCACAGGCTTAAGAAGTCGAGTTAGTTCTGAACCATTCAAAATGTCAAGCAATTCAGCGTCTTTCAGGCGCTGTCAATACAGCGCAAGTGGGTGGTGACTGTAAACGCAGCTGACAGGGCTCGTCTTGCTCTTATCCGATAGCTTTCTCTGGTCGTCGGGTCTTATCGGCGATTGATCTCATTGCACTGCTCGGCTTTCTATAGCGCCGTGATTTAATTTTCTTCAGAAACCTCAAACAGGTGCCCAGCGAAAACTGGCCTCTCCTGCTTGACCTGGCAGAGCGCAATGTTATTAAAGAACGTGTTCTAAACTAAGCATCCTTTCTATAGCCCAGAAAATGTTCACCTACAGTGACAAAAGAGACATCAGTGGCGAATGCGAACGTCGGTTCGATTTTTATTAGTAAATACGAGAGCAGATTAACCATTTGTCCATAAAACGACAATTTGTCGCCGTGGGTCGAGCAGCGTTGCCGCTGGTTGCGTCGTCCTGCCTCTGGTCGTAAAAGAGAATTTCACTTGGGTGTCTGACGTGATTAGTAGGAAAGGCCGAGGCAGCCGAGGAAAATTTTATGGCGCTACTGATCGACACGAGAAACGGGAAATTCAGTAAAAGAATTAAACTCTGGACGTTTATGCGGATATTATCGGATCTAAATTAGGTCACATACAGGTGGTCTGCGAAAGTCTGGAATAGACAATCAGCTCTGCGGTTTTTAAGCGTTTGGTCTTTATGTCTTACGACAGTTGAAGAGTTAAGTTGCTTATTATTTTATTCAGCTACTATTCTTCTCTGAAAATCAAGCAGTTTAGGTTACCTGCGCTTTCTTCGTCGCTTAGTTATCTGCTTATTCCGTTGATCGGTGTTCATCATTTGTATCTGTGAACTATCGAATCAAGCGGTAATAGTGCGTATAATACCATGATGAATGAAAAACTGTTGAATCCAAACGATTCTCTAGTTTTATTGTCTTTGTATTTGGAAGCGTACATTTAGAAGTATGGGTATGAAGTTAGCGACTTCAGTTTCTTAGCCTCAGTGTATGAAGGTAGGTGGCCAATCTTCCTCCATACCGTCCGATCTTTCCACATACATTATAAAGTCGATGTATTCATTTTATAGTTCAGTTTGCTAGGGGGTGCAAAAAGTGGAAACATCTCGACAAATGTTTTAGTCCCAGGTAACGGGGATTTCAATTGCGACCTGTGAGTTGATCGTCCAGTAGGACCAGCACGCTAACTATTAGACTCTCGCATTAAACAAGACTCAAAAGATTTATCCAAATCGGTGGTTCCTTATAAAGGATTGGCGTAAAAATCTGTGATCTAAGCTTCTCCGAGTTGAGTCAACCAGTATATTCAACAGTTAACTCCTGTAGATACGAGGTAGTTCTTTGACTTACAGAACAGATTCTGTTATTCAGAAAAACCATTTACATTGACCGTGGAATACTATATAGGGTGTAGGAATGATAAGAAGTCTGAATGCATCCATTCCATAATTTAGACGAATTAATGCCAATGCTTATCGGGTGAAGGTGTGTTTGAGAATTGTTGAAATGGCGAGTTTTTGCATATGTTAATTCAATTTCACCTTCATGGTCGGAGATGGTTAAACAGACTGTGATGGTTAAACAATTCTCACGAGTAAACCTAATGATAGATATCTTTCTTTGGCTGCTGCAGATGGTGAAGATGATGATAACGGTTGTCGTGATATACGCGCTGTGCTGGCTTCCTCTGCACTGCATAACGCTTGTCGGCGACGCACATCCGTCCGTCTGGCAGTTCCCTCACATCCAGACGATCTGGATCGCCTGTCACTGGCTGGCGATGAGCAACTGCTGCTACAATCCCATCGTCTACTTCTGGATGAACGCCAAGTTTCGACACGGATTCCGCTATGCGCTGCGCTGGTGCCCTTGCGTCCGTGCTTCTGGGCTCCAGGGAACCATGGCTATCTACTCGACTGTCAATCAACGTCAGACGGTCGTCTCTTTCTCGCCCGGGAAGACCTCGCATCTCCATACCAGGCATCCCGAGGCCCCTTTGGCCAAGAGGTACTCGATGGGAGGGGCACATCCCGCCGGTGGCCTCTCCTCTGGGAGCACGGTAACGTCGCCCTATTCAGCGCGATTTCATCGGTCAGAACAGCGATCGAGTTCATCGGGTGTCCTGACGGGCCCTGAAGCAACGCGACTGGCGGGAAAATATCACGGATATCACAAACAAGTCTCAATGGAGTTGGACCGCTAGGAATAGAACGGAAGGAAGTCAGGCTGAAATTAAAAACTAAGCGAAACGACGCACAAATAATTATATCATATAGGCCTGCTATCTGTAAAAGCGGTGCTTCAGTTGTTAGAAATCTTTGACTCCATTACATTCATGTATTCATATTAAGTTATGAGTGACAGTTTGCTTAAGCATTGTGTGTTTGCTTTCCACAGCGCGTGGGGGCTGTTGTATATGTCACCGCAGTGAAACCCGTTGCTAATACAGAGATGACAGACCGAATGCACTTTACTGTATAGATCTAATAGAAGTTCCGGTCTATATTTTGTATGTGTTGCATTTCGATTGGTTAAAGATTGATGTAAGAAGACGGAGTCAGATAAAGTGACGTAAGTTGTTGAAGTTGACATAATCGGTGAACGTTTAATTTAAGATGACTTAACTGAGTAAAAGAAAAAACAAAGTATTTGATAAATAATGAAGAATATGGAAATAAATAATCAAAGATTACACAATCGTATAAAAAGAAGATATAAGCAGATTTTCAGCTAAGATAACGTCGTGACTCCTGTGGCTTTGTCGGTTGTGCGTCATGCGAGAGTCGACTTCGTCGTCAAGGCAAATAGCCTGGGAAAACGTTGTATCGGATTACTGTTGCCGTTTGCTTTGCGTCTTTTAAACCCAGGTCATTGCAGACGAGAAGACGCTTGTTGACAGAGGAGCGAAATAAAAGGGCGACTGTCAAAGCAGTCATGTCTACAGACTCAATCGGCTAAGAATTGCGCATAATCACTCATGCAGCGCCTTTTGTGAACATCAAAAAGCCCTGGGAAAGTAAACTGAAGTGTATAAACAGTAGACAGTAAGAGGCCGTGGAGAATTGTTACCAAGCTCCAGCTTTTGGTCAACTGCTCTTAAATGGCATAGATCCATACAGCTGAATTAATGTAGAGATGACGCAGCACCAGAAGACTGCAAACTCAACACCATCATCTAGTAATGGGTTCAAGCTAAATTTAAATGCATATGAATAAAATGAGTAAAACTGACTTTCAAACCTCTTTTCCAAGCGCAGCTACCCAGAGTTGGCCAGCACACGGGTGAGCTTGGGTCAGCATGGATCAACATGGCAGACTGTATCGATTAAGCCATCCCAAGTCCACAGTGCGCAGTACTTGACACGCGGATGGCATTAGTAATTGCTAGTAATCGCTAACAATTACTGGACCAGTTAGAACCACTTTGCAATTGTAGTATCATAAAATACAAGAACCGACTGTCAGACACCGTTTATCCACCGAAGCACTCTGCTAGCAGGTCATGTAGTGTTCTACTGGGAGGCAGGAGGCGTCCTGAGCTGACAGTATGTCTCTAACACCGCAGAACAGCGGTGTTACTCTTACAGCAATGTCAGTAGGGTTTGATAAGTACTGGCGCTTACACTTAAACAGTGACGCTCTTATTTAAACTTGAAAGTAATTTTTTTACATAAACATCACTGAACTTATGCAGCTATTTTGTTTAAAACACTGGCAAGAAACAAGACCTGGGCATGATATTGAGAAATCGAAACTTCTGATAGACTTATGAGCTTAAAATGTAAAGTATTTCTGACGACGTTCTCTTTTAACTTGTGAAATTCTCTTCCTAAGCAGTGCATAAGAAGAGAAAGTGTAATTAAGAGTGGAATCATAGCCCATGTGTTGTGACTGATACAGATGCTCATGAAATTGAAGATACGTGACCCAAATCATTGGTTCTACTGTTCTCGGCGAATAGTTCAGGAGGCTCGGAAGCCAAATTCATATTCAACAAGCCGTCATTGACTCGTGAGACCTACCATCATACTCTGTTCTAGTGATGACCCATGGAAGCATTCCAGAATTCATTGTCTCAATACTTATCTGTCAGAAAAAATTTAATCTACCAACCATCGCAATATACAAGCTTTACACGAACATGTATTTTAGAACACAGTACAAGTTACACATAGTATTACAACATATGCAGTAGTTTCATAAAAGAAAGGTATCGCCATTAGTGGAAGGTGATGATTGACTGAACTTCGCATCTTTCCATCCAAGAGATAGAATGGGTGTGTTTTTGGGTTTTCCAGAGCCCCCACCTTTTTTCAGTTAATGCTCAATTAGACTGTCATGCATAAGCAGTCGCAATGATTAGTTAACCGGGTAAAACATGTGTGACACCAAAGCATCTTACTATCTTACTGTTGAGCAGGTCTCTCAGGTGTGTTCGGTTTTAAGTAAGAGGAATACATCTGGCTCCTTAAAAGGAACTACTGTATGTCGACATAGTCCTAGTTATGCTTATGTAGGCTTACGGATATGTTCCATTGTAATACGTCGCCTTTGAAAGATATTGTCATGATACAATATGCACCTCAGGTCAACGAGCCTACGAAATATTGTAAACATATATGTAGACAATTGAGGGTCTCAGCACATGTAATGGCCATTTCATATTTGAGATTTACGTGCCGCTTTGCCAAATCTATGGCTGTTCAACAAAACTCGCTTTCATCGTAGTCATCACTGCTTAATTGCCACAGACTTTTCGGCACGAAATTCTATTTTAAGCCAGCTGTTACCCGACTTCAAAAGTCTGTCTGCCCATCTGTCCGTCGATCCGTCCGTCCGTCTGTTTTTCATAAAAAAGCTAACGTTTTAGTTTCTTAACATTTAAATTATCGAGTTGCGGTGGCATTAAAATGCAAAGTGTTGTTTTGTAAGTAAGAAAACAGGTTTTAAATTTATTTGGATGCATCTGTACAGTGTAGGCCTACTCACACTATAAGCAACCGCCTGTATTTCTAGTTGCCCATCTACTATACATGCATATATAGGCTTATGTCGTATATATATATATGTATATAAACACATTAGATATGCATTCGCACTGCACATTCAAAATATCGCCTATGCTAGGAATCTAGAGTTTGTCATTGACCCAAGAGATAGACATTTTTACCGACAGACTGGGAAAGCAATCTTCATAATGCGCAAGTGGATGCAGCTTATGTTTCTGCCTCCCAGTCTTTTAAAAACGACTTAATCAATGTCTGTCTTATATAGCAGGTCTATGCTGTTGCTCGTGCTCATGATGACAATAACTGTCACGATGACGATCATAATGACAATGAAGACGATGACGACGACGACGACGATGACAGTACTGATGCTGATGTTGAAGCTGACATTGTTGATGCTGAATCTGCAGCAACTGTTTATGATGATGGGGATGATAATGACGACGACGACGATGATGATGATGATGATACTAATGATGAGTATTATTATTATTAGTTAGTTATTTACTTATTTATTTTAATCCGAAGAAATATAGCTCAAAGGACTAGTGAAACAAATGATAAATAAAACTAAATCTAGAGTGGCTATTATCATCATCGACCAAGAGATTGCGGTAATGAAGATGACGACGCCGATGAGGATGCTGACAGTGATTTAGTAACAAATTATAGCCTTTTAAAACTCGAAGTTACGGAAAATTTATGTGGACTCAGCGATTGTTTTGATCATTCTGAGATCATATACAGAGAAGCTACTCTCACGTGGTGCGTGTCATGATCAACAGAATCAATAAAGACAGACAGACAGACAGACAGACAGACAGACCAAGCGTTGTGCGAATCCTTACTACTGTTGAAGCAATGCATAGCGCTTGTTTTCTTGTTTTTTTTTGGAAGGCTTTGCTGGTCTATTTTGCATTTTACACAGTTTTTAATAAAAGGACTGATGCAGAAGCATCAATATTTTGAGCGGAGGGGAAAGTGTAGGGTAGACTTCAGTAGCACCGCTATTGATTATAAACCCACGCACACAGGCAGCATGTCTTAGACACCCAAACACATAGGCAGAAAGGCCGTGTGTAGCAGACCAAAATGCACTGAATGACCGATATAGATGCGGAGTGATAGAGACAGATATATATATATATATACACACAGATAAATATATAATATATATATATAGAGAGAGAGAGAGAGAGAGCGACGAGCAGTGGTCTGTGGCTTAGGTTGAGCAGTCTTTGTCATAAAAGGAAATGGTATGTTGTCGACTAATAGATTAAGCCTACATAATAATACATGGTAGTCAATTGTAGTAAAAGAGAGATGCATATACACGTCCGTCGTCTTTGTTTACTGAATAAAGTTTTCATATTCGGCTACTAATCGTCTTCTGCCTACTGGTAGTTACCCACGACGCCATGCTGGCCGACATGGCCGAGGCCGAACAACAGTCGGCCGTAGCGGACATCCGCAACGTAGCACCAATCCCGCCACATATGCATAGATAGGCCCACTGTCGACGATCTTTCGTAGTTACGTATGGGTTTCGTCATTTCATAGTTAGCCTATCATCTCGATATGACTGCGTCGTTAAAGAGAAATCTTCCGTAGTTGTCAATGATCGGGCTTCGAACCGTCGAGTTGCCCGATTCCCAGCGTAGCCTTAACTCGAGTAAAGACACAGTAGTCACAGTTCTAAGGTCAGGATTATATCAGTAAGTTTTACAACTCAAACTTTCAGCTCAGCACACGACAGACCAGTACTACAAATCTTCTAGTTCTCTTCATAATACATTTGCGTCCGCTTGTATAGGGATTTTAGAGGTGCTTTCCCCCAGCAGACCACTACAGACTGTTTTAGACTGGCCTACCCAATAATGCGCAATCGTGGATTTATTTTAAAACCCGCTGACTCATTGTAACGTAGTCTTATCATTTTCCGGCGCGAGTGTTCACGTGATAAAATACTCATCGGCTAGAATCACTGCTGACATCAGCATCACCTGCCGCCGCCAGCCAATCACACTGCGCAACCAGATATTCAATGTGAGCCCGCCAGCACGTGATCTGCGCGTGTATAAATCAATAACCCAGAGACTCATGGAATTTTCCGTGCAAATGCTCGCTTAAAACTTGCTGACTAAACAGCAATATTGCGTTTATATTATGTATGCATGTATGTATGTATGTATGTATGTAGGAACTTGGTATAGCGCCTTTCAATTATCTCACAAAGGCGCTTCCTGCGCTAACTTAAATGATGTTAAGTGTCATTAAGAACAAAAATTCCGTCATTTAGCAAGCAGTGTTCAGATAACTAGAAAAGTCACCAGCTGCGGACTCGCGCACACACGCTGAACCCAACCAACTGGCTTCCATCCCGAGTTGACTGATGATCACGTGTTCAGAGTTCGTGAACCGAGTAGTTTCAGAATCGTAGAACGACGACGGGCGATGGCGTCCGCAGTACACGACAGCCCCACCTGCTAACGCCGTCCCTCGCAGTTGGTAGATGTGACGTCCAGGCATAACTCGAGCACCAGGTTGATTCGCGACGGACAGCCGTTCGATTGATGGTATGACCCCTCTCCGCTAGACAGTCGAAACAATTCCAAAGCTTTAGGCGTGAGTTGCGACCTGTCATCCCTTGAGTGTAGAATGAACTATTCCAGCGAGAAGATGTGTCGATCACGAACAGAAAAACCATCCGAAAACTGAAAAACCTTGACGAACTCGTGTAAAAAACACCTGAACGCCAAGTCGGTCACAACAGCAATCCGAACACGAAAGAATTTCCGAACAGATATTTTTGCTTTAAGACGAAATTTAAGCCGAAATAACAAGCGGCGAAAACACGGCCACCTCATGGCCGCCGGACATGCGCAGGCTCATATATATGCAATATTACTCACAATATGATGTTCACATATACATTCACACATACATACACGCAAACATACATTCATGCTTGAATGAATGCGTACGTAAGTACAGTACGTATGTAGAGATACGTACATAAGCATGTACTTATGTATGTAATTATGTATGCGTATGTAGGCCTACGCTTGTATATGTGTTTAAGCTATATAGTTCAATATTATGCATAAGCCTCTTTGTATTTGCAAACATACATTCATCTGTGTATCTATCCTCTGTGCAAATACGTCCATAACGTTTTTTGACTGAGTCACATCTCGATCTTCATTTCTTTGGAATCTAGGATAACTTGTGACATATGGATAATTTGAATAATGATTCATTAAAATTTAAAACCTCATCTCAATCAGGCTTCGACCTGAAGCAACAAGTCTCATTTCCAACCAGCGACACTCGATTTGTTAATAATCAGGTACTGTTTTAATGCTGGGAATCATGTTTCTCCTGCTGTGAAATATATTCATCGTATCACATATCCCTTATCGCACTCCTATCATCCGTTCGCTTGAATCTAAAGCGCCCTAAGTGCATCCAACAAGAAAGTTCAATTCGCACAATCATACTTATGTGTTGTGCCCTTCATGTTGCCCCAACGGCGCTATAGAAGTTATTTTACAGATTAGTCAATATCAGACTGAACGACCGATCCTCTGCTGACAGATCTAACGGCATCGATACATTCCAGGGCCCAACCGTATGATCACATATCACATAAACAATTTGTCTTTCTCCATCGCAAATAGTTTCACTGCCAATTGTAATGCTATGCAGAGAGTGCACACTGACAGCTTGGCATCAAATGGAGTCAGGAAAATATAGTCACCCACATCGATAGGTTTTACCACGTTGTGCCAGTTGTCATTGATATTCTGGAGACACCAACTATTGATTCAAGGATTGGAATTTATTAAAAGCGTGTGTTATTTTCATATTATGTGCTGAGGAAACTGTCAGAACATATTACAGGATCACAGGATTTCGTGTGTTAGCAATCGCTCGACTTAGTGCATTCTACTAAGTAGCAAGAAATTGTTTACAGAATTCTAGAGTTACGTATATCAAGGCGTGCATAAGATAAATATAATCATGCAAAAATATCGGGAAAGAGAGAGAGAGAGAGGAGAGAGAAGAAAGAGGAGAGAGAAGAGAGAAGAAAGAGGATAGAAAAGAGAGAAACAGCAGAGAGATATAGATATAGATATAAATATAGATAGATAGATAAATAGATAGATAGATAGATAGATAGATAGATAGATAGATAGATAGATAGATAGATAGATAGATAGATAGATAGATAGATAGATAGATAGATAGATAGATAGATAGATAGATAGATAGATAGATAGATAGATAGATAGATAGATAGATAGATAGATAGATAGATAAAGAGAGAGAGAGAGAGAGAGAAAGAGAGAGAGAGCGAGAGCGAGAAAGGAGCATCCTTTATTCTTTTTCATCATCATTCATGGATCATGTTTATCATGTTTTTATCTGATGAACAGGCGACCTCTTTCCTTTTCCTTCATCGCTCTTCTCGTCTTTCTAATTAACGCCTTCTCCGATCGTTCAACCGGTTTTTAACGGATCTTGTGGTTTGCACGTGGCCTCCCTTAGTCTCCATTTCCATAGGCCTCCAACTCCTCCTTCTGTTTCACATATTCCCCACAGAACGGCCTCATCCATCGCCATATCTTAATACTTTGTCAAACAACAACTTCTGTATACAGTTTTACCGTAATCGTAAGCGTAAACTCGAAATTACAGCGCCCAACGAAAGCTAAGTCGCTGGAACCAGCTTATTCAGAGCTCCAAAACAAAAAAGCGATAGGCAAGAAATAATGTCTGCAAGCATCACACACTGCTGTAACTGAACGCCTTGTAACAGACAGACGCGAAGACCTTTAACATAACATCGTCGTTAAAATTTCTAAATGAGAAAAATTTTGTGCTGCAATGATTTGTATCTCTTTTCAGATATAGGACCTAAGGTATAGGTCTAGTTCTATATTTACTGTACGATGGGTTTCACATGGCCACGCTATCCACGAAATGTTATATCTCCTAAACGGCGCGTTTCTACTACTGTTCACAAATCCATCGACATGAGACAGCCTTTATTTTTTAGCATTATCTTATCTATCCTGATTCGGAGACTTCTACAGCGTCGTCATCATAATGGACAAGGCATCAGTCGATGATTGCTTCTAAGCAAAATCGCATTCAAGAATCATTATCCCTTGAACAGAGCCATGAAGTCAAGATCTGCGAATCCTCTGAGACCGAAAGACGGGCTACGGCGGGGGGTTAAGCAAATTGAGACAGATGAGATTTCAGTACTAGACTAAACGATATCACAGCACCGGAGGAGCGGACAGAAAAGGCAACGAATTCCAGAGCCTTGGGCCGGCGACAGAGAAAAACCGAGAACCCAGTACTGTTTTGCTTCGGGGTACAATGAGAGTCAGAGAAAAACCGAGAACCCAGTACTGTTTTGCTTCGGGGTACAATGAGAGTCAGAGAAAAACCGAGAACCCAGTACTGTTTTGCTTCGGGGTACAATGAGAGTCAGAGAAAAACCGAGAACCCAGTACTGTTTTGCTTCGGGGTACAATGAGAGTCAGAGAAAAACCGAGAACCCAGTACTGTTTTGCTTCGGGGTACAATGAGAGTCAGAGAAAAACCGAGAACCCAGTACTGTTTTGCTTCGGGGTACAATGAGAGTCAGAGAAAAACCGAGAACCCAGTACTGTTTTGCTTCGGGGTACAATGAGAGTCAGAGAAAAACCGAGAACTCAGTATTGTTTTGAGCATGAAATGAACGAGTGCATGTATTTGTGAACCTGAGGGGCGAACAAAGACGAAAGACAAGTTGACCGGCCGTTGTATAATACTTTATAAACTCAGAGACAACTTTTAAACTGGATTCTCTGTTCTATAGGAAGCCAGTGCAATGATTGCCGTATGAAGTGATGTGTTAGAATTTAGATGTGTTCGTTATAGCTCTGGCCAAAAAAGGTCTGAAGGATTTGTAATTTTTACAAATTCGTCTTTGTGACGCCGTTTGAAAATTAGTTACAGTAATCAAAACGACTAAAACTAGAGCGTTAACTAATGATATTGATGATGATGATAATAATAATAAAAATAATAATTTAAAATAATAATAATAATAACAATAATAATAATAGTAATAATAATAATAATGAAAATGAAAATGTAAGTCAAGAGCTAGTAGAAACAAAGACATTTCGAGGTACGTGGTCTTTTCTGCGTATGTCATCTATGAAAGTGAACAGGGATATGAGTGGCTTGAATATGCTATAAGAAGACATACTGGAATCAAATATGACACTCAAATGACGTAATAACTCCGAGCGAGTGACATCCGATCTGCTACCCACGGCCTTTCTGCCTATGTGTTTGGGTGTCTAAGACATCCTGCCTGTGTTTGTGGGTTTATAATCAATAGCGGTGCTACTGAAGTCTACCCTACACTTTCCCCTCCGCTCAAAATATTGGTGCTTCTGCATCAGTCCTTTTATTAAAAACTGTGTAAAATGCAAAATAAGTAGAAGTAATCCATTCGAACTTGAGACATGAATAAGCAAGTCCTAAAACTTCTCAGACTGAAGAAAGAAGATACTGGAGTTAGAAACAATTGGTAAAGAAGGATTCATGTGGCTGACCCCTCCCATAGGAGGGATTAATACCAACCAGAAGGAAGGAGTTGAACTTGTGCAGTTTCTGGTTTGCGCCCAGTATAAGGGATTTGGTTTTTGGACGGTTCAAAAGAAGCTTTTGAATGTCATCCGAGCCTGTATATCTTCGAAAATAGCTGAGAGTAGCTGCAGAGAAGGAGCGGAAGCGGAACTGTCAAAAGGAATCAAAAGCTGAATGTCGTCAGCATATAAATGGTAATTCAGTGAACGATCAGCGAACGGTGCAACAATTGGTGCAGTAAGACTGGAGAAAAGGAGAGAATCAAGTATTGTGCCCTGTGGCACGCCATTGTCCAAAATAACTGGTGCATAGGTATTTGCCTTAATATGAACAGATTGAGTAGGGGGACGCATGTAAGAAGCAAACCAGCTGAGAAGGGCATCCGAGAGCCAAAATCAATGTTGAAGGCGGTGAAGACGTATGCCATGATAGCAGCATCGAAGGCAGCGACAAGTCGAAAAGGACTAGAGCAGCAACCCTTCGTTTATCCATAGAACGGATTGTGTGATCGTGGACAGCAAGCATCACGGTTTCATTTACGATAGGCTAACTGGAAAGAAAGAGACAGAGAGTTAGAATACAAGTTACAGCTAACCCTGTCAGCTGCAACAATCTCTAGGACCTTGAAAATGAAGTTTACAATGAAAATGGGACGGTAACTTGCTAAATCATCCGGAAAAAGGGCTGACTTCTTGAGAAGTGGATACACCAAAGCATAGGCATATAGGAAGGAAAGCAATCTTCAGCGATGGAGAAGTTGACAATAGCAAGAAGAGCGATTGGAATCAGGTCCAGAGCGTATCGCGTGTTGGAGCTCGACATAATGAAATTCTGAGTTTCAAACAGAGCTTCTAGTCTGAAGAAGCTAAGACAAGTAAAGTAGAGTAATTAATGTATTACTGAGGTGTATTAACCATTTGCTTGATTAATAATACGTATATTGATCAACCTCAAGATTGCATTTGCCAGGGTAAATTGAATAGATGTAGGTCGAATTTCATTGGCAGCGCCATCGATGGTTACTTGCAGTGCACATGACAATCCCATTTTATGCTTCACAGAAGTTGCAGATTAATATCTAGATCCGATTCGCCTGAGTGGCTTTTGAAAATTGCAAAAATAAATTACATGCAAGTAAAGTAAGATTGCATTCCATGCAGGGCATGCCATGCAACCGATTATTTTGACGGCAGAATGGACCGAGGGTGGAAAAAGGAGACAGCGCAATGGGGTGCAACGGGGTGGAATGGTTTCGACCAGTGACCCCGTTAGACTGATGCGTTGGTCCAGTTGAAAAGTGCTCTCAAGACGCCTTTCTTCTCAACAGATCATAATTACACGGTTGCGATGCAAGAGACTCGTCCGAAAGCACGCAAACCGTCCATTTGGATTCCAGTCGCTTTTCATTCGGCGCTTGTTGTCTTTCACGGTGCTTTCAGTGTTTACACAGTGCGTCACAGTCTATTACAAAATATAGGCCTACAAGGGATCATACATCGTACATCAGCCAGTCGTCTATATGTTTCTCAGAGCATCTGGTATACAGTGGCAGTCGATTTAATGCGGCGTCTCTCGGACCTAAATATCGAACTGCACCGCAAATAAGAGTTTGTTGCTCTCCGCCGGCAAAGCGTTTGCTATTTAAACGTCGATAAATTCTTGTGTGTACCACAGATGCCATATCATCGTCTTTAGTCTAGTCAGCGTATTTCGGCTGTAAAATACTTGAATGTTAAATCTGCAGATCGAGCGATAAACATTGGCGATCTTTCTTCGTAATCAGGATATCCAAACGCTTATGTAGGGCAGCTTCTCGGGCTCTGAGATAAATGGGGAAATATGCACTTGTCAGAACAAAATTGGTGAATGGAAGTCAACAAGTTTAGCTAAACAACACCAGTCAGATTGTCTGATTTTTCGAGATGAGAGCTATAAAGTTTAAAGAACGATAAGTGTTCGGAAATGTGATATTTGGTGACATTATGGCAGAGTGTTAATGCGATTCTTTTCACCTCTGTCCTCTGAGCGTCATATGCTAATCAATATTAATGCAGTTGTCGGTAGAGGGGTTTAATAGTTAGCCATTATATGCCACATCTCTGCTTACATTTCAGAGGAGCTTCACTGGCTGCCTATCCAAGAGCGTATAAAATTTAAAATCCTGGTTCTTGTACGTAATTGCCTCTTGGGTTGCGCCCCATTTTATCTTAGGGAGCTCTGTGTTCTGGCCTCCTCCATTCCGGGCCGTAGACTACTTCGTTCGGCGGTACGGGGTGACTTGCTTGCCCCATCGGTTCGAACAGCTACGGCCCAGCGCAGAAGTTTTGCTGTGGTTGGTCCCGCTTTTTGGAATGGGCTTCCTAATGACCTACGCCAGGAACTTCTTAGTCTATTTCCCCCTCTTTTCCGCAAGCGCTTGAAGACCTTCTTATTTCCCAGTTCTTCTGGGTTGTAGGGCCGGGAGCGCCTCTGAGGAGTTTACCTCGAAGTGGCGCTTTATAAATTTTTGATTACATTACATTACATTCACATTGCCTTATTGTATACTAGCTGATGTAACTTTTACAAAGGCTGTCATTTGATCATTAATCTTCGGAGACATGTACATATCGGCATTCAACAGACAGCAGGCAGCAGACAGATCTGTTAACATTTTCTGCTGCTTAAAATTTGTAATTAAGGCATTCCAACGGCAGTCATATTATAAACCATATAGATCCGTGTGCTCGGATCTTGTGTCAAATTGCGTAGAGATGACATTCATTCCTTCGCGTTTAAGGAAATCGTGCTGCAACTTGTATCAGAACGGGGCAGAGGACAACCATTTGTCGACAAGCAATCAAATATTATGGTCGGTCGGCGATCACATCGTTTGCTCGCATGCAACGGGAATTTGTCATCGCGAATGATTTCGACCGATGCATGGAAGACTCGGTCCAATTTTTCCCTCTGGCGGCAAATAATCGGGAAGAGGGGATGCTCCACAAAGACACGTCGAGGATGTGATATCATACTTTTATACACAAACAAGCAGATAAACTGTTCATCCGCACAATGTTTACCATAGTGTAAGATAAAGCAAGGTATCACGAAATAAAGGTAAGGTAAGTAAGGTAAGGTAAAAAGTAAGATGAGATAAGGTTAGGTTAGGTATGTTAAGTTAGACTAGGTTATGTTATGTAAGTTAGGAGGTCAAAGTAACGTAGGTCAGATATGACAAGGTATGGTATTGTCTTTATTTTACCTTAGCTAAAGTAAGGTAAGGTGAAAATTAAACTAGGTCAGTTTAGGTTAAAAATGGAAAACCAAACTCAGATACAGTGAGATGGAGTAAGGTAAGGTGAAGTAAAGTAAGATAAGGATAAGGTAAGTATCTGCAATCTTTCGAACATCCATATGTTTTGACAGATTCGCTCTCTTCCGGATTCAGTGTAACTGAATACGTTGTTTCAAAGACAGGCAAGCTGCATTGGCTTCTGGTAGAGTATAAAATTAAATTTCAAATCCTCCCTGGGCGGGAATCGTTGGCCGGTGCGTGCCAGAGTATATCAGGAGCCTGCGTTCCTGTCTCGGAGCAACCGAGTGGACAATCACTCCGCTCTGCAGCCCTTGGAAGTCGTTAGACCCGCGCTCGAGAACGACAACTCGAGAACGACAACTCGAGAACGACAACTCGAGAACGACAACTCGAGAACGACAACTCGAGAACGACAACTCGAGAACATCGCCTGTTCTTGTGTATTGGACCGTCTTGCTGGAACAATCCGCACTCGGAAATTTACCGGTAGAGACAGCTGGAGAAGCATTTTTAAATTTTATCTTATGTAGAACTTTACAATTTACTTATCGTTTATAATTCAGTTTTACTTATCGTTTATAATTCAGTTTATCTTATGATTTACGTGTACTTTTTAATTCATTTTATCTTAAGTTGTGTCTTATAATTTACCAAATACCGTGCGCTAATGCTGCACGCCTATGTCATGGACCTTCCTACCTTCCTATCGCGACCACTTTACACCTGTGTCATCCGTTCTTTGCACTGGCTTCGTTTATACACAAGAATGATTCTGCGTGAAGCTGGCACTCTCTGTGTAGGCCTATGAAGTACGTAGATTATGTCAACCTATCTGTCTTCTTTGAGTGTAACTTTTACAGGTATGTTAAATGCTGTTTTTCCCTGGATCAGCATCTTCAGGAGACTATGTTGTTCTGATTAGTTCTTCGTCTTTGGCCGGTGCTGTCACATTATATAACTCGACTCATCATCTTGATTTCTCTGCTTACTCATATTCGCAACTTTTCCACTCAGCCTATATTTCACTATAATTTGAAAACTTATAACCTGTTCCACTGTGTTTATGGTTCGTCATGTTCCCAGCGTTTCAGCTGCCAAAATAGTTGGCTGTTGGAAATTTGACAGGAGACCAAAATACAAGCGCCCAATTCCAACAAGGCTACGAAACCAGTGTTCCCTCTAAGCTGTGTACGTGCTCGCGCACGACTTTTCAGGATAGCGCGCAAAAACATGTTAGTGCGCAAAAAGTATTTCGTGAGTCTTCATATTATTTCAAAGTTATATTTAGCTCATTACAGAAAATGAAGTCGCTATTCTTTTCTTCTACAGATGCTGCCATATTTTAGTCTACTAGGCTCAGAAGACAAAACAAGGTATCTATACCCCATGCTGCAAAACCATATAGCATATCAGCCTAGGTTGTTAAATATCCACGAAGTCGTACAATCATATTTGTTTGGCCCACATAATGCACTACGCTATTGAGTTGATCACCAGTTCTTACTGGTGCGCGCGAGCACTGGGTCCTGTGAAAGCGGCTTCCCGAAGTCTGACCTCTAGCCTCTGTGTGATGGATGCTTCAATATACAAAGGTCTAGCCCTGATTGTGCTTTCCAAAAACAGAGTACTGCATATATAGAGTCGGTATCAGCCGTGTTGATTCGTATTCCACCTGGGTAACCCAATCCGAACTCTGGCTTATCGGTTATTCTGTTGGTCTGATTTAATTTCTCTTTTATCTGGTCAAGTATGGGTATGGACTGTCTTATAGTCTTCACCTCTGGCGTTTGGACTCCATAGGACATCTCAACATCCATGCAAACACGGGCAGCTGTACACGTATGTTTTGTTATGAATTGCGTTCAGTTGGGTTTTAATTCAGTCGTAAGTGCTTTATAATTTTTGTGCCTATGATGAAGAATTAAAATCGTGTTAAGCGTGGCAAGCGAACAGTTGATACTTTTGGCTTAAAGATACTGGTGTTACTGATATTTTTAAGATAAACGTAAACCTGGTATCTTTTTGTATCTTTTTTCTAAATCTGATGACTTTTAATATCTCATTCAGCAAAATATCTCTGTTTTAACACCTTAAAAACAAAATACATGTGAACAGTTTTATTGACTTTATGGTTATAATTCTCTAAAACACAAATACAGATTAAAATAAAATATAAAAACTGTATGTTTTATGTGTAACTTGATATGTTGAATTTTGGGATCAATAAAGAGTCAATCAATCAATCAATCAATTTTTACTGGGCTAACATGTAGGCCTGTAGACAAATACAGGCAGACATACAGACAAAGAGGCAAAAAACATACGATGTATCGACTCCCATGAAATACAATTATATGAGCCGATTTAAAATGCGATAATTTTACCAAAGCTCTGGTATACGGTAAAATACAAAGCTTTACTTTGTATTGTGTTACATAGGCGCACTGCGGTAATATGGTCTGGGCCTGAGGATTTACATATGTCAACTTTTACATGCACATGCGCAGTTATATATGCGCCCATGTATTAGCTCTGGTCCTGCAGTCTCTAGTCGACCATTGTTATACATTCTATGCTGCGTTGACATAATCCGCGCCAAGTCTGAATACTTGTAGGTTCCGTCCTTTGGTGTGATTTTGGATTGCCAAACTGATTAAGATTGTTTGAAGCAAAACGGATTCTTGACGAACGTCTTATGCTATGCAAGTACAGACGAAATCAGTCGAGACATACATTGATAGTTTCGCAATATATCGACCTGCAACGTATTTCATTATGTTACATGGATTGGGCAATTATCGCAACTAAGACAGAACCCATAACCTATATTCAGTTATCAATGACATGACAGAGGCGCAAAGGTCGACTTTTGATGGACCCGTGTACAATAAGTAAACAACTAATACTAACAAGTCTGTATAACTGTCATTAGTCAATGGCTTGTGTGTAAACAGTGGGCCTGTAGGGTTTAATTCCAAGGCTATATAGTAGTCTTGCTATGTAATATGTACACTATGGTCCTAGGCCTGTTTGCGGCTTGTGGAGCTGTGATTTCGACCACTGAAATGACAAAAAACTGCCTTCAGTCCATATAAAGTGTTGACACGACATTGCGCTTTAATCAATCAACAGCGGCGAGCGTGAGTAGAATTCGCTGCGGACGTTCCTTCATCGATGCACAGCCTATAAAATATATAGGAATAAACAGGAACAACTGGTACCTCTTACCACCACAGTCACTGAGACATCGAACCCTGTTTAAATTATACGAGGCTCCATGTTTCCATGTGGTGGAAAACGGATTCCAGTTGTCTAGCGTGATGCAGGCCTCAAACAACCTGCGTCGCATAAAGGCCATCTTGAGCCCAAATGACGTGTAACAGACACCGATATTCTCAATATTATAAGGCACGAGCGTCGTCTTTATGGATGGAAAGATCGTCGCGTATTCGTACATACATAACCAAAAAATGCACCCAACGCGCAAGAACGAGCGATGCATATTAAGTGTTGAGAATAGAAGAGGCACGATTCGCAAGCACGGTGCTGTAAGACTATAAGCGTTCTTAAAAACAACTTCTGTCATAACCGAACGATTGCAATCAGGGTGGATATAAGCTACAGGTAAAACTGCATGTTCCATCTTTAAATTATTAAGCTTTAAGCTACCGGTAGCTTTTTGGAAAGAGTGTTCGACTTGTAACGAGGAATACGGGTTCGAAACTCCTCTGAGAAGGTTACTGTCTAGGGACCTTGAGCAAGTCTTTCACTCAATTGCTCGGCGCCATCGATTGATGCTGTCATTAGATAGTGACGCCTAATAAATGCAGAATAAAAACCTATATACCAGGCATGACCGATCATTGCATGATAGAAGTGCAACGGTTATCCTAGAGATGGACCCGTGAAAGCAAACAAACCAACAAGTCTGTCTACGATCTTTCGAAGTTGCCAACGATTGGGCTTTTAACCGTCGACTTGCCCGATTCGTGACGTAGCGTTGTAGCGCTTGCTTATCCTTGCCCTGGCAGCTCATGAATGAACAATTTTGGCCTACATAAAGAGTTATATATCATTTGCCAGACATCAGTCATATCAGTCATCAGGCAGAGTATTTAGTATTGTTGATTAAAACTCACATGTAGTGCAGATCTAATCTTACAATGCTCATTCGACAGCCAATGATACTAATTGAATTAATACTTATTCGTCTAGGCAGAAACGAGTCTTGGGTTCTCTGAGGGAACAGTCTGTAATAGAAGATTTCTTGCACTGTGAGTAGACAGGATTAGAATACTTCAGGTCTAGATTGCCTCTTGTAGAACTCCATGCACGCAGACACTGGAGTAGCAATTTGCTGCTGGTTGAACGGCTCGAACGTTTTAAAACCTCAGATTAAATCCAAGTATCGGTTATTGCACCATATTGGAAGTGCTGCGTTCGACTGTCGCTTTCCAAAATCAAGAATAGAAAACTCGCCAGACAGATCTGCGATCATCTAGTTAACTGATCAAATCGCAGTATGTCTCAGAGACGACTGCCTTAAACAGTCGACGAAACTGTTTTGCAAAACAGTTCCATAATCGAGAGCCGACTTCGAATGGTAGCATTAGCCCTAACCGTCCTTTCCTCGCTCTTTCTTTTCCGTCTCCATTATGTGCAGAATGGCTTTCATAGATTATATAGTCGGAAGTTCCTGCACTGGCTCCTTCTCTGGTTTCGGTGCGGCATCAGCTTTCGCTGCTTCATACATCCATTAACATTTCTCGACTCCATTTCTTCATGTGTTTAGTATTCCATTCATGCTTATTTAAAGTCTACCTAATCGACTCTGTATCCAGGTTCTTAATCTCTGCCGGTTTTTCTGCAACATTTTTGTCTTCCGTAAGGATCTTCTCTTCTTCGGCTGCTCCCAGTCGATGCTAACTTCCTCCGCCAACTCCCTTCTTGGTCTTGAGGAAGGAGTCTTCCGATGACACCAATCGAATCGATAATTACCGACAAACATGAATTCTGGAAAAGTTGGGCCTCATGCACCATTAATGTTGCTTCTTTAATTTCGAACCTCAGTCATTCGATAGCTCCGCCTGCGTCGTTGGCCGAAATCGTCCACCAGCGTTGGATTCTTCCGTCGTATCTTCGTTCACCAGTCTCTTCGTGACTTGGGGAAGTGCGAATCCCACCGCGCTGGTCACCAAATAATGTCGATCATCTGTTGACGTTGCCAACGATCGGGATTCGAACAATTAACTCACCCTATATGTAGAGTTGCATTAACTCGTATCTTACAAGAGAACCCAGTCTTTAATTTTCGATTCTATATTAATAAAATCAACGAGCCGTTCGATCGCAATAATCCACCAGCCAATCACAAACAAGTCAACAACACGGTGACTCATCGATGTGACGTCGAAAAAGTTTCCGATACCAACGTGCATTTATACAATAGTCAAAAAATTACGTTCACATAATTCTTGCTACAATTGTATTAAGCATTAATAGAATAACTTAAATAATAAGTCAAATAATAATTAGTATTAATTATTAACGATAAATAATTAAAAATTCTCCACAAAGCGTCGCGGGGCAAAAGAGAGTTTGAGACCATTACCGTGTTCCAATGTTTTCAGATCTCTTGTTCTTCGTATGTGCTCTCGAATCTGTTTAAAATCATTTGCTTAAATTAATTGCTGAGATTTGCCCATAAAACGAAGCCAGATCTAAGTCTATATAACAATGCTCCGAAAAAGTATCAAATTCATTGGCGACTGGGGGTTTCGCCCCGAACCCTGATGGTGAGCTTACAGCGCTCTCCGATCCTCAGCTATTTTAGAAAGGAGAGTTCCTTTCATAAGCCTTCGTGATTTGTGTAATTTTCTAAACTGCCGCATGTCATAGCTGACTCCCTGAAGTGTTAATAGTCCGCCAGCCATTTCGTTTCGGGAATTGCGCGGCTGCTGTGAGTTGGCTGTAGATTGTTAAAAGGTCACTGCATGACTTGATGAGAATCTATATTTGTTTTCCTTGATCTAAATGTCACCCAAACTGAGAACCAAAGTGGAAAACATGTTTATCCATCTGAGAACGTGCAACGGCAACATCGTTCTCATGCAACAAAAACTGAAGGAATGATGTTCAATCGGTGTCTCCAGCGTACAATGAAAAGACTGCTGTTCATATGTATAAAGAAAGGAATTTTTGCGCTGTATGGCATCTTTGATAGGAGGATGGAGATGAAATGCTGTGCATAGCTTTCATAGTTTCATACAAAACAAGTATCACGCTGCTAAGTCTGTCTTTTTCAGTAAGCAGTCACTAAGCAGTGCCTCCAAATGTATACCCATCGACAAATGTAGCACATATATAGAGCACCTGTATATATATATTTATGTTTGTGACAGCTTTTAACTCGATCAGGGCATAGCGCCTCTAGCGTCGTTTGAATCGCGAGTAAGATGCCGGAATGTCACGAAAGCTAACGAATATAACATGGGAGGGCGGCGCCTTTTACTTAAACGAAAGCCTCTAGATCTGTGACTATGCGATTGTACGTTATCAGGATATAGGGTGAACCGGTAAAAGACTAATACGCAAGGGAGACTGCATGCATGGAAGAATAATGCTTTCACGCGTGAAAGACGACGCTAAGTCGAGAAAATCCGTCTGCATTCTAAGGGAGCAATTCAACTCTAAGCGTTTGGTTCGACGCCGGAAAAGGGATGAATGCAAGCCAAGTCTCCGACTGCAAAATATTAATGGTAAATCCATGTTCTAGTTTCCTCTCCTATTTCTTCGTTTCCCGTCTTACTATTTCTGTCTCCCTTAGTCTTTGCTCCACTGCTGCATTTGTGCTTCATCTTCCATAAACCACCTTCTGTCCCGAATCATTCGATAGATCAAAATCAATCATCCATAGCCGGAGGAAAATGAAGAAAGGCTGCAGTTCACTTACTGTGGCGAAAATAAGTTCCACCATCAATCAACAAATCGGAAAGCAATTGGAGATATATTATGGCATCTTAGGTGATCGATTTTACAGTTCTCAACCAGTCTTAAGAGATCTCACATGCCGTCATTCTTCTTCGGGTTTATTTGTGAATATTGCCCGCAAGGGTCAAGCATATTCACGTTGTTCTTTTTGTCCGTCCGTGCGTCCTGGGTCACTTGCTTCATTCAGTGATACGGCCCAGATGTAATGCTCAAATAACCCATTGCTTTCTAACAGCTTATGAAATCTTTTTTCATACCTGAACAAACTCTATCGATCACCAATGCTTAGCGGCAATACAAAAATCGCATCCTAGTGTTTCAAAGGGAAAGCTCAGAAGGAACCAGGTTGGTCCCGCTGTTAGGAGATCACAGTGCATTCATTACATGGGTTGCAAAGGTTGAATGGGTGGTAACATCATTTGCTTTGTTATATTCATTTCACATAGCTTCCATACAAATTAATTTCCGTTCATAGAGATGTCGTTAAGCAATTTCTGTACAAGCCAATTTCCAATTAAATAGCAACAAATTATATAAATCATTTCTTTATTTCAGTCAAATGCTTTTTAATGTTTGCCTTAAACTCGTGCAGAGTGGGTAGATGAGTAAGATTATGAGGTAAGGAATTCCATACGGATGGTCCAGTCACAACATTATAGAAATATCTTTATGTTTGAATGAGCAAATTCTTTACGATAATTCAAACAGATCTAATATAGTGGTCGTGAATTTCTGAAGCAGTTCTAAAACAGCTAAGAAACGTTAATGATAACAAATGATTCTTATGGCCATATATGAACAAACTAATTTGCAGTTTTGTTATACAGTCCTACTTCATAACGCCTAGATCATAAAAACCTGTTCGGACACATCCTATACCAGCGTTTATATATTGTAGGGCTACGGACAGCTCGCTTCTGTAGAATTACTAGGCGGTATAAACGAGAGAAGCATTTAGAAGCCCATGCAATGTTGCAGTACGATTAGTTAGGATATATATATTGTATGTACGGCTTTCGGCAGAGCATAAGAAAGTCGTGAGATCACGCCAATATATTTAGATATCTTTTCAGAAACTTGAGTTATGTGTTCTTTCCACGTCAAGTGGTAATCAATGTAAACTCTTAGAAATTTTTCTCAAATTCCCTTGATTCAGGCATTCTGCTATCAATTTATATGCTATTAATCAACATTGGAACAACCTTGCGATGTGATTGAAATATAGTTTAGTTAATTTTATCTAAAATGAGTGAGAGTTTATTTGCCCGAAACCACTCAGAAACTTTATCCAATTCTCGATTAATTTTTTAATAATGGCAGCTATATTATGTCAGAAACAAACAAATTAGTATTCTCAGAAAAGATAATAAAATGAAGTTTGTCCGATATATTATAAATATCAATAACATTGATTTTGAACAATAGGACACCTATATAGTACTGATCCTTGCGGAATACCACAACGAACTGAATACAAGTTAGAAAGATAACCATTGTACATAACACATTGTTTTGTGTTAGTTAAATTAATTATCAGTGAATCCCTTAATCTAAGTTCCACATACGCCGTAGTTTTTCAATTTGCCAATCAAGATTTGGTGGTCAACTGTGTTGAAGACTTTCGAAAGGTTGAAAAACATACCTGTTGAAAAATCACTACATTGTCTGTAGCTTCTGCAATTTTGGTTTGCATTTCTGATAACGTAATCGTAATCTCGATATTTCTACAGTTCCTAGCGAAAGGACCATAAAGGCTGGACACTAAAATATTCTTAGACGACATATGAGTCCTTTGCCTGTGATATGCAATATTTTCAAAATATTTTGAGAAATAAGAATAGATTATACCGGTTTATAATACAGATTCTATCCTTATTCCCAGATTTATATAATGGAATGACCTTAGCAAGTTTAAGTGTCTCCTGCAATCCCGCATATCCACCCTGTCCATTACCGCTACAAAGTTTGAGACAAATCTGAGCAATTTAAGCAATTGCTCAAGTCATTATTTTACAAATAAAATAATTATTTTAAGACTTTTAGTACCTTCTTTTTTTAGTAGATATATACCAATGGAAGTATTTAGGGGAATTAATTGTCGTAGCGGTGAAGCGCCCAGGTCAGTTAGCTGTGGAAAATGTATGAGTGGAACTGTCCAGAAGAAGTCGTGATACCGTGGATGGCGACATCTAGCGGCCAATCGATATCATTCAGAAAGCCAATGGAGAAATAAATTGTTGTATGGATTGTACGATTTATGATAGGATGATGCCAGAGACATGGCAGAGGCACTAGAAGAGGTTTCTCTCGGTATTTCGATGATCATCGACTGTGGCTGATTTAAGAAATCATGAAGATATATAAAAATAACACAAGAAGCGCAGGACAGCCTCTGTTTATCCTAAAAACTGATCATGACTGCGTTCGGGTTTCAATCGTGTGCATTAAAAGTTGAGTTAACCGACATCTTCGGCATTCGTTAACTTGTAGGTAGTGTAAGTGAGGCGATTCCATTAGAGTAGTAAAAGCTCATTGTAATCTTCATTGTGTAGCAAATTGCAAATTTTCATCGAAATGTGCAATAGTGTATTATGGTCCGTTGCCAGAAAGTAGAAGCCTTGATATACCATGAACCGTAAAAATTTTCCAAATGTTTAACTGTAGCTGCCGTTGTAGCCTGTGTTAGATGTGCTATCTCCAACTGGTTCGAAACTTTATGCTCATACTGAAACAGACAATTGCGACTCTTTTCCATGGATTCTATACATATCTTGTAAGTAAAGAGCGACTATTTAGATTTACGATTCAGTTAAATAGACGCCACAATACTCCCTCCTGCCATATCTCGCCCTGTGCAGTTCCAGCTTTCAACTTTCGGTTCAATTCAGTGTTGTCGAGTATCATCAAGTAAGTTAATTTGTGTCGTCTATTAACACGCTACGAGCGAAAAGGGTCATCAAAACAGACATTTTGGTAACTTGCAACTGCTGTTTTGGCGACATAAAGCACAATCTTCCTTACTTGGTTCCATATGTCCCTCTCTACTCCTTCTGAAAAGTGCCGACGTCATTAAGAATTGTGCTCAAAAGTAAATCTGCTTTGGTCGGACTTTCAATGTGCTCAGTTAGAGCATGAGCTCTTCAGTCAGACCGGCAAAGTTGTAGTAAGAACTGATTTTCAGCTTTGAGACAAAGTATTCCCGTTAACCGATCTCCTGAAGAACAAACTGAATCTGTCTGAAACGTATTCCTAACTACACATAATAACTCAATCACACGTGATAATTCAATCGTAGTTCATGCCTTAAATGCATTTAATGATAGTTGTTTTACACTGTAAGATATTTACACACTTGTTAAAGCGACATACTGAAATAAAAGTGCTAACAAACTTATCTTCCTTCTTTAGGCCATGCATATAATTTATGCAGGCCCTATACAGACCTACACTGAAAGTTCTTTACACCAACATAATTTTTGTAGCCTTAAAAACGAAACTTTCTTTCGCGCTATATAATTTATACGGAACGAATCATAAAACTTCGTATAAATTCAATGCACAGAAGCGTCAATCGTTCTTCAATAAAACGGCCGTTGTATCCACACTGCTTCTGTTCTAACATGAAACCAATAAGTATGAATTAAAAGGACTTTTAAAAGTTCACCTCCAAGCAAATTAAAAATATAACCAACACTATTCAGTCAAGCTACAGCTCGGTCAGTATCGGTTTTAAGTCGGTATCGGTTTTAAGTCGGTATCGGTTTGGTTTTTACTCGGTTTTTTCCAAGCTGGTTCGATTTAAGTTTTTATCCAATATCGGGATATCGGCATCGATTTTAGGTTTACTACTGTGCATTGTGCAATTTGCAACTGTACAATGTGTAGTGCTGTTTAACTGTAATAAAATTGTATGTTAAGAGTTAAAACTGCATTTTAAGTGTTCAAATGTGATATATCAGTTCTGAAACTGTCTGCATCTATGTACACGACGCCTGCTGAGGAATGAAGCAACTTATTGAAGTGTCATCTCTGTTGGTACAATGACGAAAAATCAATCTACAAGGTTACGAAGTGCTCAGTGAATAAGAAAATAATATCCGTGAGAGAAACTACTAGCTTTATATTTGAATTCTGTATCTACAGACTTTTCGGTTTTGTCATTTTTCCTTCGGTTTTCGATATTGATCGCTTCTAAATACCGACTTTGGTATCGGTTTCGGTTTTTCTGAATATCGCGATACCGGTTCTGTAGCGCTTAAACTGATTCATCACTAGTCAGAGCTGGTTCTGATAATACTAAACGACAAACAACTAAATGCCAAGACCATTTCCACTTCTCATAAATTTGCTGCTAAAATATTTTAGCTTTCAAACTCGTCACACTTTAAGGATATACACTATTTATGTCATAAAGTGCGGATTTCTTCTAGGGAAATTTGTTCAAAAGTAGCGCTAAAAATGCCCAACAAGGTGCCAACGAAAAGGAGAAAAATCGCCTAGATTAGTTGCCCCTCTAATAACTATAGTCATCTCCGATATGCTGGTCTTGGATTGCCATCTTTCGATTCAAACGCATAGAGCGACTTTAGCAACCCATCAGCTAGGCAAGCATCCCTTAACGACCACGTAGATCGGCAACATATTGCCAAGTGACCCAATTTCAGCTTTAATTAGCTAGCAGCTGTGGGATACTTGCGCCATAATATTACAGTTAGACCGAAAGCAGTATATCACACATGATACAGTACAAAATTCGCATAAAAATACATAATCTTTCTACTAAGTTTTTACTAAAAGATAGTTTATACTGCTCTGAGAGTTCACAGCAAAATAGATTTAGAACATCAGCACTTAACATGGAATGAACACATTTACATATAGCAAAGAACTAGCAAAGAATACTGGTATATTATATCGAATTTGACATTATTTACCTAAACAAGCTCGTCAACACCTATACTAATTTTTTTCGTATTTATTCTATTGTAACATTTGCTGGGGCTTAATTACCCATCTAGATTGAAGCACTTAGAAATCCGACAGCAGCATGCAATCCGCATAGCCTGCATGCTAGAATAATTGGTCATTACCATACCAATATTTAAAGAATATTGTATGCTAAAGATTTCAAATTGGCTTATTTGTTTATCACAATAAACTCCTGCTTTCATTAATGAAGACTACAGTACTTTCTCTGTTTGAAGTGTAACAAAACCCAGTCTTGGCATCTAAGCTGCAACCTGTGCTCGTCTCATTGGAGCATTCCAAAATTTAGTCACATCTCGTCTTACATTCGTGACACTTTTCACTGGCTCCCCGTCCAGCACCGTGTCCATTTTAAGATCCTATCCCTCATGCGCAATTGTCTTCTTGGCTCTGCTCTCCTTTACCTCATTCACTTCTGCACTTTGGTCTCCTCGTTGCCGGGCCGTAACACCCTTCGCTCGGCCACTCAAGATCTCCTGTTTGTCCCTCGCATGCGAATCGCTACAGCCCAGTCCAGTCTTTTGCCTACGTTAGTCCCACTTGCTGGAATCGTCTCCCTCGAGAATTGCAACTTGAGCTCCTTTCTCTTCCCTCTCAGTGTTCCGCAGGCGCCCGAAGACTGTACTGTTTAACAGTGATTTTACTTTTTCGAGTCGGAAGCACCTCTGTTGAATTTATCCTCTAAGATGCGCTTTATAAATCTCAGATTACAATTACAATTCTCGAAGCTGTGGCGGTTCGCAGTTATAACACGTTAACATCATATTAATATCGATCTGCCAAATGTTCTATAATTGCTCGGGACCACGATTTTGTAACTCTCTTCCTGCTACCTTAACAAGTAAATTGTCTTTATTACATTTCAAAATAGAATTAAAGCATTATTCTGTTAAATTTATACAAGCATTGCACTTTGTAATTATAAAAGACTCCACTGTTCTATGAACTTTAAAACT
This sequence comes from Norana najaformis, assembly GCA_964023275.1. Taxonomy (NCBI): domain Eukaryota; kingdom Metazoa; phylum Annelida; class Clitellata; order Crassiclitellata; family Hormogastridae; genus Norana; species Norana najaformis. Next base: position 15,167,918 of record OZ029921.1, read on the forward strand.
TGCTAATTAAGTTTTTCTATTTATTGACTCTCAGTTATAGAGTCGTCATTGATAAGTAATTTAAATATACATACATCTAAAATACTTCTAATTGTAATGGGACAACCCTACACCTAAAGGGTTTCCTAACCCTTTTGACAGCGTCACCGGAACACATCAATAACTTATATTATTCTTGCACTGTGCTTGTATCTTTCTGCTGCTGATGAATCAATGAACTTTTTCAATCAACATTTGGTACGGGTGCATACTTATTCAAAACGTCTGCTATATTACAACTATGATGCATTTTTAGGTCCTACTCCCTACTGTGAGCTAAATAGATTTTACCCGGCGAACTTTAAATTGCTCGGTAGGAAGGCTAGAAACTACATTTTAGGCGTACACAGATACCACATTAATATGGCGCTGTTTAACCATCCACTGCTTAAGAGATTTCATTCCGACCTTGTACAGTATATACCAATGCAAAGTCATAAGCAATCGAGTTGAAATTAAATTGGCAAATAAAAACACATTACAAAATGCATTCATGCATAATGACTGTGCGCATGCTAATGGGCCTATGGTTCATAAGACACGTTATTATCGATTTCACGCAGCGAAATTGCAGATACAAAGCTCGGAGCAGAATTTACAAGTTCAGGCTAAAATACACATACGTTATTATTACCAAGTAAGATCGCTAAAGGAAATTTAGAGTACACAAACTTTATGGTATTTATACGATATTTTGATATATCGTCTTTATCCATTGCACGGCCTTGATGCCTCCATGCCGTTGCGAGGCCCTAGGCTGCGGCGGGACCGCGTGCCATCTGGCTGGGGCTGACCGAGATGGAGACATTGGCGGCGCCCGTGGGACTGACGGAGGCGGCGGAGTAGGCGACGACGTTGAAGGCCTCGACGGTCGGCGGAGGCTGCTTCTTCTTCGGGGTCCGTGCCTGAGGTTTCGAGAGGTGGCACTTGGGCCAGAAGAAGAACCCGGCCAGAACAGCGACGATGAAGAGGCAGACGAGAACGACGATGGCCGTAATTGCATTCGGACCAACTGGATTTGGAAGAAGAGGAATCGTCGGTCGCACTAAAGTGTACAAAATACTCTCACAAGTACAGGTAACGACGCATCATCTATAGGCATTTGCTCGTCCTAAACGAACCAACGAAGACTAGCCTTTCATAGACGATAGATCGAAAAATGAAAAAGATAAAAAGATGAAACCACCGCGCTGTTTAAACGTCGAGACAAATTCATATGGAGCTTGACGAAGCGGATGAAGATGATGATGACAGCGATGATGATAATGATGATGACGATGATGATGATGACGATGATGATGATGACGATGATGATGATGACGATGATGATGATGACGATGATGATGATGACAACGATGATGATGATGATGATGCTGACGAAGCGGATGAAGATGAAGATGACAGTGATGATGATGATGATGATGATGATGATGAGAACGATGGCGACGATGAAGACGACGTCGAATACATGAAGATGATGATAAGGATGATCTTACTGGTGGTTAGAGGTGAACAAAATCTTGTCTTCCTAAATGGCTCTAGAACGGCCGTTTTGTGGATTCGACGGATTCCATGGCTGTCTACAGAGCAGTTGAACTCTCCCATGCTACGTCAAGACGGCGAAAAAAACGAAAAACATTTCAGCAAATTCCTTTACGAAGCATAAACAGACAAGTTTACTAGCGATGCAGGGCCACAAAGTAAGGGTTTGTGGTCTTCACTTGAGCAGTCAAGGTCATAGGGTAATAAGAGACGTTAAATATGACTATCGACTTTAAAATGGGTTCTGATGGTCGTCGTGTCTTCGAATGTGCGAATGTTGGCGACCAGAAGTCTTCCCCAGCCTCCGCCTACTGGCCATTCTTCAATTCCACTCTGGTTTAATATCATGGCGCTGACGCGTAGGCCTACTGTGAGTGCTTTGAGTGCTTTCGAGAGGTTCTTTGATAGTGCTATAAGCCTAAAAACTTACTGTAGCTTTGCATTAGATTGTATGGTCATCATCTTAGGTGTCTCCTCAAATTAAACATTAGACTCGTTCTTCTAGCATCGCTCTGATAGAAGAAAATAGGAAATATATGTATGTTGTGGACAATCGTTTGAAACAGGAAACTGGTGGTTAGCCTTGCTTCTTATAGGCCTACTTTGAGAAACTGACCGACAGAAATCGACATTTGATTCGTTGATCATCCGGATCGTCTCCGATTCGTGTATGCATCCTGTCCACTTGACAACTGGGAAGACAAACATGACATTTCTTAATTAATTAATTAATTGCAGCAAAGCGCCATCGTAGGACCAACGCCGAGTTAATCACTGAGTTAAAACTTACGTAGAGAACTAGTGGCTTTTAGATTAGATACTCTGTTGATCGCCGAAATCAATTATGCACATTACACTCAGTATTCATATTAACACATGGTTGTCAACAGGTAATCTAAACACAAATGGAACATCAGTGTGCTGCCGATAAGGTTAACCAGTTCTGAGATTTTTACACCAAAGGTATGAAAGGTGTGAATTAAAGTCAACAGTGGCTCATATGGTGGTGCAAATGTGCAAAGTTAGTGCTTACTCAAATCTACGGAACACACATGAGCAGTAGACTATACGGTACAGAAGTTTGGCTTATGTTGCTCAGAGACTTAAAGACTGCGACAACTTTATTCTCAGACTAACAGTTTCAGCTGCAACAGAAAATGTCCGACCGACTGCCGTCTATAGGAAACTTGTGGATACAATGTTACACTCTGTCGAAACATAATGTTACTACTATGCGGGCCAGCTTAATAGGAAGCATTGAAAACTTATCTCCTTCGCTATGAAGGATACGTTAGATTTATTGCAAGGAGCAAGATTCATTCCACGTACTGCGCAATCCTGTCATGGAACAAATCAGTCCGAATGATAGATTGGAGTTGACGGGGTATAGGAGACTGACGATATCCGTGCAGTTGTCCGAGACGACGGAAACACAAGAGTCGTTTAGATGGACGACAGGCCTTCAAAGAAACGACAATCGTCATCCGAGTCTTAATTTATTAAGTTCAGGCAGGAACACCTTCAGCATTCTGGTCAAACATGACATTTCTTAAAGTTCAGTTCACGAGTTCCTTTTATAGTTAGATACCCGACATTTAATTGAAGTTCATCTAGGCCAGTAATATTACACGTTCTATTGTTATTAGTAGTGTGATATGCTTCCGGTTTTTTTTAACTCATTATAAACTACACAAACTTGCTGGCTCGTGACTGCAGACAGTTCATGAAGCTATGCTGCATGTTGTCTCCATTTCCTTTCCTATACCTTATTGTGTTCATCGGCGTAAACTTCTGCTTATACATGTAATCCAGGTTCCAGTCACTCCAAAAATTAGGCGCTAGTTGGCTTAGCGTGAAGTAAACCACCAAACTAATTTCATCAAACAACGAAACAAAAGAGGCTTTCCTTGTCCAGTGAACCCATTTGCCATTGAATAGGAGAGAGGAAAAGTTGGGATTGTCAGTCTAACAGGGCCTTGTTACTAACTAAGAAAAATTTACGCCAAGATTTTTGAACTGCAGAATTGTATTTCTGTTCCCAACCTGCTCTAAATTCCACAAGTCATGCGATGCTTTCCGCAAGACTGCACAAAATATCAGCCTTAGGCCCGTATCATCACGCTATGTATAAAACGCCTTTTAAGAACCTCAGAAAGGCGCTAATTCTCGCGTAACATAGATTTAGAGACAGTGCAGACTAATCTAAACAACTGACGGGCATTGCACTGATTCGTTCCAGTGATCCCCAGACGACGATGACAGGTTCATGTAGATCCTCTGGAAACTGTGCAAGCATTCCGAACAGTTCGCCTTCAGGCCTCCTTAATAAAACACCAACCACAACATGTAAACAGTTCTGTTGACTTAATGAAGCCATATGCAGTAGGCCTAATGTGGTGTGTAGAAGATTAATTGCATTTAGCCCCTCAACATAATATTATAGCATGCATTATTTGATGTCTAACAAGTGCAAGCGAGACAGCGAGAGTTGCTCTCGATGTCATGCGTATATATATATATATATATATATATATATATATATATATATATATATATATATATATATATATATATATATATATATATATATATATATATATATATATATATATATATATATATATATATATATATACTTTAAACTGGGGATTGAGTAGGGACACGGTAGACGAGCGGCTAACGCTTTGGCTTCTCACCTCTGCTACCCGGGTTCAAATCCCGGGTCCGTCAGGTGAATCGTCAAAGATCGCATTATCGATCTGTGCGAAATCTCTGAAGCCATCATCTTCGATATGTATGAGTGCCTCCGAAACCAAACAAACCTTAAAACTCGGCTTGTTGGCGTGAACTGAAGCTGTGATAATAGGTAGGAGTGGACTAAAAGTCAAGACGACAAACTTCAAAGAGTTCATTCAGCTTGGACAGGTACACCAGAGGGGAGAATAACAAGACGGCTAGTTTTGATAGGAAGACTAGCAACACCTGTCCTTAAGGGCATGCGGAGTTGCTTAGAAGCGACCATCGATTGATGTCTCGTGCATCACTACAACGGCGCTATAGAAGTTTCCAGATTTGATTGCTGTTAAGACTACAGACAACAGAACAATTGCAAATATGGCAAACGATATATTGTGACTGGATGAAGTAATTAAAGGTTGATAGGGAAGAATGTGAATGATTGGTTTCAGCTTATCGCAATTAACATCTTCTTGGCTCTGAAATCATTTTTCAATGCCTACGATGGCAGCACTATAAAAATTTCAGTTGTAATCCCATTCTTGATTAGCGCCTGTATAAGAGAAACTATTAAGAAGCACTCCGAATCATGCTCTAATAGCCTACATACGAAATCAAAACATGCATGAACCAGATCAAATAAGTATGTAAATAAATAAGTAGTCCTATTGTTGTCAGTTTGGTTGTTCATATATTGCTTGATAGCGTCCCTATCTGTAGCAGTTGTTCATCAACACAGTTCTATGAGAATGCAGTTGCCTTGGTTACTAAGCATCGCATATTCACATACTTGTCGTTAATAGTGGGGTAGTGGACTGAATCACATCCCCTGATGACCACGACGACGATGATGGCATTCGCGTTGTCGTTGTTGTTGTTGTTGTCGACGTCGTTGATGTCGTAGTCGACGTCGTACTCGACGTATTAGTTGGACTTGTCTGAGTTGTTACTGATAAAGTTGTTGTGTTGTCTTTTGAAGCAACCGTTGCATTCTGAGCCACGGTTGAGCCAATAAAGGCTAACAGATAACAAAATTGCTTCACAATAACACTGCTTACAAAATGCAAAGCAACTTTAAATGACCATAATAACATTCTGCAAAGACTGAAACGTTTTCAAAATACCTTAGAAGTACTACAAACTTATTACCCAGATTTTCATTCCACTTCTCTTGGTGTTAGTCGCGACAGGCAGGCAGGCAGGCAGGCAGGGAGGCAGGCAGGCAGGCAGGCAGGCAGGCAGGCAGGCAGGCAGGCAGGCAGGCAGGCAGGCAGGCAGGCAGGCAGGCAGGCAGGCAGGCAGGCAGGCAGGCAGGCAGGCAGGCAGGCAAATAAACAACAGCAAGCAGACAGAGAAAAGAACTAGAGCACAAGAGAAAGAATGGCAAGAGAAGAGCGAGTATGACTGAAGGGAGAGGATAAGTATAGAACGTGTTTGAGAGTTAACAAGAAGTCTAAGGGACGATTTGAAAGAGACAGGGAGTTCCACAATTAACACCACATCATTGATTGTTGACTATAGTAGTTGTGGTGGTGTTGGTGGTGTGGTGTGGAAGGTTAGAGTAGTAAGCCCTAGTCTTGTTAAGTTGGACCAAGTTATCATTATGTCTTCTGGTCAAATGGATCACTGCGGATGACCTCTGCAACTAGCGTCGACTGGATTCATCAAAAGCGCCGAAATACGTGGCAACCCATGCGTGAAAGCAGATGCAGCGAAACTCAGCCGCACAACGTACCAGCCTTTCGATGGCCACGAACCGGTTTTCTGGCTCAACATTTATCAAACGCGGCCATTAAAATCGGTGCTTAGCTGTTGCGATCAAGTTTAGACAATGCAGGGTCAATCAGTTTAGGCTAACAGCTGCACAGAACTAAATGCACGCATATCATTATACTTTACCCTATTATGCATACGTCTTTTCCACTATGTTATCTAAAATCGGAATCACGCGTAGGGGAAGCTACACTTGTCTCCAGTAATGTAAGTAATGTCAATTCTACTGCCCTCTCGTTAAACCTACTATCGGACCATTGCAGTATAAACGCGAATTGATTGGAGGGAAGGTCTAGACTCCAGCTGGCTTAAAGAAGTAAGTAAGTAATTAATAACTTCTATCGCACCAGTGTCTAATTTATAAGGCATCAACCGATGGCGCACCAAAACCAAAACCGCAATCAGATCAATCTCCAGAAGGTCAGTCCAGAATGACAAGAGACAGCCTATATTGGATAAGCAATTTGAAAGGCTAAAGGGGTTCACATCTGTGTCATCAGTAGGTCTAACTAAACCGATGAAAGCTGAATGATGGTCACCTTTCGATCAGGTTAAACCGATTCGATCTTGTTCTAAGGTGACTTCTCGAAGGCATGCGTAGACAGTTGATTGATGGAGGTGTAGCTACTCTATTCGAGATTGGTTAGAAGAAGTTGTTAACTAAACCAAGTGCTGCGATAGCATTTCATTGTCTATTCAAGTACTTAATTCAGTCGATAGAAAGAGTCGATTGCTGCGGCATGAAGTGCTGCTGAATGGTTTCATACTGAACTGGTCGGCTAGAATTGACCTGTTCTCTCTAGATTTCCACCAGGCATCAAAACTGACCCAACAATTTGGCTCTGGTGAACTTGATTAGAGTTAGTGCAGGTGAATACTCAGCTTTCCAGCGCTGGTGCAGAATGAAATGGCTGGGGACACGTAAACTTTCAAGGAGCACTGAATTTGGTGAACCAGTGACGCTGCCATAATGTGAAAATGGGAGGGTGTAAGCCCCGCAGTGCCAGAGCGTTTATGCTTTTTTCAGCAGTGATTTGCATATGCATTAGCTACAAACCACTTGTCTGTATGTACATCGCAAGTTACGAGATAATGCAGTGTATAAGTTATAGGGCACATAACTTGTCAGCTGTGTAGGGAGTTGGTGTATATTTCCGTCTTTAGGAAGCTGTGTGATTAATTTGGTGAATCTGAAATGCTCAAAATTTGGGACATATTCAGTTTCTTCCTTATTGCTGCTGCACCACTGGCTATTACAAATTGCAATTTAACCATTTTGTGAATAAATCTGAAACAAATTAGGGCACGCTTTTGTGTGGAGCTAAGAAATTTTGGCTATTGATGCTGCGTTTGTAAAATATTAGTCTTCGAGGCATGGTACAGCTGCGGCGCTATATGACGAATAATATGACAACAAATAAGTCACATAAATTTTATGATGTGCTAAGACGTAGAATATTGTAAGTTTGTTAACAAATATTGTTTCGCGTTTCATTTTTTTATATTAACTGGAAGTTTGGCAATTGCTTTCATTCCCCGCAGCTAAAGAGGGCAACAGAAAGGAAAGTTTGGCAATTGCTTTCATTCCCCGCAGCTGAAGAGGGCAACAGAAAGAACTAGAGCGTGCATGCTCCGCGCGGGATATGCTATAGTTTCTTAAAGTTTCTTACCCTATCTTAAGTTAGGCTTATCTACAGGTCTATCAGCCGGTCATCGTTTTAATAATCTACTTTTATTGGACAAGGAGTTAATAGGTCGATTTCTGATGAGGATTTCTTGATTCTTCGTACATTCAAGGTTTCCTTACCTAGTAGTATCAATCGAACGATCATGTTCTTGGCCTTTCTTTCCTCACTGCAAAGGCGGACTCTTCTACGAAAGAGTCGACGAATGACTAAAAACTGTTAAAATCTCCTGAAAACAAAACAAAAATCTGCCAGTCCCTGTAAAAGAGAAGTTAGATTGTCAATTAATAAATTTAAGATGGGCCACTTGTGAAGGGGACCATTACTGTCACCAACATATGGGAGTATGTATGCACACACGCGCACACACATATTAATGTAACCTATATAAAATAGATATAATATTATATATGTGCAAGTGATGCCTATGCGTGCATAATTGTCATTATGGCATCATGGAAATGTGCGTATTTATGCTTCTGCATTGGAACCCAAAGTACACTTAGACGTGATCTCTGCTAACAGCAGACACTTGTAGTGCAGCTTCAAAGCTCATAGCTTGAAGGATCTGGTGATCCTGGATGTTTGCTTTGACCTACAGTCATACAATGTCATGACCTAAATTATAACGTAGAAGTACGGCTCAACAATCATTCTAAATTGTCTGATATTGTCGATACAATATGATTACCAGACAATTTGTGTGGGTGAACATTTGCGTCAAACTATGCATTCTTAAGAGTAACGTCTGGAAATAACAGACACGGATGTAGCCAGAACGCTCACAAACATCAACCGTCTGTCAATAAATTAGAGTTACTAGGGCCCATAGCCAGGTAGTAATGTTACCTACTATAATAATTGCAGAAATTTATCGAGGATTTAATGTGCTGTGACACTACACGGTTAATGTCACGAGCGTCTGCTAGACACATTGTGTGATGCTAATGTTTTAAGGATGTAGCTACTACATTATGACTAAGCATGGCTTTCAAAAGTGTAAATATCGTATATTGTATTTACACATGAAGCGGATAATTCTTGTTTGTCTGCTTTTTTAATAGTGATGTTTGGTAAGAGCAAATTCATAATGTATATAAAACGCTCTCTATCTAGTAATAAAACCTATAACGTTATTCTGAAAATCCCTTCTGCTTTCCATTTCCCTTTTCGCTCTTCCTCCACTCTCATCTCCCGTTTCCTTCCACACAACCTCTCCGGCTCTCCAATATCCCATTCTCCTGCTTCTTCCGCTCCCCAATCATCCCTTCCTGAACTTTATTCCGCTTTCCTGGTCCGCTCTGCTGTTCCTCCTCTCTCTCTCTCTCTCTCTCTCTCTCTCTCTCTCTCTTCTCTCTCTCTCTCTCTCTCTCTCTCTCTCTCTCTCCTCTCTCTCTCTCTCTCTCTCCTCTCTCTCTCTCTCTCTCTCTCTCTCTCTCTCTCTCTCTCTCTCTCTCTCTCTCTCTCTCTCTCTCTCTCTCTCTCTCTCTCTCTCTCTCTCTCTCTCATTTATGTTAAATCCTCTGCTGCGCCCCGTTACCTTGGGACCATGAAAGTTTTCTACATCGGCCTTACCTTACCTTACAATGTTCTGGAACGAATCCTACAAAAAGGTATTGTCTGCAGATTGCATCGAGTGTTTAGCGACATCTTATGGCTACCAGGGCCTTTGACGTCGACCGTGCCTTATCTAGTTTAATTAACGTAGATTATTTGTATTAGTTTCCAATGTTTAGCGACATCTTATGGCATCAAAGGCCGTTGACGTCGATTGGAAAAAACATTTGCACAGTTCTCACTGTATTTATTTTGCGGATTGTTTGTTGATTAGAGCCTAAGTAGGCCCCTACATACCAAAAAGTTCACGTTTGCTGGTCGATCAGCTAAATAGTATCATTTCATACGCACGCGGCGCCACTAACTACTTCCCACGTACTTCTGTAAGCCTTTTTAAATCCAAATGTATTGAAAGTGAGTAAGGATGAAAGGGCTTGACGGTGATGATGCATGAGAGTGAATATCTTCAAATCATCGTGATGAAGCAGAGAAAAGGCTAATTGAACGCCAGGCATGATCAAGAGGACACTAGTTATCAGAGACAAAGGCACAATGCTCGACTTGTACGAATTACTAGTCAGGCTACAGCTGGAATAATGCGTCTCAGTATGGAACCTATACCTAAAGCACCGCATACAGCTGCTAGAAAGTGAAGAAGATAGTTCCCAAAATCATTTGAGGTAAGCACGATCTGAGCCATGAAGAAAGATTGAAAAGTTGTGAGCTTACAACTTTGGAAGGAAGGAGGTTCAGAGAAGACCTGATTGAGTCTCATAAGATTATCAGTGGCAAGGGGCAGTACCTGTGGGATAAGTTCTTTGATTTAACACCATCAAGTCAACCTGAGAACCTGAGACCATAGGCACATCTATTTAAGAAATGAAAAGGAACTTTAGAGCAGGAATTCTGCAGTGTTAGAGTTGAAGACTTTTAGAGTAGTTTGGATGATAACAATCTATCATTTGACATTATCTTATCTTTTAAGATGAAGTGAAGAATCGGTCATTGACGAGTATAACTTGTAAATCAGTTGGAAATCAACTTGTACTGTACAGCACGTTAGCATATTGGAGAGTCCTTGGCGTGTAACGAGGAGAGTACGAGTTCGAAACATCCCTGAGACGGTTACTATGTAGGGACCTTGGGCAAGTCCTTCACTCACAGTTGCTCTGCGCCATCGATTGATGCTGTCATTAGATAGCGGCGCCTAATAAATGCAGAAATAATAATAATAATAAATTGCAGTGGTTCTAACACAGATAATAATCCACTCAGACCCATACTATGCTAGTCTATGATAAGCAATGCTATGTTGTGTTATTATTCACATATGGGGCTTAAACCAATTACATAATAGGTCGTCAAAAGAGTGTATTGCCTTTAATATTGACACACGAAGATGATATCAGGCCTAAGTAGTCATAAACAGCATAAAATTTATATCAAAGGCAACACTTCCCTTTGAAATGTTGTTTTTGAAATTTTATATCTGCGCGTGTATTAAGATGAAGATGGTCCGTTATCTCGGGACTACTGGGCATCGCAATCGACTAAACATCCGGTAACTTCCTCAACATGATAACAGCTAAGATAAAAGTGTATTCGGACTACCGATGATGGTTCTCCACTGCCACAGTTCACTACCACCAGTTCTGTATTCGACACCCTTGGAACAACAATTTTCTGCCAGCGTACACATATTATGAGCTTCAGATTACTTAAAAGTCAGATCCAACTCACTGTTACAGCTTCTGGCATCTTAGACTACCATGTTCAGACGGCTAACGTTTCAACACCCTATGTTTTGCAAAGCCATACGGCCCGCCTAGAACGTGAGGATTCCTTTACGTCTGATCCACATAATATATTTGGCCACATAGCTGGTCACCGGTCTCACGGTGCACCCTGTCTGCACTTTGAACTCTAAGCTCTATATGATGGATGCTCGATGCAGAGGGATCTACTGATATCGACTTCTCCACGAACTGGTCAGTGGTCGCAGGTATATCATGTGACTCGGTCTGCAATGTAAGTAGCCCTTTACTTTCACAGTACAGTCACTCTTGGCCAGTAGGCCTATTTCATTTGTATAGACTAGTCAGTGGCGGCTCCAGGATTGCTTGCGTGGAGGGGCAAGAGCATTTCCAGAGGGCGTCATGCACGGGTCTGGTCTGGGGGGGGGGGGCGCCTATACGTAACCAAGAGGGACGGGGGGGGGGGGGGGGCAAAAGTCAAACCGCCCCTTCCCTACGCCTATAGATAAATCCGCCGCTGAGAATAGTGTGCTTAGCTGGATAGCTCTGTACCATTTACATTTGACCGTTTGACATTAAATGAAATGTCAAATGATAATTATCCTACCAGCGGCTTTTTGCTAGAAAAACAACTTGTGGGCGATTTAAGGCAGAGTGTTTAAACGAATAATATCGAGACTGAACTGTCGCCATTGGATGCAGAATGCAAACTGTTATGTTTAAAGGAAGCTTTACATATCGTGACAATTCCAATGGCGTTGTTTGCAGTACGTGTTCGTGCATGAGAAAACCTCACAAAATCGACAGAGTAAATTTGCGAGAAACGCCCGCAGAAGGCAAGTAGGCATAAAATGGACCAAAACGAGTTCTTTGCATATTTGCATTCTTTATTGTGTTAGCTATCAAACAACAAACGTTTATGTAGAGTTTCGCTGTCTAAATATGTTTATTTTCAATTTTATTACGATGTTCTGCAACTACAACTTAGTGTAACAGATCCTTGCGGTGACTTAATTTGAAGTCGTGTGCATCGATTAATTATTATGCAAATGACTAAGTCATGTAAATATTCTTCTTAACCAGTTTGTTTCATTGAAGAAAGCCTAAGAGGCGTACGAATACGTTCCAAGAGTTACGTTACATATATAGATTAACGACCTCTGGGCACAGCGACTTAGTTCTAGTTATCCTGGGAGTGCTCGTAAGTAATCTGTACACATTGCAGCTATATAAATTGACAGATACGATATAGTTCAACCCTTTAATGGCTTTATTACCTTTACATGTGATTTCAAAAGTGTGAAGACTGAAAGAGTAAAAAAATTCTCGACTTGACCCGCTCTTTCTAAACTTATAGAATAGCCATTGGCTATAATAACAGGTAATACTTTTCCGTTAGCGAGCGGGAATGCATCTTTGTCGACCTTGCAGGAACAGACATCCCTGTGTGACGTTACAAGATTACTATAGCCATTCACTTTATTCTCTTTACATCTGAGGTTTTTTACGATCTGTGGAAATTTTACGACCTAATGAAAGACCGAATGTTGCATTAAGCTAAATTTAAAAAATACGCCTCAAATTCAAGCAAGATAATCTTTTTTACTTTAAAACTAAGCTTACGTGTAGGCTAATTTTCTTGCAAAACACCAATAATTGATTACTAATTATAACGTTGGTTTATGCGGGCTAAAGCTTGGATCTATCAACAAAAGAAGTCCGTGAGTTTTTCACAACGGTGAAAACAACGACAGCAACAATAACAACAGCAACAATAGCAACAACAATAATCTAGAAAAATCTATTCATTAGTGTTCGCGATAGAAATCCTTGTAATGCATTTGTTGTTGACATTTGAATTCGCCAGCTGGCAGCAGTTTACAGCGCTCTTTATCTGCTATGCGTGGTCCAATGCACTAACTTTTCGCCGGTAAAACTTACTGCTTCGGAGTTGAGTAAATCAGAGTTTAAGTCGAATTTAAAATTTTAGACATAGCAAGAAATCGAGACATTATTTATTTTACTACACTGATTGTGGAAATATAGGCGTTGGAGCAGTGCTTGGGTAAAGAAACCTAAATAGGCCAATTAAGACCCCATACAACTTCGGACGTCGGTAATCCTTGACAAACGGCGATCGCCCTACTTATAAACAATATCTGGGCCACCCCAGACTGCGAGAGAAATTAGAGCACTGCAAGGTACCTCAAGAACTTCTAATAAATAAGTAGGCCTAAGTGGTTCCCACAACGACATGCACAGCGCCGTAGAAACTATTTTGTTTTGACTGAGCGCCTGTGAATAAGCTGGTCCCCGCGGTGCGGCTTTCTTTGGGCGCTGTAGAAATCTTGGAGTTACGATTACGATTATTTGTGACTGTTGGATGATGCTTACCCCAATAACATTTCTTTAAAAAAACTTTGTGTTACTGTACGATTTCTTCATTTATTGACATCAATAAAAGTATTTTAATTGTAATTGTAATCTGAGATTTATAAAACGCCTCTTAGAGGATAAACTCAGCAGAGATGCTTCCGACCCGAAAAAGTAAAATCACTGTTAAACAGTAAAGTCTTCGGACGCCTGCGGAACACTGAGAGGGGAGGGAAAGGAGCTCAAGTCATAATTCTCGAGGGAGACTATTCCAGCAACTGGACCAACGTAGACAAAGACTGGACTGGGCCGCAGCGGTTCGCATGCTAGGGACAAACAGGAGATCTTGAGTGGCCGAGCGAAGGGTGCTACGGCCCGGCAACGAGGAGACCAAAGTGCAGAAGTGAATGAGGTAAAAGGGAGCAGAGCCAACAACTTTACTGTGCATGAGAGAGAGGATCTTAAAGTGGACACGCTGCTGGACGGGGAGCCAGTGAAGAGTGTCACGAATATAGGTGTAAGACGAGACGTGGCCATATTTTGAGATGCCCCCTATGAGACGATCAGCAGAGTTAACCACAAATTGCAGCTTAGCAGTGTTGGTATGCGATAGGCCGGTAAAAATGGTGCAAATGAGGGCATGGACCAGAGTGGAGATAGCGTGAAAGGAAAAAGTACGGCGAGTGGTGCGGAGCTGACGAAGATGGTAAAAACAAGAGCGAGAGACGCTGTTAACATGAGCAGACAAGGTAAGCTCCTGATCCAGTACAATTCTGAGATCCCGTATCTTAGTAGAGAAGGAGTTATCCGGAAATCTCTGGCGTAAGGAGTCTATTACTTACGCATTGCTCATTTACTTATTCATTGGGAGTTCTTCTGGTAATGTGCAGCACTCAAATTTCTCTCGCAATCTGGGGTGGCCATATTGTTTATAAGTAAGGCGATTACCCGGACGTCGTTAGAGCTCTAACCTCCATTTCCACCTTCACGACAGCTGCAGCGAAGAGGAGAGACTGAGGTTGCCATACTAAGAGGTCCAGGTAAGAAGGCCCTTGAACCAGATGTAGGTCCACACCGGCAATCCCAACCATGCATTCATTCGCTTACAGTTCTGTAGCATCATCAGTTTTAACAATAATCATAATTACATAGGTACAATTATTCTGAAGACTTTAAAGTACACTGTATGATCTGCTACGAATGTCGATTTAAAACTACATGCTTCACTGGCAACTGGAAAAAGTCTGATTATAGCGAAAGCCAGAACAATTTACAGAGTTCAGATTTATCGTGAAGGGTGCTTCACTTACTTGTTGCAAAGTTCTTTCTCGAAGCGTCCAATATGTTTCCGAATACGACCATCCACCATAAAAGTCAGTTTGAGTGCCGTGCTCGACAACCTACTGGGCCCAAGACAAACAGCTGTGTTTAACTGATTTACTTATGTGAAGCACTTCAGCTGTTGCCCGTCAGAAGTGAGCGGTTGGAGTCAGATGACTTGAAGCACGTGATACAAAGAAAGCCTCTCAAATCCGCTCGAAACCAACCAACTGCGTGGTGCTTGCTATCCAGCGTTCTGTCCACTGCTAGTGTCCTTCTGTCTGCGTAGTTTCCAGTGTAATGTCGCGTTCGGCGTTCAGTCCGGACTCACAGATGTTCGTCCGGCTGAGCCTTACTTAAAGACGCGTTCCAAAGTTCCTGAGGCAATCCGTGTTCACTGTGCCGTTGACAGCGAGTAAGCGAACTGCGCGTGAAGGGTCAAATCAGCCGATGGGAATGGGTGGGGAATAGAAGGAGGGGTGGGTTAATCAGAACCAGCGAATACTCGACCGACGATCTAGCGACAAAGAAATCTAACTAACGTGGCGCGCATACAATTTGCATCGTCGTCGTCGTAATTTCAATAGACGGGGCAGAGTCGCTGAACCGGATTGAACAAGAGGGCTAGTTCGAACCGAGTGCTTCCAGTCTCCGATCGATTTGGTGCGCCGCGATGCCAGCGTAGCGTGACGATACACCCGACGGCCTAAACCAGGTCCGTAGGCCTAGCGAACTTTCGAATAAATAATTAACAACCGGTCGACAGAATCGCTAATCAGCGAATACATTCAATCGCATCAATATTCATTAAATAGTCAGCGTAGCGTAGTAGGCCTAATTATTACAACTACACTCATCGCTACGAAGTTCACCAGCATCGCCTCCATATAATTATGGAACTGTTGGAAAAAAAACAGTTCTATCTATCTGTCCAAGGGAAACGACTCTCCAGGTGCTTCTTAAACTGGATTCGTGTACGGCTGAGGAAGGGACACATAGACTAATATTTCAGCCTGGGTCTATTAAAGTTTGAGGAAGCATGAATTGAGTATTGGTAGCCTAGCAATAGTCCACAGTATGAAGTAGCGTAACTGTGTATGAGTGATAGTTAGCCAGTTATTCAAACAACCTGTCGATGTGCATAGTCTCTAAAATACCCTCCTTCTACCCCTGCCTTTGTTTCTGCGTCTCTGTCTTTGCCTGTCTCTGCCTTTGTTTATACCTGTCTTAGGTTATATCAATAGGCCTAAAACCCCTCTCGTCAGTTATGATGCACAAAATCCACTCGTGGTCTATTAGAGACTATGTCTGGCTGCCTATCACTTGCTCTGCTTTCGTCTTTGTCTCCACACACACACACACACACACAAACACACACCAACACACACACACACAAACACACACAAACACACACACGCTCAGTTTCTTTCCCTCCTTCTCTTTTATTTCTATTTTCTATCTTTCCTTGCTCTCTTTCTAATTCTGTTTGTTTCAGATTTTTCGTTCATTCATTCTTTCTTTCTTTTATTCATTCTTGTTCCCAAATTCATTCTCGTTAAACGATTTGCCTTCTTTATTGCTTTTTTCTGCCTGCCTGGCTGGCTGTCTGTTTGTCTGCCTGTCTGTCTGCCTGTCTGTTTGCCTGTCTGGCTGCCTGTCTGTCTGCCTGTCTGTCTGCCTGTCTGTCCTATGTAAATGTGCATGGTTTTATATAGCGACCGTATGCTCATTTTTCAATGAATGGGCGCCAGGACTTTTTTACACTTTTATTTCTACATTTATTGAGCAAAGCATCAGTCGCATCGATGGCGCTGGGCAATTGTTAGTGAAGGACTTGCCAAGGTCCCTACACAAACAACGTCTCAGAACCCGTACTCTCCGCGTTACAAGCCGAGCGCCCTATCCAATCGGCCACCGTTCCCCACCCTGCCATGCACGGACCGTGCTGTGTAGACCTACTTACTATTCATTTCATATACCTCGTAACCGGGTTATACCGAACCGGTCAGTCAGAAAGTTACCAAATTCTTCATTCGAGAAAAGTAACGGAAATACCGTACATAGCAAAACACACAGAAACGAGAGAAGGTTCAAAATATGCCAAACGCCTTTGGCATTGAAGCTGCTTACTATACATTGGACTCAACATTTAATTGATATTCAGTATTAGCATAACTGTTAGATTAATACAGCTTCCTCTACAAGTCGTCATGCTTACAGTGTGGATAGAACTAGCTACAGGGCCTACGTGAAGTGTTGCCACGACACGTTTATAAGGGTCGTAATTGCTCTTTCTCCGTTATGATCTTTCCTCCGACAATGTAGGACTACAGTCGGTGTTCTCATTTTATAGCTATGTTAGCTAGGGGGCGCAAGTGGATCAGAAATCTGAAGACGTCTTTCTTTCTTGGTCGTGATTTGAACCTCGACCTTTGACAACGCTTATCAACCATTCGTCATCTGTTAAGAATCGATCAAGGGTTTCGAGTTACACACACTTAAACACTTATAGCAGAATAACCAACAGCCTATGGCGCGCATCCTCCTTGGCATTGCAGATGCTTGCTAAACATTTTAATAAAATGTTAATCTGCAGTGATAACATAACTGTAAGTTTAATGATGCTTACTCTATAGGGCGTCAATGTTTGGAAAGGCAAGGACGACCAATGATAATAGTCTGGCCATATAGAACATCCAATGTCAACAACATCTCGCGAGAGATTGTTGTCAAGTGGCTGAAGACCAATTTTTACCGACCTGCTTTTGTTGACTGACCGCGTGACCCGCCCACCCACCTACAATTCCTCGTTCAGGCGATGGACATATCGCGTGTCAACAAATGCCTTACTTACTTACGTACTCACTTACTTACTTACTTAATGGGGCATTCTGTTTAAGCGTCAAAAATATAGCGTCCACGATGGCTAAGACTACTTTTTATGCTGGTGAAAACTAGTCAGATTTTGCAACTGCCTTAGAGAAAGGCCATCAGCAACTGCTGAACCCGTCATGCACCTGATGAAGTACGTGACGATGATAACAGACATATAGGCCATACATTTGCTACCGCTGTGATAATTGCGAGTCCCAGTAAGCCGCTACAAAGACTGACACTAGATGTTGCCAGCACAAAGCAGTCTAAATTGCTCTATTTTTGTTGCTTCTACGGAGTCCCCAGTATCTCTAAAAAGAACTCTATTCTCGGAAGTTCTTGACGAAGTACATCCAGCAGAATGTACACACGTCATATTCACACAGGATGCTACAGGTCCTAATAAAACTAGGCCTATATAAAACTAAACATAATAACATAACTGTTAGAGCCCCTTGTGTTTGCATGAATGAATGTATTCCTTGTGTGTTATAAGTGGCTATTACAGAGCTATATAGCGCTTTTGAAGGTTTCTTAAAAGCCACTACACAGCGGCCCAATCTTCTCCGATGGATTCTTGTAAAATCGTAAGCATACTTATGCATTTTATAATGCACACTTCTGTGGTAAGCTACACATTTGAGGAAAAAAGCATAAACCTGTGCACTTTTTACGTAGAATGATGACGGCGACTACGATTTCGATGACTGTGAATAAGACAACGATGATATCGGCGACAACTACAACAAAAACGATGATGATTATGATGATGTCGGTGAAAATTTAAAAAATTGACTGCGGTGATAGTGATTTTCGTGTCGTTGATGACGACGACAACGATTATGATGAGAATGGAGTGTATAACAAATCGATCAGTGAAATACATAGGTTCGGCCTGGAAGGCCTACGTTACACGAAGCCCTTGATCGGTTCTTTGTGATTGGCGAGGGTTGATGTGCGTTGTCAAAGGACTGGAAATGCATGTAAATCATGCTAGGTCAACAGTCTTTGCTGATCTGCGCTCTCATCGTGTTTGTTAGAATACGAAGCACGTACGATCTTCAAACACGGTTTATTACTACAGTCAAGATCAAAGGCCGCCCTTATAACGACAATTCAACAGAGTCCCAGATTAAGCTCAGGTCGTCGTCATCATCATCATGATAGTCATCATAGTCGTCGTCATCATCATCATCATCATCATCATCATTATCATCAAATTCTCATCGTTACCGATGCCAACTTTACTACATAAATATTATAGTAGCTGCCGGTTAATGTTACCTTTAGCCAGCACTGCCGACTACCCCGCATAATCGTCATCGTCATCATCATCATCATCATCATCTCATCATCGTTCTAAATGCCATCTCTTTCAAGTCCATCCGTGGCTGATATCAGTAGAATTAACATTGTAATACTGCTCCATTATTATTATTATTATTATTATTATTATTATTATTATTATTATTATTATTATTATTATTATTATATTTTAAATCCATCGGGATTTAAAAACTTATTGGAGAAGAGGAACTAATCTGGAACGGCCACTACTCGTCAAGTTCTGATGCAGGAAATGTGCTGCGGAAAGCAACTGCATTGAAGCGTTGAATTCTCGGTGCCAAGCGTTGTAAAAGATATGTCGTCTCTCTTGCATCTCCAGACATCTCTATCTGAGGCTCTGTCACAGCGTTGTGATGAAGGTCAGACCAGCACTATTTATAGGACCGAGGGTTTCGAAGGCAGAGTGGTAAGTGGCAAGAAGTTGGCTGTATTCAGCATATCTGCGAACCGCGCTGCCTGCTTAGTTGCAGCACCTGCCGTGACTGAAGTATTTTGGTGAATAGGAAACGGCCAAAGTATCTATCACAATAGCGTTCAAAATGAAACTTTGTTCCGCACACCATGGTATCAGTGTAAGCCCGTACCTCCAGTTCTAGAGTGGCCAGCAGGTTCCTTTATGAAAGAGTAGTCGGACTATAAACCTAAGGCAAAACGAACTTAAAAACCGATACCGATATCGCGATGTTTGGAGAAACCGAAACAGAAACGACTTTGAGGAAAACCGCCAAAGCCAAAGCCTGCTTTAGAAACCGATCCAGAAACAGCTCTAGCACAAACGTGCTAATAAGTGCAAATCTGCTTCAGTTTTTAATAACTGCGCGTGAGGGTATAAACATACGACATCTCGTTGCTCAACTTGAATTTTTCAGTTTTCTTTGGCAATTTATTCTTTTCGATTTTAACAATTGACTTCAGTGAAACGATCAACGTTGTGCTTAGCCTTTCTTTTTCTGTTCACTTGTAGAAAACTGTGTTCGTTTCGTGTTCAGTGTGGCATACCAGCGCCCTACACATAGGACTTAATCAACCAGCTTAACCGTGGCAGTCAAACGGTTGTACGAAAGGTACGAAAACTTTAGTTTTTCCAGCACACCTTGCGCCGCCATATAGAGCGAGCCTAAGCCTACCCATGCTACAGGCAATGATTTTCAATTCAAAGCTGGCTTTCTATACTTGGAGTCGTGGGAAAAGCCACTTCCACTGCCGAAGCCATCAACAGTAACAATCTTGATGTCTTGGTCGCTGTGAAGACTTGGCACCAGCGTTTCAAATATGTTGCTCTGAAGGGGTCAACTTCACTTGCCTTTCAATACGTTGACAGGTCATGAAGGAGGTTGCGCCTCCTTACCACTCATCATGGGAATGGTGGGCTGGCGATCTTCCACCCGGGCGAATGTACGAGCGAAGCGAATCAAAATTGCGGAGAATTACACCAACTTTGAATTTCTAGTGAGTTCTTTCCAAAATCTCGTCGCCCACTGACCATCGCAGCCATTTATCAACATGGATTGTTACAGCCATCTGCCTTGTTAATCCATGAGTTCCTCGAAACCCTTGCCATCTATAACAGGCACCTGCTTGTGACGGGCGATCTCAACACTCACATGGAGGATCCGAGTTGTCCGTGGGTTGAACAGGTGAGACAGAGTGCCGTCAGTTTTAGCCTGCAACAGTATACGTCGATGCGCCAACCCATTCCCATAGTGGTTGGTTTGAAATTGGTCATTACTTGAGATGATTGAGGGTTAATCACAGCTGCCCTATAGAGCCTCCATTGATCTCTGATCACGGTTTGCTGAGCTACACCATATAATTCCTGTTCATCTCTCTATCAGTCGCGCAAATCACTCACAAGGCTCTGAATGGTTTATTCCGGACTTTATATCCGACTTCTGCATTCGAGCAGCAGGCAACCAGAACACATATCGGCTGCGGTCCTCATCGAGGAATCAAGTGCATGTCCCGCTGTCTTCCATGAAGTTCGATGAATGTTCCTTCTCTGTCGTCGGAACCACTGCGTGGAACAGTCTTTCTGACCATGTGACGAATGCCCCTTCTCTGGGCACATTCAGGTCACGGCTCGAGACATATCTTTTAAAGATATCTTCTTATGACTGTTGTTGATTTTGAACTCATGTGCAGCGCCCTTTTCTTCTGCCTCGGCCGTGCTACGGCGCTACATAAATTGTCTTATTATTATTAGAATCATCCGGCGCGAATTATCGCATGACGCGGCTGTGACAATTGTTCATGCCTTCATCATGACGCGCTTGGACTATTGCAATGCAGTCCTTGCAGGCTTACCGAAGAATCTAAGTCGTCAGCTTCAGTTTGCCCTGAACTGCGCCGCCCGGATCTTGACCAACTTGTCACAGTTTTCTTATGGGATCTCGAACTACATTCGAGTTACAGTGCATTGGCTCCCAGTTGAGGAGAGAATTGAATGCAAGGTTCTCCTCGTAGGGCGGTCCTCGATAGTCGTTGTAGCTTCAGAATACATCAGAGAGCTTCTTATTGCTGTCTCGACCCAGCAGGGTCGATAGCATTGCGATCTGCGGTCAGTGGAGATCTGATAGTTCGTCGCT
Organism: Norana najaformis; assembly: GCA_964023275.1. Taxonomy (NCBI): domain Eukaryota; kingdom Metazoa; phylum Annelida; class Clitellata; order Crassiclitellata; family Hormogastridae; genus Norana; species Norana najaformis. The sequence goes on from OZ029921.1 coordinate 15,189,503, forward strand.
ACCTTGCGATGGCTCGGGCTCACGTGCTTTCTTGAGTATTGGGCCGCTCTTCTGGAATAATCTTCCTATGAAAATTCGAACTGTTCCTCCCCAAATAACGCCAGAAATATTATCGGTTTATCTTTCAGAACTGTTAGATAGGCATGTTGCAGCGCCTTTGTAAGGTCCTGAAAATGCGCTATAAGTGCTTGGACACATACATAGGCCTACATATATATGATCCAACATATAACTTCTGAAATCAGGCGTAGTAACTGAGTCGCATTAATCAATTTTATCCTCAACAATACAACACGATGCAACCGACAATGTTTAGTAAAATATATGAGATGTAGGCCTACACTTTGAAGACGAAAAAGCCAGATTATAATTAAAAATGCAGTAGTTCGCAGTTTAGAAAAGAAAATAGCACCAGCGAAAGAAGGCAGTCGCTAAATTTAAAGTCACATTTATGCAGCGCCTATAATCGCTCGATTACTTTCACGAATCCAATCTCGGTATTCGAGTTCACTTGTTCGCCGTCTCTACAAGGTTTCGCTCTTAATGACTTGGTGCAGCAGCTGGGCCTGGCTGTTTAGCAGCAGCAGCAGCAGGAGAACCAGGAGAACCAGGAGAACCAGGAGCAGCAGGAGGAGGAGGGTTGGCTGTTGCGTTCACTGGCTGTGCGGTATGCACGATCATCTGGAACTCTGGCTCCGGGGGCCGAAGGAGATTGCCACTGACGACAGGGTGCAGCTGTGGTGAGCAATAGAGCAGAGACCCGTACTTCTTGTAGGCGAATCGAGTCAGAAACTTACGATCCCTCGGCCGACCTTCGTCGTCAACACACCAGCATCTGAGAAATTTAATCTCATTCAGCTTCAGTTACGAAACATTATATATTGACAACAAATCGTCAAATTACATAATAAATTATAATAAATTATACCCTAGGCTGTTACGCACACAAGGATCATTCTGGAGCAAAAATAATGTAACTGGAACGAAACTTGTTAGCAGAAAATGCTTGTGACAGGCTTCCACGATAATGCAGCTAATGTCTTAACGGCTACTGAAACCTCTGAACCTATTGAATGAATATTTGATAACGGTGATTGTGTTGTAATACTCCGCTACATGAAAACACCGAAGCAATCAGATTGCCGGTGGCGCCCCCTGCGACACCCAACATAGGCCTAGGCCTACTTTGTTCAGTTTTGCTTCGTGCTCCGGTCGGCCTATAAGTTACAAACAGCACAAATAGTGCTCCTCTCTAATACTTTTAAAATATTAAATGAAATCAAATAAAAAGTTAACAATGACAGCAGTTGTAAGACTGATTCTCATTACAGGAGTGAAGCCCGTTAGCTTTCTCTTAGGCATAAGCAATGGTGTATAGGCGCTCTAAATTTAAAACCTGTTAACTGATACACTTGAAGATAGGCAACCATTTGCCCATGGACATTTCAATTAAGGCACGTGTTTCTTAAATCAGCATGCCGCCTATCGTGTATCTATATGTTTTCTCGGTGATCGATAGTGTTAGGTGTTTAATAACAAGTCATATAATTTCTGCTTATAATATATAATTTTGCATTAACCGACACAGCTATAATGATAACAGAGCCATAGCAGTATGCAACAGATGCTATTTTGGTGAACACACGACATTAGGTCGATAATTACATTATAGTCATTTCCAGCTTAAATTTTGATACCAAAACCTCCTAAAACGGTTGATTTGCATAGTTAGTGTGTTACTGTCACTTTTGCATCTAAACTGGTGGCATTTCTTTCAAGGGAGACGGGGAAAACCGCATGCCTGATTGGCTTGGGTGAGGTAGACGGCCTCAACACCGAATCTAGTGGCATCAACCTCACCCAAGCCAATCAAGCATGCGGTTTTCCCCGTCTCCTTTGAAAGGTATGCCACCAGTTCAAATACGGCGCAAACAAATGATTAGTGATAAAGCATCATTGCTTAATGGAACCGGCGTCTAGTGGCAGCTGAACAGCGATGTCCTTAACATTAACAATCAATGGGAATTGTTTCCACCTCACGTGCAACAATTTATGAAACGCTTCGATACAGAAGGCTAAGTAAGAGCTATATAAATTTCCCAATACTTGACGGTGCACTCAATTCGCCAGCAAAGCGCTCCGTTAGAAGGGTCGCTTCACTGAATGTAGACGTGGATTTCAATGTTGTTTACCTTTCGAGGTAGCACTGCTTATTGTAATAGGTTCCGTCAGGCTTACAAGACGGTGAGAACGAATACCGATTGGCCAGTAGCTTGTGCAGCCAGCAGTTCGACATCATAGCCGGTTCCTCCCAACGAACGGATGCTAAGCAATTCAAAAATTCTCAGCTTACAGCATAGCAACGACACGAACCTTCAGATTGGCCCCAGTTATTGTTTTAACGCACGGCGTTCCATACGGTTGACAACACTCAGTTTCGTCTCGTTCTCTCTCAAATTCCGGTCAAAAATGACATCGATAACAGGATTTCTTGGTTAAAATTTGGACATTTAGTAATTGCAATAGTAATAGCAATAGTGATAATAATAACAGTCACATGCAGTGACAATGATAGTGATAACAATGGTAACAGTAGGTCAATGGTAACAGTAGGTCAATGGTAACAGTAGGTCTTAACAATAACAGTAATAGTTGGAGCAATAATGTGAGTAGGTGGATGATTAGATGACGACAAGGATAAGTTGGCTACAGTGAATATGACAATGATGATGATGATGATGACGACGACGACGTCAATGGCTGTGATGACGGTGATGAAATGGGCGATGATGTTAATGAAGAGGTTGATGACGATGACCATATCATGACTGATACTGACAGCTGGGATTGTCTGAGAAGAGCTGGAGTCTCTGAATGGATTCGTTGGCGTTCAGCACAGAAGCGAGTTTGCTGAGCGTCAGCGATCCATCCTTCTGTTGATCGATAACCTCCGAAGAAAGACCAACATCCCTCTGAACGAGGCCCCTCTCGAAATCCGTCCCTCCATCTCCTGTGTCCTCGATCACCGTAACGTCTGTTTCGATTCCATTCGGCACAAGAGCATGGCCGGCTTTCTTCCCTTCATTCAAACACTCAAAAGTCATTGATTTTCATCCGTTAAGTTTGTTAAGTTACTGCTAGTTCTAAAGAATTAACGAATTAATAAATTATCCAGTGAATCAATCTGCCAACCAACTGACCATTCATTCTGTCGTTCATTCACTCACCGACCAACTAATCAGCAAGTCACCAACGCACCCACCCAAAAATTCTCCCACCCATCAACTCACCCACTAATCCTCCAGTTTACCCGCCCAACGAAACACCCACCCTTCCCCAATCCACCAATAGCCTCACTCACCCACCGACTCACCCACTCATCGCTCGCTCACTCAGTAGTCTGATTCAGCAAGTCTTTCGGTCGGTCGGCAGTTCCCCCGTAGATTAATTAATAAGTACTGTTTCTCTATGTAAATCATGGTGAAAGAAATTACGAGCGAACTTACTTTTTTCTCGAAGCACGAACTCATCGTCGTCTTCTCTGTAAGATTTCCTGAAATAGTCGTCGATCGACTGCTTACGGAAGTATCTATCGAAGGTTCTGTCACTCGAAGTCTGCTGCTGCTGTTGCCGCTGCTGATGATCCGATTGTCTGCTTCGTCGTTGCTGTTCCCTCTGCTTCCTAATGACAGATGAAGCATCGTCCTCAATGACGATCGCTTCCACCTCAGTCTCATCTACGGCGTCGCTCTGGCGGACCTTGCGATGATGCCTTCGCCGCTGATGCGGCTGTTGTTGCTGCTGCCGTCGAGGCCGTTGTTGTTGCGACTTCGGTTGTTCCTGTTGTTGCTGTTGCCCTTGCTTTCGCACTTTCGACTGTTCTACTTGCGGTTGTTGTTTCTGCGGCTCTTTTTGCTGTTGCTGCTGCTGCTCTTGCTGTTGCTGCTTCTGCTGCTGAAAAACAGTGGATACTGTGGATGAAGGTGCCAGCGTCTTTACCGCAACGAAGAACCTACTTGCGTTTGGTCCGCCGATGTTGACGACAAACTCCCCGTTTTCTACAAAAGTTTCAGTGTGTTTGTCGGCCTCCTTCCTCAATGACACGAATCCCAGTTCGTCGACAGTCACCGGTTTCATTCCGGGGATTCGGCGGCGAAAGAGGCGGGACGCATCTATGCTACGAATCGTCTCAGTCTCCACCGACATAGGCATCACGAGAAAGGGGACGAGGAGCGCGACTGTGGCACCATAAAGACAGGCAACAGGGCTAGCAGTTGCCATGTCGATTCCTTCCCAATTAAATGAACCCCCTTTTCCTAATGCACGCATATCTTAACCTCAGATATCATTTAAACCAATAAAGAACTCGAACCGTTTTAGTTCTTCATGAAGGTCTAATACAGTGGATGAGAATTCGTTTATGACGCAGAGCTGACGTATTTGAGCGACTCGCTTTAATATTAACAATTGATACACTGACGTCACATAGGCCTCCATTATGTAGGTCTATGAACTTCCAATCAGTTGCATCATTCAACGATTGCAACATAGATTCTTGCTTTGTAATCGTTGGTTGCAATTGGTTGAAGGATTGCGATACACAAGCATTGTAGCACCAGCACTGACCGGGTGCGTTTCGAGAGATCGAACTAGGGATCTTCTAGCCAGCCTTCTAACCCATAACTATATGAGCCAGTGCAAACTATGGATTACGTATTAGATTCGAGTTAGATTAGATCTGATTGGTTTAGGATTTGCCAAGGGTTTGATTGGGATTTGTTTAGGAGGCCTAGAACGAAAAAGGCAAGCCATACGTTGTCTATGAGAACAGAATCGCAATTTTGGATTAAAAATTCAATTCGCGATTAAAATTCAGTGTTTAACGGCATCTTCTGGCTACAAAGGCCATTGACGTCAATTCCACCTTCCTACACAAAAAGTCGATCGCTCTATCTAGCGATTGAACGCAGTTGTGGAATTTGTCTTGTCCGTCAAAAGCACTTTAAAGGTGTCAAAATCATAAGTGTAATTTTCGAGGGCGCGGGGTATACCGTAGCCCCCACTTTTGGGGTTTGGGTACCGTATCCCCACTTTTCAAACCGTGAATGAATAATGCCCATCACTATCCAACCACCCATGCAGATCTACTTTCAATTGTGCTCCTCTCACCATTGCTGTTTCTACCGGTATTTGCGTAGGGGTAGGCCATAGCTAGACAAAGGCCCACTAGGCGAACTAGGCTGCCTCCTAAAGCAGTTTGAAGCGGCAAAAAGGTGCCCATGCATTAGAAAAACATACGTGGTTTAGTACTTGAGTAAGTTACTCGAGCTATCAGACAATTACAGAAGATATTATGTTCTGTAATTAGTAATATGTCAGTTGACTAAATGCAAATCCAGCTCAATGCCCCAAAGGGATGCTTTCAGTATGCAAGTAAATTCGATCAAATCTAATCTAATGAATTCTTTAGCGCCGTTATCATAATGCCCAAGACATTAAATGATGGTCGCTTCAAGTGAAACCGTAATAAAATCATAAACCATTGATCAAATCGGATCAGATAATATCAGAAGAGACTGTATCTACAGTAGAGTCGTGTAGGCCGACTGACGCAGGCAGTTGTTGGCCTGAATACAGGTCAGTGATGAAAGCAGAGGTCAGTAGCAACGTCCGTTGAAAATAACAATGGAGGAATTACAAAGGCACAGCTGCTGCAGCAGCAGCAGCAGCAGCAGCAGCAGCAGTACCCGAGTAGGCCAACATGGTGAAGCGAGAAGAAAGACATGGCTTTTTAGGGCAACTACTTCACAACAGCGTAAACCAAAGTCCAGATGAACAGAGAAGGGTCACTAGGTAACAGTGCCATATGGCACTCAACTGAGGTTAGTTCACGTCCAGTTGATCTCAAGGCCGATTAACAGCCGTCCAACAGACGATGCTACGGCTGCCCTGTTGCACAACCCGCTCGGTAGACACGACCGCCGCTGAAGACCGACTGATCCGATCGATTTGGGTTCACCACTGTCGACCGTCAAGGATCGATTTATCTCGAAGTTGCTGCAACGCCTAGAATATGTGCTTGCGACTTCTTCTCCTGCTGCTGATCGGAATGGCGGCGACATTTGGACGCCAGGCCTCCTCCTCCTCCGATTTGCACAGCACGTTCCACTCCTCATCGTCCACTCCGTCGGATGAAAGCCTGATCTGCCAACCCCATCGAAACGAAACTTGCTCAACATCCTCCTCTTCCTCCTCCTCCTTCTCCGTCAATCGCCTGATCGTAGAAGGCGCGATAGAACAGCAGAACCTAATGCTGGACGCCATCACCGAAGAACTGCACGAAATCGAGGCTCGGTTTAATCGACTTCGTCCGCTTCCCGATGTTTTCTGCGAATACCGCCTCAACGCACGAATCTCGGTTCTCGAAGGTAGGCAAGCACATATGGGTAGGCCCTACGCTACTTTATGCACTCATATTGCAACGTCCCATGATTAGTACGACCGCTAACGGGGTCCAAGAAATTGATGAAAGTATTGTTGCAAAATCATTTCGCATTTGAGCATCATAGACAGAATTATTAAATTACTGCCTAGTTTAGTATTACCAACACTTTATAGGCCTATGACACTTGTAAATCCGTATTGCAATACTGCGCAATTATTTGGGCACTGGATACCAATCACCTGTGTAAGCTATTTTTTTCTTAGAAAATAGGGCAGTTAGAATAATAAGTTCATTTGTCTATAAAGCGCATTCAAATCGTTTGTTTACAGCACATTGTATTCTTAAGATACGTGATTATCAGGTGAATGAACAAATTCACTCTTTATAAAACACGAATAAAGTCAACTTTCAGGTAAACCAATTCACGATTGTTTTCAACTCAAAACCAGGGTACCCGAATTCGGAATCAGGCTCCAGAACTTAAAAATACAAGAACTTTCGCTGATTTTAAGCTAAATGCAAACAATTCTCCTGTCCTAGTACTAATATGCTTATGTACATGTTTGGCCTATCTTGAGTAAAGTAGGCCTATGTACTCTTATAATCTCTGGACCTTCGCTGACAGAGCGTTTAGTTTACTAGTATGAATTATGTATACTGGTGGGGATGCCCGATAAGCTCATTTGATTTTCTCTTCCCCACCAAAACTTATGCAGGATTGTAATAAACATAAATCGGCTTGATTTTCTACTGATTACAATATTAATTATGTAACATTTATATAAACATCTGTTTTTAGTTATTGCAGTACATGCATTTGTTCAAATAAATTAAATTAAATTAAATGTCCCATCAGCTATCCAAAACTGCGGGTCCATCAAGTTATTTGTAGCAACCCAGTATTATTAAGCGATCTTAGCCAGGCTCCGAATGAAACATGAACCAATATCATATCCGCAGAGTTCCGAAATGCTGAATGTTGTCCACGGGTGACGATGGTAGTAACAGCATAGAATTTTGAGATGCTGTTGTCGTCACTAAACTTCACTCACATAGCTACATTGGTTAAAGCGTACTTCAAGACAGGCGATAATTTCTTAAATTTATTATAGCGCCTTGAAATGTTCTCTGGTTTTAGTACTTACTAGAGTGATTAATTATCGCGTGATTAAATGTCGGAGTGATTAACTGTCACCGTGATTAAGTGTCGGTGAAGAAGTGTCGCGTGATAAAATGTCTCCCGCCAGTTTCGCTCATGCCATAGTTTACTCTCTCCTTAAAAAGCCATCCCTCCCTCCTGATGATTTATTAAACATCGTTCCGAGTCTGGTCTGCTGATCGGCCTGTTTGGAAAACCCAGAGGATGCAGCGAGGCTTTTCCGTGCCACTATAACGTGGCTGTCTGTGGTTATGAGGTCTCAGCGACAAACACCACGACACCAATGACCTGGCGCCGACACGTCGATCAGATGCGCGCGGCTCATGCAGCCACCACAAGCAGAACAACCATACCGCACACAGCAACACCAACAACGGACGACGAATGTTCGAAATTCTTCTGAAGTGAACTGTGGGGCATAAACACACACCGTGGCTTGTACCGCCTGTAACAGGCTAGTATTCGGAGTAGCCTCAGCCCCTGCAATCTGGCAACGTTCGATTGAGCAAGTCCTCCAAGGAATTCCCAATGTACGGTGTATCTTGGACGACATGATTGTAACGGGAAAGAATGACGAGGAACACCTCGATACATTACAGAGAGTACTGGAACGCTTACAGAAATACGGACTACGAGCAAATCTAAAGAAATGTGCCTTCTTCCAGGAAAGAATCGTGTTCTGCGGGCATGAGATCGACCGTAACGGGCTACACAAAACCAAAGATAAAGTCGATGCAATACTAGCGCAACCAAAGTCAACTTCGCTCTTTCAACGGCTTAGTCAACTATTATGACAGGTTCCTGCCAAATCTATCTACAATTATGCGGCCACTCAATAGACTATTGGAGAAAAAGGTGCAGTGGATATGGTGTAATAATTGTGAGGAAGCCTTCACGACGGTTAAACAGCTGGTTGCATCCGACAGGGTACTAGTACATTACGACCTTACCCTACCGATCAGGCTGGCTTGCGATGCTAGCCCATATGGACTGGGGGCGGTGTTATCAGACGTCACCGCAGACGGCACGGAAAGACCGATAGCTTTCGTGTCCCGATCGCTAACGCCAACAGAACGCAAGTACGCACAAATTGATAAGGAGGCCCTGGGCTTGTTTTGGGGCTGCGAAGAAATTCTTCTCATATTTGTACGGCCGACATTTTACATTAACCACTCGACCAACACAGGTGTGCCAGCCTTATTCAGCGCGGAAGCACCGACAAAGGCCGGCGAATGCACCTCAGAGGCGCCACCTAGCGAAGTGAGAAGATTCTCGGACACTTCACTGCCACGCGAAGACGAAGCGGTGACAAACACATCTGGACACTCACCAGGGGAGCGGAACAACGGTGCTGGCGAGGGGAAACGATACCCGGAAAGAGACAGGAAAGCACCAGACAGACTAAACCTGTGAACGATGTCCGAACTATAAAACACTAATCGGACTGTTAGAAGTATTAGAGCTCAAGCAGAACTTATACGCTTGTAGGAAGTAGGACGCTAACATACACACACACACATTCATACGCTTATGCGCTTGTAGAAAGTAGGAACTCAGTACACACACACACACACACACACACACACACACACACACACACATACAAACACACATAATTTCGTAGGTATTAGTAGTGGGAACGCCAGATATAGAAGGGAGGAGATGTAGTGTATGCAGGGTCTAGCAGATGCTTGACATTTATTGGCCAGCCAGGGTTGGCCCGCTAGAGGGCACAACTGGCACACATATATAGATAGCTAACGCCGTAGGCCAGGGAGTCAGAAATAAGCTAGCGAATACATTGTATATGTACGGTTGATAAATAAAGGGAAAATACACAATAGTGGTACTGCGATTTTGTTGCAATGCATAGCCCAGAATACTGCAGGCACACGAACTTTGCTCTCGTTTTGTTCATGAGCAACAGAGACGGCATCAGATGGGACATGAACCAGGACAGCTTCATTAGCGTGACCCGGCTGCTGGAGACTGTACTATGCCTGAATATGGCATCGGCGCCCTCTGCCGGCTCACCAGTAGTGACAGCTTGATGCTGTGCACGACCTTTGTGTAGTCATTGCAGAAGCCGAACAGGTGCTATAGCGGGATGACGAACGAGAAGGTGCTGACGGGACGATCAGTTAGTTATCTCTTAGCTTCGAAGCCGAAGTTTGCGGCTTCTGTGACCGCGGTAGTCTCCAACTGTAAGCACATATTCAGCCTTGAAAAAGTCGTCATAGGTCAACGTCCTCTCATCGTCGTAGATGCCCAGGAGACACGACGTTCTCTATCTCTGTGTTTTAATCAGGTATCCTACTAAATCTGGCTGTAGGTACGGTATTGCTGCCACTGTAATAGGACCCGCTTACAATGTTGCAGTTGACCAGGATGCTGTTGACCGTGAGGATATCCACCCGAATTTCGCCCTCGTGGTAGGAAGATCCGCGGGTTAAAAACCGAGCTTTGGGCGGACGGTTGACGCGGCCATGTCCACTTGGAGGGCAGCCTTCGTCGTCTACACATAGGCGTATAGGGTGGAAATGATGGCCCCGATGGCGATGTACAGTGTAGTGAGTTTCACCTTCACTTCCCATTCATCGTTGACCTCGGGCTGCGGTTGAACCTCTGCGTTGATTTGTGTGATCTCGTAGCTCCACCCTGGCAACACAATCGTCTTCTACGTTATGCCGCCGTCGGGGCTGTAGAAGATGATGTTCGGGATGCTCTTATAGGTCTCGAGGTTCACCAGGGCAAGCGCATAGCCCTGTTTTTGGCCAAGGTACAGCCGAGGCGAGAAGTTTGTCGTCCAGTCTATGCTGTCCAAAGTGACGATAACACTGAATTTCTTCTTAGGCAGATTCCTAATCTTCTCGAGAGGCTTCTCCATCTTCTCCGTGTCGCGTTCTGACTAAGAGCCAAACAGGCTTTATTAAATCCGTGTACCAACCCCTTTGGGATCGCGCCCGAACCCGTCAACTCGTCCAGAATCGCGGAGATTGTGTTAACCAGGCCTGTGTTGTTCCCCTACCGCACTGAGCAAAGGTTGAAGCCTTTCGACAAGCTCCTACCCAGTCATCAAGGTCTAAGCAGCGACATGTGAGCCATCCGCGGCAGCTGATTCCCCCTACGGCCAATTAGAATAATGATGCAACTGGAACCCCTTCGTACAGGGATGAATTGGTAGGTTACAGCAGAAAAATGGGATCTGGGAAGCGGGTGTAGTTGGAGTGTAGTTCTGCCGCCTGCGATAACTGATACAAATGTAGGCTAATGAATCTGTCGCTTTGCTAGAAGCGGTGCCCCCACTGAACTGTGAATTTGGGGTGCCTACAGCCTAGAGGAAGTTCGCATTGTGGACTAGGACTAACTGCGCTTATTACGGCCCTACGGTATGCGCCCGTTCGTCCGAGGTACAACATCCGTGGGTTCGTACAGTTGGACGGAGGCCCGGACAGTCCGACTGACCAAGCGTAGCCTACATAAATTGGTCTTTCATCTGTCTACAGGGAGTGGCTGTGAGTCCGGCGAGGTCCAGTGCGGAGCAAGAACGAGGGCTCAGTGCATCAGCGATCTCTTCGTCTGCGATGGCGTCAGAGACTGTATCAACGGCAGAGACGAAGACCCACACATCTGCAGCGGTAATGCCACTCCCAAGACCAACCGACCGACCGACCCATCCATCCATTTATTCACCCATCCCTCCATTGATAGTTTTCATCTTTCCATTCATCCGTCCATCCTTCCCTCCTTCGATCCATTCATTAAACCATGAACTTCTAAAATAAAATACTGCGTAAAACTGCTGTTGACTATTTCTAGTAACTGAGTCACGTGATGAAGTGACGGAGTTTCTGATTTGGCTGATGTTTGCAGAAGAACCGGTGAAGGTCGGCAACTCGTACGTTGGTCTCAGCTTCTGGAACTCGTGTCACGTGCGCCGACGCCATCGATCGATGATCGTCTTGACGGAAAGCAGGCGCAGTCCGATCTTCAAGTCTCGCGTCTGGCTCAAGGCTCTCATCATCCACCAGGTCGGCAAAGACATTGAAACATACAGCGTGGCCGGCTACTTCAACTTCGCCCGACGCCAGCTGTTGCTCCTACCCGTCCACGAGACTGGAGACGACCTCGCTTTCCAGTGCGTCTTCAACCGAGGCGACCACATCCACACGGACTGTAAGATTGTCCAACCTGGGACATTCAAACAGTGCGGGTATCTTACTATGGTCAGGCTATAACCGAAATCCTTAAATCAGTTCTGTGTTGATCCGTGTTCAAGCTTTTTAAGATGAGTTCCAATATGATCGGCCAGTGACCAGACCATCATGGTGCCTCAGTTATCCCAAACAGCAGCGTCATACGTAGAACATATAGGCTAAAGCCTCTTGATGATCTTCCGTGGTTGTGAACGATTAGGCTTCGAACCATCAACTCACCCGAATCGTAGTGTAGGGTTAACTCGAGTAAAGACACACAGTCTGATTTTGCTGAACTTGTCAGAAGTATAAGAGGTGCTTTGTCACGGACGAGTTCTTCAGAGATCTCTTTAAACTTCGTAAAGAGAAAGCAATTAGATTTCTTTAATGAAGCATGGCTCTCCAAATGCACAGGTTAAATTTTGCCCACAAATATATTACCACTAAGGCCTATACTATGATGTTGATATCTAAGTGAAATAAATGAACAGCAGGTCGATGGTCTTTGTCACCACAACAAAAGCTCACAATTATTATTCCATCTTTATTAAAGTTCTTCTGAACTTTGTTAAACTTCAGCATATTTTACACTTTAGAAGAAGAACCAACTACACTCAGAAACCAGTTACGGAATAACAGCAACAACTAATTTTGCTAGAAATTTTCAATAACATCAGCAAACTATACAACACAGATTTAAAACACGTTAGAATATTTATATACAAGCCATAAATATGTTCTCTGGTAAAATGCACAAATAATAGGGCTTCTCTCAGACAACATACGAATGAGTGACGACATACAACAATAAGCGATCCTGGCATATACGCCATTCCTGTATTTATTGGCATCATTTTAAAATAGTATTTTGCAAGTAACAACTGCACTGGCCAAAGGTACGGAAATCAATAATAGCTCATGAAAACCGCTTCCGCCTAGAAAAGGCAATCAAGTTTTGTGCCAGCTTTAGGTTTTGGATGCAAGTTACGAAATAACCGAAACAGTTGGACAAAAGAAAGATGCACATCAATGATATGTACCGTCAAAAATTGACATACTATTGGAAACATGCATAAAAACATGTATACTTGCAAAGCAGAAGTGTATCAAATGCAAGAAAAAGACTTCTTAAAACTGTAAAACCTCTGGGAGACCCATTTGGTTAAGAGCAGAAATTCTTATACAACTAACTGCATATATCCACAGTGTCTATTCACATAGTAATGCCTATGGGTTTTTTATTTTGTGTTTTCCCTAACTGATGCACATTCTTCAAGACACTGGGTTAAATGAGCTTTAATTTACAGAGATCTTAACTATTTCACTAATTCATCTAGTAGACCACTTTTGTTTGCACATGCGAAATTACTGTCAGCCAAAACAATGAGGCAAGCTTAGAAATAAACTTGAAAGTAGAGTTTGCAAAAATCATTCTTAAACAGAATACCTTCAGAGCAAACCTACTGCAGTTGGCAAGATATGAAACCAATCATGTAGCACCTAACTACAATTAAGAACTGGTCTCTTCTGTTGAAGGGAATGATGTTAAGACAAGGTACAGCTATCACTCATTTAATAAATGCTTCGTTCATCAGTTCCTAACAGAAAGTGCAAACTTTACAACAGAAGCCAACAACAGAACCTTTCCAGGACTACATGCCCTGACAAAGAATTTTCAATATCAAGATGTGCCAGGGTTCAAAACCCGAATGTGGAGGTGATCTGCCAAATATTACAGCTGATTCATTCAGTATTGCACCACCTTTTCTTTTGAATATGTGCTAAGTCAAAATTGCTGGATCATACTTCTCAAGGTGCCACTTACAGTTCTAATTGGTAAAATTCACTTTACTTTTAAAATCAGGAAATTAGCGAAATAAAATTGCTAGCAAGAAAAACAATTAGAAAATATAATATAAAAGAAATGTAATTTTAGAACAGTTAAACTGAAACCTTGCAAATAACATGTATGTTCATCTGTTCCAGTCAGTCATGCAAAATTTGTATCATTTCCTTAATCAGTTCTACAGAATACTGATGATTGAAAAATGTGCATTAGAAAACCTGCTTAAAACACATAGGGTACTAACCAAATCTGTACAGGCATCAAATCTAATTTATACTGTGTGCATGATCAGTTGGCCCTTTTCAAATGATAAAAATCTCAGAGATAAACTGTTGCAACAGTGTGTATTTGCAACACAAATGTAAATGTCTCTAGAGCGGTTTCTGTTACCTTTAGGAAAGCAATCACATAAAACAAACAACAATCACAAGTTGATGTCACTTGACTAACTGTTTTGCGACAGCTCGAAAATGAAATGAAAGTTATTGAAATCGAAAGTATAATTCTCTCAAAACTAAAGCCAAAACGCACATGATCTTTAGAGTAAATGTGCCAACTACTTTATATGCCGGCTCAGCCTGCCAGAATGGCAATGGAATGAATTCCATAAATAACGAAATTGAAAACTGAAACAAAAACGACACTGAGTATCAGTAATCTCATATTACTGTACTAAAGATATTCTGTCCACAGATGTAATTTTATTCACACAACAGATATCAGTAGAGGTCAAAACACAACTATCTTGGCTTTTCACTTTTTTCCAAGTAACTTTTTGCCCTGTTCTATGAGTAGCTGTTCAGCATAGTCTGCTCTTCGAATAGCTGCATCACGCTGCTTGACAAGTTCTTCGGACTGCCTATCCTTTTTGGCGATTGCTTCTTTTACCCTATAATGCAACACAAAGCAATGAAAGTTTAGAGCTAAAACTTAAAAAATTACAGTTAAAAAATTACAGTTTAACCAGCAGGCGTAGTTAGATATAGAAATGAATTTAAATATTTAGGGATATTAGTCTTTCTCCCACAAAATCCATGAAAGCCAGAAACCAACAAACCTTCGGTGTACTTCTTCCATTTCATCCTCTTTGGCCTTCATTTGGACTTCGTTCTCAGACCTCAGTCGCTCCACATCTAACCGGTGTCGAGCTTTCAATTCTGAAAGCTCGTTCTTTAGTCGTCGATTTTCATCCTCAGTTGCAACAATTCGGTCAGCAAACTCTTGTCTGATGATGTCTGAAATATGGTCCCGTTCTTCATTTCTCTTGTCCAGTAACTGCAAAAAAGTAACTGCAAAAATTAGTTAAAATATTTCACTTGCATCCATGACAGTATGTAATTCCAGTAACTGCAGCTTGACGAGGCAGACATTATGTAATCTGACTAGTTACTAAAGTTCACATTTTAAGGACGAGATAGACTGAATATTATTACAGCGATCCTCAGTCTTCATCGAAGTCTGATTCTCAGAAAATCAACAGTAATGTTGCCTTCTCTGGCCATGGGCCATGGCATTGAATAACTAGTGAGTAACCATGAGACAATCACCAATTTTCAGCTCTAATATCTCTGCAACCGTCCCGTAGTGTGTGAATGACCAGTGAGAGTATAGAATGTTGTAGCTTATTTATTGCTCTAATTCACATCAGACAAATTCAATCCTATAATGTTACAAAAGTATTCTGATGTCAAAAGTTTGCACCCGTAACAGGCTAATCGTTAACTGGTTACACTTGGAAATTGCAAAATGTACAGAACTACATGAATTAAGGCTAGTTTTTACCGATTTCAGCTCATTGGCATGCAGTTCTTTTTGCGTCAGCGTTACCTTCAGGCGCTCATTCTCACCTTCAACTTCGTGGAGTTTGGCCTGAAACAAAAAAATAGCAAAATCTGTTTTGAAATAAAAGGAAATATAATTAGGAAAAATCATAGAACCTATTTTCAATGGATAACTTATCTACAGCAGCATATGCTACATCAATTGACATCTTAAAAACCAACAACTAAGAAGGATGAAACAGAAGTTGTGCCAGAAATTACAGCCACAATCTCAGCTTAACAATAGCTAAAAGCAACGCCTCCATAAAGACTGCTATAAAAACAATGAAGAATAGAATTAAACTTCCAAATTAAACAACCTTTGTCTGATTGTACTTTTCAGCAATCTGTCGTTCAGATCTTTCCAGTTCAGCCAATTCACGTTCGTACTTCTCACGAATTCTCCTGCCAATAAAAACGAGTAATGTAGTGCAAAGTAATAGCAGAAGTTATGTGGCACCTTCACTGAGAAACCACTCCTAACAAGAGCTCCATAAATTACACAAGTTTAGTCTTAAACCTAATTTAATTACACCAAGAGTGCGGAATCATGCAGAATTCTAAGAGCCTCTTTCAAACACGACTGTTGGAAAATGGAAATGCAATTTATTATGAACAAATACTACACATCAGTTATAAATTATTAGAAGCAAAAGAAAGTGAAATGTGTTGCTGTTACCTGATCTGGTTTTCAGCATCCTTCTTGCACTCTCTAACCTCAGCATCCCTGTCATCAGCCAGACTCCGTATCGCCATTTCAATCTCACGATCTCTGTCCTTCTTCACCTGTTCACGCATCTCTCGCTCCTTCTGCATCAACAACGTTTCCTGTTTCTTGCGATAATTCTCCTCCCAGGCTTCCTTCTCAATTGTCAGCTGGTCTTTGAGCTGACGAATTTCTGTCTAAATGACAGCAAAATAATCCACACCACATGTAACGCAGTGTGAGAAGACATAATCTGGAAGTGCTTTTAAAGAATGTTTTATAGAAGCTTAGGCACAAAAGTACTGTAAGCCAAGGAATGGTAAGATTAAATCATGATAAAGGTTTACATTAGCATGATGTGGTTCTTATTTAGCTCATGCTTTCTTGAAAAACCAATTTTTTTCAATGCTCAACGTACTGCATGTCGGCTTTCTTGTTCTTTACGACCCAACTCGTATTCTTTTCGGAGGGTTTCAATGGCGATGGATTGAGTTTCTTCCAGCTTATGCTGTTGTCTGTCCAGATCAAGCCTCTGCTTCTGAGCCACCTGTGCGACTCTTTCCTTCTCCTCACGCACTTCATTGTAGAGACGTTGGCGCTGCTGCTGAAGGATCTCCTCTTCCTGCCGTAACTGCTTCTCATACCTGTTATGTTAGATAAAAAACAACTTTAACAAGGATTTCATAACAGGGATGAGGCATGGGCCAATCATGGTACAGACAGCACTGTGTTTACTGCCTGTATGCATATGAGCTGGTCCTTCCATCAACAGCATACAGTCAGTATTAATATTTCACAGCCATTTCTGATCTTCTCAAGTACTGTTTGAACATATAAAATTAAACTTTCACAATAAACTTTCACAGCACCTTTGAAAGACTGCTGCAGATATGCAGTGGCAATCTTTGCTTATATTTAATAAAATTGCTGATAGCAGTGAAAAGCAAAAGCACCCAATTTATTAATTATTTGTTAAGTGACACTATCTAGTGACTAAGTATCAATCAATGGTGCTGAACAGTTGTGAGTGAAGGACTTACTCAAGGTCCCTACACAGTAACCATCTCAGGGGACACTTGAACCCATACTCTTTGCATCACAAGCTGAGCGTTCTAACCAAATGGGTACCGTGTCCAAAGTATTACTGATGTAGATTGGTGCCTATTCTCAACCCCATAATGATGTGTTTGCAATTGCATTTTCTAGCCTTGGCACATGAGCCGATTCTTCTATCAACAGCATACAGCCAATATTAGTATTTCATAGCCCAGTTTGCTAGATGGTGTTAGCAGAACAGAAATCTTGAAATATCTATCTGTTCTGGATAGATTTAACTCATAAACTCAGGGCTGGTTGTTAAGCATGCTACCCACTATAATCCAGCACATTATAGGTATCAATGAATGGTGCTATGATAACTGAAAAAACAATGAACGATAGACCCACATTTGTCTTGCAAGTTCCCTTTCGCGAGAACATGCTGCTTCTTTTTCTTTTGCTAGCTGATCTCTCAATTCCTCTGTCATCTGGACGTATCTCTGGGCCGGTCGTTCATCAGCTGCCATCAGCTCAGCCTGGTGGGTTGCCTTGATCTTATTTAGTTCAGCCTTGTGCTGTGCAATCAGCCGCTGTAACTCTGGTTCAAATCCCTTTACAGTCATTTCCTGTGCAAAATAACAGCCAGAAAATGATAGACACCAACAAGCAATCAATGGCTAACGTTAATTTTGAACTGCTTCGCTTGCAGTTAAAATACGCAAATTGGACGACTCAATTTTTCCACAACACACTTAGATAAAATGTGAATAATGCTAAAAATCCATTTTCCACATCTGTTTTCCCAGGCTGAACTTAATCATAGAAAGGGAATGTGCTTCTCCTTCATATGATCCTTTCATTGTTTTATATAAAAGCATATGTGCTTAAAGTATACTCAGGCTTAATGATCACGTGGGTTCATCTATTCCAACTTGGACAAATCCCCCCTCTACTGTAGAAGAAGAGATTTTCTAAGTTAATTAATTAATTTGCCAAGGATAAATTAATGGTCACATTCTTTGACTACACAAATATGCTGAATTGCAACAATTAACAAGCTTTATTTGCACAGATCTATCAAATGTGTTTCAAAACAAATTTACAATAAAATATATTGTAACAAATATTCTTATAGATAGGGCAAAGTCAAACCAGGAAAGGCAAGAAGATTAATTTATGATTCAGAATCAGGTAATTTAACCGAAGGGCTTAGGAGAAACACAGGAGTTAACTGAATGGAAGGGTTAGGAAAACATAGGATTTATCATGCCTTAATTTTCTTTGTTTCCTCTTTAACCCATTTCTCTCTTCTCAGTTTGTCTGTTGCAGAATGCAAATCTGTCAGCTTTCTCACTTCAACTGCATGACTAAAACAATAACAAAATACTTGTATTTCATCTGAATAGGATCAGCCTGTCATATCCTACCAAGTCTCTTGCCTTCAACACCGCCAAATTCCCATTGAAGGATTTTCTAGTCAAGGTGCAAAAGACTTGACTAAGCAATCCAAACAGATTTCTATCAGCACTGAGTAATAAACATTTTATTTTATCTAATCCATGTCTTCATAAGTAAGGAAAAGCAATGTATTAAGTTTCTTGAATTAATGAAGAATAAGAAAATAAAGTGAAAGCATGAATGCAATGACACATAAGGTTTAGCATTTCCATACTACACAGTCAAAGCTTATTTGTCAGCACAGCAAAAGAAATTGGTGAGATTTGGTGCCAGATAAACATCCAAAGGCAGACTAGGTTCCAAAATGAAATCAACGCAGATGAAGCACATGAACATTTGGTGTCACTGCATAAGAGATTCACCAAAATCAACAACCTCTCTTCCATGGATTTGATCTTGTCACGTGATGTCTGAGTGACAGTGATCAGCTGCTTCTGAAGAGTATCATATTTTTCAGCCCACTGTTTCTTGTCTTCAAGCAACTGCAAAACAGACCAAAAATACTTGTTAACTCCATTCATCCTTATTGATTAAAAAAGTAAAACAGCAGTGTGAAAAAAGGCAAAAACTCATTCTCTCTAACTAAACATGTAAAATCAAAGTTTATAAGGATTCTGGATAAGGTGTTTTTATAAAATAAAATTTAAATGGCCAAACAAACCCAATAAATGAAAAATTAAATTCTAACAGCTGTTTACTGTTCTTTTATGCATAGTTTATTGTCAAGTGTCTGTCTTGCAATAATAAAGATTATTAATTTATCACAGATTATGGAACAGTTGTCAATGGGTGAAACATCAATAATTTACCCATTAAAATCTCCTCTGCTCATGCTAGTACTGTTATAGTATCATTTCCAATTCTTTGTGCAAAAATGCAATGACCATAATTTTCACTTAGAAGTATCCAAAATGTGTCAAACTGCACCATCAAAAACGTTTTAAAGCCACTCAGCTATGGGAATTTCGTATCAAGCCAAATAGCAAACAAAGTGAACAATAACAACAAAGACATTCAACAAAGAATATGATGTTACACTAACAAGACAGCATTTTTCACATATAGCTCACGTCATTTGGTTATACTTCAAGTAAAATTCCAGAAACTTCAATTACCAACATTTTTTGTCCAATCACACCAACATTCTGCCCTTTGCAATCTCTGTGCAGGTCTTTCAAACAAAACTGAAAACACTCCTCTTCCATGATTCCTCCCCTTCCCCTTATTTATCTAACTGCTTCAATTCCAAGCTGTAGCCATCTGACCGTCTGCCTGCCTGACCCTTGGATCTTCACCTGGACATGAATCTAACCCTTCTTGCCTACCGAATTTGTTTTTGACTTAGCTTCTGCGAATAAGCCGATTCCTGCAACTTAGCTTGATTTGGGTGCTGTAAAAATCTCAAGTTTTCCATAACTACAGAGATACTGAACAACCTCAATGAATGACCAAGACTGTCATGGTCAGCTTACATATTTTTCCTTTGTTTCTTGTCAAGAATTTTCAAAAACTCACTCAGTTCTCAACTAGTCTTATTTAAGGATATTTAAATTCTTCATGTAAGGCAAACCCTAAGTTAAAATAAACAAATACAAGAACTTAAATCAGAAATAAATCAACAAATGTAACTTTAAAGTTGAGAAAAATTACTACATAATGTAAATGCTAAGTGCCAAGGCTATGAATATATCCTTGAGTGATTCCAACCTGATCAATCAAAATATTACGTCTTGATAGTTCACCATCGAACTGATTTCGCTGAGCTTCAAGCCGTTTCTTCATTTCGGATTCTGTTTCCTTAGCATAACGCACTGTCAGGTCACGCTGCTGATTCTGTGAAAATGAAACAACACTGGTCTTACCATTTACTGATTTTGTCAGTTGAAAGGCCTTCACCACTTTATTTACACTAAAACCACATTAAAATAACTTACCTACTTTAAAAACATAAAAACTCTGAAATATTTTTATCTCATAATAACATTGATTTTTTTGAAAACTTACAAGAGCCTTCTCTAGTGTCTGAACTTTCCGCTTTCTATCTTCAAGTTCCAATTTGAGTTTAAGCATCTGCTGTGTTACTTCTGATGCTGTCTGTGATGCCAGTTCCATCTGTGCAATTTCCTCACTAGATGGCACCAGCAACACAGGCTTATCCAGTGTATCATTGACTTTCTGCAACTCCTGCAAATCACAGTAAGAGAGAAACAATATATTTTAATTTGAAATTTTTCATTTAAAGCAGCCTCAGTGTCCATCAACCACAAGTGTCAGTTATATAATGAAAGTGAAAAACAAGTAGAAGTAAACAGACTGCTGCATAATGATCATAACAGGCAATGGGAATTTATAAGACTTTTACAAACAGAAATATTTATCAATAATTTTCTAAACCATGCTTTTTGCCAGGAAATCTAGAACTTGAACTCTAAATGATTTGTCTTTTATAATTTGTGTATTTGCTAGCAGAGAAATTCTCCAACTGTTAAAGCACCATTCAACAACAAACACGCTAGGTATTCTTCTTGAACTCTTGCATCACTGAATGATGGATTTGGTAATGTAACCCTGGGTCTTTGGACTGGTATCAACCATCCACTTCTTTGTTCGATGACCATCATGCCAGCTACTGGTGTATGCTCCAGTGCACAATTCACATTATTTTTATTAATTATTGTAATTAATAAATTCTATCACACCATGTAGCATGTTCTATTATAAGCCCATGCATGGAGCACCAGTTGGCAGGCCAGGCTGCATGCTGCAAGTGCCTTGCTTGGCTACTGTCATTACTCGTCTCCTGAACCTGTCATGATCATCAGTCAATTACAAATAATGAAGACTTTTCCTGCAATTAATGCATTATTCACCTGGAGATAAACTTCCATTTATATTTAAACTATAACATCATTTATGCTGATACGGAGCACCTTCAAGGTTCTCAGATGGTTCTACATAAATGCCCAGATACATACATACAAACAAGCACACACACATACATACATACATATATGCATACATGCATCAGTATAATATAGAATATGTATTTACATTAGCATATTTACAACGTCCTTAACAAGGTGCTTAAGATTCAATTGATTTACATATGCTGTTAAATTTCCATGGTGCAGAAAATCTGAGGACTGACCAGATCTATGTCAGTCAATCTCTCACTGGCTTCCATCTTTTCGAGGTAGTTCATGATGTTTGACAACTTCTCCTCAGTCAGAAGTCCACTCTGAGCAACATTGTCCTTAGATGTGTTGGATCGAGGCTGCTCCTCTGAAGGACCGTTCTCAACAAAATCACTCTGATATTCATTCTTCTCCAGTTCATCCACTACATTAAATTATAAAGATATGCTCATTAGTCTTTATTCATGCCAGCTACATCACCAACGCACTCAAACTTCTTGTAAAAACTAGTAAAAGTTTATAAAAAGCCTAGAAATTGCTACTCCACCTATGATGTTTCTATGGCTGCATTTCTAATCTCTTTCAGGCTAGATCACATTAGGAGCTAGATAACTCTTTATATTCCATAATTCAATCACGGAACTAAAAGGGCAGCTTATATGAATTTATTGGTTATTACTAATATGAAAACCAACAACACTTTGCATTTTTATAACATATTTAAGCACTGTTGGCCATAAACATGAGAAAGCTTGTGTTAGTCTAAGTTTGTATCGCTGCATTACAATCACCTTTTTGATATTTGCCATTGTTTTCATTAATTTTGTTTGTAGTCATTCAAAATTTAGATCATGGGATGCGCAACCCATAATACCAACCCAGCTTAAATGTTCACCAGAAATCTACTCACGCCAGTCCAGCCGACTAGAGGTCTTGTTCTTTCCGGCTCCTTCTGATTCTTCATCAGCCTCAAGTTTTTTCAGTGTCTCCAGTATGTCGTTGATTGTGCTTTTAGTTCGGGTTTGATTTGTTGAGGAGGTTAATTCAGCACCATCCGGCTTAACTGAACTACCCTGCAGTACATCACATTCACCACCATTTGACTCCCCATCAAACCGTGCTCCAATGTCCCTCTGCAAACAATACAATGGAACAAATGTATTCACGCAGGTCTAGATTAAAAACAATACTGTAATAAGGCCAAGAGATGCCTATACAGTTTTCAATTTTTTTTAAAACTGTACCAACAATTTTAGTGGAAAATAATTATAATTTTCAATTTTTCGAACAATCAAACTCAAAACTTTTCAACGGATTTATAACTGTCCACAAATGAAATGAACTGAAGATTTACACTTAGCTCATTGTTTAAAAGTTATGGAGTTAAAACTGACTGAATTTATTCTAACTTAACTGCTTACAAGTGATGGCATTAAAACTATAATCAAGATGCACCAAGTTACGATGACACTGAAACAGGCAATTGCTTGTAAAGTTTCCATTTATGATTATCCTTAATAAAACCTATCGTCAACAAAAACTTACGGATTTGTAACTTAAACTGAAGCAATGAAAATAAATTTAAAAATAAAACTCATGTGTTAAAACTATACCTGGCAATGAAAAACCAGTTCAAAATCTGATATATTAATAATAATGAAAACAATAATTAACTAAACTCAGGTCAAAATTGAATCTGTGCTAGAAATAAGCCTGTGATGATGAATGATTTTCTCATGCAGGCTCCACTGACCTAATACAGAATAAATGCTCCTCAACACTTTCAGATGTTTGTTGTTCAATAAAATGTAAAATTCCAAATGACTAAAGAATTCAGTCTTTATCATTTAAATGAAAATTTGCTAAGGATGCCCAGTATTCAGCAAGATTGGAGACTGGAAGAAGAGTAAATGGGTGCCTATATTTGAGACTATAGTGTGGTTAGACTTTGGTGATACTTAAATTCTTTCCCACAATACTTACACATGGCTGAAGATTTGTTTTTCTGAAGAAACTGCCCATCTAACAAATATTTTTTCCCATCCATGCTTCATTGAATAATGTTAACATTTATTTTATCAATGAAACTTTGCAGCTTAAGCTACCTGAATAACATGAAAATAAAGTAAACACTGACTGTTGGGTTGCACAGGATAAAGGCAATGACAGTTCCTTTAGTGCATTCCCCCGATCCTTTAGCAGGTTCATTTACCATTCATCTAGCACAAGATTTCTTTACTGCATAAAAATATTAATTTTGCTAAAATAACATTAATAACATTGATAAAGCATTAAATACCCACCTGCAATTTAAATGTCTGACGGAACTGTAAAATTCAAAGTCTAATTGGCATTAGACTGCAAAAACTCAGAAACAGCATTCAGCCACAAAAGACTTTGAGCAGTTGATAAACTCCAGCAAGGAGACGCAAGATTCTAACCTGACTGTGACTTCCTCTTCCAGCAACTGCAAGTTGACCAGCTGAACTGCCAGGCCGCTGTCGTAGGTCTTGATTTGATGCTGTTCTGGGCATCTGATGTGAATTCGATCGATAAAGCTCCATCTTCTTTATGTTGGATGATTTCTGCGAAGATGCTTTAGAGATTTTACCATTTGCCTGCAAGAATAAAATCTCCTCCTCCGCAACTTTATGCTGGAACTGTCGTTTCTCTTCTCGCCTCTTTTGCAGATCCTGAAAACAGGAGCAGATTGTTGTTAAAACCTTTGCTGAAACAAGAATGACAAGAATGTTACAAGCTTTAATTTATGATAATTTTACTGTATGAATCTGCAGCAATTGACAGAAAATTCAAATTTCTGAAAAGCTATAAATAAAATAAAAATCTTTGCCTTTCCTTTACAGGGTAATTCATAAAAATAATGATTAACCTGGATTTGATATTGGTTCCAAAGTATACATATAAAATACAGTAACTGAAAAATTTCAGGTGGGATTTCCATGAATTACGTTGTTACAAATAAATTAAGTCATTCCATGAAATACCTGAATAGCAATTTGCCTGGCCTGTCTAGCTTTTTCTTCCCTTGCTCTCTTTCTTTCAGCATCTCTGCCAATGTCTTTTCCTCTGTCATTTGCCATTGCCAGCTCACGTTCCTGTCGTTTCGTTTCCAGCAACTGCTTCACCGTTTCCTCTGCATTCCGACGTCTTGCCCGCCAGCGCCGGAACCATCGTTGGATTTTCATGGCACTCATATTGCACGTTTTGATATAGTCTTCAGCTAGATTTGTGCTAGTCTTTTGGCGTACCTGATTCACAGGAGTCTTGTGCTTAATATTCTGATAAGCATTCTCCATGCTCCGTAATGGTGCTTTGTTACCAGACTGCATTGCTTGCGATGTCATGTTGTTGGCAACTCCATTTGATTTAAACTTTTGTTTGCTGGAAGCAGTATCTTGCGTAGAATCTGTGTTACGATCGGATTTGCAGTTTTGATTCTGTGCTTCAGGGTCTCTTGTTTCAGTGGCTAGCACTCCTGAACTGAATCGGCCATTGGAAACAAGCGTGTCATAGTTGGTGTTCTTTACACCAAGATCAGCCCTGTTTCTAGCGCTTGGGGCATTTTCACTATCCGACAATTCCAGATCCTCAACTGTTGACACAGTTCTTGCACTAACTGGTTGGAAAACGCTATGTGTAAACTGGCTCTGGGCTTTTGTCTGCAACTGAGAAACAAATTTCCCATATTCATTTTTAATAATTGTTATTTATCATTAAACACTGCTAAATTGTGCTGTGGGGAATGTCATCCTAAATACTGGTAGAGAGTGCTGCAGTGACAGTGGGATTTAAGTTTACATATGGTAGTTTTTACAGGTAGTCGTGAACACCAACAATAATATTGCACCCTTGTTTTTGTTTGAGTCTTTCTCTGAATACCGGCCACAACACAGACTGGATCTGCAGCAGTTGACAGAAAATTCAAATTTCTGAAAAGCTATAAATAAAATAAAAAATACCAATGCCCACTTCACATACAAGCCACCTAGCAGAGCAATGTACAACATTCCCCATAAAACAGTTTTGAAAATTTCTGAAAGTCGCTCAGCCATATTGTATTATACTTTTGAGATCTGCCATATGAATTACTGAGCAGTGTTTTTAAGTGATGCTATATACCGTATTTTCCAGAATATAAGACGCGGTTTATTACAAGAACTTCTAGGGGTGATTTACGTGCCAAAATTTTATAAATTTTTTGAAGTAGCCATATACAGTCGGCAAAGACCGATAACAATTTAAAGTAAATTAAATTAAATCACTTCTATCAAACATGGAATATACATAGTGCAAGCAGTAATAGGCTTGCAGACGGCATCCATACCGAGCCAATAGAGTTCACGGGCACCACCTGGCTGATAGCCCACCTCGTCTTGCGCCCTCCACCCCTGCCGCATCCTGCTACCTCGCCTCTGCCGCGTCCAATGACCTATGACTCTGCCACGTCATGCGACCTCCCACGGCGGGCTCAAGAGAAGCACAGTGTGGCAGCTTTCTTGGAAAATGCAACAAAAGAAGGGTTAAGGAAGCCACAATGGGCTGCACGAGGGCTTTGGGGATGCTGAAAATTTGCTGGTATTTATTCTTGCATCTATATACTACTGCCTTACTATCATTCGATATATTATCATTGGATGCCTTCAGCTGGCTCGATTTACTTATAGAACCAAGTAATTACTATCAAATTACCAATAACAACAAATGTTGGAAATCTTTAATTCAAAAGTGCAAAAATAATTTTATTTCAACAACGTTATGTTTGAACGATTATTTGCTAATGATAACCAAGTATTTATGGCCGTTGTTAGCAAATGTGTTTATATGCACTGTGACTGGAAATCTGTGTATGGGTGTGTCTTACATACTGGTGCAACCTATGTATTGATTTTATACAAATTTTGCCCTTTTTGGTGTCACCACATCGTATACTAAGGTGTGACTTGCAGTCCGGAAAGTACGGTAAATGCAATAGTAATATACAGTTAGAACAAAATCAACATACTCAATAATCCTTGATATTGACTCCAGGTAAAAAGTCAGAGACCATCATTCTCTGAGCCTAAGTGAACAAGAAACAGAAAAGAAACACTAACCATTGCAGTCTTCGTATTTGACTTAAGAGTTTGTTTTGGTTGAATGATCTTTGGTTGATGAGGGTTATCAAAAAAGTCCAGGTAATCACTCCTAGAAGCAGAAACAAGTTTCTTTAACACAGTGCAGGATGAACTGCAAACTACAATGATTGAAATGTGCTCAAAATTCCTCACAAACATGTATACAAGACGAAGAACAACCTGAAAAATGGAATCAACAAGGAACTACTTCTAAAGAATAAGTGGAGGTTGAAACAAATGAGAAGGAGAAAGTGGAGGATGAGAAGAAGGTGCAGGAGGTGAATAAGGTGGAGTTGAAGGACGAGAAGGCAAAGAAGGAGCAGGAGGTGAAGGAGGAGAAACAGGAGGTAGAGCAGCAGGTGGTGGAGGACAAGGAAGAGGAGAAATGATTGTCAATGTTGTGGTTACAAAGGTTCCTCAGATCAGAGAAGCAACAGAAAAGCCTTTGATAACTGGACCTAATCATCTCAGAATTAGCTGAAAGTATAACCACATATTGCAATATGTACTAGATGGAAAGTACACCATTAGCCTGCAGTATTTAAAATACTTTCCTAAATATAGCAGATTTCATGATCCCACCCACAGAAGGCATTTTGCGGAACTTTGAGATGTCCAATTCTGAGAACTTATATTTTAGAACTGTTCATTTCATTTCATTTCATTTCATTTTGGACCAAATTAGATGAAATTTTTTGCAGATAACAAAAATATTTCTGTTATTGTTGCATGTCCTATAATTCCAGCTGTATCATATTAAAAACGTGCCTTCAAAACCATTCTATTTCTAAATCTGGCAATTTTTAGTGATCTATTTATCCAGATGTAATGGGCATACAGCATTCATTTTCATGTGCGCAATGTCTATGTGGCCAGCCATCAGCAGGCAGTTTGACTTGATTAAGTTTTCGCACCTACTGGGTATAGGCTGCCAAAGTTGACCAAATCTGACAAAGGTGGTCAGGTAAAACACCACTAAAAAGCATCCCAAAATCATCAAATATTTCTTGCATTTTCTGATACAGCTTGGTTCTAATGATAAACGCATTGATGGCTAATAAATAGACATTGCACATTGTATTCCTGGTACATTTGGCGACTAAGATCACTGAAAATTACCTCATTTAGAAGTAGAACGAATCTGAAGGCAAATTTGAAAATTACTATAGCTGAAATTAAAGGACACAAAATAACAATAGTAATATATCTGTTATCTAAATAAAATAATATACAGCTGAAAAAAATTTCATCTAATGTAGTCTAACAGTTCTAAAGGTATAAATTCTAAAAATTAGAACATATCAAAGTTTTGCAAAATGCTTTTTGTGTTTTGGGTCACAGAATCTGCAAAATCTCTGAATATATATTAAATATTGCAAAAAAATTTGGACTTTTCCATTTAATTCATGTTAAAACATGCAGTTAACATTTTAGCCAAATCTGAAAATGGTGAGGCGGGTACATTGCTTATAACTGATTGAGCTGAGCTGAAATGACCCAACAATCTACACTGATATAACAGAAAGAAGTTACCTTCACACAGCAAAACAGAAAATCATTCAAGACAGAATGAAACAAACTATCTAAGAACCTCTCAGCTGAACACTCAAGAATCAAGCACGAGGGGTTCTTAGATGAGTTTAGTTTGCATCTTCAATACACAATGGAGCATATAATCAGGTTTCATTGCAAAAGTTCATTGCTTGTGATAACATTTAAGTAATAAAAATTACCTGGAGCTTGGTTTGTCAGTGACAGCCTTGGTGTTTGTGTCTCCTATTTCACCGTGAGATCCATTTTTGGCAGACAGGCTGCCTGGGAAATCTTTGCAAATTAAACAGAAATGCAGTTAGAAGGTGATGGGAAGAACTCAAAGACAAGGAAAATAAACAGGAAATAAAATGGAAGGCTCACTAAATAAGAGGGAGAAGATGGGGTGGGGGCAGGTAAGCAGGAAAATGGATGTTATAAGAGGAAACGAAGGGTTGTAGTTATCGAAAGCCAAGCAGAACAAAAAAAACTGTCCATTTAGAGTGCAAATGTTTATGTTCTACCATTCTTGTATTACCAGGTGCAGAGCTGAAAGGGAAACAGATTACCCCTCTGTTACAATGCCACCCAGTGCTGCGCTGTAGGTTCAGAATGGTAAGAAAAGCTTGCAATAAGTGTTTGAAAATCTCCTCAGAGTATGATTAGAATCATTGGTGCTGGCTTGTTGTTGGCAGAAAGACACCAGAAACCACTGTCTTCAGAAACTTAAAAACAAATGAAAGATATGGTAAAGTACTGGTAATCATTCATTTACTACAAGCATCTATGTATGTATCTGGCTATTTATGATGCACCTTTTCAGAACCTCAGAAAGGCAACAACAGCTATCAACATCAATCTTCAGCGCATGGTCCAGGAGTTAAAGGATGCCTTAGTACAGTCTTAGAACTGGATAACCTTTCCTTGCAGGTAACATGGCTTATTATTTATTTATTAATTAATTTATTAAAGCACTTATTACGTGCACAACGTCAGTACAGCTGAATCTGAGGTGCGGATGTATGTTCACTAGG
Organism: Norana najaformis; assembly: GCA_964023275.1. Classification (NCBI taxonomy): domain Eukaryota; kingdom Metazoa; phylum Annelida; class Clitellata; order Crassiclitellata; family Hormogastridae; genus Norana; species Norana najaformis. The sequence goes on from OZ029921.1 coordinate 15,218,785, forward strand.
GCCAAGATGATTCATGCAAAAGCCAGGGTGAAGCAGGGAGTCATAACAAGTGATTTAAAAGAAAAAAATAACTTGATAACCAGTTGTCAATTCCATGACATTGATTTCACATCCCAGGAGGGATACACACCCTGGATGCAGATGCAACAGGAAAGCACTTTAGTAATCTACCGCTGTGCCACCAAATACTGTGCAGATATGGGCAAAACAGTAAGAAACATTGGCAAATATACTTACTTCTTGCTTTATCTGTTTGAGAAATCAAGCCATCTCTGCTTTTCTAAAGACATAAAACAAACAATTAATATTTTTGAAACAAATGCACTTAAGCGGTTACACTGCACTACTATTTTATTCATACCATAAAATTTTATGAATTTTACTGCATTCATTTTATTATTATTATTATTACTATTACTACTGCTATACTGGCATTAGTTTCATGATGTTTTCCTAGTAACTGTGGCCTATTGGATTCCATTATTCACCAACAGTGAGGCAGTTTGAGGATTATTCTTGAAAATTATAATGCGATGTTGCACGATATCGTGACCTTCTGTGACTGGGATCGTCAATGTACAGAGGGGGGACAAGGCTCCAGCTAGACAGTCAAGCGTCACACCTACAGATCTACATACGCCATCTATGGCAAAAAATCTTTGATTTGGTGGAGAAAGGGTGAAAAGAGTCTTTGGAGTGGCACCAACCGTCACTCATGGAATGGCTCAACTACCTACTGGCTGGTAGGTAATTAATAGTTGCTTAGACATTAGTATACGTAACTGAGTACTATAACTATAACTAGACTTCTCTACATCAGTAGAAATACAACAGAATATAATATATATATAAAGGCTAACCCAGTCTAAATAAATCTAATCTATAGATACCTATGTACCCATTCAGATGTCCACCGCCTTTAGTCTATACATCAATACATAAATATCTATACAATTGAAAGCAACTAAACAAACCAAACTAACTAATCTAAAATGAATGAATTACTCAAATATCCTGTATCTATAACTAGTCTATGCCAGTGCAAATGTCTTCAGAATGCATAATACATGTGAGCCCATACTTTAATACATACGCAACAAATGACTAAACAGCAATGAGCTAGGCTGAATGTCTCAACTAAACTCTACGACACATGACCTTTAAAACTTAGGTTTTCACTGGCTTGCTCAGTCACCTGGATAGGCCAAACAAAAAGAACTTTGTAGTTTTAAGCAGAGGTTAACTATTATCGTAATGATTGGAACATGGACAGATGCACAGTCTTTCCTTAAAATTTGGTAATTGCTCCTCAGCCATAGCTGCCCCACCATTCTGGAATAAACTCCCCCCAGAACTGCAACAGTTATCTGACCCATCATTCAAACTTACCTATACTCCACTGCTTGCAATTTCTGCATTGGCCTTTCACTCAAAACTGAAAACCATCCTCTATCACAGATCCTATTGTGACTCCTCTTCTTCTTATCTCTATTTCTATGCCAATGCCAAACATAATCCATCATAGTTTTAAACCTTTCCTAAACTGTTCAGTGGAGAGCATGCGGTTACTCTTGCCAGGTGGCAGGCTACTCCAAACAGATGTCCAGCAACTGCAAAACAGTGAGTGAACCATATTTCCTAATTCTAATTTGTGGAAAGCAGAGGTTATCATGAGTTGCCATGCACATGCAAAGCAATTGCAAAGCGAAGAGATGGGCATCATAATTTGAGTTGTAAATGATGAAGACAGTTGTTCATGAACAACCCATTCTGTAGTCATAGGGAGCCACTGAGATTCATCACGTAGAGTTGAGGCGATGGGTCAAATTCCTGCTTTTGGGTGATGAATCATGCAATGTAAAAAAGGAACCGAATGCAACTCTTCTAGGTGTGAAGTGGTGCCAAAGCTAAACAAACAGCATCAGTGCTGCAATAATCAAGCAAGGACAAGAACCTTGGTAGTGCTCTTGTTAGAGCTGAGAGTAAGTATGTGTCTGCAGCTGACGTAGAAGGGAGAAGTTGTTTCCTTTTTACTTATCACAACGTCAGTTCATGATCAAGCACAATAAAGACATTTAGCGCCATCTCACAATTCAGTGCCAAAACCATCAACTTCTATTGCACTGTATGCTCTATGAAGCTGTTGCCACATACCTGAACACATAATTTGGGTCTCATCTATATTCAGTTTTACTTGACTTCTGTTTCTGACAGTTTGATCTAAGTTTTCCTAAATAAATTATATGTTACCTTCGGACTTGGTTTCGTGCGACTACTTAAGCCACTGGAACTACTTGGTCGACCAGGCGTTTTAGTGACATGTTGACGGTTACTAGATGCAACAATTCCCACTTGAGATATCTTCAAGCACAAGAGATCATCAGCACTGTCAGACCTCTTAGCCATTTTGTACACCTAAAAGCAACATTAACAACTTTTAAACATTAATAATTCTTCCGTAGTGATCATCCATAATCAGACGTCAAATATATGTTCTGCAAATGACATCATACATCAGCTTTAGCACATTGCCTTTACCATCAACAAACAATCTTCCACTTAATATTATTACTGCTTAGGATGGTGCACAATAATTACATTTTAAAGTCCTTTCAAGTTGCATCTGTTGATCTGAGTGCCTGCCTCATAGAACACTTTCAAAGAAATCTTAAAAGGCACTTTACATATTTCTGACTATATTACACTACATTAAATGAGAAATCAATTTTATAAACTTTACAACAGTCAGCCAGAAATAAATTCAATCACCATTTTGTCTAAAACATTCGGGTAATTTGCTACTAAAACGGCAATTTAGTTCAACTTCCGCGATCACTTAATGACAGTTATTTAACCATACAGTTCTTAAACTTATTCGGATTAAACGTTCGGCTCAAGAAATTCGGAGTGCTACGCTAAACAAGTTAAAGCAGACTTCGGCTGAACTTCTAGGCATCCATGGACGCCATCGACATCTCACTAAGATTCCATCACAACTAAACCTCTTCATAGAGCCTTTACTGGTAAATAACGTCCAGTTTTAATCTAAAACTCGACTATCATTAACTTAACAGTTAATCGGAGGTTCGCTGCTTCCTCGAAATTTCTCAGGAATTTATTTTGCTTTCCAACAACTCAGGATCGTACTTGTTTGTTTTTCCTTGTTGCGGTCAAAGGTGCGTTTTCTTATAAAATCGACATCGTGTTTACATCACGTGATGCTTCAGTATCTACGTACCTTGCTGTTTGATTTATTCTTAATATAATTTGCCCATTAATGTGATTTCTTAGGCCTTGATTGCTACTGCAGATTTTAAAACGGCTATTTCTTTAAAGGCACTACATGAAAAGGTGCATGGTGAAGAAAAACTTGAGAAATTGCATGCTAAAGGAAAGTTTTGGGCACTAAATAAACGCATCCATATGTAATTGATAATTACGCTGACTCCCTTCCATTCGCATAAGCATAGTCTGTTAAAGCTCCTTTACTCTTTATACAAACAGCAAACCAAATAAACTAAATTTAATATTCTTAATATCCTCGCAGCGACCATTTGAATAACAATATTATCTCTTGTTTTAACAAAGAGATGATAACTGTATCTTTAAAAAGATTTGAGAATTTAGAGAGCCACGCATTGAAAACCTCCGATTGCATGATCGTAATCGTAATCGTAATCTCAAGATTTCTACAGCGCCTAATGAAAGCTAAGTCACGGAAACCAGCTTATTCATAGGCGCTCAGTCAAAACAAAATCGCTAGGCAAAAGGGTTCGGTTCCAGGTCTAGATCCAGGAGTCAGACAGTCAGACAGTCGGACGGTTTCTGTGGATGGTGTTTGAAATTGAAACGAGAAGAGAGATAAGGGGTAGAGGAAGAATCACTATAAGATTTTTGGAAAAGAAGTGTTTCAGTCTTGAGTGAAAGACCTGCGCAGAAACTGACAGAGGTGAAGTGTTGGTGAGTTCGTATGATTGACCAGACAAATGTCGCAATCCTGGTGGGAGTTTATTCCAAAGGGGTGTGGGAGCTATGGCTATGAAGCGATTGCCAAAATTTAACGATGAGGTGACGGGAGGGCGAAGAAGTGTTAAGACAGATGAGGAGCGGGTTGAACGGATTGGTTGGATAGTAAATAATTGACGAAGATAGGAGGGTTGGTTGGGAGGATTGAAGTGTGTTGTAGTTGAGGGATAAGACTTTGTACCCTATTCGTTCTGGTATTTTAAGCCAATGCAGTGATCTGAGAACAGAGGTGATGTGATGGTGTTTGGGGGTTTTGGTGACAGCACGAGCGAGTGCATTCTGGATAGCTTGAAGGCGGTTTATCTGAGTTGTGTCAATATTGAGGAAATGTGAACTGCAGTAGGCCTAGTTAAGTTTTGCCTGGACTATGGATGTGGCAATGGTAGATGCAGATTTGAAGTCAAGCATTGGGCGGATTCTGCGAAGGTCGCGGATATGCATAAAGCAAGAGCGGGAAAGATGGGTGATATGATCAGAAAAAGTAAGGTTCCGTACACGAGGACCTTAAATCAAAGATCTTAGAGACGACTCTAAGATCTTTGCTTAAATGGTGTGGCGCCCATTCAAACGGGCAGCGGTGGTAAAGGATCTCACCCGTTAAATTCATTAAAAAAAGAGCAGAATCCCGGCCATACTGTCACTATAGAAAATCGTTTACATTTACATTTATCATGTACATAATATGATACAGAAGACATCCCACTGATCGCCAGAACAAGGCTACGATTCAAATGCTGTTGGAACGCAAGTGTCATTCATCGAATGTTGAAGTCACAGGCAGAATAATTAATTACCAGCAGTTAGCAGTCTGCTTGTATCTATGGCCACCCAGTAGGTCCTATTCGTGTAAATATCTAAGTCAATGACCTATAATTCAGTGACTTCTTCTGGTATGCATACAGCATCATTCGATGGTCGCTTGTGGTGAATTTGCAGTCCGTTAGAGAAGCCTGGTCGAAATCCGATAGGTCGAGATTCCAGAATTTAACCTACGTTGGATAAAACCACTCAGACCGGCCACTATAATACTAAATAAGTTAGAGTTTCAGATCTCTGAATTATAGCCACGATCGGTATGCCAGCCAGCATCCTCGCATACTGAGGCTCTTTGACGTACGCTCTAGCCAGAGTAGCTAATCAGGCCAACTTTACATACCTTCCTCAAAATGGAGGCGCTGTATAAATTGCACAGGTCACCCGCAGTTGCATCGATCGATTGGGGACGCGGTTGGGCAGAACGTCTGATGAGGCTATGAATGAAAGTGAGCGACAGCGACACTAAATGCTAGGCTTCGAATCACATGGAACGCAGTTTCCTTTGTAAAATATATGTTTCTATTGATTATGATCGGCGTTGGCAAAGCGCGCTTCGTCGCTGGTTGCATGTGCATTAATCACACGCTTTCCTTGCGCCTGAACACGCGTCCTGGGCAATTGTCACCGGCCTAGCGTGTTCCCGTTTCACAACTATGCACATACGGATTATACTGCAGATTTCACGCCTGCCGTTTTCGATCTATGCAAAGGACTCGCAATTCTCTATTTAACCAGCTCTCGGCGCTATAGAGTGTGCGTTACGAAACATACGCAATTAGGATTTTTAAGGGCATCGTGGCCCTATAGATACGACAGGCGAGTTTTGCAGTCGTTGTCACATTGGGACAGCAGTTGCTGTGCTCAGCCACGGCTTGCGTAGCTGATGAACACAGAAAACTCACAAAAGATGAGCTTACGATATGATGCATGTATGAATTCGGCTAGTTCCATGCAGGTGGCCATCGAAAGATGTTGGTGCTTACCTATGTGAAACTGTTTTTGTTCTTGTGTTTGCTTGCAAATTTGTAGAAGTTTCTTTATGAGTGGAGAACATGAATACTAATCAGAATGTTACTCAAGAAGTTGCTAGTAATGAGGACCACTGCCTGCAGACAAAGCAATGGTATGTGTTCCTCTTATCCAGCCTCATAACCTTTGCTGCTGGATTTGTTCCGCTAGTTTTGTGGAACATTGGAAAATGGGTGTGGAAGACCAGCTTTCGAGAGCAGAGAAGGGTGCAGCCAAGAGGAACCTCAGAGACCGGAGAAGATTCAGTTGGTTGGATGACAGAGGCAAAAGATTGGGCTGGTGAACTTCTCTCTGGTCAGAGAAAGGTGGGGCGCATAATGGTGAGTATAACGAACTCTGAATTCCAGCTTTTATTTGTTAACTACTGATAAGCAAGTATATACTGACCACATCGGAGTATTTGGGGTTTAATGTAGTAGATGAGATGAGCTCAGAATAGAGACGGCTGGTTGTGTGTAGTGGAAACAGCAATGCTTCAGAGAGAAGCACGCCAAGATGATGAATGTAGTAGGGTTTGAAACACCTCTGTCACCCGTTGAAATCTTGAATAAGCCCCTTCAGTGTTAATACTGTCTTATCTCTGATGGTGCTCAATTATAAATTTGAATTATATGAATTAAATGTAAATGTAAATTTCCTAAATATCTCAGTGCCACAATTTCCTAAATTTCTCAGAGAGGCGAGTGTATTCACCAGGGAAATCAAATCTGCAAAAGCCAAGTGGGTTTCGTTGCCAGATTAGAATCTGAGGGGTCAGACCAGGGGAGACAACAAGGTACTAAAGTGAAAAGCAGTCATGATGGTAAAAGGAGTCATATGATGGTCCAGGATTGGGTGCAGGACGGGGTAGTTTGAAAAGTACAGTTTTCAGTCTGGAGTAAAACTGCCCAGGAGAGAGGACAAGAAGAGGAGAGTTCACATTTACAGTTGAAAATGAAGGACTAGCAAACTGATGGAGGTCCCTTGGGAGTTTCTTCTAAAGAGCTGGTTCAGTGTAGGTTAAGGAGCAGATGCAGAATTTGAGAGAGGAAGAGACTGGAGGCCAAGACAGAGGAACATATGAGGAAGAATGAGAAGGTCTGGGTGGCTGAATAGTGAGTGAGTAGCTAGCAAATGTAAGAAGAATATGCTTCACAGCATAACTCAGGAGGTTCTAAGGGACAAAGGGATGAAGAGGCTTAGAGGACCAGATGGTCTGAGCTTAAAGGATCCTCTCCTCAGCAGGATCTGTGGTCGAGGTCCTTAGGCCAGCAATTTTGCAGCATATATTTTCTTTAAAATTTCCGTTAGATATTTTACTTATTAAGGGCAGTTGTGAGAAAATGACTGAGGTTGCAATGAGGTTGTATACTAATAATAATGAGGTTGTATACTAATAATAATGAGACGATTTATAGAGCACCGCAGTAGCTGAAGTGTAATGTATGTAACTGAACATTTTTACGGAACATTCTAAATAACTCATGAAGAGGCTCATGGCTAGCCTAAGTCATGCTAGAGTTCACTAAAAAGTTCATCCACAAGTAAATAATGTTTAAATAACAGGAAAAAGCACACCTACATCCTGCCGTATAGAATCCCATCCCAAGTTGACATTTGATAACAAAGCATGCAAAAATGACACATTTGGCCTAAATTTTGTTTATCATAACTGCAGTGGTTGACTTTTGACCTTATTAAATTTTTAAGCAGGCTACGTGGCAAAGCCCAGACTGCCAACAGTCATAGAGCATTATCTGTTGAAAATTTCTATTAAAATGTTAATTTATGAATGGTAATGTTTGGGTAAATGACTGGGGGTTTGCCAGGAGAGTTAAAACTAATTTGACAGTATGAACTTTTTGATCAAGACTGGGGTGGTTGATGCTTCTGTTTTGTTTTTTGATCTACCGGTAGTCATTAAGGCCCTCATTGGAGTCTAGGAGCCTCTACTGTCGATGGTTTTAAATAGTATCTTTCACAAATTTGTTTTGGGAATTTGACTTTTAAAGGGTAATTTATAGGTAAATGATACGTGGTTACCAACAACACTGTGGCCTGAACATTTTAATCAAGACTGGAGAGCTTGACATTTGAATTGGGGTTTGAGCATTTCCTTGACACCTGGCAAAACCATACCTCCATACTGCTGGCAATGCAATGTAGAATTATCAGGCATACAGGATTGTACATTGATTGCAGCATCTGGTGCAAGGTTATACTGAGCTTAACCAAAAACAGAGAACTGAAAACCGTGTTTGGTAGTCTTCCACCGGCTGCTTGAAACATGGCCTTATAGCTGTGCATTATTGACTGTTGAATGTGAACTACAACACCGTGAGAGTGAACTCCGGGGCTGTTTATTTGATCACAGCTGGAGGTTGACTTTTGTCCTGGGAGGAAGGTGAATCACTTCCAGCTCACAAGCAAATTCAACCCTGTTCCGAAAACATATTCAGTTACATGAAGCCATGGTCAACAGTGTTCCCTGTAATTATCTGATCCATCGCACAAACTCACCAACACTTCACCTTTTGCAATTTCTGCACTGGTCTTTCACTCAAAGCTGAAAACATTTTTTTTTCACAAAACTTTATCCTGATTCTTCCTCTTCCCGTTATCTCTCTTGCTTCAGTTCCAAGCACCATCCACCATAGCTGTCCGACTGTCTGACTGTTGACTCCTGGATCTTGACCTGGGACCGAACCCTTTTTGCCTATCGATTTTGTCTTGACTGAGCACCAGTGAACAAGCTGGTTCCCACAACTTGGCTTTCGTTGGGCACTGTAGAAATCGAGATTACGATTACGAATACGAATAATTATTTTGTGGTGCTCGCACTAGCTTAATACATGGGCAGTAACATTTGGGACTTGCTCTCTGGTTTGTCTTTGAGGTCATCCACAAAGAACGTCTGGAAAAATGCCCTACTTTGGACCCCTTGCTTCCCTTGCTCACATATGGCATTACACTCTGCCCATCTCCTTTATGGAGGCTGCATTTCAGTGAAGTTTTAAGGCCTAAATCAGGCTATCCTGTTGATCTTGCAGGGCTAACTGTGTTATTGATACTGCTACATCCAGTGAAGAGGCTTTAATTCCCATTCTTGCCCATACCTTTCTTTATTTCAGCCTCCAGTCTCCTCCTCTCGCAAATTCTGCAACTGCTGCATAATCTGTGATGCATGCAAACCCTTTGGAACAAACTCCTGAAAGTTCCCCCATTCCCATCCTTCTTCCTTTCTGCTGCTGCATTTAACTCAAGACTGGAAACCGAACTTTTCAAGGTCTCGTATGCTGCTTCGGTTTCTGCATCATCCCATGACACCATCTTCATCAAGGATATCCACCATAGCACCACATTGACTGACTAACTACGCCCCAGATTCGCATTGCGTGTGACCTTGCTCGCATTAAAAACTTTGTAATAATAATAATAATAATAATAGATATTAATGTAGCCAGAAACATAAATTGTCTGGTATTAAATCACACCACTTCTGCCCATTAGAAGACGGCTATGTGGCCTTTCAGAGCCGATGGAAGTATGGCATGTTATTTACTTACTTACTTAGTACGAATAGTCATTATTGAATTGTTACCAAAGAAAAAAGCATTAAATGATCCATGTAACCATTAAATGGCTCTTGTCATGCTGCACTCAGCCTGTTGAAACAAAAGATACTATGGTGACATGGCAGATCTTTATGGCCTGAAACCCAATACTCAATACTTTGAGACTAGTCTGCTGACAGTCAACTGACCTGGCTAAAAGGTTGGATAATAAAATAAATATACATTTGAATGTGTGTGTATATATATATATATATATATATATATATATATATATATATATATATATATATATATATATATATATATATATATATATATATATATATATGAATCATGTATATATACTTTCTCTCCCGTACTGCCGGAATGCAGCATGAAAGGCAGCCCCTCTTTTTGGAACAGGCTTCCATACAACCTGCAATATGAGCTGCTTCTTTTCTCTATGCCTCTGTTTTGCCTGCAGTTGAAGACCATTTTATGCAGTCGTGGTCTTGTGTGATCAGTTTGGAAGGAAGCACATGTGATGAGTTTTCTTGAAGAAGCGCTATATAAATGTGCCCTTACAAAAGTACTTACATAGGCTACAATTACAATGTACTTATATTATTAACTCACTTAACATTGCAACCTGCAGCACGGGTCGTCTTGGCGAGTTTTGCAATGTTTGGATTGGGGGCCAAGCCTGAGGCAAATCTCAGATGGGGCATGGTCAGATTGTCTCCTTGGTTCTGCCCTTGCCCTGCTAATTGAAATGAAAGAGAAATTCAGCCAAAGTTAGGTTATTGGTCATTTAACTCTACACGCTCATCCCTATGAAGTTTAGACATGCAACTACTAGCTGACCAACCAAATTACTGTTTGTTGCGGCGCACCGACAAAATCGCCCCGACAAAATAGCCCCGACATAATAGCCCCGACATAATAGCTCCGACATAATAGCCCCATAGACAAAACAGCCCCGTCAAAATAGCCCCGTAAACAAAACAAGTGAAACTTTTAATATTATTCATGTTGTCATTACAACGAAAACGTTAATACCTACAGCACAGAAAACTTTAAAGGTAGTCTTTTGTAATCTCTAGATTTAAGTATAATGAACAGTCAGTAAAATTTGGGTATAGTATACATTAATCTAAATACTAAGATTGTGAGCAATTCCGCGAAGGTATTCGAGAATGTCAGCTGCGCCATAAGTGGGAATGAGAGTTTGCAGTCTTCGGTTTAGCTGCACGTACTTCGAATTCGAAGCTTCAGGTTGTCGGACTCCTGTACGATAACGTGCGAGATCGATCTCTACACTATCTTGTTCTTTTCGCAATTGGTCGACCAGTTTGTACACCGATGGATGATGGCAATCTATAGTCTGCTGGAATGCCCGATGCCATGCTTCGACAGAGTTGTCGGTGCGAACCGATGAACCGATGAAAAGGACTCATATCACTTTATTCTACCCTTGATGTTGCCCGCGTGTTTCGCGTATTAGCCCCGCGCCACACGAGTAACAGCGGGGCTATTTTGTCGGGGCTATTTTGTCTTGGGCTATTTTGTGCCGGGGCTATTTTGTCGGGGCTATTTTGTCGGGGCTATTTTGTCGGGGCTATTTTGTCGGGTCACCGTTTGTTGCTATCTTACCAACCAATAAGCAATACAGTTGCAGCCTGGGCAGCGCTGTCCAAGAACAAGACTGTAGCACTGCATCCTACTGGTTCTTTGCCCTTAGGCAAGTTGTGGAATCAATCAGTGCATTTCCTCTCTGCTGTCCTTATTGTTGGCCTTGCCCTTTACTTCTGGTAGACCTGTCTATCAGAGTGTGACAAGGGAACAGACGCCTACATTTGTTAGCATTTTAATTTTACCCCATGCCCTCCTATACACAAGGCTTCCTGTTCCCATTCTGTCACCATATATGCAGCCTCAGTCTCTAACGGGTAACTTGGATTTTCTCCCTGGCTGCATCCATGCATGAAATACGAAAGAAAAGAACGATTTATGTCAAATATTGTTATCAAAATTCAATTCAATTCTTTAACACAGGTCGTTGTAAAGCAAGTTTTTTTCACATTGGCATTTTACCTTCTTTTTGCAAAATAAGGTGTTTAGCATCGCTGTTTACATGTTGTCTGTGATCCAAGCTTATGTCAGTACGTAGGCCTAATGAATTCTTCCTAAAAGTTGTGAGCCTCATGGCAACTTGCCACACACAGCACCAGCTCTGCATTGTGAGCCCTGGTGTACAGGGGCTTCATTTCTCTTGTGGTTTTGCATGTAGAATTTTGTAGATTTCCACAATTGCCAACCAAGGACATGGATTTTACAGCCATGTCTTTAAAGCTTGCTGTCTGAGGCTGCAAAATCTGAAATATGGACAATGTAAATTAGAAACAATAACAATGAAGCTGCAAATGAATAAATTCATCTGCATGTACTGCAACATATGCAGGGCGTTTTACGCCATAAGCGAACCTAGCACCTCTACGCTACAACTTTACAAAAATGGATGCATTACAGTAGAATTTGCCTACTAATAAAATCTCTGCATTTTGGCTTTATAATTTCAGCATTAGTCTCAGCATTCGACGTACAGTCATATAGGAACACATTTAGTTCCGGTAATTTAGAATTTTATTTTCCGCACTTTCAGTTTTCTAAGCCTTGCATGGAAACAAGTTTAATGTTTCGAGCTATGTCATTTTCTGTTGATATTGTCAGTGATCCATTGAGTCTTATGTACATAGCATAGATGTTAGCAGGTATGATTTTATCAACTGCAGTTTGCAGAATCTTGGCTCATCACTTGCTACAAAAACAGGGAGAGTCAAGAGGATTCTGAAAGCAATAAATAGGTTGGAGTCACTATCTGTCAGCTAGTTGGTCAATATAAAGATTAGTTCATCTTGTGAAGATGCATGTACACTTTGGACTGGTCTTGCGATGGCCTGCAGTTCACCACACAGATCAGATGCTTCAGTGTCTTTGGAGTTTCGTATTAGCTTAACTGCTCCAGTTTCAAACAATATCCAACAATTTGCAGTGATGTTGTATTCAGCTGTGAACAGGAAGCCCTAAACACCGTACTAATTTGTTGCATCAGCATCCATGAAAGTGTATTTTATTTTCAACAGTCAGCAGTTTTGTTACTGTTTTAATGTGGTCCTATGTTGACTTCCATTCTAGGAAGTGTATCAGTGATTTTCAGTAATCTTATAATTTACTTGGTATCTTTTACTGTCACTGTACTTAAGTTTGCAGTCATTTCATTTTTTTTTGTTACTTCCAGTCTTGCAAAGTAGTGAGCTACTTAATTAATACTATTAATACACGATGACGCACTAACAGCTGACAGACTTGCACAGAGTTGTTGGATTTCACCTGTCAAGGCTCTGTAACATACAGTCATCCAGAAGTTAAGTCAAATTATTGAAATAAACGGAAAGTAAATAGAAGAGACTGTTTGCAATGTCCCTGATTTCTACTGATGTCCTTGATCGACATGTAGTAGTATAGCCTACTAGTGTACATATGCACTACATGCAGTCAGCAACTTGGTACCGGCAGTCTTTTACTCTGTCAAAATCGATCATTGCATTTATATTCATGAACAGGGTTGATCCCAAGTTCCACATGCTAAGCAAACAGAGTGTTTTATTATTATTATGCTTGCACATTAGTGAGCCATAGTGTACTGAATCTCGTTGTTTAAACCTTAGTTATTTGGAATGATTGTGTTGCTGCCAAAGCATTGAAGATAGCTACTGCATGGCTAGCTATAACATTGCACATAGACCGCAGTGCTGTTACAGAAATAGGAATTTATTATGATTCATTGAAAATGAGACTCTGCTTTTAAATAGACTACAACAGATTGCGGGTTAAGCGCTGATGAATTAATTATGCTTATGATAGCGCCTTATGTGGTGAACTTATTTCCAGTTATACATGTCCTACATGTGGTAGTACCAATGGGCAGTATTGTGATTTTTTTCAACTTGTCACAATCATTGAGTCTCAGGACTTGCCTGCGAGACCTGTACAGACGAGACCAAAACGAGACCCAAGACGTTGTGCCTCAAGACCGAGACGAGATTTGAGACATCCTGCCCTGAGACCGAGACAAGACCAAGACAGTGGCCAATCTGTCCGAGACAAAATTGAGGCATTAGGCACATCTCAAGACCAGGACGTCGAGACCGAGACAACATTCTACCTGTAGAGGTGAAAGACACTACTCCACTATGAAATACCAACATAGTAGTATGCTATGGTTTTCTAAATCTCACTGTTGGCCAGTAGGGTTGTGGGGTTTAAACTGAGAATTAAAATATTTATTTAATCGTTGTAATGTTAAACTGTTAATAAATACAAAGGCCCAAAAGTCATTTGATCTTTAGTAGGCTCTTTCAAGAAATAATTTTTCTGTTTATCTGTTGACGTTTTTTCTTTCAGCATTAACTGTCATCATACATTCGGTTCTTACTTATTCCATGCATTAATCATCTTGGTGAAGTGCTTACCATCAAACCACTCCATTAGTAACATCATTCGTATGCTGAGGACACTCATTTGCTAATGTTCTTTCATAATTAAACTGAATGGGCTTCCTCTTGGCCAATGGCCAATTGCAACCAATTTCAGAAACCATCAATGACTAAATTTCCGGTCACAAGTACTAATCTGCAGTTGGTGTGTTTGGCTCCTAGCTTACATGGTGTGCAGGCATGCTTGGTGTCATTTTTCATGTGGCTGTCACTTTCTAACCATATTAATGGTCTAGTCTGCTCTATTGGCTGCAGCAGGCATGGACTTTGAGGATGCCTACTGATGTTAAATTTGCTCAATTTCAGTAATTCTCTGCTTGCTAACACTTCATCTTCAAACTGCTGAGTCCAAAGCTATTACCAAGAACTGTAAAATCCACCCAAAAATGCCAAAATAGGACCCATTTCTACACTAGCTCTCCACTTACCAGAAACTGCAACAACATTCCATACAATGTTTACTGTATTTTATAAAGAAGGGCTTATCTGCCAGGTTACTGGGTTATTGGATATTGCTGACAACTGTTTCCGTGTCGTAGGCATGGACATCTGCTGCAATTAATGATTTGAACAACTTAAAAATAAAACTACAGGTTATCAGCAAAAATGACATTTTAGATCTTGCCTTCACTTTCAGAGTGTCATTTTGTGAGTCATTTAATTTATGAAAATTATTTATAGATTTAAATTTTTTTAATTGAAATTTGAAGAGACTGTTAAAACTTTCTATTATTCTGTCACTGGATTTCTGTTTCAGGTGTATTATTTAACCTCTCTGCATACGACTGTTCGAATGATTAACACAAATTGACGATGATGAATGTTGAGTGTTGATGATTATGATCGTTGATGACGAGGATGATGGTGATGTAGATGATGAAGATGATGATGAAGATGATGACAATAAAGATGTTGATGATGATTATGGTTGACACAGATTTACTGAGTGTTTATTAAACTTTTCAGAGTTCAGTTGTCCTTGTTCTTAGTTTGGGTTCTCTGGTCATATACCTTATTGATACAGCACGGTAAGACAAAACAACTGATGTTTACACAATTATCATAAAATGATTGGCAGTTTGTTGACTTGTTGCTATGTACTTTAATGGCAGTGATCGCTGTTCACTGTTCACAGATGCATTGTGTAATAATGTTCTTGTCCAATTTTTATGGAAACTGTGTACATGACAACCTTATACCTCATGGTTGTGTTTGTAGGCATGCACAAGGCATTGCCGGAAAGATTTGAAGGCCTGGAAACAGGAATTGTGCCAAGGATTGTTAGAGTGGGAGCAGAATTTAGTAATAATAGAAGCGTGTTTGTCCAGAACTGTGGAAAGAGTGGTGTTGCACGAAGAAAGGTCATCAAGAGGGGAGGGAGGATTTTAAGCAAGGTCTGAACAATATATGTATTTTGTGAAGGATTCAATGTTCATTGAACTATGCAGTGGAAGGAATGGGCGATGGGATCAGGATGTGAAATAGGTGGGATATTAAGGCATGTGAAGGTGGGATAATGATCAGCAGATGGTGTATTAAAAGAGATTTTATTTATTTATTTATTTAAAGCACTTGTTGCACATGCAATGTCAGTACATCTGAATCTGAGGTTTGGATGTATGTTCCTTAGGGGGCCAAGATGGAATCATGCAACAGTCAGGGTGAAGTAGTGAGTCATAACAAGTGATTTAAAGGATGATAGCGAGTTTGCAAGTTGGGCCTTTTAAGTAGACAGTTCCAGATATGAGGAGCACAGCAGCTAAAGGCACGTGATCGTACAGTTCTCCTGAACCCTCTGGAGCTTTTTTAAATTAAAAGAGGATATACCATATAACACCATACTTGCATAGTCTAATCGAGAGCCAGCAAGTGCACAAGCCACTCACTGTTTTAGCCATGTCATCATTCGGAGAATGTCTGACGTGACATAACTCCATGATATGATAAAAACAAGACCTGTAAATAGAAGATTCGTGTGAAGTCATGGTGAGGTTGTTGTCAATGGTAACACCAAGAGTTTTAATTTTTTCAGGTAATGGGATTTTGGTTCCTTCAGGGTCAACAAATGAATGTGAAGAGATAGATAGTAGGTGACAATGATGTGATAATAAGGTCAGGAGTGTGTTTGTGAGTATGGGTGTGGAATTTGACATGCTGGACCAGGTTAGTTGATGACTGCGGGGAAGGAATTCTAAAGCAAATGATCTGAAGAATTATTGACATGTAAATTTAAATCGCCTGTAAGTGAGAGGAGAGAGCTATTTTATCTTGAAAGATTTAAGATTTGAGACACAGATTTGATTTTCAACTTTCATGGGAGTGTGCAGGATGCAGGAGCAATCATATATTGAGCATGCAGAACAAGAATTGGTCGCTGTCAATTTTATGTGTTTTTGATGCAACAAAAAGGGTGAATTTAGAGGAGGAGAAGGAAGAAGGGGAGGAGGAAAAGAGAGGAGGAGATGAGTGCAGATCTTGGGGACAGGGTTCGTGTGGATGTCTGCGCAGAATTTGGTCATAAATTTGGTCACACATAGTGTGCTTATTCAAGGCTTTGGCATAGAAATGGAAGCTTAAATCAGCACATTACATGACACTATTCATGTGCTTGACAAGCCAGCTGTTGTGCCACACAGAGGCTAACCAGTGAAGCATGACACCATTCATCAGTTCCCATTTATCACCATTATCTTGATGACAGTTATTGCGATCATCATGGTTTTTCTTATTTTGTACATTTAGTAATACAGCTGTAGTTGCTGTGATGTACTGGGTAGAGTAGTAGGATTTTGTTTGGCATTACTAGCTTGCCAACATTATACCAGTTTAAAACAAATCTAAAATCTCATATACTCAATGCACGTAGTTAAGTATTTTTTTGGTGCTTAGTTAAGTGTTTTTTGTTTTGTTTAGGTTTATGCAATGACATTGATTATAATAATTACTTATATTTTAGATTATTAATTGTTTTACTCAGTATTTTACTGTCACCTTTTTTGTAATCCATGATGTAAATAGGTGACCTTAGTAGCGGAACTGTTTGTTCCTTTTAGGTCAGCCCATTGGCACCACTGTATGTGACAGACTTTAATTGTGCTTGTTAATTATTTTTTTGGTTGTCAATAAAAATATCTCTCTCTCTCTCTCTCTATCAAAAAGGCAGCATTAAAGTAGGGAGAGATGTAACTAAGCAGAGCTCAGTTTGCTGACCTGAACTAACATTGAGCACTGCATTTCTGGGTAAGGCAAATGAGTGTCATTCTTCTTCCTCTATGCTAACTTATATATTTTGCACCACACATGCTGTGATGACTAATTTTCTTCAGTTCTTTCTTTTGTGCTGACTTCAAATATTGTTCTCTTGGTCACTGGTAGACCAAAGTGACCTTTAACCTTGTTTGGGTGACCTGATTTCAAGTGAATTTTTTAATCTTAGAGAAGAAGTTGAATCATGCGAGTTGTGGAAGGCAAATATTCTTCATCAGATCGATCTTGCCTTTAACATTTTCTTCCTCATCCATTTCATCATCAGGGTGAGTAGTTATGTGGCTGTTATCGATTTATTATAATTTTATACGTAATTTATTGCCTCTGGCTGCTTAGCACCAGTGTATATAGTGTTGGCTTCAGTTCATCCTGCCCTCTACTGTCTGTGCTACACTATTTCAAAATTAGTTCTCTTCTTAATTAATTTAGTGCCCAGGTACCAAGCCAGCCTGGTAAAATAAGGTGCTTCGGATATTTCTTATGTTTGTTGCCTGAGGACTACGAAAGCTGTTTCCCAGTGGAATGACTGTTATCATGCTTCTTTAAAAGTGTTCTGTCTGTAAATTTTTTATTCTTTTAACACAAGCATGCTTGCACACATACACATTATACATATATCTATATGAATATGATATATTATACATATATGTCTATAAGACATATACATAGAGTGATTTGATCCAATATGTATTCTGTACTTTGTATAATCTGTTCACTGTTCATCCCTTTATGCACCAGTTCAACGTAAAATCACGATCCTGATTTAGTTTTCCTGCCCGCTGTGAAGGAATTGATTAATTTTTAATCTAGTCCTGTTTCATTAATGGTGCGGTCACATCTGCTACTTTCACGTATTATTGTTAGTAATGATATTAGCAGCATTATGTAACCAGTGTTTCTTTTGTGGCAAATGTTAATTAATCACCCATTCATCAGGCAGCATAGCAGGAATTAGTGTTAGTTGATTTCTCTTCTCTCTGTTTGTGTCGGTAGGTGGAGAGGGGGGGGGACTTGTCTCCCACTGTTTAGACTGAGGTTCTCCATTGCTTGTGTTGTCCAGTATTTCTGCAAGTTTTCTTACACTGGAACCGGCATCTCCTTTACCTACTTAGCTGCTTGTCTCTCTTCTGGCATTATTCTTGAGGACATGGCTGTGTTAATGGATGCGGCACCATGCCAAACTCTCATTTGGCTGTATCGAGCCCAGAAGAGGATGGCAATAATTATAATACTTTATGTATAGCAATAATAATAATAATAATGTTGTCATTATTATTATTATCATTATAATTTAATGTTTATTCTACTACTTAAAGGAAGAGTTTAAAAGCAGTGTCTGAGTACATGATAAAAACATTGTCTGGAGAGCCATATCAAAAAGGCATAAAAAATAGGATCTCAGGAAACCAGATGGTATTGCCTTGCAGAAATTATTGTTTATCATTTATCACCCCACTATTTCTGGTTCATATGGTAATTTCAAATTCAGTGCCCAAGTACACGATTGTTTGATTGATTGAAGGCGGTCATTGATTTATCAACGACAGAACAATAAAAGCATAATGCAATAATAATTTAAGTTACAAACGTTTTCTGCTGAAGGTGTTAAATGAGCAACCCCAAAGGGTTAATAACACCATTGGGAGTGGGGTTGTTCTTTTACCATCAGAAGTAATTAAGGTGGCCAAATCATTTATCTATATAAATTGTTTTTGAATGAATATAATTCAAAGAAAATAATAACAAGAAACTTTACTTACAAGTTTTAAAGTTCATTAAACAGTGGAGTCTTGTATATTTATACAGGGCAAATATCATACAAAATTAAATTCAGGCTGACTAACAATTTGTGGTAAATCATTTATAAAACTACAAGCAATAATGGTCCCAATTTGAAGCATTTGAACTTCCTGCATCTAATAGTCTGTAGATGGACCAATTACCTTCAGTTGGGACACACTGTGCTTTATCTCTTAGATAAGGTGACAACCAGTGATTTGTTATTTCTCTAGTGTCTCAACGGTCAGATTTACTTAACAGAATATTATTTTTAACATTATCTAAAGATTTGGAACAATTGAAAAGATTCCTAGGGCAGGTTTGTTTTTGTCCATGGGCTGCGTTTGAGTAGATGTGGAATGCTGTTTGAGGAAACCAAATCGATGAGGTGATATTGTTTCTTCCTTAGCGAAAAGTCAATAAATCTTTTATACGTCATTTCTCAGAGAATACTTAAAAGTATGGAAGATTGGAAATTGATATGTAATTGCTAATTTTGTTTCATCGCCGTTTTGATAAATGTGTATTACTTTTGCAATCTTTATATCGGCTGGAACAATAACTGTAACAAAGTACAGTCAATAATGTCAGTAAGCACAGGTTCAACTGCCTCAGTTGTGGCCTTTCCAATTTGTTGGTTTGTGCCTCTCTCCACAACTGCTGCAGGAAAAACTCGGTTAGAAATTTCTGTTAATTCCTGTGTTAATGTTTCAATAATGCCGATTGACGATGGTGAAGACATATTAAGAAAAGAATAAGATTTTCTAGAACTTGCAGAATATTAGATGCTAATGTGGGGCCAACGTTAACAAGGTAGTCTTTATATTTGTCCACAATTTTTCCTAGAGCTATCTCTGATTTCTACGCCATATGTTATAAATTAGTCAGCCGTTAAAGAGTTTCTTCTAGTCAGCATGGTCTTAATAATTTTCCAAGTTTTACCTAAGTTATTTTCACATTTTTGAAATTTATCTGCACAGTAATCGATATGTACTGTGCCAAAAGAAAGCTAGGTTGTGGGAACCGCCTTATTCACAGGTACTCAGTCAAACAAAATCGATTGGTGGGTGGGGTCAGATTCGGTTCCAGGTCAAGATCCAAAGGTCAGGCAGATGGCTACGGTGAATGGTGTTTACACATTTCCCTGTTGGACAGGCAATTAAATTATTATTATTTACCCCAGGTGGATATGGTCATGTGAATATTGCAAAGCATCATTATCAATTATTAGCGTTGTGATCCCTCATGATTTTAATAAAACTCCAGAGATTAATTGAATGAAACAGTTAGCACTCATCAAGAGTATTATTACTAGCATAATAATGATAATAATCATCATCATCATCTTCATCATCAGCATCATTTTCATCATCATTATAAAAGTCTGGATAATTAGTGGTTATGGTTTGCTTCCAATGTTGAGCAGATTGATGCACAGCTCTTCTAGCCTGCAGCTTGAATGATTGAAATCAGAGGCAGGTTGAAAAGTATGTTCTTAAAAGAGGTAGACTGGTAGAAATGAAGTCAATAATACTGTATTCATATTGCCTTCCCAAGTGAATGACAGCATCAAACATTTTCATGGAGGATTGCAGCCTCAATCAGGCCCCAGTCTGAGCATGGGTCGTATGAGCCATCATCATCATTATCATCTGTGATGTGCTTCTCTCTGGAGCATTGCTGTTTCCACCATGCACAACTAGCTGTCTCTGTTCTTGGCTTGTCTCCAAGCCCGATGTAACCCGAAGTTCAGTGATTGCAGGTCAGCTTCCACTGTTTTTGTCCATGTGTGGCGAGGGCATTCGACAGGTCTCTTCCAACATCTCGGAGGGCCAGAAATCATCACTCGCAAGGCCCTGGCATGGTCCTGGTCACCTTCGCAACATGCAATGTGTCCAAACAGCCGTAGCCTCCTTGTTTGAATCATCTCCAACACTGTGATATGCATCATGTGGTCGCATATCTCTGTGTTGGTGGCATGCACTGTATGGGCTATATCATCCTAATGTCATCTCATCCTCATATTTTAACCTTGTACTACTTTCTGGCATTTCTTTCACATGCAAAATTCAGTATAACATTGAGCAAGGTTCTGAAATTGGCGCATGCCTTTGCAGTCTGTGAAAGGACCTGCTTGATCAGATGCACGATGTAACTGAGCTGCTGGCCGCTTGAAGTGTTAGTGGCATAAATACTTTGAATGTATGGTTTAGTTTTGAGTTGTGGGCACATTGCTTTGGACATACTGTCTACCGGGGAGGGGGCTGGACAAAAGTGTGTGATGAACTTGTTTAGCTATGAGCCGTGTAAGGTTGGGTAATTGTGCATTTGTTACATTCCTCTTAACACCACAGTTTTCGGACATATGGTCCTGGAGTTGAAGGATGTTTTGACTCAAGCATAAATGTGACAGCAGCAATTCAGCAAACTGACCGGATGGCTTGACAGTAAATTGTGAATGTCACAAGACACACAAGATTAAAGGCGAATACATTAATAGTATTCTGGCTCTGTGCAACCAATTTGCACAGGATGTAAGCACCGAGCATTGAAGTGGCAGTAATTTACATGTTGAGCCATGATTGTTGAGCGTATGAGCATAATGCCAGTGTCTATGCGAGCAGTGTATGTGCACAGCATAGCAGCAATCAGTCTATAAGAAAATATGTTGTGTAGTGGCATGTAGTCTAGCATATGAGGAACATGTACACAACAACAACCGCTGAAATGCATGCATTGTCTGCAGGTTGATTAACAATGCTGGCCAGACGCTTTGTACGAATGACTGGCTACAATTCGTCTTAAGCATACGACTGAATTGCCGATTAGTAGAATTTTCAGGCTGGGTTAACACACGTGGCATGAATTGCATCTATTGGGATCCTGAGAAATACCAAGTACGAGATCCTTTTCAGGTATAACTGCTTGGATCATTGAATCGCATTATATCTTCTGGATCTCTGCACCTGTGTATCCTCTTGTTCTATTGATGTGTCTCCTCAGTCAGCCGTGCTGTGCAATTTGATCATTTCTTCATTTCGTTCTGCATGGGAGCTCTGCAGCAGGTGGCCCATAGTTCTGTTGGTGGTTGCTTAGTAACCTAAGACAAAACGAAGATCAAGATTATGATTCAATGAAAACAGAAAAGGTTAAAATGTGCATTTGAAAATATCAGAATTAAATAATATCGGATTTCATTACAGATTAGGTTAAAATTTGGAGGGCCACAGAGGGGGACCAGGCACTCATTTGGGAGGCTCTGGTGCCTCTGGCGCCCCACTGTAGAGCCTCCACTGCTAAGCATGCTGATAAAAATTATACCTGAACTACTATGGCAATTATCCCATCCATATTGAAATATTTGATGCCGATTAGTCTACTACCTAGACCTAAGAGAATAATTTCAGTCAGCAGAACAAAAAATGAAAACTGAAATTTATTAATTAGCTTGAAATTAATAGCTTACCCCAGTTATGTTTTAGACATGGCCAGAACTTAATTCACTTGCTTCAAAAGAGAAGATTGTTTAAAATATAGAGATAAAATAAGGATATTCTTGCAGAGAGACTTGTCCTTGTTGTTAATATTTGAAAGCAAATATGAAAGCAGTATTTATGAAACATTAACAGATTATGGAATGAACTAGTGAACTTTAACTATTTGAAAAACTATATTCCAACAAACCAGTAATAGCATATTTAATGTGCTAGAAATTTTAAAAAATGTTAAAAAATGAAAAATATTTAGTGAATTCTAAACATCCAGTTCCACAGCATTTAATTAATACAAAGTTCACAGAAGGAGATAGAGAAAATATGGAAAATTTACTACTTTTGTTACTAGAAAATGAATAACATAGCGTAATGCGAAATTAAGGATAAAATTATTAAAATTGCAATATTAGAAGTGGGATATATCTGACTGACATCCAATCTAGTGAATTAATCCTATATACTTCAGATTAAAAATAAACTTGATAATATGATGTGATATGATATAATGTGATACTACATGATATAATGTGATACTACATGATATGATAATCAATAACAATAATTACATTTTAAAATTATTATTTTAAAAGATTTTCACCCAAGGTAAGTGTAATCCCTCAAGGCAATAAAAAATTGTCCAGAGACTATTAATGACATCCGGGGCAGCTATATCTCATCCAGTTCTAGCAGGGAGAAGGTACTGCAACATCATTGACACACTGAATTATTATGATTATTATCATTGTTCTCGTGAGGTTTTTAGGTCTAAGTTTTCAGTTTGACCTCGGATAATACAACTACAACAACAACTACAACTACCACAGCAGCAGCAACAACAACAACAATAACAATAATAATAATAGCTACTTGGATGAGGCCTGATTTCTCAGAGATCAATCATTTTGTACTCCTAAGTTTATTTTTTAGTTTCTGAAGGATCAGGTTAAAATAATAATAATAAAAATCATAAATTTCTGCCAAGTTGTTTAAATTAGGAACTGTGAGTGATGATTACAATGATGATGATGATGATAAAAATGGTGATGGCGATTGCCATGACAATGGCGATGATGATGGTGAGTAGGAGGAGGAGGAGAATGCCTTTAACAGCAGTGATGATGAAGGTGACGTTGACAACCCAAATAGTGGCAGCAGCATTGACATCAATCACGATGATTAGTAGTCAGGGACCAGGAGTTCCGCACAATTAGCAGAGCGTAGCAATTGTCAATCAGGAAGACCTCAATTAGGAATACTTGATGCAAATGCAGATGGTGTTCAAATAGTATTTACTGTCACAAGAGTATATTATGATTGTTTGGGTACTATGTTCTTCTGGCAGAATTGCTTGGGACTGTTTGAGGAACGAATATTTGCAGCTGACATACACTTTGGCAGATGACTAACAGATCATGAACTTTCCAAGCCGGAATCTTCTGCATAGAATCCCCTGCAAATCCTGTGTAGCAACAAGCAAATTTACCAGATGTGGCAACCAACGGCTTTAACTAGCAGACAGAAAACACCATTGATTAGGCTGCTTCTGCTTTAGTCCTTCCATGTCAGTAAATAATCTGAGATCTGTCTTCAATGTGCCATGTAGCAATAAATGTACATGATGGATGAGGGTTGCTTTCATGACTGTTTCTGGACTTTCCAGTTCAACTGCATCATGTGGGCGGGTCTTTTTTACTTTGGACTAGGCAAAGCACTGATTTTACTCTTCATGGGTTTGCTCCCAATCCTCTAATCATCTCTTATATTGCCTTCTCTGGAAAACCATAAACCAACTACTTCATCGGAACTCATCCAGCCCACTTTCAAATTCTCTTCCATCTTCTTCAGTAGCTGACTCCTTCTGTTCTTTCTTTTCTGACAAAATTAGTACCATCCGTCTTTCTCTACAATCTCTCCTTTTCAAAACCACTGATTATCCACCTGCTGATGCTTCCTTTCCCAATCATTACTGCCCACCCTCCTTACCTTGATCTTCACTATCTGTCTTCCAACCCACATCAGAGACTGAAATACAGTATCTATTGAACTATCGTCCTAACAAACATTGTGAACTTGACCCTGTACCCACCTCCTCATTGAAGATGTCCTTGTCCCAATTATTACAAAAATAGTTAACCTCTCCTTGTCTACGGGTAATTTTCCTCTCCTTTTCAAACACTGTCTTGTTACCCCTCTTTTCAAGAAATCATCACTTGACAAGGAAATCCCTACCGAAATGCTGGCCTGTTTCTAACCAGAATTTCATCTCCAAATTAACTGAATGGATTGTCCTCTCTCGGATCAATGATTGTTTAGCTTCCAACTCACTCCTTAACCCACACCAGTCTGGTTTTACTAAATGCCACTCAGCTGGAACTCTGCTCACATCTCTACAACAGGCTTGTTTCTGCCATCTCTCATCAACAGATTTCTTGTCTCTGTCTCCTTGATATCGAAGCAGCCTTTGACACCATTGATCCAATATCTTACTCCAACGACTTTCAACCTGGTTTGGTTTTGCTGACACTGCTTTCCTCTGGATACAGTCTTATCTCTCCTCCCACTCTTTCTCCATTAAATCATGCCCTCTCACTTGTGGAGTTCCCCAAGGCTCCTTTCTTGGACTTCTTCTGTTTATCCTCTACACTACCTCACTCAGTTCACTCATTAAAGCATCCTCTGTTGACCATCGCCTATCTGCTGCTGATGACACCCAGTTATTCATCTCTTTCCCTCCGAATTGTTTCAACGAGTCTATAGATCATCTTCATGTAGTTAAACATATCTCCTCCTGGATGACATCTAATTTCTTATGCCTGAACCCATCTAAAACTGAATTCATACTTATTGGCCTACGCGATCAGCTCTAGGAAATTCCTGACCTCTCTATCTCCCTCAGCCTGGACTCTGCCTCCACCCACACCTTTATTACTAACTCTTCTGTCCCCAATTTAGGTGTTATTTTCGACCAGAACCTTACTTTTTCTGGTCATATCACCCCCTTTTTTTCCTGCTCTTGCTTTATGCATATCCACGACCTTTGCAGAATCTGCCCTATGCTTGACTTCAAAACCGCATCTGCCATCACCACTTCCACAGTGCATGCAAAACTAGACTACTGCAACTCACTTTTCCTAAATATAGATACCACTCAAATAAACTGCCTTAAAGCCATCCAGAATGCGCTTGCTCGTGCTGTCACCAAATCTCCCAAACACCATCACATAATTCCTGTTCTCAAATCTCTTCACTGGCTTAAAATACCTGAACGAATAAAGTACAAAGTCTTATCCCTTACCTATAACACACTTCAATCCTTCCAACCCTCCTCTCTTCGTCAGTTATTTACAATTCAACCACTTCGTTCAACCTGCTCCTCGTCTGTCCTAACACTTCTTCATCCTCCATTTACCTCATCCTTAAAATTTGGAAATCACTCTGTAGCCGTAGCTGCCCCACCCCTCTGGAATAAACTCCCGCCAGAATTACGTCAATTATCTGATCCATCATACGAACTCACCAACACTTCATCTCTTTCAGTTTCTGCGCTGGCCTTCCACTCAAAGCTGAAAGCATTTCTTTTCCAAAAATCTTATCCTGAGTCTTCCTCTTCCCCTTATCTTTCTTCTCGCTCCAATTTCAAACACCATCCACCGTAGCCATCCGACTGTCTGACTGCCTGACTCCTGGATCTTGACGTGGAACTGAACCCTATTGCCTATCAATTTTGTTTTGACTGAGCACCTGTGGATAAGCTGGTTCCTGTCACTTGGCTTTCATTGGGCAGTGTAGAAATCTTGAGATTTTGATTACGATTACTGATCAGAAAGTTCTTACTTTGTCAGGGCTGTGTTCAAATAGTATGAACAGCGCTGCAATTAAGATATCAGAAGCATAAGTCCCACTATAAGTCTGATGACTTGAAAGAACTTCATATATATATATATATATACATATGCATGTATATATGTATATATATAAAGTTATAGTGCATATATGCATGTATGTGCATGCATATGCATTCATGCATGCTTATATGTATGTACATGTTATGTCTATGTATGTGTGTATTGTTGCAGGTTGTTTAGAACCTGCTTTAGGATAAAATATTATTTTATTATAAGTTTTATTTTCGAAGCTATTTACAAGAGAAATGTAACTCACAGAGTAACAAGATATTGACCTCAGAGGGCCACAGATGAAAAACCTCATGAAGAGAAACACGACATCCACCAGCAGACGGTGACAAAGAACACCTCAAAAAACCAAAATGGCTCACAAAAAAACCAAAACAGTCATCACGCAGGGAGGCAAAAGGAATAGTCAAGAGACTGGCCACAAAATGGTCATTCAGGACTGACAGCCAAACTCCAGTCTGAGCCAAAGTAAACACAACACCTTAATATAAGGTCAGCTTTCCCACGTAAAGGTATAGCTACGTAAGCTATATATATATATATATGACAACCTATAACTACTTGGCCCACTGGGTCGTATCCTGTATGCTGTATGTAGAAATATTTATGCATGTATGTATGTACAATTGTACATGTGTGTATATACAATTGTACACGTATGCATGTACATGTGTATGAGCATGTATGTAACAAGACAAATATGTAGCACCTTTTAGAACATTTCAAAAGTGTTACACGCAGTATTAGATAACCGATGAAGAAAGATGTGACATAGTGTGAACTGGAAATGGCTTAATGAGTTTGATTAGATTTACTTAAATTAGAAAAATTTACTGTCTTTGTTTTATGATGGTATTAATTTTAGTTTGTGGCTGCAAATGTTAAGTTGCTCTTCTGGCTGGAAATGTTTTCTCTTGTTGATTTTTTCACCATACCACCTGCCTTTGTTGGCATTCTCCTCAACAGGAACTGGCTTGGTTAGTAAAGCTTCAGTTTTATATATGTATTATGTTGCTTATCTTATAATCATCGTCATCGTCATCATTATCATCATCATCATCATCATCATCATCATCAGTCAGTGGTGTTCCCCTCTTCAGATTGTTTAGAACTGTTTCCACAGTCTTGAGCTCCTCTTGTCATATGTGGCCCAAAGTTAAGTGGATGAAGATCCACCATCTGGGCCCATTTGTATCTTGGCCATCCAGGTCCTCAGGGGCCTGAAATCAAGGCTTGGAGTGCCCTAGTGTGATCCTGCCTACTATGGCGCCTTGCGAAGTGGCCAAACATTCCCACAATCTTGTTGTTTCGATCATCTCTGAGACGGGGTCTGTCTCTTGCTCCTGTACATTTCTGTATTGGTGATGTATGCAGTGTTTGAAGTAGCAACAGATGTGTGTTAGTAGAATTGTTTATATGTTTGATGGCTGTACGGAATGTTCTCTAAGGTTGTAATTGTAATTGTAATTGTAATTTGAGATTTATAAAGTGCCTCTTAGAAGATAAACTCAACAGAGGTGCTTTCAACCCGAAGGAGTAAAATCACTGTTAAACAGTACAGTCTTCAGGGCCTACAGAACAATGAGAGGGAGAGAGAAAGGAGCTGAAGTCGCAGTCCTTGAGGGAGACGATTCCAGCAAGTGGGACCAACATAGGCAAAGCTTCTGGATTGGCCGTAGCGGTGCGCATTCGAGGGACAAACAGGAGATCCTGAGTGGCCGAGCTTAGGGTGCTACGGCCCGGCAATGAGGAGACCAAAGTGCAGAAGTCAATGAGGTAAAGGGGAGCAGAACCTAAAACACAATTGCGCATGTGGGAGAGCATCTTAAACTGGACACGCTGCTGGACGGGGAGCCAGTTAAGTGTCACGAATATAAGGCGAGATGTGGCCATATTTTGGAATGCCCCCTATGAGACAAGCAGCAGAGTTAAGCACGGATTGCAGCTTTGCAGTGTTGGCTAGGGATAGGCCGGTAAAGGTGGCATTACCGAAGTCAACCCTAGTGCAAATGAGGGCATGGACCGGAGTGGAGATAGCGTGGAAGGAAATTGTACGGCGAATGGTGCTGAGCTGACGAAGATGGTTGAAACAAGAGCTGCTGTCTTACTTGGTAAGTGAACAACTGAAAACATCAGCTATCTGAATTTTGAATAAGTTTTTGATGCTCTGAAATTATGCATGCATTACCAGACTTTTACTGTATCATGATATATTACATACTTGTTAATAAATTATGGTATTTTGTTTTGCATGATGCAAACTTAATAATAAAACTTCTAATTGTTTCTTCGCAAGATTTTTGTTACTGTCCAATTTTTTATGGATTTGCAATATTTGTATTTATGATAATTTTTTATTTCGGTTACAGATATTTTATTTTAGTAAACAGTTTTATGAAGAAAAAATTAATTTTCAGTACCGTTTTTTTACACAGTTGTAATTTACTGATTTGTAGGATTACGATTTGCAAGAGCATTACGTATCATGACATTTACGGATGTGTTACAGCATCTGAGGCTGCTTAAAACATCAACATCTATTCGTCTTTGTCACTTGATCTGCACGCTTGTGGCACTCTGGATTGCAGGGGCTGGCTTTGTTCACTTGGTCAGTAACTGATGCACTTCAAGGGGTGCAGAACTATTTCTCAGGCTCTTGCCTAGTTTAACTGAGTTTACCTGAGGACAGTTTGAACCACGTAACATTATGTTTTGGGATGGGATCAACGTGCTTTTTTCATACAGCATTTCCGGAAGGTTAAGGCACTAAATAATATTGTAGTATACTACAATTACAGTTTGCATTTAAAAAACAAATGTAAGGCAATTGGTAACACAGTCACCTTACTGTAACATGCTGTTCCTTTTCTTCAGAGCTGTTCAATAAAGAGACTGACTGCAATTGAGTTGTTTTTGTCTTTTGAGCAATCCAGAGTTTATGATTAGAATTTGTAGTATATAAATGTTTTATTTATTCAATAATAATAATTGAAATATTAAAAAACGTGTCTGAATCATTGCGCTGTATGTGCAGTCATGACTGCCTGAAATAAAGGATAGAAAGCATTAACCTTTTTTCTGTCAGACCACTTACTAATTAATTTTTCTGACTTATTCACTTTTTAACTGATTGTGGCTTACATGTATGTTATCAAAGTGTTTTTTAATTTTGGACATTACTTTAATTTTTAGCTTGAAAATTCTGGCGATCCATTTCTGAACTTTAACAATGCAGCACACTTATCATTTTGGGAATGTATGTATTTTACCATTGTAACCATGGCTACTGTTGGTTATGGTGATATTTATTGCAATACAACACTTGGCAAGATATTCATTGTGATCTTCATTCTTGGTGCCTTGGTAAGTGCAGGCAATTTTTATCAAAATGTGATTTTTTGTCTATTGTGGATGTCCCGCTTTTCATCAATAGAATGCTATGAAAATTTTGATGCATCAACTGTCGTCATGAAGATTTATGACTTTTGAGTGCGCCATTGATGTATGTTGTTGATGGTTGTGATGCTTGCAGTGACAGTTTCAGATTGATATGGAGGTGACCAAATTTTTAATAGTTTGCCTAAGTAAGGTTGTAAGGTTTTTGAAGTCATAATCTTCGGATTTCTTCAGTTCCAAAACACTGAGTCATCAGAATGAGCTTATACACTGGTTCTCAGTCTGCAGCAAGACTGTCCTATGGTTCATTCACTTCTCTTGTTATCGGTGTGATCTATTTGACTGGTTGCCTATCTTGTCCACTGCCTGAAGAGGAGGATCTTGAATGTAACTATGTCCTCAACCAGGACCCAATGCAGTGTCTCTGGCATGTAGTTTGAAACATGTGAGAATTTGGGCATTTTGGCCTTGACCTGGGCAACGTGGTTGAGGGCAAACTGAAGCTGATGAATTCAGAACTTCAGCAGGTCTACAAAGACAGCATTGCAATAGTCCAAGGATACAAAATGGACAAGGGTCACGGAGGCATATAAAGATAAATTTAGTTGTATAACCATGATTCTAATTGCTAGATGACTGTGGTTAGGTCCCAACCTATCTTTTTAGCCTCCAGTACCAACTTTTTACTGGCCTGTTTCACTTTGTTCTTCTCCCAGGGTTGCCCTTTTTTGTTGTGGGCTATGACTTCCATGGCCCAGAATAGGGTTTTGGTGCTGGTTGGTCTGTCACTGTGGAACAAAGTCTATGACTGTGTGTATGAAGAGCAGTATCAGACGAACTGAGAGAAGTTACACGAAGAACAATGCTGTGAGATGGATATGTCAAAATGGTTATTAAACCTCTGTCAGAGACGGCATTTCTTATTAGAGTCTCTGTTGCCGGAACTGGCTGCCAAGCAACCTGTGTCTTTTCTCTGCCTCTATTTTGCAAGTGGTTGATAAGCATTCTGTTTGATCGTGGCCTTGTGCAGTCAGGTCAGCACCATCTTTGAGTTTGTTTAAGAGACGTTGTATAAATGTGTACTTATGATTACATACAATTATGAATGGGTTAGAAATCTTGCATGAGTTGACTTTGTTGCTGTCGTTTTAGGCAATATTTGCCAGCTTCATTCCAGAAATAGCTGACATCATAGGAGAGAGAAGCCCTTACAGAGGATCCTACAAAAAGGAACATGGCAAAAAGTAAGCCACTGGCTTTGTATGCCATTCAGTTTGGCTGTTGTTTAGCTGCGTTCATGTTTCAAGCTGCATTCTGAAAAGTTGCTTTCCATACTTATCGCCTGCCGTGATGTGTGATGGATGGCACATGTCCTTAACATGCATTTATTTGTGAAATTTGACATTACAGCTGAAAGAAGTGTTTGTCCTGTTGTTGGGTTATTGTTATATTGTTTGTGCTTTAGCCAAACAATCCTTAAGCTTATGTTTCTGAGGTTGTGTTGATATCTTGCCATGCCTTTTGCCACCTTGCTTTACATTGCCTTACTTTATCTTGCCTTGTGCATTATGATAATTGCACTACAGAAGCCTTGGCTTAGATTATATTTGGATTTATTCTTATCTACCGTTATATTACCTTGCCCTGTTTCACTGTTATTACTAAGTGGGGTGTTCGACTGAGCTGGACATATTAGTTTATTGTAGTTATAATGCCAGAGTTCTTGAGCATCCTCATCCTCATCAGAATGTACTCTGGTCTGAGTGGTCACCAACTGCAGAAGCCGGACCCCATGTTAGCCAGTACTTGAAGGCTCTTCTTTGATGATGCTGAATAATTGATACATCTTTACGGTCCATTGTAATGATACTATGCGGTTCGGTCTTACATCGGAACTGGATGGGCGACTGGGTAACAGAAATCGATAATCTTTTGTTTCTCTGTCTCCTGCAAAGCGAACGCTTTTCTATCTGGCAACGTAATGGGCAAATTTAGAACAATAGGAAACTAGCAGAGAATTCTCTGGCCTCGATGCTTGCCGTTTTCAACCAACATCAAGTGGTAACAGTTGTTGCCTTGGTTGCTCTGTGGTCGCCTCCGGAAAACATGTTGTGACATGATCCACTGGAAGGACCTGCTGGAAAATTCCACATTATCCAAAAATAATATGATCAATCATGATTGTATCACTGCACTAACATATTTTAGTGCATGTGCCAAAACGTAAGCCTTATTTTACGTACCCCTGGTGTTGTTAGGGTAAATGCCTGAACTCCAAGATGGAACATTCAGTTAGACTTAATGAAAGGTGTGTTGTGCAATGATTACTAATTCACCTCAGCTGCGATGCAATACGAGCCTGTCCTATAAGTCAGCTTTTGCTGACCTCAGGTAATTAGTTTTGCTTTTTCATTAGTGTGTTATTGCTGTGTTATGGGCGTGTCATGGCTGTGTAATCTACTGCGTTATGGCGTGTGATCCTTCTATTATGGGTGTGTGATTTTCTTTGTTAAAGGTGCGTGATCCTATGTGTTATGTGGGACATGGTAGCCGATTAGTTAGAGTGGTTGGCTTGTAACACTGAGGGTGTGGGTTTGAGCCTCACCTGAGACGGTTACTTCATAAGGCTTTTGGTCAAGTCCTTCACTCACAATTGCTCGATGCCATCGACTGATGCTTAGTCATTAGATAGTGGTGCTTAATAAATGCAGAAATAATCAGAATTATAGGTGTGTTATCCTGTGTGTTATGGGTGTGCAATCTTTTGTGTCATGGCATGTGATCCTGTGTATTATGCTTGTGTGATAATTTCTATCGAAGGTCTTTTGAGGTGTCAATCGATCAGGCTTTGAACTGTCAACTCACCGAGTTTTCTAGCGTTAACTTGAGGAAAGGCAGTCTTTGATTTTCAGTTGTGTATTAATTAGACGAACAGTTCAACCACAACAGTTGTTGAATCGCCACAGTTTCTAAATGCGCAAATCTATCACATGATGATGCTTGTACGTCTGACATCTGCATTGATTCTCAGTTCTCAATTTTAAACTCATTTCAACTTTGCACTCAATAGAGTACCAGCACAAAATCTTTTTTACTTTCTTCACAATGCACCACAGTCACTTTACGTAGGCTGTTTCCCACCAATTCAGCATACAATCCCAGACAAGCCACCCACTATTGCAAAATCATGGGTTTCCAAAAACCTGCTGACTCATCACAACATATGCTTGACATTTTCTGACATGAGTGATCATGTGATAAAATGTGTGTTGGCAAGAATCAGTGTAGATGTCAGCAGCCTGCATGTGCTGCCAGCCAATCTCGCAACCTCCACCGCATGGTTGATGCTGCCAGGCAGATGCACCCAGTAACAGAAAAGCAAACGAATCAATAACCTAATGATTCAGAAATTTACTATACCACTGTGCACATAAAGCTTGCTGACTAAGTGCATGAAATTATGTTCACAATTTCTATTAGAGGTGTGTGATTTTCTTTTTTGAAGGTTTGAGATCTTTTGTTTTATGGGCATGTGATCATTTTTGTTGTGGAAGTGTATTACTCAGTGATATGGCCATGTGATCTTAAGTGTTTGTGTGGGTGGTACTTCTTATTATGGGTGCGTGATTTTCTGTGTTGAGGGAGTGTAATCTGCTTTGTTATGAAAGTGTTATCTTCTGTGTTGTGTCTGTGTTATCTTCTGTGTTTTGGGAATGTGATCCCTCTGGTTATGTGTTTGTGATCCTTTCTGTTATGTGTATGTGATCTCCTCTGCTGTGGGTGTGTTACTTCCTGTGTTGTGGATGTATAGTGTCTTTTGTTTTGGGTGAGAAAGAGTAACTTAAAGAATTATTATCTTGTCGAAAAAAATTATTATCTTGCATTCCCATCATCATCATCTGTGGTTTGCTCCTCTCTGGAGCATTGCTGTTTCCAACACAGCCATCTCTGTTTTGTGCTCATCTCCAGGCCGTATGTAACCCAAAGTTCAGTGGGCAGAGGTCAGCTTCCATTGTTCTTGTCCATGTATGGCGAGGGCATTCAACAGGTCTCTTCCAATCTCTTGGAGGGCCGGAAATCATTGATGACGAGGCCCTGGCATGGTCCTGGTCACCTTTGCAGTACATGATGTGTCCAAACAGCTGAAATTTCGTTGTATGAATCATCTTCAGCACTGTGCCGTGATATATTCTGCATTGGTGACATGCGATATGTAAGGAATGCACATGCTGAGGCACCACTGCTGGAATGCATCTAGCTTCATCTCCAGGCCCTTGATAAGTGTCCAGGTCTTTGTTCAATATAGGAGGATGGGCAGTGTATACACCTTCAACAGGCAGAGTTTCGTGTCCAACTGGATGTTAGTGTTCCATATGTCTTTCGCTTGCCTGTCTAATTAGACTTCAAACACAGAGACAGCATGCGAGATGAGATTGTAGGTAATTGCTGCATGGAGCTAATGCACCTACAGAGAAGCGTTGCCTTGAGTCGACGTAGCTCCCTAGAAAACTCATTTTCATCCTGCAGAGCCTTGAATATCATCTTGAGAATCATCATTGTCGCAAAATTTGGTAAAATCCAAGGACGAAGTAGTTCCGTGCCCCAGGGTGAATGATAGTAAATCCACTTGTTTTTCACTGCTGCAAGTGGAGAGTTGGATTCTTTTGTGTCAGGCCAATTTAACAATTTATTGTCAGGTTATGTCTGTCATTCTCTTTGTCATGCAGACATATTGTTCTGTGTGGTCACATCACAACTGAATCTGTGTCCAACTTCATTGCTGACTTTCTTCACAAGGAACGAGAAGATGTTGATGTGGATGTCGTCATCTTAAATAGGTGATACATAGCATGTTTACTGGTGCAGATTTATTTAGCAATAAAATAAGTTATTCTGCATATAAAATGTATTAAACAAGAAGAGGAATGATGTCAGAAAAGATGGAATTGTTGGAAGATTGGTTGAAAGAAATGAGCTGAAGAGTGGGAAGCAGACAAGAGAAGTAGCAAGTAGCAGAGAAGTAGCAGAGAAGAAGGGAGAGACACAGAAAGACCGAGAGAAAGAGGGAAGAGGATGAATAGAAAGGTGGCTCAAAAAGTGAGGTGTTTTTTTAGCCTAGCAGATATAATTTTATTTAATTATGATTTAAATAGCAATTCTTCTAGTATTTCGTTCAAGGAAGTATAAGTTGTATGAGATACGATGTGATTTGGTTGAGAGCTTTTTGTAGGATGAATTGAGAGAAGGACCGAATGTTGGAGGATGGACGAACTAATTAAGGATTTTCAAGTGGACTTCACAAATGTCATTGTAAAAAAGAATATTGTAAAAGCCACACTGAGGTTAAAAGATGGCAATGGACAAATACTAAAGGAATGTGGCATTGTTTATTCTAAGTGAGACAAAAGCTCTTCGAATCTCCTTAGATTGGGAATCACGGCTTGAACACGTCTTGCCTTAAACATTAGAAGTGAATGCTTTGTTTTACAACACTTCACAGTTCATTATATTTGATATGGATTGTTTAGTAACGTAGTCTGTAAGGTTTTTATAATGACAGATTCCTTAACTTTTCAGCTTGGGGTGATCTGGTTTGCCCTTTTGTGCACACCCTAAGAGTGCAACTGTATGCTTTTCAATGGTTGTTACCCCTGCATCAAGCGGCATTCATCTAGTTCTGCATCTTCTTAGAGATACAAATGCTATGACCAACAGCTGAACTGGTTCTTAACGGCTGGCCCAGGAGTGCATCTGATCAGATGTCTTAAACAGCTGTATAAATTTAAATTCCATTACATTAATTAATGGAGTGGTGTTTAATGTTTTTATTAACTTCTTCTGTAGCCAAGAACCAGACTTGGAATTGCAGGGATTAGTGAAGCGCTATTTCACCCAGGTGGAGTTTTTCCTGGGAACAATCATGAATACGACTGACCTGGCCAGAGTCAAGGTAAGCTAAGCTTCATGAAAAATTCTATTTTAGGAACAAATTGCTCTTATTATTCGTACTGTTGATTATTTTGCTGTTACTGTCTCTATCTGTTGTGGTGCTGTTGAACAACACTAAATAGATTCTGATGATTATTGAAGGAATTAAGAGTGTAATGGACTTCTGAATGTGGCTGGCTATACGTTCAACCTAGAGGAAGGGCATGGAGTGGGAATGTAACTGTTTTGAGACCGTTTCATCTAACATGATGCAAAAAACAATTGACTAAAGCCTCTAAAATCCATACATGTGACTCAGCAAACATCGTATAACACATGGATACTGTCATTTTTTGTTGAGTCTTAGTGTACTATTTCTACCATGTTATCTCGAGTATAATGCTCACTCGTACCTATGTATCGTGCACAGGATGTAACTGTTAGTCCCAGGCTAAGTTCGGCTTACGCCCGACTGGCAAAATAGTTCATTATGCACGACACTCTCTTGGCTCACTACACCTGGAATAGCCCTAGTTCGCTCCGCAAGCAGGTGTAAGTGAACTAGTCTGAGCTTAAAGAAAGAAAACAAACTGGCGGCTGTCATTGTTTGTCACATTTGACAAAGTTTTCAGCATCAAAGAGTGCTTAGGGCCCGTCAAAATCCACTCAGTTCATTCTCGGATGATGAGATTTATTATGCATTTCATTTTTGCTGTCACAAGTTGCTAATAATTTGTGACTAAATGGTTGCTGACATCGAATTCGCTGTGCCATGTTAGAGGCACACGTACGTCTTGTGCAAATATATTTATAGCAAATTTTTATATTATTACTACTCAAAGACTTGTTTTAATATTTAATAATCCATTGTATTGTGTGACATTAATAGTACTGATAATGTGCCATTGACATGTTGCTTTCACTAATGCCGCATGATTAGTGTTTGCCGAAAACATCTCAGAACTTTTTTCCTATGTACAGTGCACCCCCAGATTTTGGGCAGATTTTATTTGGAAAAAAGTGTGCATTATACCCAAGATAATATGGTAATTTAATCAAGACCATTTTTGGTCAATTTATTATAGTTTTATCAGCATTGATGTCATTAGGATTGGATGTGGAATAATGGATGAACCTTTGCCTATAAACATCCATAGTATTTTTGCACAATTATGGACGTGTTCTAGTGGTCAGCTGTGGATGAGTTTCCCATTGGTCTGCAAAAACTTGTCAATGGTTACACCTATGATTCTTTGCTCAATCAGTGGACATGTGGCGTGTTAACAAATGTCTTACTTACTTACTTAGTGGAGACCTTCTTCTGCTCCGCAA
This sequence comes from Norana najaformis, assembly GCA_964023275.1. NCBI lineage: Eukaryota > Metazoa > Annelida > Clitellata > Crassiclitellata > Hormogastridae > Norana > Norana najaformis. Next base: position 15,255,855 of record OZ029921.1, read on the forward strand.
GTATTAAACATTTGTTTGCAGTCTTCTCAAACTCTCAGATCTTTTAGAGGATATCGCAGGAGCATCTCTGCTAGGATGCAAAATTAGGTCTGCTGGGGCTTAAGACCTAGCCAAAAATTAAAGCACATTACAGTAATGAGTTAGCTAATACATATATGCGGTCTATCAATGTCTGTGGCTGTGCATTTGAAATCCATTACAAGACTGTTCCTGTTTCTTTTCAAGAACCATTATTTGGACACCACTGAACATTTACCAGTTTTATTGCTCCCTAAATTGCAATTGCTCACTGTGTCTTTTGTTGAGAAGACAACACAAATTAAATAAAATTCATGTATCTTCAATATTTCATGAAGGATCCTGGCATCCAGAGTTTCTCAGTCCCATATATACCAGTAATCTGGATCATATCAACAGAGATTCTTCTTCTGAGAAACGTATCAATTGCTTACAATGTACGTGAACACATTGTGGATCTGGTTACACATTTGGCGCAAAGCATTGGCACTTCGGTCAAATGGTCAACCCATTTGCAGCTCTCCTCTCGGATTTGCTGCAAGAATTGGCATCATAACTAAATTTATTGATGTTATGATGTTCCTCACAGACAATTGTGGATGAGCAACTTGTCCAAGGTCGCTATGCAGTGGCTTGAGGCAGATTTGAACCCGCAACCCTCTGGTTACGAGGCACCAACCATATCTTATACACCACTGTGTCCCACGTATGATGGCTAAGCATTGCTGAATGTAAAATGAATTTTTGCTCTCAAACAGCGATCAGTATTTTCAGTCTTTTGTGCAGAATATTGAACTGCAGCAAGAAGACATTCTATTCAGTAGGTTTACACGTAATTGTAATTGCACATTTGTATAGCACCTCTTCAAGAAAACTACTCAGAAGTGCTCTCGACCTGATGACACAAGACAACAGTCAAATAGAATGTTCTGCAATCACTGGCGAAATAGAGGCAGAGAAAGGGCCAGAAGCTCATGTCACAGGTCACATGGCAGACTGTTCCAGAGTGAAGGACCAACCACAGTGAAGCTACCGTGTTGCACTGTGGAAGTGCAGAACGGAGGAGGGTCAACTAAAACACCAGTGCTGCAAGGACAGATGACACACTGAAATACATAGGTCTCTATGATAGGATGGAACACAACCAGCCAGGCAGTTACGCATCAGCAGAAGGATCTTAATCCCAATTCATCTTTGCATTGGCAACCAGTTCCAGCTCGTCCCATATGTAAGCAGATTGAACTTTGGAATCCTACCATTAACCGAGCCGAGCCACAGTGTTTAAAACAGATTGAAGTTGGCTATTACAAAGAAGAGAGAGGCCTGCATAGATCGATGTTGTTACTAGAACTTAGTCGACCAGAGTAGAATCAGCCTTAGGAAAGAGTGAATGGCGTATGGTGCGGCTCTGGCGCAGATGATAAAAGCATGTTCTGCATGCTGTAAACATACCTTAATTAAGAAGTTTCTATAGAAATGCTGAGTTTGACATTACACAGGGGGCATTAGTATGTTTGCAGTTGTAGATATTGACTGCCTTTCATGATATATGTATACGTGCATATATGAATATAGCTGAACACTTACAGTATGTAGTGCCTTTAATGAACATCACAAAGGTTCAGAAGATGCCAATCTAAACCTACTGACATGTTGAATTCTTTCCACAGTAAGGGTAAGAAAGAAAGTGGAACTATCTGCGAACAGCATTCATGTGAATATAAAAATTGTAAACTATGTAATAGTGAAATATGTTGCAAAACACAGCAGTTTGTAAAACCACAAAAATCCATACATGTGGCCCAGGCTACACTCGTGACAAGAACAGTAAGGATTGTGTGCTTCTGGAACTTTATTCCTGTTGTTTCATGTAAAATCTTGGTAAACAAATGCTGATTTGATATCATAGCATCAAGTAATGTTACATTATTGCTATTTCTGATCAATTTTATTAGTCTTTCCAGTATTATTGTATTCCAGATTTGGCATAATTATGACTAAATTGTTATTTTGAAATCGAAGCATGTCATTTGAATGTCTCCACTGATGTTGTCACATGGTGCTATGGAAACCCTGTTTCAAAGCTTGTATGATGATTAGAGTGTTGCTGTGTCTGTACGCGGTCTATAGATCTCATCAGGAATCAAGATCACATCTGTTTGCTGAATAAATGACTGATAGTCACTGACTTTCTGTCCTCGGCTTCTGCCTCAAATGTACAGTTGAACTGATGACTGGACAGTTGGGAAAGAATGCTGTACTTAAGATAGATGTTAATGCTCTGCTTAACGGTAAAATTGTAATTTGTAAATTGTACACGTTTTTCTATAGCGACCCTATGGCCTCCACCAGCCCACGGGTGAGATCCTTCACCACGCTACACGCCATTTAAGGTCCCCGCGCATCTCTGACAGCCACGTTCATTGGCCCATATTGGGTCCTTGCCTAGTCATCAGTTGCCATCAGATGTAGTGAAGTTTTAGTTATCTGTTTTAGTTATAGTTTTTATATATTTTGACATCGTGAGTATTAGTTATAATTAGTTATCGTTATTTCTCAAGTTTTAGAGTTAGTTTTAGTTATTGAAACCTAAAGCATTTCAGTTTTAGTTCTTATAGTTAGAGTTTTAGTTATACAGTAGTTGTTTGAGTTTCTTAACAGTCCATAATTTTAGTCACTTTGAAAATAGCTTCAGATTTAATTTTAAGAATGTTCTAATTTCAAGTGTCTTTAAGGCACGATTCCATTTTCTTGAAGAAAAGTCTCCACACAGTGAGAACATCCTTTCGACATAAGCTTCTGAGGCTGGCACAGTCCAAATGTCAATAGCAAGTGGACCTACTTGTTTGAATTTGGTAGCCTGTACATGCCACCAAGCAAGAGAATCATCAGTGTCATGGCGCATCAGTTTAAGCTTATCTGACCTGAAGAATTGTGTGTCAGGATTCTATCTCTGGTTCCGCTTGGAATGATAGCAGGATGGCCTCTGATGGCCACTGTCTGTGCTACTCATCGCCTGCATTCCTCGTCTTCCGATGCCACCTTTTGAAGGGTGATAATTGCTCTGTGGGAGGCCTGGTGTACTCCTCCAGATGTCACTCACCCAACACAGTGGCTGGTTTTCGTTATGTATTTCGTTGTTAATAGATTGTACCACAATGGCCCAAGACAAGACACAATTAAACAAGCCTCTGCTTTTAAACCATTAATATGTTCTTCCACGTTCAGAGCATCTGGAATGTGTTTCTTTGCAGGGTCCAGAGGATGGGCCCACAGGCAGCAGCCGTATGCTGTTGGGAGCGGCCTATTCGATTAGATACCCAGCATAAGCAGTGTCACACGCCCTCAACACTGCCGGCTCCTTCATAAGTGCAAGCAAGGGCACCATGAAAGTCTTTCTATTGAGAAATTCCTCAGCATGAAGGGCATTAAGTTTCTGAAACAGCTGGCCCTCAGGACAGCTGAAGCCCCACCTGCAGCCATGCAGGACATACAGACACATCGCTGGAGCCAGCTTTAAGACACTATGCAGGTGCAAAGGCCTCATCCTTAGGCCTTACAGCCTGTTCAGATACACACCGATCCTAGGCATCATCCTGTAGCTTCTTGCCTGTGCAACTTATTGAACGTTGCAATTTGCCTTATCATACAGGAGCATGGTGATCTTGAGAGTAGCAAGTGACCTGCTAAACATTGGCAATGCAGTGTTAGTGGGCAAGAGCTTTGAATCATATGAGAACCGAGACTACAAGAGTCAGAATTTCAGGGCCATTAACAACAGCCAGGTGATGCAGATCAACATACGGAACTAGGACAAGGACATGTTCATACTGCTTTGAAAGAACTTTCTTCTCGTGGGTGGTGCACAGACTTCAACTGCTGTGGCTGATGTTGCTGGGGTGCTTATCACTCTTATAAACAATGCCATATCTCTTTAGCCAGATTCCGTACTGCTTTTAAACCATTAATATGTTCTTCCACGTTCAGAGCATAGAGTTAGAGAACATCATATCCCCAGGGCAAACTATGACGATGCAGGTGATGCTAACCTGTGGTGTCGACTTCTTCTGCAAAGACCTGAATATGTGCTGACAAGAAGACACCACCACAGGTGCAGCAGCTGCAAACTTCGGCTTTGAAGCTCGGAGGCAGCTGATCATTGCCAGTCCAGACATCTTGGATACCTTCTCGTTCATCATTCTGCTTAAGCACCTATTTAGCTTCTGGAGTGAATCAGAGCGCCTAGAGACATCAGCCCCAGCAAACACAAGGGCATATGCAGTTCTGATTAGCTACCTGACTCCTATACCTCGAATCAGATGGGAGCAAGTTCAACACCGTATACTAGGTGGCACAGTTTTGCTTTTGGAGAGGCAGCCATTCAACAACTATTGACATGGATTCTGAAACTGGAACAAGCAAAAAGATCGCATGTCGCATTTGGTCTAAGCATCGGCAAAGGGCAAAAGGCGACACTGGCCAGGGCTACCCTCGATGGTGTTACGATATGGGTGACACCTGACCAGCTTCATGGGGAGGACAAACTCTTGTTGACAGTATGGCAGGTTGCCTCTATTATGAGGAAGCTGTATGAGGACGCTGCTGCGAGCCTGAACCTCAGCTAGACCCAGCTACAAGCGATGACCAGAATGGGAGGCTTTCTCCTTCTGCTGTCACTTATCCAGATGATCCTTGAGGCCCTGTTTGGCGGTGGACGCTTTATCTGGCAGGGCTGCCGACATTGCTGAGATTGTGCAGGACCATCAAGCTAGCAGTGCTGCCCAGGCTGAGGCAGAGTGCCATAGATGCAAGGTTGAGGCTCATCCCAAAAGGTCTCTGTTGTGTCTGGAACGCAAGACTCGGGATGGGCACAGGGCTGTTCCTTTCATAAAACATAAAGCTAGAACTGCTGAGCAACTTTATTAAATATTGTGAAGGCCACCAGCTCACTTCCACACTTCGGCTGTGTTTTTATGCGGGATGGCTTGTCTGGTGTGGCTCAGAAAAAGGAGTGTAGCGTCATGAACCTGGACTCCAGCGATGATGGCAGCACTCACTTGGTTACTTACCACAAGGACGGCCATGGGTCATGCTACTTTGACATTTACAGCCTTGATCCCCTCACATGAAATGATGGATTATATTTGTCCCAAGCCAAAACGATACGAATACAGACCTTTCAGCTATTGTGGAAAGAGAGCAGCTCAGCACTGCTCAGCTTGTCCACAAGACTGGGGACACTATGCTGAGATGTCTGTGAATGAGCAGGTATCGGATGACAAATGTGGGGGTGCCCATGGTCAACACAAATGCTGCAACGTAGTATGCAGACACCACTGACCAGGACAACGTGCTGCTGAGTGGAGGGATGATGACTGCCGATTTGCGGCTAAGCGTGGGCTCAAATGCACTGAGGTTGCTTCGGTGTACCGACCTCACAGCAGGCAAAGGCTTCACTCTCCTGTTGGGGATTCTGCAAAACCACCTCAGTTCACCTTCAGTTATGTTGATGGACTGGAGACTGCAAACTATGAGGTTCACACCCCCCCCCCATCCAGCAATGTGTCCAAAACTGGCTTTACTCTATCATCTAGCACATTCTACAGCTCCAACTACTAAACTTGCATGGCTTTCAACCCAGCACTAGTTCCTGGCATCAACAATGAGATGGCAGTGGGGCAATGGATGTCCAGGGGTGGGGGTCTGGATACAGAAAATGCATCTCTGTCCACAAACCAACTTCTGAGGCAGACTTGATCACATGAATTGAAGCTGTTTGGGTGCCTGATATAACACTTGAGTTCTGCAGAAAACCGGTGTGATTAATGCTGCATGGCATACAAACTGTCATTAAGAACAAAGGATATTGTTGAAAAAATATTGACTGTTGGTTCTAGTGTTGGTTCTAATGCTGTTTGGTGACAGTAAACATTGTACAGATACTTGAGACAGTGTCAAATAATAAATAGTGTTTATTCTGTACAGATTGCTTCCTATTTCAGTGAATTTCTTCATTAAAATAAGCTGGTCGCAAACTTTTGGCAATGATCATATTTTTGGTTGACTGATTTGAATGAGATTTCTATGTTTTATGTTCCTAATATTCCTAACAGCTGCTGACTTTAAGTATATTTCTATGAATTTCTGTGCACAGATGAGCGAGGCTGATGCTTGTCTGATTGTGGCTAACAAGTACTGTACTGACCCAGACGCTGAAGATGCTGCCAACATAATGCGTGTCATAAGCGTCAAGAACTACTGCGTCAAGATGAAAGTGGTTGTCCAGCTGCTGCAGTACCACAACAAGGTTGGGTGACTGAGCGATTGTTTTTATCATCTGATTTCATGACATGAACATTAATGATGATTGACAGTTATGGGAAGAAGCATTCATCCATGCATGGGCTCATTGGACTGTTTACCCAAGACGGAAACAAGACGATGGTGACTTGGAGCTTTGTTTGCCTTCTCGTCTAATCGTTCATGGGATCTTTGGAAGAGGACATTTGCCGTTATTATTGCCATGACAACTTAATAATAGGAGAACGGAGTCTACCTGTTGATGTTAATCAATCACAATTATCCATGGTTCAGTGCCAGGCCAATGACTGCTCAGAGTTGCCCTTACCATGGTAAACAAGGGATAACTAGCACTTAAGTACCTAGGCATGTCTTCATTACTGTGATACACTAGGTTTTACATGAGGTTTTTCCTGCAGCCATGGATAACACACTGACAGCCATCATGAAATGATTCTATGTTCCTAATACTTTTAACTGGTCATTGTGAGTATTCTTGAGCATGAATAAATAAGTATGTATGTGTTGGTATGTATGCCTTGGTGTCCATTCCCCTCACTCCCCTTTCCCCTCCCCTTCTCTGCCCCTTCCCTCTGCTGTCACATCACGTTTCCTCATTCTATGCTGTCATTCCTCTGCACTTCTCCCAGGCCATCCCACCCCAGCGAGAAGAATTGGGTCTCTCCGGAAAAAACTCAGAGTCAGCTCTCATCAAGTTTCTTGTTGTGTGGTCTCACTTTCAATTTAACTAAAACTTGTCACCATCAACAGGGCCTTTAAGAGATTTAGAGAGACCTGGGCCACTGCAATTATGAAGCCCCAATCTCAGAAGCATGCACTTCATAAGCCTACTAAATCACAGTTATGAATTATAATACAAAAAAGGCGAAATAAATATAGAATTCAGCAAACCTCAACAAATCTATCAAAAATTAACAAGATGTGTCAACAACAGTTGTGACACCCATGACTCATTAACTCTGACATTTTCATCTTGGAATAAACTCTGATGGACTGTGGACTTAATACTGCAGGCGTCTCTTCAAAGTTAGCATGGAACCAACTTTTCACAGTACAGTACATGAAGCACATTGGTAAGATTGTTACGGAATTTCTTAGATTAATTGTAATCATAATTAAGAATTGGTATTGTACTGCTTCGAAAGAAACTCCTCAGAGGCACTCCTGATCTTGACAGTGCAGGACCACAAACAGAACAGTTTTTAAGCACCTTTGGAAAAGAGGCAGAGAAAGACCAAAGAGTTCATGTCATTGGTCATTAGGCAACCTATTCCAGAAAGATGGGCTGACCACCGTGAAATTTCAATGCTGGGCTGTGGAAGTTTGGGCCGGTGGGACAACTTGATCACCTTTTACAGTGGAGTAAAGGGATATGTGGCCCAGCATGGATGAGACTGAGACATGAGGTTCCCTAAGGTAAGATGAGGCACAGCCTGCAAAACTATTGCACACAAGCATTAAGGCCTTAAACTCGATATGTTTTTGCATAGGTAAGTAGTGGAAATCCTCCTGCATGCCCTCCTATATGCCCGAATCTAGAAAGTGATAAAAGGCATATGATTATAGTTCAAAACTGCACACAACGTGAGAAAGACTCAAAAATGACTGCCAAACAAGGACTCAGAAATAATGTAGAAATATTATCAAGCAAACTCTACAAAAGATGAATATGTCCAGATTGAAAAGATATTTAATGATAACCTGCATATCCATTGCCATCTAACGAGTGTCAAAGATATGAAGTGGGACACTAAATTGGGCCTACATTACTTTCCCAGCATTTTTCCTTTGGTCACTTCTACATATAGACTGTACATACTTTATGCCAAAATATTTCATGGGCATTATCTTTTGAATTTATGATGCATATTCCTGGTGTTTTACTGCAAAGTAAGCTGGTTAGTTTTTGTGCTTTTGAGGAATAATATTGATGTTTGAGCATCAGTTGTTTGTGTCTATGTTATCTGGTTAGGCGTATTTGTTAAACATTCCAAACTGGGACTGGCAACATGGAGATGATGCTGTGTGCCTGGCTGAACTTAAACTCGGTTTTATGGCTCAGAGTTGCCTTGCTCCAGGATTCTCAACACTTCTTGCAAATCTGTTTACAATGAGGTCTTACAAAGTGGTAAGCTGGCCCAACTCTGTAGTTAACGAAGCTGTTGCTAGCACTATATAGTATTTACATGCATATATATATATATGGTCTCTATTATCTTATAATATTATGTTAGCATTAGTAAATGCTAACATAATATTATAGATAATATATAAGTTTTTCGGTAATATATATATATACACATATATGGCTATTTATAGAGCACCTTTCAAGAGCCTCAGAAAAGTGCAATCTAAGAGATCTAGAAAGGTATGAGTTGAAAATGGCATGTGGTATTGGGCTGCTGTGTTAGCCGTGACATTTTTGGCACTGCACATGAGTTTCTGGTGATGGTCATTTCATTCAGCCTTCTTTCTTTCTCACCTGAAAGTCTTCTAATCTTCCTGGAACTAGCTCAGTTGGTTAAAGAAGTACACCAGACCATCCTTAAAACGTGCTTCATTATAACATGAATTTTGATGTAACACGGTCGGGGACATGGATCCGAAATTTAGTGCAGCTTTAGAAACTGACCTCACTATAAAACAATCTTGTTGCAAGGTGGTCCTTGATGTGGACTCCAAAGAGCGTGTTTTAAAGGGTCCTGTTGTATGTGGATGCTTTCATGTTGTGTACAAATCTAGAAATCTCGAACTCCAAAATGGCAGAGCGACTATTTACGTGGTGCTGGAATGGAAATGTATTCAGCTTGTCTTTCTCCGACATTTGAAGGAATGACTTTTTCCGAAGCAGCAAGGTAGGTCATTCAGTTATACAGATGCAGTTTCCAGTATCGAGTCAGTTGGTTCAGCGATTGTTGTGCTCTGCAGTCTGTGAAGACACACAGGTGCCACACTTTCGCATTCAGCTCGAGCCCATAATGCCTTCTCGTGTGGTGGACCGTCCTCTTGGAACAGTCTGCCACTGCATTTAAGTGCTGTTGCATTTGACTGAAAACACACCTATTTGCCTCAGTTAGATAGTCATGCGTGCAGTGCTTTTGTGAGGTACTTAAAATGTGCTATACTAAGTTGCATGGTATATACCCATGTCCATGCATGTGGTTCTATCTTTGCAAGGTAGATGCAGAAATGACTTCAGATTTTGTGGTGTTTTACAAATTCTTACAGAAGTCCTTTTGCTTCTTTGTCTAAATATAAGCACTGCTGTAAAATTAGGCAGCTTTAAATAAGTTTCTCTGCAATGCATTTGATGGAATTGTAGTAGGAAAAGGTCTGGTAATGTAGAAAATTGTTAGATATTGAAATTGTTAAGTCTTGTGCATTAGTGTTTGTGATGCCTTAATAAACTCTGGTCTAAGGCTTGCTTCTGAGTGCAAGTACAAGTACTTGAGTAGAAATTACAGATACGAATACTTGAGTAACTAAGTATTTTGATGCCAGTGACTAGTACAGTCAGAAGTACATGAAGTAAGAATGCAAGAGTTACCTGAACCTTATTCCACAACAACTGCAGCATTAACAAATTTTTATCACTGCAGGAAAATCCATACACTCAAATGAAAGATGATTTAATGGCAGCGGTTTCCTCTGGAGCATGCCTAAGCATGCTTTAACAGATAAAAACTATGGTGACTTTATATGGTGCTATTAAAATTACAATGGCTTCTGTACATGCGCCTTTGGGGCTATTGTTAATTATAAATGTTATAAATGTCTGTTTAATGATAATGATAATAATAATAATAAAATAATAATAATAAGAAGAACTACTTAAGTGTGAAAACAAGTACAGGCATGTGGGTTGTAAGTACTCGAACACCACTCAGATACAAGTATCAAGTACTACATCCTGGCCAGATCTATTGGAAAGCTTCTTAAAAAGCGAAGGCAGATGTTGCATGGAAATTCCTGCACTATGTAGGTGAAACCAGCAGATCTCCTTCATTGCTATTTGTTCCAGTAAAGTTTTCTGTAAAAATGTTTCTGTCTTATGGGTTTTACTTCTATAAGGCATCTAGGCTTTAGGTGCTAGCCCATTATTTTCAGTAATTTCTTCTTCTTCTGGTTCTCTGCCCTCAGGCAGGTTCAAATTTCTGATGATACCACTCCTCTTGGTGCTGAGCTTCTTCTTTCAGCTTGCTGTATCTGTCCGTCATCATCATCCAATCCAACATCATCTGTCTGGGTTTTCCTCTTGTTCTCCTCCCATCCATTCTGCCCTCAGTGACGGTTCTCAAGAGTGAGTTTTTTCCCATCTCAATATGTGACCAATCCATTTTCTCTGTCACCTCTTTATTGTAGCTATCATAGATCTTTCTTCCCTGACTCCTTTCAGCACTTCCTCGTTTGTTATGTGCTCCTTCCAACTAACTTTTTCCATCATCCACCAAATCCACATTTCAAAGGCCTCCAATCTCTTGATGTTCTCCGTTCTCATGGTCCATGTTTCAGATCCATACAACACAATGCTCCATATCAAAGCTTTATTCATTCGTTTCTTTAAGTTCTTATTCATATTTATTCTCAGTAACTCTTTTTGCTTTGAGAATGCAAATCCAAGTGAGCCAATTTTTTACCTGTTGAGGGGAGGGAAGGGAGTATGAAGAGCGGGACATCTGCTTGGCCCAAAGTCTAGTGAAACTTGTCAAGGCAGCCTGTTTAATCAGACTGCATTGTGTTATGACCGTTCTTTGTGAATTTATTTCTAGAATATGTATGGAGGATCTGAATCTGCTGATGATTGCCATTGAAGTGAGAAGAGAAGATGATTTGGAGAAGTATATTGCAATCAATCCGGGCCCTGGTGTTATTATCAAGACCTGCACCCAGGGATTTTTTATCGCTCAGTCAGCCGAAGAAGTCAAAGTGTATGATATGAGTCTGACTTCTAGAAGTGTTTATTAATATATCCAAAATTTACCTTCTTTAATTATTATAATTCCAGGTTGTTTCTATACATGCTTTAGCTTTTCATCTGTGAATCGCCCCTCGCCTGCATTGTGATAAATTGTTTGTCAGCCTGCTTACACACAGCACAACACAACCAAACCCTTTGTGACACGTCTGCTTTGCTGTAATCAGTAGTTTGTCCGAAATACTGAGCAGTGAAGTTTCGTAATTGTGGTACCAGATGCACAAAATCACTTATTTCAAAACTGAGGCACCAATGGCCATGGCCAATTACAGATGGGTAGAATCTGGAACTTTATATTTTAAAACACAAAAGAAAAACTTCCCTGGTGAGCCTGGTATTATTTATAAAGCGAATGTCCAATCTCCTAAAAATCAACAAAACAACATTGTTTAGTTCAGTATTTCATTTTGTTATTACTGTTTTGCTCATTTGTTCTAACTTTAATGCTGTCAGAAATATAATTGTTCTACTGCCAAACAGAACAACAGTCATAAATTTTCTGTTACAACAGATGACCAGAATCTGCTGTAAATCAAAGAATGGTGTTGAAAATCATCTAAACTGTTTTGAAGCCAGCTAAAAATTTCCATTTTAAAATTTTTCATTTGTTTTTTACGTTGTTTTTACAGAGTGAGTTATTACTGCAAATACTGTATGAACAAAGAAAGAAGAAACCCTTGTCCCTGTGAGCAGCGTTTATCAGTTGTTATAAATTTTTGGTGTGATTTAGGAGTAGTGCAGGAACAATTGGTTATCATAGTATACTGTCTAACCCGTAAATGAGACTCCTTACTTCAGACTTCAGGCCTTGCTGAGTTGGGCTTTCTGGGCTGCCCCCAATAATGAATTAGGCTTTGAGTGAGCATACCGCCACTCTTGCAGATTTCGGCCTGTATTCCGCGGGCATGGGCCCTGCAAGCCTGTATTTACATCACAGAAAATCATTAGTTTGAACCCCCTGAAGACAAACAGATATTTTTTATCTGTTAACATGCGGTTATAACCATGTTTTTGTTACTATTTAAGTGTGTTATTTAGAATGCTGTAATTTATAATTTATATACGAGATATCTGCTCACTACTTTTGTCTGCATTGCAAGGAATGTCCTTTGGTGAGCATAACCATGTGTTGTGAGCGCTTAATTCAGTTGTTGTCATTGCTCATCCTCAATGCAACATGGACCAGGAACCCTGAACACATTCAGCTGTCAACCATGGATGAGATTCTACTGATTGGGTTCCTCATGTGTGCAAGAGCCCACCAGCTATTTGAGCATTATTTGTTTACGATAAACATCACTAATGTCATTTAGACTAGTGATGAGTACCTTTGAGTGATATTTTAAATCGTAATCGTAATTCTGAGATTTCTCCAGCATCCAACGAAAGCCGTGCCGCGGGGCCCAGCTTATTCACAGGCGCTCAGTCAAAACAAAATTGATAGGCAAAAAGGGTTCGGTTCCAGGTCAAGATCCAAAAGTCAGGCAGAGAGACAGAGTGGCAGCTACGGTGAATGATGTTTGGGATTGGAGCGGAGAGGGAGATAAGAGGAAGAAGGAGTGTCAGGGTACGATCTGTGAAAGAGGAATGTTTTGAGTTTTGAGTGAAAGGCCAAAGCAGAAATTGCAAGCATTGTGCTATAAAAATGCTTAGTTATGTTGCATTACATTGTATTGCTTAATGCAAGTTAAGTGGTATATTGCTACTCATTCTGGAATATATTTCAGCATTTCTGGTCAGGCAAAATAAAGTTTCATGCTTTTTTGTCAAATTATTCTGTTTTCAGGTTTATTGCACTGTATGAGAATTGGAGACAAGTCTTGTGTTTGCACCTCTCCAAATGAAAACACAAGGTTGGCTTAGTTATGATTGACAAACATGAACTGTTATTGTCAGCATTTCTCCCAGCTATTTTTCCTATTTTTTCTCAAAATAGCATTTGCCAGTAACCACCTAGCAGTACTAGTGCTGATACTTATTTGGTTAAACAAGCAATGTGAAATTCCAGTGCCTGTCTTTCTGTATTGTCCACCTGTGACGTTCCTCACAGTTGTGTTTCAGTTCTGTTATTTGATCTCGTATGTTATGTCTTGAAATACCTGAGTGTATTTCTGCCGCACATGACTGGATGGCTCAAAACTGACTTTTCTCACATGACTGGATTCATGTAACGAATAATGATTACCAACGGTTGTTTTCACTTTGAATCGTACTTCAGATAATGCCTTGTATATCATGATGATGGTGCCGTGGAAATTTCCAGATTAGATTAGATTAGATTTCGTATGATGTTAGATTAGCTTTGATACGATGTCAGCCGTTATCCAGTATGCTTATGACTTAAACCACTCGGTTTGGATGCAGTGATCTTTGGAATTGTCTTGTTGTTTCTAGGCTGGAGCTTAGAAGTTCAGGGTCATTGTCAGTGGACTTTGGTGATGCAGGATGCAATTTTGATTCCACTGGAATGTTCCACTGGTGTCAAGAGCAGTCATTTAAGAACAGTGTCATTGTAAGCACTCAACTGCAAATCTATGTTGCTTTGAGACATGTGGCTGTTTGGCAGATAAAACAATTATGAGTTAAAATCCTCGTGTGTCATTCTTAGTTAATTAGCATCTTCTGTTTTTGTTCACGGAAGCAGTGTACGGGATATATTGGCTTTAAATTTCTTTTCATATTCATAAATAAATTTTGTCATTTTTAACAGAATTATTGATTTGGTTATAAAATTTTTATTTTCTGGCTTTCCCTTGATTTATGGTTTTTAGATCCGCATTAACATGGCTGGCATACTTTTAATTATCTGCATTCATGAGTTTCTCCCTTTTCTCTTTAGGTCATTCCTTTTTAAAACTTGCTGTGCCTCTTTTTCTTGTGTTTTAATTTCTGTCACAGTGATTGTGGCTGCTTCATCATGTTGCTTGCTTTTATATGGTACATGGTTCCTATTCCTGCTCCATACCAAATCTGGGGGGGGACAGGGTCTCTAACTGGATTTGCACATGCACTGCTCAGGTCTGGTCTATTTTTTAACTTGGCTCTATGGCTCAAGCCATTCATTTTATCTGGTTCCTGGTGCTGCTTTTTCTATTCAGTCATATGTGTTACTGCTATGTGATACCAATAACATTATTTTCTCTCCTGGCTTGAATGCAAATTCATGTTTAACATCTTCATATGGGCTGCATTTGTATTTGCTTCTGCTGCTTTTTAGGCTGGTAATATTGAAATAAATTCTGGACCAGTTAGACTTCAGAATCTGGAAATTGGTTAATTAAACATTTGCTGTATTTGAAATAAAGCTCCAGCCCCACATAATTTTCTTTGTGACCATTCCTTGCATGTACTTGGTCTTGCTCCTTCGACCTATTGATTCATTGGCAATCATTTCTGACCTCACTCTGCCAGCCCCCTCTATCCTAAATGAACTTTGGTGCAGTGGTAAAGATGGAAAACTTTGCTTTTGTTTTCAAGTCATATATCCCACTGCACACATTCATCTTGCCTATTCCAGCACCCAAGTCATTTGAGGTCCCAGCTTCATTTGCATTCCTGGCTACAAGCAGGTATTGCTTGTAAATATTGATCATCAACCAGCCCTCTCTTTGACTGATTTTCTTAGTGAATTCAATTGGTTCATCAGACTGCCTTTCTGTGGTTATGTCGAACAGGTTTTTTTCAGTTGACCTAGATTTTGGAACTCTCTTCCTGTATCTGTTCATTCAACTGGATGGCCATAGATAAGCGCTGATGTAGGGAAGTAGTTTCCCTGTTATCTCCCGATATATCATCATCATCATCATTATCATTGTTAAGTTACAACAATTTCATATATTTCATTATCTTAGATCAGTCAACTTCCTCTGGAATCTCATAGCAGACATAAAGTCACTGTCTATTTTACTACTCTTTAGAATTATGATGATTATTATTATTATTATTGTTATTGTTATTAATTATTGTCACTATTGCTATTTATCAGAAGGAGTGTGTGAAGGATTTTAGCAATTGATTATGCCAGAATATACTTTTACTCTGTATACAGTGGGTGGGTAAGTGGTTTCAGATTGTAACTGGCGTGCGTCAGGGACGTGTTTTGTCACAGATGATTTTTGCCGTGGTTGTGATTTGTGTGATGTCGAGAGTGATGGAAGGCAGTAACACTGGACTGAAATGGATAAATGGCGATAGGTTAAAAGACCTAGTCTTCGCAGATGATATCGCCCTGCTGGACAGCAATTGGAAATGCATGAAAGAACTGATGTCTAAAGCCAAGGAGGAGGCAGTGAAGATAGGACTTGCTATCAATCCCGAAAGACCAAAAGCATTAAGATAGGAAAATGGAATGATATGGACAAGATCACAATTGATGACAAGGAGATTGAGATTGTGGATGATTTCTGCTACCTCAGTAGCTTAATAACAGCAGACAGCAGCTGTGACAGGGAGGTGAGGATACCCATAAGAAAGGCAAATGCTGCTTTTTGGAGAGATTCGGAAGAACAACGGGTGCAGTCAGAGGACAAAGATTCATTTGTATGAGGCCATTGTATTAAGGGCACTATTATATGGATCAGAAACTTGGCCAATGACGGTGGCAAACAAGAAAAGACTTGAGGCAGTATACCACAGCTGGCTGAGAGGAATTCAGCACATTTTGTGGCATGATATCAAATAAAACTGTAAGAGAAAAGGCTAGACAAGATGATACAGAGAATATCATCAGAAGAAGACTGAAATGGATGGGACATGTAATTCTTATGGACAGAGACAGGCAAGCCATTCAAGTAATGAATTGGATTCCTGAAGGGAAACAGAGGAGGGGAATACCAAGGAAGAACTGGCCGGAGACCATCAGAGACGACCTTGGGTCTTTGGAGACATCATGGGATGAGGCAGGAAGACTGGCGGTCGACAGAGATGAATGAGGAGCTGCGTTGCCTGACGTGCAGACCTGCACAGGAAGGACTAAGTACTAAGTAAGTACTGTATACTGAAGTGACATGTAACTTCAAAATCATGCAATTTCTTCTGGTGCAGGATCGCAAAAACCGGTCTAACCTTCAGAATCACGTGGTCGTCTGTCTGTTTGCCGATGCCCAGTCTCCGCTGATCGGCCTTCAGAACTTTGTGATGCCACTGAGAGCCAGCAGCTTCAGCTGCAGCGAGCTAAAGCACATTGTCTTCATCAGTGATGCTGAATACCTACATAGGGAATGGAAAGCAATCTGCAACTTTCCACAGATCAGCATGCTCTTTGTTAGTGTTTCTTACTTTGCCTAACTTATTTTCACTTGGCAACTGACTGTTATCACCTGGCGACCGACTAACTGCGCCACAAATTCACATTTCTGTGTGACTTTGTGCACTTAACCAATTTGTGTAATAATAATAATAATAATTACTATTATTATATAATTTCATAATTAAATTTGGATACTGATTCAATAATTTTGTGTCTGCTTGTGTTGATGAATCTTTGTTCCTTCAATTCTCTAGTGCAGTATAAGTTACCTTAAAAGATAAGTCATCAGACAAGCTCTGTTTCTTAGCAAGATCTGTTACCTTGTAAGGTAAATCCTTTGAACGAACAGATCAAATGGTGTTTATGCAATTTTTCACAGCTGTTAGGCTGTATATTACTAAAGGTTGCTGGTTTGTAAACCAGTTGGCCATCTTCTCGTGACACATTAAAACACTTTCGTGATATGTTGACATCCTGTCTTAAAGGTCCTTGCAGGCCGTACACAGGATGCAAATAGATTTACATAATGCATTTAGACGCAGGAAGCAGCACAGCAGGAAGGAAGCAGGAACTAGATACTGTATTATGTTTATGTCTTTTCTAAAACTTTCCTAGTTTGAAATACTTTAGAGTAATTTTACAAAGTGCTTCTTAGATTGAAATATTGTAGCTTACTTAGTACATTTGTATATACTGTTATAATATTGTTTACTTTAATGTTTTTCAGGGTTCACCATTGAATCGGACGAATTTACGGGCTGTGAACATCGAGCAATGCGAAGCATGTGTCATTATGTCTGCACGTAAATCATATTCTGAGGACAGTGCATTAGCGGACAAAGAGGTCATCTTGTGCTCACTCAACATCAAAGCCATGAAGTTTGGCAGCAACGTGTCAAGGGGTTCTGCTGTAACTTCAGGTAATTGAATCATCAGCAATTTTTAATTGGGCATTAGTCCAGTGCTTCACTTATGCTATGCTGGGGAGCCAGTGGATGCGCTGCACACTCTCATCATCTGTATTTTCTTAACTAATGGTATCTCCCTTGACATTGTTACTTCATTTGCCCTTACGAATTTGTCTTCTGTTTTTGGTGATTTCATTCCATACCTTTTTTGCACCTTTTAGCAGCTCTATTTCCTCATATTTGCTGGTATCATGCGCCCTTTTCTCCCTGCATCTACACATGCCACTATATTAGCTCCATCCAACAGAGATTCCATCTAAAACTGCCTCATGGGATGTATATGTCATAAGTCATTCTACTATTCAGCCTATGCTGTTTGACGGCCTTCCATATCTGTTATCACATCTGCCATACTGCATGCCCTACATAAATCCCACAGCCAAACATTATAACTCTGCCCAAAGTAGCATTACAGCTACAGCAGCATGGTATGGGCAATTATCCTTCCTTCCTTTGCTGTTCTTCCTAACCTTTTGCTTCAGATGACCACTGCAGCACCCCACTCACCATACCCTTCTCATTATATTAATCCTACTCTTTGCAGATGCCAACCCTATTCCTGACTTCAAGATCTGCAATGCTCTTTTCCTTTTTTTCCTGTTTCTGAAATTGACCCTCTTGTAGCATTGACAACACACAAAGCAGCCTATTGTTGTTCTGCACACTCAGTATATGATCGCTTCATCGTCCTGCACACTTTCAAGAAATTAAAAAGCTTTCTCCTCTCATCCTCCTGACATATTTTCCTTATCAGAAACCTGGTTCAATTTAAACACAAGATCTGCTTGACAGCAAGACTGTATTCCTCTTGGCTACCATCTCTACAGTACGCCTCACCCCTTCAAATCATCAGCCTCTACCAGCATCACTGGTGGATGCATTGCCTTTCTCACCTGGATACCTGCCAACTGTTCTAGATTTACCTGGTTACTTTTTCGCTCCTAGGAATGGCCTCAGTAACTCTTAAACTTCCTGACCCAAATCTGAATATGTTCAGTGTCTCCAATGCTCTCCATCCTCCTCCTCATAATCAAGTCTTCACCTGTCTTCCTGAAACAATTTACCACTCTGTTCTCTTCACTCTCTACTGCCATCACTACACCCTGTTAGCTGCTTCATCTTTGCTACAAGTGAAAGTAGTATACTTTTACTTAGGTCAGTAGAATATTAATTTTAATTAATTAACCTACTGTTCAACATTGCAAATGGTAAACGAGTTTATTCGTTTAATTGATCACTCGGTCATGTTTTCATTATTGCATGTATTTTCTCTGCTTCTCTAGAAAACATCAAACCTTCTGTAAAAACTGGGGCTGGTATTTTCTTGATTACAGAAGTCGGTAAGCAGTCTGAATTCCTTTTCTTGTTTTAACAAAAGCTTCCATTGTCAGATTTTAAAAATTTGATATGAAATTACAAGGCCAAAGCTGGTATTTGTTAGATTGGAAAGGAATATCTATTCCATCTTTTCATGACAAACAAGCTTTCTAACTCAATCCATTTGCAGCATTGCGGACACTATGCTGCCTTTGATGCTCGTAATGAATCATGTTTTGTAAACACAGAAGGTAGTTGTGAAACTGTTGGAAACTATTGAATTTATGAGTCCAAACATCACAGAAATTGGCAATGAATTTCCTTCACAGGAAATGACCAGAATGTTCAATTTTTGGACCAAGATGACGAAGACAGTCCTGACACACAGCTCTATATGACACAGCCGTTCTCATGTGGAACTGTATTCACTGTCAGTGTTCTCGATTCTCTAGTCAGTACGGTGAGTGGCAAACTCTTCATCCTCACTCATCAGATTGGCTGAGATCAGTAACATAAAGTAATTAAGATGTAAGGTAAGTATTTTATCATGCAGAAGTTGAGAATATTCAAATAAATACACTCTTCATTTCTTCAATGCTCCTACAAGCAACTAAATGGATCTGTTTTACTGAGAGGTGGGAGTGATAAGGTATGGTTGCAGTACAGGTGATAAATATAAGGAGGGGAAATAGATTTGTTAGGGAAACTTTTTTAAAGTCTTTTTAGTGAAATGCAGGCAAGGTTGCAATAATATTAATTTTAACATGGGCTTAGACTTTAATATTTAGCTTGTTTGGACTGTATTCATTCGTTTTAACTTGTTGGAACTATATTATCAGAGTATGTGAGGTCGGGCTATCATTAGTAGTGTCATAAACTAACTTGCATAACCCTGTCATTAAAGTTAATGGAGAGAGATATATAAACAGAGACAGAGACAAAGAGAATGAGAGGGAGAGAGAGAGAGAGAGAATGAGAGAGAGAGAAATGGGAAGAATGGACAGAGGTCATAAAGGAGACCTAGAGAGGAAGAAATGAAGGATGGACAAAAATCCGCTTATTGGAGCACGGATGGGTCAGAAATGGCATTTTGACGTGTGGAAGTAAAAGATAACAGGAGAATGAAAGAATTTAAAAGAGGAGGAAATCAGAGAGAAGAGAATTTCCTAAAAGTGACGGTCAGGTGAGCAATATTCAGGAGATTAATCGTAAACGATTCATCTCGTAAACGGGTTGACCACTTGTAGTCTTTGACCAAAGTGAATCACAGACTCTTTACGTTGTTTTGACAAGGTTGCTGTAAATATGTTGTACATATTTCATTAATACACAAGAAACCAAAAGCATGTTGTATTATCTTCAGACGATTCACAACCCCCGCTTTTGAGGAGGTCCAAGTTCCTCGAAGACTAAGCCACTGAACTCCAATACCTCTTGCGACTAAGGTACTGGGGGAAGAATGTATATGCCTTCGGATTCTTTTGTTGACACAGATGAGCACAACAATCGTCTTTCTTCCAGTACAGTACTGCATTCAGCTTTAGCTACAGAAAGGCAGTAGTTGATGGAGGTCAAATACTGTTACTGTATTTTTTGTTGTTGTAGGCTTATTTCAGTGACAATTCGTTGACAATTATTCGAACCCTTATTTCGGGTGGATTCACTCCTGAACTGGAATATCTTCAGGCAGAAGGATTATCCATAGACCATGGACAGAATTCTCCAGAAACCTTAGCAAACCGACTGCGTTGTAGGATGACACAATTTTCTTTAAGCAGTGGCATATTTCGAAGGTTTATGGTAAGTCTTTTGGGTTGTACAAGTTAAGCTTCATTGTCTTTGATTATATCGTTTTTTGTTTATAATGGTAAGATATTTGCAATATTTAGTGTGATTTCCAAGTGTGAATTCAGTGACTGTATGTGACTGTTTTGAAAAGGTATCCATAATAGTCCTGAAATAAGGATTTATTGTGTTATGGATAGTCTGTGATCAGCTGCAGACCTGGACAATGGCCATAATTTTCTTGATGCATCTGTGTTTTGATTTACAATCTTCTGCAGCAAAAATTGTGAAATTGAAAGGGTGAATCAAAAAGGCTCAATCTAAAAGGTGAAATTAAAAAAGATAAACATTAAAACAGTGCAAAATAATTTAGATAAAAATATGTGGGCAAAAATAAATAAAGTGCATTATAATTTGAGCTCACAATTGAAAGCAAATTAGCCTGATTGAAAAATAACCCATATAGGCTATATATAAACAAAGTCAAATTCATTTATTTTAAAAACAGTACTGATTACATCTCAAAATTTTAAGCTTGTAACTTGAAGATTTCTGTGCTTGTAAATCAAGAATATGTGCTAACCCTTAAATGTTCAAGATTTGAATGCCTCACATAATTGGTTACATTTCTTTTAATCCTGTGAGCACAGTTCTCGATTATGCTTCTTGTTGCCACTGGGTGGTTGTTGTCCCGCTACATATTGTTCTGTTTTCATTTTGTTTAAACACTTTTATTGCTTCAGTGCATCAATAAAATTCCAGTGCAGTGCCATGTATGTATGTGTATGTATGTATGTGTGTGTATTATGTATGCACGTATTTACGTATGTATCCAAGCACTTGTGTAGCAAATTTTAAAAACGTCACAGTTCTAAAAGGAGTGTCTTAAGATAAACTGAGAATGTTTCTTAAGCTGTTTGGGGAGGAAGAACTTGAATTTTCTGAGGAATATTGTTCTAGGACAGTCCAAAACACGAGAAGGCACGGTGAGCCCAAGCCATCATACAATAGTGACAGACTATCAGATCTCCATAGGCTGCAGAATTCAGAGTTTGTTGATCCGGCTGGCTCAAGACAGGATTAAGAAACTCTCTGATGTATTCTTGGCAGAACCGACTATAGAGGCTTGCCCTGTGAGAACCTTGAATTTAATGCTCCTTAGCTGGGAGCCAGTGTAGTGGCTCTTCATTAATGTAAAAGAGCCCAATAAGCTGCAGTATAATATGAAATGTCTACACACTGCTTATAGAAATCTTTGCTCTGTTTTCAGAGTGGTTCGACATTTGGAGAGCTTTTTGTTTTTGCCTTGGAAACTTTTGGCATACTCTGCCTTGGCCTATATCGACTACAACATCAAGAAAGCAAGAGGCGATACGTCATTACCAACCCACCAAGGAATTTTCCTCTAACAGCAGACGACAAGGTACTGTAAAAAAATCAATTTATGAGCCTCAAGTAAAAGTCCTAGGCTTCCTTTCTATATTTAGTGGAACTTCCTTACTGCTGGATGAATAGAGTACAAAGTCCCATGACTTACCTACAACACACATCAATCCTCCCAACCCTCCTACCATCATCAGTTTATTTACAATCCAGCCACTCCATTCAACCAGCTCTTCTTCCACCCTAACACTTCTCTGCCCTCCCATCACCTCATCCTTAAATTTGGAAATTGCTCCATAGCCATAGCTGCTCCATCCCTCTGGAATAAACTTCTGTCAGAATTTTGACATCTATCTGATCCATCCTACAAATTCACCAACACTTTACCCCTTCCAATCTCTGCGGTCTTTCGCTTGAAACTGAAAACACTCCTCTTTCAGAGATCCTGTCCTGATGCCTCTTCTTCCTCTTGTCTATCTTGCCGCTCACTTTAGAACTGTAGCCATCTGACTTGCAACTTGCTTGGCTGAACCTTGGATCTTGACCTGATACCGAAAATTTGACCCTTCCTGCATATCAATTTTGTTTTGACTGAGCATCTGTGAATAACCTGTTTCCGTGACTTAGCTTTCTTTGGGCGCTGTAGAAATCTTGAGTTTACGATTGCAGTTGGTGTTCTGTTCAATCTGCCAGAAAAATGTATAAAGATTGTTAGGGCTTTTGAAGTCTGAATTGTATTATGTGCAATAAGGTGTACCTAGAAACAAGGCTTTAAACTGCTGCTGGTGTAGCAGTCACTAACACATCATAGGCTCCAGCATTTTTTTTTGTGTGCTAGAAAGGCTGCATAGTGCCGATAAATATGCTTACATTAATTAATGCTTATGGTGGAAATGTGTACAGATATAAATGTGACCAGAAGACCCTAGACATATATTGCCTAGTAATAAAGCAGTCACTGTGGCCTATTTCCAAGAACATCAGCAGACATTAATGTTGATAGTGCATTAACATGTTCTCATGTGTATTTATAAAGTCTGAATAGTGGAAGTGCAATAGTCAGTGGATATACCATGAATTTGGTGCAAATGAGAAAAACTAGCCTAACATAACTAAAACAAGACCCTACATTCAGTTTAGTTTAACACTGAAGTCATGTAGCACCTTTATTACCTTTATTATCTAACTACAAAAACAATTAGCATGAAACATCCTTAGTATTCCTCAATAAAGATGTTACATAATTTCTGGTTTTTCCAGTTTTTCTGCCTCTGCCCAGGGAACAAAGTTCAAAGCTGTTTAGTTGGAGGTGCTCACCACTGAAGATATGGTAAGATGTCATGTTGCTAACACTTTACATGTATATACTGGTAACTCGTGCCTCTGATTCAGATATTTTTTTGTGTCTGGCATGTTAATCTCTTAATATTCATTCATTCAGCATCAGTATTTTATGCAATAACTCCACACAAAAGAATAAACTGATCTGCTTGTATTTGCTTATCTTTTCTCTTTGACTAGGAATTCTTGGGCCCAGGGTCAGTGCATCACAGGAACGCCGTTTACCTGTACTTGCCAGCTAACGTTGTACTTATTTATTAAAAGCACTAGTTTTGTCTGCACTCAGTAAATCTGAGGCAGAGGAAATTCTACTGCTCAGTGACAGAGGCAGTAATATGCAGACAATTTGAAAAAATTATTTGTGTGTTAGAAGATTGCAGAATGAACCAGACTAGATGAGTATACAAGTTTGTGGAGGTAATCCACATATGTATGACTATGGAGATTCAGTGATGACATGAGGGAAAGCACAGGTGCAGAGTATGAGAAAGAGTAAGTGACCGTTAGAAGAATGGAAGTTAACATATGTTTACTACTTATTAAAGTAGAAAACTTCACAGTTTACGAACAAGTGGTAACAGCAATACAATACAAATTAAACATGTAAGTGGAGGCACTACCGTTCAGCCGACTGCTACCAAACATTTACTGGGTAGAGATGACCCAATCACTATTATCAAATTTCAAATTACAGTTAAACATCATAACGGACTTCTGCGGACCAGTTGTAGATGTCCATTATAACCAAACCTTTGTAACCAAACCACATATACGTACCGTACATTATGCAAACATTTATCATACGCATATCGGAAATTGATAGTACCAGTGAAACCAATTTATTTCTTTAACATTGGCTTTACTTATAAGCTATTGTTAAACTCAAGCAGCCTGTGGCCTCCCGCCGAATGCAGTGCGTTATAACTGAGGCAGTACCTAGCCGATGGACCTGATAATAATCAGTCCATATTAAACGAGTCTTTTATAAGCGAGTCCTTTGTAACCGTATCAATTTACATGGCAAGAGATGGGAATTTGGCCAGGGCTAAAAAAGTCTATTATCCGGTTTAACTGAGTCCGTTATAACAAGGTTTTACTGTAACTGATTAAGGGGTTTTGGATTTTAAATGGGATCAAAATACACTGCTTCCTATGCTTAAGCAAATGGTTGTTAACTCTAGGTTCCTCTGCCTCACTGATGACCTTGAAGCACATTGCTTGTGGGAGGCTCTCACGAGCACTTTGTTAATGTCCATTGTTGATCACACTACACTGTATCTGATAATTTTGAAAATGATGTGTTTTTGCAGATTTTAATACTCGAATATCATTCATGTGAAATCCGGCTGCGTATCAAACACAAGAAATACCAATCAATCGACATGTAGATTTAACACCAGAGTACTTTCACTACCATTTTAATCTTTCACTTTACTGGTCAAAGTATGAGACACGTGATCACTTGAGGCGAATAAGTATTGGCTTGCTGGTGGGTATTTTAAAAAATGTTTCCTAGATGTATGCTAGTGTTGACTTTCTCAAAATGAAGCAAGTTCCAAAGAGAATACAGTTTAATATTATTTAAGTAACTGTAACATTTACTCTATTTTTACTTCATTTTTATTACTAGTCATTTGTAATATTTGTATTACATGTATAAGTAATTTTTTTGCTCTCTTTTTTGGAATAATCTTGAAAAGAATGAAAATAAATGTAGCCGTAATTATCCAATGCAACAATTTCCAGTAAGACACTATAACTGGGATTAACGTGACTGGTCCTGTTCCCAGGCGGTTTGAAGCAGACTAGTACCAGTTTACATAGCTCTTGTCCTTAGAATTGCATGTCCTGTGAGGAAGATGGTCTTCCTTTGAAGGCCAGTCATTTAGTACACCCAGATACCTTATAATACGAGCAAAGCCTAGCCTATGCTAAGCCTGAACAATAAGCTGTGAAACTTCTAAAGGTAACACATTAGTTGGCTGTCACGTCAGCACCTCAGTTTAAATGCAGGTATGTCATTTGTGAACGAAAAATTGTTGTCCATTTGTACCATCGAGGAGCAGCTTTCTTCAACAGCCTTTTGTGACACTGCAAACCATATAAATGGGTAAATTTGTCCCTTGGGCTTTGGTGGTGAAGGCTCTCACCCAATAAATTCGTAGAAAGATGGCAGGATTAAGGTCATGCGGTTGCTATATAGAACCATTTACATTTGTGCATAGATTTGGTGAAAATTCTGCTCCTTCCTGAAGCCAAATTCTGTACAGTGACCTTTTCTAGAATTACTGTGAGCTGTGGTTGTGCTATTGTGCTCCTCTTCAATCAAGTTTTGCTTTACTTTTCAGCTGTGTTAACTGCATCTGGTACTGTAACTGTATTTGTAAATGGCCAATGTGAACAATTTGAACCATATTTAGTAGTAAACAGTGAACTGTTGAAAAGTATTTTGCTATGTCTTATTTTATGGGCAGACTGTAATGTACAGCTCACCTAGCGAATATATTTTGCATTAAATTTTGAATATTCTATATATTGTTGCTTGAATAATCTTAGAACTGTTCTATAGTGTAATTTTCTGCAGTCATAATATTTTAATAATTTTCTTCTACATTTTATTAATGTTTTGCACAAAGTGAATAATAAAATGACTGAGTGTGCAGAATTTGTTCATCTGTACATAATCTGGCATAATTAAAGCAAGACTGCTACCACATTCAGACACATAGGTGGCAGCTTGTTGCATTTGACACAGGGCTAGCTAGCACTGTGAGGTAAGCATTGTCAAGCCTGGTTAGTATTTGGATGGTTGCCTTTCCAGGGAATACCAGGCCACGCAACCCTTTTATGGCCACTATTTTCTAGCAACACATGTTGGAAGATATAACATTGGGTCTCATTGTTGAATTCTTTCCTCATGCTTACACTTCACCTAAGATATAATTCAAATCTAGGGACCATGCTTCTGTGGAGTTTCAAAAGAGGTGTATACAGAAATTATTTTTGAAAAGTGAAAAAATCAGTAACCATGACATCCCTGTTTAGCCACCAAATGATCATAACGTGCATCTCGCAAACTTCTGCAAAAGTGAGCCATTCAAAAGTTTGAATAAATTTAAAATTAAATTAAGGCAAGGCATAAAAATATGGCCCTAAAAAATAATATCTGCTAGCTTGAGCCAGTGAATTAATAAATTCTGGCAAGCCACCGAGGTTTTCTTTTGTGTTTAGCTTTCCATAATGACAGCGACGGCTTTAGGCCATTCATACAATGGTAACAGAAATTTGAAAATAGAATCAAGTTTAGCCTGTTCAGTTGTCACTGGTGCCAAACGTATACCATATGGCACTTGTTGACACCGACTACTGAATCAGTTGCTGGCTAACACCAAAGTTGCTACTTTTCAAATATATTGTTTACAATGATGATTTTAACTATAAACTAGTCAGATTTTAAATTTCATGCTCTTCAGGTATGAACATGAAATTTCATCACAAGACAAGCAATATTTCTAACACAGAAAGAATATTTAAGTTGACTAGAATGCCAGAAATCCTTTAGCATAATTCGCTGAAGAAAGATCATTGTAACTTTATGAAATATAATTCATATGGGTCATAGCATGCAACATGAAAGTGCAAAGCTAATTAAACATCCAAGCATCACTTCTGTGATTCGTTGGGTCTCCGTTTTCTTCAAGCAGTCACAATTTTCACAAAAACATCACAAAGCTGAGCACATCATTTCCTTAACAACTCTGGCATTTTTCTGCTTCATACTTTACCAGCAGTTTACTTTGACTAATCCACCTAGACCGAGATCCTCGCGTACCAGACAGCTAGTTCTTATGCACATGCCCCAACAGTCATAAGAAGTGCAATCTTACACTTCTAGGATCTTTTGACTCAACTGTAGCAATTCCGCCGACCAACAGTTAAGCCCTACTGCACCGAGTGCTTAAAAAAGGAAATTCTGACGAGAAGTGGGGTACTACAGCCCTTGCCATGAAGGCATGATATCTGCAGTTCAACTTCATGTACCTTAGTTTAAGCAACAGTCAAGATGTTTCTGTGAATTGGTTTCACACCACTGTGTGTTCTGCAGCATTCCCCTTGCATCTTAGGCTCAGCCTGTGAGATATTCCATTCACAAGCCAGCAGAGCTGAACATTTTTTTGGTGAATCACTGGACTTTGTAACGATGATACAAATGGCCTCTTACTGATTCAATCATTCCATCACTGCCAGTCCTTAATTCATATACCTTCTGTGTTTGAGCTGGTTATCCGTTCTGTGTATTTTGGCCTTTCTTCTGTTGGCTGGATGTTTTCAGTGCTGCAAAAGAAATATAAGCTTTCCAATTAAGAAACTAGAATCAAAGTTACAAATACATCAGTCTCTATCCTAGTTGTAAATTACTGCAGCTCTTGCTTAGATTATAACAGTTTTAGTAAATGTTTCATACCTTACATGACTCACTGTTTACAAAGACTTTACAGTTATTTCTGCATTTGTTAAGTGCCACTATCTAATGACTAAAAATCAGTCGATAGCATTGAGGAATTGTGAGTGAAGGACTTGCTCAGTGTCCCTCCACAGTAACCATCTCAGGAAAGGCTTGAACCAGTTACAAGCCAAGCGCTCTAACCAATCGGCTACCATACCTCGGTGCTGAACACATTATACAAAGGTGCTGTTACATTGCATTACATCAAATATTTGTAATCCCACGTGAATCCTTCTAATTTTAACCTTCTTCATAAAAAGATTAAAGATTTCTCTATTTCTTTACTAAGTGAAAATTAGCAATTTTGTCCAGCTTGAAGCTTTAATATTTGCTACAAATTGCTAGACTGTCTAGTAAAATGTTGCCCTGACCTTGTATCGAAATTAGCTGTTGTTTCCGGGTTTATAGATTCATTTTGTTCACCAATGTCCATCGATTGTCCAGCAGAGCTCTGTTTGCTTGACCGCGATGATTTTCTTGGAATTGAATCTTTGCGGCCCTGTTGTGATGGCAAGTTAAACGAACCACGAAGAACCGCCTGTGAACTGGATTCACGATGGCCATCTCTCTTCTCCTTTGTCCACAGCTCACTTAAGGTGTCTTTCGAAGTTCTTCGTCTTCGCTTTGGTCCGAATGCAATACCCTCACCATCTGCAGCCAGCACCTCCTCAGAATATGTACCTAATCCATCTTCCAAAGACATCTCTGCCTGGTGTTTCTGTGCAGTCTCAAGTTGATAGAGTTGTTTAAAATATGGTACAACAAAAGTCATTGCTAGACTGTAGATGATGCTAAAAACCACCATTATGAGACCAGTTATGAAACAGGGTTTTGCGACGTAATGCAGGTTGTGCTTGGTGTAGGCGCCACCAGCAGCTATTAGTGTCAGGCCACCAGATATGGAAAAGAAGACTGGAACCAATACATAACTCTGTTTCAACTGACGCTTTGCAACCTCCATCACCAAGTCTCATTCCAATGGCTATTCTGAAACGAAAAATATATTTCCGTGCTGATAGTGAGCATCAAACAAAGTTTGTTCGTCGAAAAGGACACATGGAAACCAATTACTGGCTCAGAGCACCACTTAGCATCAAATACATTAATATGCAGTCTTTTAGTTCAAACTGCCTGTTTTGCACCAGAATATTTTAACATTATTTACATCACACAATAAAACCTCAATTATATTTACATAAAAATTGTTAAAACAATCTTGGTAGGACATACAATCAGATGATTTTCATGGCCAGAACATCTGCTAATGCAGCATCAACAATACATTATTTCTTTATAGCAACTTGATGGATTACACAAAACAGCACATTTCCAGTAAGTAAGGAACTCCTAAGTTTAAGCCTTGCACCCTATATAGTCTTGCACCCTATATATCGTTTTAGCCAAAAATAGTCCTTTCCAGACTTGATATATGTTATAGTCCCTTTCAGTTAGGTGTCAGGTCACAAGTCCCACCTATTCCGAAGGTAACACAAAAGACAACCACTAATGGCTTACTGGTTCAGTTTCTGAAAGGATAACATGTAAGCCAAATACACCCACGAAAGCGACCTGATCCATACTCACCAAATTCTGCTTGCAATTGTTCCTCGTTCAAATAAAAACAAGACGCTTATATTTTGACAACTCCAACACAAACTATTCCTTCTCACTTATTTCTTCATCACTGGAACTTGAAGTACTTTCCAGTACATTGCTATTTACTTTTAATTTAGCCATTCCAACTAACTTACACTTGCTCAATCACATCTAAACTAAACAATAAACAAAAGTTATATATATATATATATATATATATATATATATATATATATATATATATATATATATATATATATATATATATATATATATATATATATATATATATATATATAATTATTTGTATTTGATTAATGCATGCTCACTAGCTTGGCATATTTAACAAATGCAACTGTAAGACTGTTTTGATATTGGTGTGATAGGAATTAATACGGGCAATCGTCTTAATTATATGATCATCACAAACACCACAATCTTCTGCGCCAAAAATCTAAAGTTCAATTGTGAGTAAAAATCCAGAAATTTGTTAAGCTGGTAGACACATTTTGGTTAATTATGAAGACTGACTTTGACTGGTCTAGCCAACTGACAACGTGAGGTGTGGTTTAGACTGACGGCACTGTCGTTCAAACGATTCCTTGTTAATAGACATTATACTTTTTGTTAGATGAAACCGTGTAGACTTTCTTAAAAGCCGATTTCTTCGAAGTCTTAAGCGATGCTTACTGCGCTACAAACGAAAAAACATCCGCGTTCATAAGAACTTTAAACGACGAATTCCGCCACGTTTTAAGCGAAGCACAAGATTTACGTTTACAAGGAAATGACGTAATAAACCGCTGATCTGTAATATGGAATCTCTATTAGTATTTTTTTAAAGGCAAAAGATTATGCGACGTAATTATAATACTCCGTTGACATGACAACATTGCAGTTACAAATACGTCTCGTATCTTTCAAAAATCATACATAGTTGGCCAAGTTCTTTCATGTAGATCGCAGAGCAAGGCCAAAGTTCCTTCACACAAAGTGGCTTACATAGGGATGCCGAATTGGAGCCGACAGTCCGTCACAACTTCGTTGAAGACCTGGCAGAGAATGATATCGTGCTGGTTCTGTGCACAGTCCATGAATTGTTTCAGTTCAAACTGGCAAGAGTTGTTCTGGTTCTGTGTATTTTGGGGTTGACTGTGCACCTGTTCTGCCTGGGGAGCAGAGGCAGGCTGTGAATGCCCCCCTCTGCCCGCCATCCCAGCACCACTCTGACAAAACTCAGACTAAGTCCTACGAACGCAGGAGATGGCTCAGGCATCCGGCGTGAGCTCAGCTCCGTTCGTCTTCTCCACCAGCGGGAAAACCACTTCAAAAAGGATATGACTGGGTTAGAATTCCATCCGTAGCCGCAACAAACGAAGACAAGTTCAGCAATGGTCATTGGTCACAACCAGTCCGAAGTCCCATTAGCTTCAGTATCACCAGTACCACCGTACCGGGCTAAATTCACATACAATAAACCTCTCAAAATATGTGCACAGTAAATTCCAATAAGCAGCTTTCAACATGTAGGCATACATAGTTCGCAAAAACTCTGCGTGTCAACCAACGCACATGTTATCTCATGCACACATTAAACTTCGACGAGTGTCCAAAGCAAGACTTAAATACCTCAAGTATAAATAATTCATATAACATAACATCAACGTACCTACATGTAGTTTTAGAAAGACTTTTGGTGATCAGTCTAAAACAGAGTATGTACAAGAACATCATGACTGGTTCTGGTTGCTGTAAATACGTTGCACATAGACTCGATGTAAAGAAATAAAAGCATCGTTTGAACAATCTTCGTTAAAAGACCAGACGCAGAGTGGAAACCCCGAAGAGACGCCAGTAACGCCGCTACCACCAACAAATGTTTTAGACTGACCACAAGTCTTTCTAAAACGTAACACTACCTACGAAAATTGTCGTTAGGGCCTAAATATTCAGCTATAGCCGTACCTGAGACCTTCCAAACTATAAGAACTTATATAATTTATGTAAGCCCTATATATAGGCCTAGCCTATATAGTTCGTCAATGTCAGCTGTATCGTTGCTTATGTAACAACTACGCATCTCCTAGTCTAATCTAGTTACTTCTCTAGGTCTTACTATTTATAGCGCCAGTGCAATAATGGTCAGGGCATCAGTCGATGGTCGCTTCTAAGTAAAATCACTGTCCAAGCCAAATTCCATAGGCAATTCAGTCGAAAAGGAAAGGGAATCTCAGAAGTCACAGAGACAGCCTTCAGAGGAAATGAGTCCAGGAAGAGGCGAGTTATAATTAGTCGAGGTCTGAAAGGCAAAACGGACTTTTGCAGAGCAAACATTTGCCGGAAGAGAGTTCCAGAGTCTAGGGCCAGCGACAGAAAAGGCTCGCCTGCGGAGAGCTGTTCTTGTTCATGGAATAGTCAGATCTATAGTCAAAATTTCTTAAGACAGCAATTATCCAAACGTTCAAAACCATGTGTAAAACTCAGGCATAGACTCAACTAATTGCACACATGTAAGCGTCGTTATATAGGCCTATACATACTCTAAAAATATACATTCATTAGCAAACCAACATATATATATATATATATATATAATAATATATGATGAGTTCTCAGTCCGAAGGCAGGTCCATTGGCTTTATGCCACCCCGGGATGAGATGCGTGAGGTGGTTTCCCGTTGCCTTCCTCACAGAAAATTGTAGGTGAGCTTGTCCAAGGTCGCGACGCAGTGGCTTGAGGTAGATTCGAACCTCTTGATGCTAGCTTATGGGTGTTCTACTTGAGTTTTATTATTGAGTGGTATCAAGTTCATGATCCTATGCGTAAATATCTGTTTGATACTCAGGCGGTAGGGGCCTACATTGCCACGATATCGTAGTGCAAATCGTTATTATTTTGTCAATTAAAACCCGCACTCGTTTGGCAGTGAGTTTAAATAAGCGTTCTTTTGGCAGTGGGCCAAGAGTAGCCACCGTTTGGCAGTGGGTTAAACACCCGCCTATTATCCAACTACTTTTCTTGAAGCGTTCAGCCATAGGATCTGGCATATTATCAATGATGCTACAGAGTATTAGGCCTACGTGGAGGTAACTGCCGTATCTTGTACAATGTTAATGTGTTTCTGTGCACGTACTTTTTCTAAGCGGGAAGTTTCAGTGAACAATGATTTCCCGACGACGACGACGATACTCTAATCGGACGGTCGTCTGGCAGTAAATTCCGGACTAATGCCGAAGTTCTTGAGCAACCCATTTCTACTTAGTTTACGTGGGTTGCTGCACTCGCGTGGTACGACATGTATAGACCTATTCTTCCAGACCAACAGTTCTAGCCAACAACTACAAGCAAAAGAATCGACATACGCGGTCCAATAAGGAATGTCCCCAAAGAGGTCAGGGAGGGGTCATCCAACTGCGGACAAGGGAAAGGTGGGTATGCCCAATGCAGACGTTTACATCGAAAGTTTGTACTGTACATGGTTATTTCAGTACAACCTGTCCCAAAACACCAACTTTTGACAGCAAACCATACATACTTCACTGGATCTAATTTGAGTCCCTTTGCTCGACACGGCAGTATCAAGGTACCCCATCCCGCAGCACATTTAGCCCTGCCAAATTAACAGGTAGCCTAAACTAGGCCTTATGATTCTGCTGGAGTGCAGATATCCGGAAAGGGGCAGGGGGGGTTCAAACTAGGTCTATTTTTGCAGACGTCCTTCATGGACGACCCTTACATCAACTGGAAGAAACAAAAAGTTCCCTGTGGGTCACTGGAGTGACACAGATTGAGAAAACACAGGAAGATTTAGGTGAACTTGCAAAGTTTATCGAGATACCGCAGTTTTTAACCAGATCCACTCCATATAAGAATTATAAAAGAAACAAAGAACCTATTTAGAAACCCCCACAGCAAATTTTTCTGTTCACAATCTTGAGGTTGTCCTTGACCAAAAACTTACTCTTCATGTAAATCTAGTCAGTCACACTTGCTTTTATCAGCTGTGCCAACTGCGAATCATTTCTCGTTCACTTTCATCCAGGACTGCAATTACCCCGGTTCATGCCGTCATTACAAGCAAGACTGACGGCTGCAGCGCCATCCCTGCATTTGAGGCCACAAGGCACCTAGATTGCATGCTGCACGCAGCTGCAAGC
This sequence comes from Norana najaformis, assembly GCA_964023275.1. Classification (NCBI taxonomy): domain Eukaryota; kingdom Metazoa; phylum Annelida; class Clitellata; order Crassiclitellata; family Hormogastridae; genus Norana; species Norana najaformis. The sequence continues at coordinate 15,289,472 of OZ029921.1, forward strand.
CTTGGAGTGACAGGCAGCATTTTCCACTTTGACTAAATACATGTCTCACATCATATGCATGATGAACTTCACTGGCTTCCAGTTTTGCAGCACATCAAAATTAAGATTGTGAAGTGGGTGTGGTGTTGCCAGTGGGAGTAAGCGCCTTCCTACTTGTGCGAGTTCTGTTGTCCAATTTCAGGTTTGGCAGGACATGGAAATCTATGACCCAATGCAAAGTATGCACTTCAACAATGCAACTCCATGCCTTAAAATTCAGTGGTTGGGGCTTGTATCTGAAATGACTCCCTGTTGATCTGGATGCCCTTCTGGTGAATGATTGAATGAATGAATAAACACAACTGAAATCCTCCAATCTCAAGCAAACAGCTTTCAATTCGGTCACACACCAGGTATGACAAACAACAGAAAAAACAAACAAAACTTATGTAGTAGGAGTTAATGCATAATAATTTTAAAGGTCTCATGTCGTTCAACCATTTAAATTAAACTTTATCACGAAATGATGATAACTTTTTATCAGTGGTCAACTCAACCACATGAAAGCAACCAAAATTTTGAAGGATTTCTGAACTCCACTCAGATGGCCTGCTTCAGAAATATACAAGTTTTAGAAGCAGAAAACACAGAACAATTAGTCAAAACATCTTAAGTTATTTAAACTCCAGTCTCTTCTAAGCACTTCACTTTTCCTCACACCACTCATTTTCTTTGCGCACCTGCAACAACAAAAACATGTATGATAATTCTACAGGGATTTACACTTGTAATTATATCTTCATTATTTAATCACAGCTGTAGTAAGTGCATATTTATATAGCTCCTCTGTAAGAATATTTCTCAGAGGTGCTCTTGGCATGGTCTTTAACCAGTGGCAAAATAGAGGCAGAAAAAAGACATTGCAGCCTGCTCCGCAATGACAAACACCAGTTGGCTGTACTAAGCAATTGTGCATTAAGGTCCTAATGATCACAAGCAGGCATATGCAGATACACACACACACACACATACCTTAGATGTCTACATAGCAACTCACATTACACTCATATGTCATGTAATCATCTCTGGACTGGATCCAGTCGTTGATTTCTCTATGACATCCCTCCACAAATCCCGTCTCCCGGCCATCTCTTCAAGGGTCATTCTCCGTCTGCCCTCCGTTTTCCCATAGATAGTAACTCCGGCACCTTTCAGATCCTCTTCAAGGCAATCTATCCATCTTCTTTTCGGTCTTCCCACTGCTCTCTTTCCGTCCGGTTTGTATTTAAAGATTTTCTTTGGATTGCGGTTCTCCTCCATCCTCAGGACATGTCCTGCCAACTTCATTCTTCTTTTCTTGATCATATTGCTTATCAATGGTTGCTGTGTTCGTTGTCTAATGCTCTCATTCGTTACATGGCCCTTATAGCTAACTCTTAGTATTCTTCTGAGCCATTTGTTTTCTGCTGCATTCAGTTTCTTCTCCATTGCTCTTGTAATACTCCATGACTCACATCCATAGATTAGTACTGGGATCACGCATGTGTTGAGGATTTTTAGCTTTATCGCCAGTTTTATATCATGTCGTTTGAAGACCTTTTGTAATCTGTTAAAGGTTGACCCTGCAAGCGCTATTCTCCTTTTGATTTCTGTTTCTGATCCTCCCCCTGCTTTCATTTCACTTCCCAGATAGACAAACTTATTTATTACCTCAATTTCCTGTCCCTTAAGCTTAACTATTGGCCCGTTGTATTCCTTTTTTGTTATTGGCATTATTTTAGTTTTGTTATAGTTAATTTTCAGTCCAAGTTTTCCACTTTCCTCTGCTAATGCCTCCAACAACTCCATTATTCTTGTTAGGCATTCTGCAATCATACATGCATCATCTGCATATTCGACATCCTCTGTATTTCTTGGTTGAGATTGTGCTCCCAAATTATGAGTTCTTTCCAGACGTCTCATGATATAGTCCAATACCATATTAAACAAGATTGGTGACAGGATGCACCCCTGTCGGAAACCTGTTTCTATCTTGAACCATTCCGTTTCTTCTCCTTCTAGTTGAATGCATGCCATTATTGCGCCATATAGTTTTCTGATGAGTCTGATTAATTTGGCGTGAATGCCATATTTCTCCAAGATCTTCCATGCTCCTGATCTCCAGACTGAGTCGTAGGCCTGGGCAAAGTCAATGAAGCACATAACTGTTTCTTTATTGTATTCAATTCTTTTTTCGATGATTTGTCGGATTACAAAGATCTGATCTGAACATCCTCTCCCTTTTCGAAATCCACTTTGATTTACCCGTAGGATGTCATCCACTCTATCTGCCATTCTATTCAGGATGATTCTGGTGAAAACTTTGCCTGGTACACTTAATAGGCTGATTCCTCTGGAGTTGCCACATTCTTGTCTGTCTCCTTTTTTATATACTGGAATAATGACTGCTTTTCTCCAGTCCATAGGGATTTCCTCTGCTCTCCATACAGATGTTATTACTCGATGCAGCCATTTTACTGTATATGTACCCGTATTCTGCAACATTTCTGCCGTTATCTTACATACTCCTGGGGCCTTGCCTTTTTTCATTTGATTAACTGCCCTTTCTACTTCCTCTAGGGATACATCTTCTTCCTCATAATCATCCTCCTCCTCATTTAATAACTCGACCTGATCTATCTCGTTTATTATTTTCTCTATTTCTTTGGGCTCTTCTCTATTCAGTAACTCCTCAAAATGTTCTTTCCAGCGCTCCATTATCTTCTTTTTTTCAGTGATTATTTCTCCATTTGTTGTCCTTACTGGTTCTATGTTTATTAGTTTGTTATTAATTTCCCCACTTAGTTTTTTAACGTTGGCAAACAGTTTTTTGCTGTGTCCCCTCTTGTATGCCTCTTCCATCTCTTGTGCCATATCCTCCAACATAGTGTTCCTGTCTTTACTTAGATTTTTCTTTAGTCGTTTTCTCAGCTCACTCAGTTGCCCACCCTTCTCACTCTTCTCTCTCTTCGTGTTGGATAACATCTCTCCCTTTGTTTTCGTAACCATTCCCATTATATTCTCAGTCTCTTGTGATATCCATTTCCTTGCTTCATTTTTTCTGTGTCCTAGTTCTTCTGTCGCCACTTGATTAATTGTGTTTCTGAAGTTTTCCCACTCTATTTCTGCCTCATGACCTTCATCTATTAGATTAGTTAGTGCTTCATATTTGTTCTGTATCTTATCTGTATCTGCAACCACACAACCAACCAGTTACCGTCTCATAACCAATGTAATAAGCAATAAATGCTCTGTTGTTTAAACTTAAACCTCAACTCGAAGGACTTCTTCATACTTTACAATTGGGATGTTACCTACAGTCTTAACCCCTTTCAGTAATAAAGCCTTTATGGTATGGTGCTTAAGCAGCTCTTTACTCTGAATCATTACCAAGACATGTACAAATCAAGTGCATTCCTAAGTACGCCCATGGTTTGTGAAAGAGTTAACCCCTCCTAGTTTTGCAGTTAAAAGGGCAATTTCCAATCAGTCAGTATTTTAATACAAGGCATTCAGACCCAATCTTTTGAAGTTCTGTATATTTAAAGTCTCAAAGTATTTACAAATTACCATTTCTTGTTACCAGTCTTTAACAATTACCAGATATAACCAGCCTCAAAACATTACTTTCTGCTTATTTCTACACAAACATGGATAAGCCAAGTTTACTCCCAAGAAACAACCAAACCAGCTGGGTTGGCCAGTGAAGAGGCACAGTTAAAATTCCAAGGATTGCAGCCTACCCATGACAGACCACATACAGCAGAGTGCACAACATGAATTGAAACACCCGCTTGTGATCATTAATACGGTAAAGAATTTTGCAACATGCACAAAATCTGTTACACTAGCCAGATAAAACCTTTTCAAGAACACATTTATGTTAAAAAATGTGGCTTCTGACATTAGCTTAACAAACCTTTCTAAGATTATGTGATGAAAATCTGACATGAATGAAATGTTCAGAAAAGTAAACTACTTGTTAAAGAAGCCAATCTGAATGTTACAGTGCAGTGAGTAAAACCAACATGATTCAGTCTTTGCTAAAATACAGCATCAGTAATACTAAATGACACCGGATCATACACGTTTTGACATTTGTATCTAGTCATAGTACCACAGCATGTCTGGTAAGGTCGAGGAGTTGGGGGTTTAATTATGGATCTGCCTATCTGTGTAGTATGACATTTACGGTACCTTGGGGCTTAAAAATTGGGGTCTGCCTTTGCACTGATTGGCTTAACTGCAATAATCCATACTCCAGGGAAAGCAGTTCAAGAATAATGCATCAATAACAAAACTATTTCATATCATTACCTGTTCCTCCTCTGCAGGCGTAAAATCATTCTTTATGTTGAAGGTCTTCCGAATTTCTTCAGGTGTTTTCCCCTTAATCATGTTGGCCACAGTTTTACAAGTGACATCAAGCAATCCTTTAATATCCAGGTAGTTTGCGGCCTATTAATGTAACAGCAATAGCTACTTAAGAGTCATTACATTATTTCAGCACAATATCTTTAGGCAACTAAGTGAAATCAGAATGGCATCAATAAGCACTTGATAACAATAACTGGCAACTGGGTATTTGCCACTGGGTATGAACAATGACCAGTGGAAATGCTACTAATTACATCGGAATCTATGGAATCATATCGCAGTTGAAATACTCATATTTAAATCTGAACATTGGCAGATCAGGCAGTTTGCGACTTATTGCCTTTGAATGCTTTTGGCACATCCAAGTGCTTCTGGATAGATTGCAAAATGGGTGCTCTTACTCAAACTGCAGCAAGTTAGGGAAACAGCATCATTTTTATCAAATGGGTTCACAGCACATTCAGTCAATTGATTATCTACACTTCTTCCTTCGGTAGGTTATACCCAAAGAAATGAGTGCGCAGATAAACTAATCTAAAAGGTAAATTAATTTCCTGATTTTATCTCTGCATTTTCAACAGTCATGACAAACCCATAACATATTTTCCATCTGGGTTTTGATAATTCTGATTGGAAGCTGAGTTTAGAGAATTTTCTGCAGTGTCCAAGTAAGCGATTTCTTGGATTTTTTAATCAATGGCAAGAACTAAAACAAGAGTTCAATTTTATATTGCATCAGCCGACCTCTGATAAAGTATAGTTGACATCTTTTTAGAACATATCAGGCCATCAGCTAACCTCTGTATACTGAGAATTCAACTCACAGATTCTTAAAATTTTCAGCTGCATAGCTGGCTACACTCATTGCTAAATTAATTTTCTAGTAACAGCTTCATGTCAAATGCAAACTTTCTGTTGGACGACAAGTCTAATTGCAGTGACAAACATCACAAGCAACAATGGTCACTCATACTGTAGGTTTGGCAGCGGCCTATTGCTACAAGGGCCATGAAACTGAAATGCCTAGCATACTGCTACTGTAACAACACAGTATTTTGCAATAAATAAGGTTACAGGCAGGTAAGCTGCTGAAGCAACTGTACCTGGAAAACAGCATATATCAACAAATCCATAATATACCCACATACAAGTCAATGCCACATACAAGTCGACCCCTACATTTTTGACCTAGGAGAAAGGAAAAATCTGTGACCCACATACAAGTTGATTGGTTTGTTTACAGATGCATCTGCGCATTAACAGCACCGCATTAACAGCACCGTTAAAGCAGCCAAAGGCACCAAGTTGGGTCCAAATATTTGCTCTAACTAATGTAGAGCAAAGCTACTAAACAAATATAGTCTAATGTATCATATTGCCTAAACAGCATCATTACCACATTAGTTTCTGTTTAAAATGAGGTTAAAGGCCCACAACAAACCAAATGAAACTGTAGACACTTGCTGGCATCTTGCAAATGATTGGTGTATTTGCTTCAGCTGTGAAAATCAGACCAGAAGTTACTCTGAACAAGGAATCAGGCATGCATAGTAAATGTTCAGAAATTATTATAGCACTGGCATAATTGAATAAGAATTAAACTACCATCAAAGGTGCAGAGCATGTCCCTTTGATGTTAAAAAAAACAGATTTAATCCAGCTCTTTTATATTACAGCCATTATAATCATCACCAAAGAATAAATGATGGCTACGAACGCACACATTTCACCGTGGGCCTCAGCTGTTTAGCAGATGGAACAAAACTTAAATCAATGGTTATTTTTAAGCTAAAAATTATCCAAAATTAATGATTTTCCAAGAGGCATCTTTGTAAAAGCATGATCCTAACGTTGGATGGATGAAGATGCAACAAAGGATTTGCGTGTGGCACACAAAGTAAGGGTGCACTGCTCAAGAAATTAGGCATCGTAGTGTGTGTGACATGTTTGGTGTTACAACCTGTGGACATTAGCTGAACAAGCCATTTAAAGCCTGTGTCTGTATCATAGTCAAGGCAACATTAAGCAAAGGTGGTTACATGAAGAAACCTTATATGCCTTTGGTCTGTGAAAGATTGAAGCTCACATGGGACGATTTGCCCAAAGAAATGGTACAGTGGTCATTTTTTAAATGGACACTGAAATAAATGATGACAATGAAATTGGTATTTACACTGATGACCGAGAACTGACTCAAGATACATGTAATTTACTTTTGATATTGATGATTATGATAACCCTGATGTTGAAGGTTTTGAATAAATCTGCTGGAAACATTTAATTTACTTTTTGATAATGATAACTCTTGATTTTAAAGGTTTTGATTAAATCAGCTGGTTTGTTAATAAAAGGGTGTGTTCAAAACATGAAATGGTTCCAATAGTTCTAAATTATATTAGTGCTATCATATTTTGCCTTCCTCCATATTCTAGATTCCTTGTCTTCATATGGGAACTTCAACCATGATTTTCAAAGTGATAACAAAAAACTGGCTGTTGCTAGCAGAGACACTGGTAACAGATGAAAATTTGTTTTATTGCAGGCTGTTAACCTTAACTTTTAAATTATGCTAATTGGTAATTTAGAGGTAATATGATTAGACACTGCTTGACTACTGGTAGATAATTTATTGGCGAACATTCTATTCTGGATGAAGCATGTGTCTGCACAGCACGTGTTCCCATCTTAGGGTCCAAATTAAAGCCACTGGTAGATGTTCAAAAGCACTATAAAAAAATGCAAAAAAAGTTCACATGCAGGCCATACACTTTTCCCCTCTCCAAGGCGAAAACTCAGGGGTTGACTTATATGCAACATTAACTTGTATGTGAGTATCTATGGTAATCCTGTGCTCCAGCTAAAAGATTACACAGCTGGAGTTCTATCGCATCAAGGAATGTAAACCTGACCACACCTTACTTTATCATACTTAATTTAACTGGTACGAAAATAAATTTAGTAGCCTTACATAGCCGAGAGTACAAAGTTCAGACATTTAAGCCAGTAATAGCAAGCTCAGAATGTGCAAAGAGAAAGAGCATCTCCAAAGGACTAGACACAATATGAATTTACTATGCATCACAAAATTCAGATCATAGGCAGATCTGAATTTAGCAGAACCATCTTGAACAGATCCCTGATCCACTTTCAGAAACTGAGCTCCACAGGACAAAACAACTCACCAAAATCAGTTCAAACAGTGTTGCTTCAAAAACTTAGCATCTCAGATGAATTTTAAGTTCAAAACAACTCACCAAGATCAGTTCAAACAGCGTTCCCTGATCCACCTTCAGAAACTCTGTATCCCAGGAGCATATGTCGTCAGTTCTCTTTTCCTTGTTCTCATCATCCTCAGCCGGAGGAGGATCATCCTTGTGATATGTGCACCATTGAATGACTTTCTTCAGAATGGCAGCATTCACATTTGGGAGTGGCACTGGCTCATCTTCACCCTCATCCATGCCAAGATCTATTAGACACAATGCAAAAACAAAAAACTTCTTCAAGCACACATACCTGTTCAACAGTCTTAACAGCCATGTTTCAGTATCAATCCAGCTCGGCTGCAGGAAAATCCATATCCTAGGAACTAGATCACACAAGTTGGCCAGTTTTCCCACATCATTTTCCAACATCATTGGTCATTTTCTTAAAAGGCTTGAATAGCATTAAAATGAAATGTGACAAATATTTGCAGCAAAACACATTGCTTTATGTGATGCAAGGATATCTAACATCGCACCTAAGACCAATATTCTTAGCTGTTATCACATTCCAGCAAATACGACATTGTTTTAAACTAATGACAAGAAAACCATTCTGATAAAGAAATATTTTAACACCTGATTAACACATTACTGTAAACTTTAATTTAACAAAACTAAACATAACATAATCACTGCATCCACAGTGGAACTAAACACAGCAACTCAGGACATGCACAGTAATCCACTGCATTACTGCAGTCTGTGGCCATAGAGGCTGTTATTTTGCCTATCGTGTCATTTGTTCAAATATTTGGTCTAATGCAAAAAATTTGCTGGATAATTCTCATAGGTTCGGACTTCTACTACGACTGAATCTCCATTTTCAGATTTTATCTCTATTCTGTCATGGATTTCTTGCGTTTTTGGACAGATTTTTGTGCCTATTATCAAACCTGCCACCAATGGACAGGTCAACCTATTCAGACGAGACACAGGTTCCCAGCTGGAAAGTGTCGAAGCTCAGACAGAAAGGCGAAGAGAGTCTTTGGATTGGCAGTGACAGAGGTTCTACAACCTATCAGCCAACTGCTGAAAAATACCTGTCCTGTACAGACCTGGTGGACCAAGGTATATATCCGGATGCTGCACCTTCTTCCATCAAGCAACTGCTGGACAATGCCCAAGTGTTGAAGACCTCATCAGCTGTCATCGTTCCTCATCTTCGATGTAAAGTGGTCCATGAACTTTGAACATTCTGACTACGGTAAACTTTGAATGGGAATTCTATAGCTGGGGACTTGGCATGTGTTCAAGCCCATCAGTGGTGACTTTCAAAGTTATCTGTGCTCTATTTGCTTACTGACGAAATTGGTTTCTTTGATGACTTTAACACCATTTAGGCCAATGTAAGCAGCACTTTTGTGACTAGGTAAAAGGTACTAGGTTAATAGTCCACATACATACATACATGCATACACACATACACAACATCCAGAAAAATTCTGACAAGTCAGCTTTCAGTAACTCACCTTCAAGCATAGTTTTCACAACAACAGATTGCTTGGCAATGTCAACATCTACTTCAAAAATATCTCCATCAGAACTCTGCAGCTTTATATTAGGCATCTACAAGACATATTAGGTGTTAATATAAGAAATAAGTCAACTACTCACTCTAAAATAGTGATTCATTATCAACATCATCATTCAACTTTCTTATGTCACAGTCATGGTAACTTTAATCCAAGCTTCAACAATGAGATACATGGTCTAGATATCCCTTGCAAACAGAGAAGCCCACGAGACCCTTGGGACTGAGACCAAGACGAGGCCTGACTCATCCCATCCCATTTTCAACACAAGACCAAGATATCTGCCTATCAGTCTTAGACAAGATTCAGACTGTGACTTAGAAACTCTGAGACGAGACCGAAGTGTGCAGTCTCCAAGATGAGACCGAGACGTCCCCAGAAATATAATTCATAGTCAACTTTCGACAGATTTGTTACCTTTTTAATGTATGCCTAAAGTAGATTACTTACCCTGCACTGTTTTAAACAAATAAAACTGGATCTTCTACCTAACAGGCAGATGCAATGTAACTTGACTACTGGTCTACACAGGAATGCCAACGAGGTTTTACAATGATTATTCAACAATTTAACGATTTTTTTGCTTGGCATCTTATTGTTGTCCTTATTCTTATTCTTATAGTAGCAATTATATTACACTTGTTATAGTTCTGGTTACTTCCAATCTTGCAAAGTAGTTAGCAACTTAGTTAATAATACTAATAATAAACAAATGAGACCCTGAGAGCAGCAGACAGAGAAACTACTAGGCTGTGATATAAAGCTGAATGCATCAGCACATCATATGCCTATGACATAAAGTCATGCAGTAGTGAAATCAAATTATCAAATTAAAATCAAAAGAAAGTGAATAGGTCAGATGGATGTCATTGTAACTGATTTCTACTGGTGTCCCAGGTCAACATGCAGCACTATACTATCTACCAGTATTTAGCAACTTAGTGCCACGGCAGTCTTTCGTTTTTTATTTTGGGAACGTTTTTTTGTGATTTTGTTTGAAGATATTTAAGTATTTGCATGGAAAAGTGAAAGACATTTAACTTAATAGAACACTATGCCTTCATGTTGTCTTGCTCCTCACTTCTGTGGGTGACCATAATTATTAGAAGACACCATCGAAGCAGGTCATTTTGGCTTTACTGCTCTACTCAGTCGGCCACCAAAGTTTCTTATCACTTTTTCATGTTTTTTTATTTTTACTTTTTTATTTTTTGGCACAGTGTTTTTATATCTAAGGGCTGAATGCTGTTAAAGAAACAGAACCTGTTATGATGTACTAAAAATGATTGCAAGGACTTTCGCAACTTTGAGTAAATATATATTTACGCTTCTTACAAAGAATTATTTAATTATAAAATTGAGCAAACATTAACAATACATTCATTTAGCAATACTCTAACAGTATATAAGGCCTTTATTACATGGCTTGAAAAATTGTTCATGGCACCCTTTACAAACTGCTTAACCACACTGGTGGTAGGTTCAAACTCTAGTCTAATCATATGAAGCATGATTTTCGGCAGCAACTTATATACGGATCAATATGTTTTCACACTTTCCAAGCCCAAAACTTAGAAGACAACTTATACTAGAAGTCAACTTTATAGCAAGTATGTACAGTAGTCTAGTCTAGGTTTTGTTAAAAAGTTGGTGAGTTGCGCTTGCTTCTCGCTACTGTGCTGCTTCCAGTTAGCAAAATACAACAGAATATGTAACTGTACAATATTTATTGGCTCGACATTGGGGTTGTCCATACAGGACATCTGCAAAAAATGACCTACTTTGGACCCCTCCCTCCCCTGTCCCCATCTGTCCACATTTGACCTTACCCTCCCCCTCCCCCTTTGCAGACGTCCGCACTTCAAAGCCTGTGGAAAATAAAAGACCAACATCGTGAAAAACGTCATTAATAAACTACTCATTCTATCTTATTTTGAAGAACCTCACAATGGCACCATGCATGGTTGTCTAACAGATCTACATAGATGTGACTTAAGATAGGTTGAAAACTTGAAATGTTTCTTTAGCTGTCTGCAGTGGAACAGTACTTACTACTGATGAACCAATGCAGTACGGAATGTCTGCCATTTGACTGAAGTTGGTGTGTAAAGCATGTGTTGTATTTAAAGCTGTGTACATGTAACAAATTTATATGCGAACGTCCGCTTTTGCACGACCTCTCCCTCCACCCTCTGCGTACGTCCTTTACGGATGACTCCATATTGCATTTAGAACATCTCAAAGTAATATTTAAGCCAGCTGCAGCCGCTGTTCACACTGGAACATCTTCCACTTAATCAGCAAGAACTAACATCATACAGATTTAACTATATATATAGTTGGAAAGAAAGGTAATAGCATGCTTAGAAACTATTGTATTCTACAATTTCATGTATTACTTTATTCTAGTGACTACATTTCTGGCTAACGTGTTTATTATGCAGATAAACTTGTAGCTTTGCACCCATACACCATACATTGTTTCCATTCATAGACAAAATACATTAACTTTATTTGCCTGAGTTGTTTCACATTTCTGAACGTTCATGACTAGACCATCCTCCTCCATTAAAGACACAATACTGCCTCCACCAAGCAACTGTTTTAATATCAATCAAGCTTCGGTAATTTTCACACATGTCGAAGCATATGTTTCTGCGTCTATAAAACGTTTCACAAAAATTTCGTTTGGAACTTTATATGCAATTTAATTAGTCTTATTTCACTGCATATCTCTGACCCAAGTTTAAAATTTTAATCCTGCTGAAAGCAGATATTTTAAAGTTTCCAAATATGATTTCGTATTTCGCGGAAATGTCTCAGTTTCTGCCGCGGTGTTTCCCGACGTCAAAATGGCGACACTGCCACTGTCTCAACATGCTCACGCCTAGCAACAAGCTGCAGCGTATTCCACGGCTGGTGCATCTTCGACAAATGTACCTCCCTGAATTCCTAACGTGTGATTTATTTTTTATTGTTTTTCGATTACGTAAATAACACGAAATACACCACAGACATCGTCATCCCACATAAGCAGCACACGAAAACGTTGCAACATACACAAAAATATCGAACTACGCGCGATTCTAACCTTCACAAGAACTGGTTGGTTCCAACTTCAAGGTTTCTGGGAATTCTTGAAATAAAAAAATTCAGTCTTAAGTAGGAAATGGAGATAAAGAAAACCGAATTCCTAAATTATATCACTCAACCGCTGCAAGGTAATATGGCTGCCAAGGCCTTCGGCGAAAAATAGCTGTACTCACTGAAAAGTAAGTATGTGAGTCGACATTGTTTACAACATGCCCAAAGCACCCATAACCAGTATCAGTTTATGACTGGCAGCCTTTTGGCGGCATTGGGTAAATGTAAAAATAAAATCAAAATGTGCATGTTTCTCTATCTTGGATTCTTCTAGGTTGCTTGGGGCCTCGTCACCAATGTGACGTCACTACTGCAATTCACGTGTCCTCAATGTGGATAGGGCCTACCACTCAAATAAACCGCTTTCAAGCGTTCCAGTATACTCTCGCTCGTGCTGTCACCGAAACCCCCAAACACCATCACATCACTCCTGTTCTCAAATCACTTAACTGGCTTAAAATACCTGAACGAAGAGAGTATGAAATCCTTTCGCTTAGTTCAACTCACTTCAATCCTCCCAACCCTCTTATCTTCGCCAGTTATTGACAATCCAACAACTCCGTTGAAACCGATCCTTTTCTGCCGTAGCACTTCTTGGACCTCCCGTCACCTCATCCTTAAAATTTGGAAATCGCTTCATAGCCATAGCTGCTCCACCCCTCTGGAATAGACTCCCGTCAGAATTACGACAATTATCTGACCCATTATACGAACTCAACATCACTTCGACACCTCTTACAATTTCTGAGCTGGTCTTTCAGTCAAAACTGAAACCATTATTTTTCCATAACTCTTATCCTGATTCTTCCTCTTCCTCTTATCTCTCTTCCTCGCTCCAATTTCAAACACCATCCACCTTAGCCGTCTGCCTGCCTGTCTCCCAGATCTTGACATGGAACCGAACACTTTATGCCTATCAATTTTGTTTTGACTTAGCGCCTGTGATTAAGCTGGTCCCCGCTACTTAGCTTTCGCTGTGCGCTGTAGAAATCTCGAGATTACGATTACGTTTACTCTCTTCTACTGGCCTGGTTAGTACACGCGTACGTAAGACGCCTCTGTGCGTGAGGATGCAGGTTCCCGTCCTGATCATGGCTTAATTTAGAGATTTCAATCTCGGGCTAGCATGGACCGTACAAGGGGACCTTAAATGGTGTGGCGCCTATTCAAACGGGCAGCAGTGGAGAAGGATCTCACCAGATTAATTCATTGAAAAATGAACAGGGTGGAGGCCATACGGTCACTATAGAGTCACGTGTAGGCCTACATGTACATTTAGGCCTACATTCTTGGCGCAGTTCCTCATCCAGCTCCACAAACTAGGCTCCTCAACCACATAAGGCAGCAATGGTTAGTGTAGATAGGCTGTTGACGACGATCGTTAACCGCACTCTGTCGAACCCTCTCATCCCTCTTCCATGGCAGATCCTTCTCTCATTCGGGGCCATGACGCTGCAGCAGCCAGTTAGAGGAGGCGAATGCAATAAATTGACATCCACCATTAAAAGGAAGATTGAGAAATTCTTTTCCACCTGGCTTCTGAAACGTGCAAACTGTTTGTCCCCGGAAACCCTCTCTGCGGTGAACAAGTCGGGACCAAGCAGTGAGCGGTATCTCATATAATCTGGTAGATATTACCTAGTTTGAATGAGACCGCAGCAGTAATAAACTATTACTGCTGCGGTCTCATCCGAACTAGAAGACAGGAACATCATGGCAGCAGTAAGGATCCTGTGTTCTGATGATAAACCTGTCCCGATGAATGCAGAGAGACTAGAAGAGTTGCCTTGAAGCATCTTGCTCCTCCTCCAGACCGCTCTTCTCTGCTGCCACCTACTCCTCACTCTCCCTTTCAAACTAGGCCTACAGAGGCAGATGTACTTCCTTGCATTCGGATTTTCCCTGGGGTTCTTCTGGAGTTCGGGTTCTTCTTCGACCTCAACGCGTTTTGAAACTGGTCAGCTGTGCTGAATATGGTCCTGATCTAATATCCTCAGTTAGGGCCCTGGTCAGTCTTATACAGGTAGGAAAATGTACTTATCAGATTCGCTTCACTAACTTTGGAAGTACCCTGTTTAATTGCCTCTTAGGGACTGCATGCTCTCTGCGATCTATGACGTCTTGCCGAAGCTAGCACCTTTCTGTCATCTAACTTACTCAGTGCCATTCAATATGAAAAATGATAATTTCATTCTGCTGCCTCAGTTTGGCCCTCAGCAAGGAGACCTTCTGGGCCCACTGCTCTTCTGCTTCCCACTCGAGTTACCCACATCATTTGCGGCAATTCCCGTTATTACAGTCCCTCTCTTCTGTTAACTTTCACACATACGTTCTCAGTCCACCCAGTGATCGCCTCATGTTGTTGTTGGAACTAATGCCTCTATTTGATTTCATCATGTTTCTGAAGCCCATTACTTTACCTTTTCCAACTGGCCATGTCTAATATAACGGCAACTTTTTCTATTTCGGTCTGTTCGCTCATCATACTCCGATTTTCCCAGTTCTACACATGGGTTGATAGCATATCGGAATTGCTTGTTGCTAGTATACCTTCTGTTGCTTCTGTCTGGAGACACTGAGCTTAACCCTGTTCCTCAACATCTTGTAACCATTAAATTCTTGCAGCTCTTTCTTCAAAATTGCATCTCATACAATCTGGTAGATATTATTGCGCTGAACGAAATTTGGCTCCAACAGCCTGACACACCTTTCTTCATTCCTCCGTCATTTTCTCTCCTAATTGAACCTCGCTGACGAGACTTGATGGCAGAATTGTCTTTCTTTAAAAATCACACATGAAACTTGTTCCCTTCGCTTCACCTATTCTGACTCAAAAGTCATCTGAAAACTTTAATGCTACCCTGAATTCTGAAAATCGGCGTTTCATTTTGGGTAACGGGTAGGCCTACAGTTTGCCCTCCTTTTCTGACTTTTTTTCTGAATTTCAATCACTGCTTGAATTCTTGGTTTCTTCTTCTTCCGAATTTATAGTAACAAGAGACTTTAATATACTCACGGATACCCTGGTTGATATATCCTAACATATAGAATTATTTCTAGGACATATAAATCTTATGCGGGAATTTTGCCACCTAGGCTTCACACATATGATGTTGTTGGGGTTGATAAAACCGATGACGAGTACAAGGAGCAGCCTAGCATGCAGTCTCGTGATTTCTTTATGTATGTATATATATATATATATATATATATATATATATATATATATATATATATATATATATATATATATATATATATATATATATATATATATATATATATATATATATAACGAGAAATTTAAATTGGAAATGAAGAAGACATTTGACGATGTAGTGTTCTACATTCTGGAGAAGGACGAACCGAGTTCGCATATCTTGTAGATGTGTGCCACCTTCCAGGCATACAATATGGAGTATGGAGCACTGCTTCAGCCTTATGAATCACTGAAGGCAAAAATGCGCGTTACCTTGGACTTTCTTATAGGAATCAAGACTTTTTAAATTTGTGTTTAAACAATTAACGTAGATCATTTGTACGCTTGTTGGCATTGCAGAAGAGACAAACGAGAAACATTGTAATAGAAGTTTGACTTGTCCTTAATCTTTTCCATTTTATATAACGTGAATATATAGCCTTTTAGTTTAGGCCTAACGAGAGCAGGTCCAAAATGTTACTGCCCACGCTCTAGGCGACTAGCCTAGTTAGCTACATCGGCAAGTGCATACGCCAAGGAGCCTCTGTGCGTGAGGATCCCAGGTTCGCGTCCCGGTCGTGGGTTATTTCAGAGATTTAAATCTGGGGCTAGTACGGTCCGTGCACGGGGACCTTAAATGGCTTGGCGCCCATTCAAACGGGCAGCGGTGGTGAAGGATCTCACCCGATAAATTCATTGCAAAATGAGCAGGGTCGAGGCCATACGGTCGTTATATAAAACATATACATTTACATTTAGGCGCACAGCGAAAAATAACTTCATTTTCTAAGACTCGGCACAAGAGTGCGGGGTTTCCAGTCCTCATCCTCACCGTTTTGTCTTCCCACCGACATTGTAGGTCATTGTTTTCATTTCATAACTGAATTTACTTGGAAGCGCTAGTGGAACAGAAATCTCGAAATATCTTTGTACACTGACGGAAATTGGAACAACGACAAAGGGGGTTGACAGTGGAGCCAGTTGACAGTAGAGCCAGCTGACAGTAGAGCCAGCTGACAGTAGAACCAGCTGACAGTAGAGCCAGCTGACAGTAGAGCCTGCTGACAGTAGAGCCAGCTGACAGTAGAGCCAGCTGACAGTAGAACCAGCTGACAGTAGAGCCATCTGACACTATGCTGATGTGTACATCTAGCTATTTGTCATATTTTTTCTTTGCCCTCTCGTCTGCTCTGCATCCATTCTTCTCCAAATTCTTCCATCTTAGCCTTTTCCTCTACCTTCCTGCCTTCTCTTGTCATATGATGTTGTGTATGTAGCGTAATGTAGACGTAATTTATATAACGCCTTTCTCTCATCCTTTGAAGGTCTGTGTACAGCGCGTTATAGAGAACTGGAAAAGACTAAACTGGAAACTCTCTTTGATGTCACTTAATCTGTGTCAGTTTCTCCGACTGTCAGATCATTCCTGTGTCGGTCGGTCAATCAGTCGGTCAGTCAGTCTATAAATGGCAGTTTAGTCGTACAGTCGTGGAGACGGATCTGGCTGCTTACCTCTCCGTTTGATCATTGTCTTGCCTGTCTGTCCGTTTTGTCCAATGTATGCACACAGGCCTCTGCGCTTGCCTCATCTAATGCCTACTACTGTCCATGTCTGTCTGTCCGTCTGTCTGTCTGTTTGTCAGCGGGTGCCAGTGTGTGTCGTGTGAACTGCTGCACATACTGACTGAAGCGATTCAACTGCATGTGCATGTGGACAGATCGGTCAATGAAACTTTGCGTCCACTGATGCGTTTCTCGAATGCCTTTCTGCGGCGGCGGCGACGGCGTTGATGAGACAGAAGCTGTGCGAGCGATCCCTCTACAATGCATCGGTCGCGGTTGGCTGGCGTCTACCTCCAAAGGCAACTACAGCCAGTCAGACGCACGCAGGGCGCTGCCATCGTTACGAAACAACGAATATAATTCATTGCTCATAATGCTAGAAACAGATAGAGACACGTACATAGAGAGGCAGACAGAGATGGATATAGACCCTACAGGCCTAGACACTGCATCACTATCATAGGCCTATAGGCCTATAGAGCTAAAATGGCAGGCAATGATAGGATGATAAACAAACACTCAGAGACTATAGAGGAATAGATAGAGAGATACGGAAAGACAAACAGACAAACACTCGGGGACGAAATTGGACAACTATACAGAATATCCACATAGAGACATTCACTGACCGATATATAACTGAGAGAGACAGACAGACAGATAGACAGAGAGAAAGACAGAGAGAAAGACAGAGAGACAGATAGACAAACAGAGAAAGGGAGATAAAGAGATAAAGAAAGAAGTAGAGGGCGATACGAAGAGAGAAGGAAAAAGATAAAGATGGAGTATATATATGTGTATATTCAGAGAGTGAGATAGAAAGAAGAGAGAGAGAGAGAGAGAGACAGAAAGAGATAGTTAGAAGGACAGTGAGACGGAGATACAGAGAGCGAGAAGTATATGCAGAACTGAATATAGAAACTGAATACAGACCTAAGATATCGATAGACACATGGATGTGAATCCGGCACACAGCAGAAAAAAAACAGGTAGGCAGACAGACAGAAAGGCAGACATATTCGCGGAGACGGAGAAGGACAGAGAAGATGCCGCTCAGAAGCGAAGGTAGACCCGATGGAATGTGTGGAGAAAGAAGACAACGAGAGACACATGTGGATACAACTGCACAGGCAAAGACAGATACTGAGAGATAAAGACAGATATGGACGCGAAAGAATAGGCAGAGAATGACACTCACACACAGATAATAACGAAACGAAAGATTAGGTAGATAGATATTCAAACACGACTACGGACCAGGCAGGCTAGGCAGATAAGAAAACAATCAGAGATAAAGACAGATAGGCCTACTGACCCGACAAAACAGGCAGGGAGATATATATATATATTATATATATAGATAGATAGGTAGATAGGTAGGTAGGTAGGTAGATAGATAGATAGATAGATAGATAGATAGATAGATAGATAGATAGATAGATAGATAGATAGATAGATAGATAGATAGATAGATAGATAGATAGATAGATAGATAGATAGATAGATAGATAGATAGATAGATAGATAGATAGATAGATAGATAGATAGATAGATAGATAGATAGATAGATAGATAGATAGATAGATAGATAGATAGATAGATAGATAGATAGATAGATAGATAGATAGATAGATAGATAGATAGATAGATAGATAGATAGATAGATAGATAGATAGATAGATAGATAGATAGATAGATAGATAGATAGATAGATAGATAGATAGATAGATAGATAGATAGATAGATAGATAGATAGATAGATAGATAGATAGATAGATAGATAGATAGATAGATAGATAGATAGATAGATAGATAGATAGATAGATAGATAGATAGATAGATAGATAGATAGATAGATAGATAGATAGATAGATAGATAGATAGATAGATAGATAGATAGATAGATAGATAGATAGATAGATAGATAGATAGATAGATAGATAGATAGATAGATAGATAGATAGATAGATAGATAGATAGATAGATAGATAGATAGATAGATAGATAGATAGATAGATAGATAGATAGATAGATAGATAGATAGATAGATAGATAGATAGATAGATAGATAGATAGATAGATAGATAGATAGATAGATAGATAGATAGATAGATAGATAGATAGATAGATAGATAGATAGATAGATAGATAGATAGATAGATAGATAGATAGATAGATAGATAGATAGATAGATAGATAGATAGATAGATAGATAGATAGATAGATAGATAGATAGATAGATAGATAGATAGATAGATAGATAGATAGATAGATAGATAGATAGATAGATAGATAGATAGATAGATAGATAGATAGATAGATAGATAGATAGATAGATAGATAGATAGATAGATAGATAGATAGATAGATAGATAGATAGATAGATAGATAGATAGATAGATAGATAGATAGATAGATAGATAGATAGATAGATAGATAGATAGAGACAGAGAGACAGAGAGACAGAGAGACAGAGAGACAGAGAGACAGAGAGACAGAGAGACAGAGAGACAGAGAGACAGAGAGAGAGAGACAGAGACATTGAGGCTTATTACCCGAAAGAATAGGCTGACACAGACAGACGCATTTGTAGACAGACATACAGAATTCCGAAAGAGACTGTAGGAATAGGAAGAAACAGATGGGCAGACATTCAGAAACGGATCTGGACTGCAGAGACATAGACTCTGGAGGACATAAAAATACTCAGACGTATCTCTCAGTACATATTACTATAATTATTAGCATCGGCCCATACATAGGCCTATACATAATAAGCAAGTGTAGGCCTACATAATAAACATAAACTTTACATAATAACATAATTAGCAATAACCCCACGTAATCAACCTATATAGACCTACATAATAACCATACATAGGCCTAGATATAAAGCTTACATATTAACATATAGGCTTACATAATTAACATCTTAATTTTTCCATAATACGCGTTCAATCCTGTACAGGTAGGTCTAAATTCATGCTTCAAGCATACCTTCATGCAATGCATCTTGTTTGAACTACGAATGCAAGCCTGATCATGCAAATGTAAGACATGGCTTTCATATCATAACAACGAAGATGATCATAAGGTGTAAATAACGTTTCCTTATATATATATATATACACATATAGACATTATATATATATATCGATATAATGACAGAGGACAAGACACTGGGTAATTTCAGATATATATTCGTGGGTGCATATGAAGGGATAGTCGGCGTGTGTGTGTGCGGATGCATGGTTTGCGAAATAACCGGACCCGTAGTTGATATGGAACCGTTTCGCAATTAATTGCCTCTTATCGATTTCTCCTGCGTGATCCGTATGTTATAACATTGTATGATCCACTCGGCGCATATACAATGCATGTATACATATGCGCCATAAAGCATGAACTCAAAGAAGACTCGTGCCCACCTCCGCAGCCGCCGCCTCAGAGAGAGACGGTCCTTTCGTCCGTCCGTCCGTCCGTCCGTCCGTCCGTCCGTCCGTCCGTCCGTCCATCCCTCCATCCGTCCGTCCGTCCATCCTTCCATCCGTCCGTCCGTCCGTCTGTCCGTCCGTCCGTATAGCCTAATATTCGGCTCGCCCGTCGACAGTACGTTTCTCTTAATGGATATGTATGGCCGCTTTAAGAATAGACCAAATTCCTGATCAATATTTCATTTCTGATAGGGCTCCGCGCCGCATAAGGCCGTCTGTCCGTCGGTGCGTCCGTCCGCCCCGCTGTCTGTCTGTCCTCTCGTTCTCGTGTATCTGTCTGTCCGTCTCATCGCCCCGCCGAATGCCCGTTTATTTATTCCTGTCAAAGGAACCAGTGCTTGAATAATTACAGCACACGCATACTCTTATATATAAGTATATATACATTGGCCTATGTATATATGCGTGTGTATATGTGTGTATATATATGCGCATAGAGGCGAAGAGCTGAAGCTATTACTTCTGTACGGTCCGCCGGCTGTATGGCTATCTGGCTATCACTTATGGCAGCTAGGCATGACGAACATGGCTAAAATATTGAATTCTAATCACTGCCAAGCAGTCGTCGTCCGCCTGAATTGACAGAATGTAATTATTGCCGTCAGTAAAAACTGGACTCCGAACAACCGTCCCGCCGCCTTTCCTCCCCTCCTCCCTCTGCTGCTCCTCCTCCTCCCTTACTCCTCCTCCTCCGTCCGCATCTGCATAGACTGTGCCTGGCCCTCCAGAGGAGCAGAACAACGACGGAGGCGAAGACAGACTATATACGTCACGTCGTCGTCATCAATGGGGGCCCATCCAGTCAAGTCTCGCGCCAGTCAACGTCCGCAGACGACCAGCTTTACTGACGGTAAGACCCTCTTGTATAGGGTACGGAGGGCAAACACCCTCTATAGATGATGGATACGCCCTCTAAGGGCGAAGCAAACGAAAATAACCTACATTTATTAGCGTGAATAACAGAAAATACCTAAACGTATACATGATTGATTATGCTGTAATGGTCTCCATGGGGAAACAAACTACACATTCATACAGAACGACCTTTGCTCAGACAAAAAGCCTGTAAAAGGTCAGAACGTATTCACAGTTTATAGAGAGAAAGAAATGTTACAAATGTTACATGCAGTTGCTTATTTTAGTGTCATAAGCTAATGGAGAAAGTGCCAAACTTTAATCTGGTAGTGTTTTCACTTTTTTTTAAAGTGTTCGAATACACTGGTCACCTACCATCTGCAGTGTCGAGCCCAGATTTTTATATGGCGTCTTCGACCGGAACATCACGGTTTTAATTATGCAACGACGAGCCATTGAGGTTCTTTGGAGTGGCGTCGATCCCTCACCATGGAGAGGTCCTCGTCGCTCGGTGACCAACCAACCGGCTATTGATGTGATTATGATTGTGAATGATTGATTATGGGGCACGGTAGCCGATAATAAAAAAAATAATAATAATAGTAAGTTTTAAAATCCTGAGGAATCATATGCATACCTCGGGGGAAAGGGGGAAAAATAATAATGATGCTGATAATGATGCTGATGGTGGTGGTGATGATGATGATGATCATGATGATAATGATAATAATAATATTAATAATAATAGTAATAATAATACTAATAATATATTATTATTATTATTATTTTTGCCCCGAGGTATTTATGATCCCTCAGGAAGCTGAAAAATTATCCGGATGAAAAATTGCATTCTGGGATGGCTAATCTTCGTTGATGTCAGGCTCCTCAAAAGTGCCCTGGAAGGCAATCAAATTAAAACGTTGAATTGTGCAGGCAACGCGTTGGAAAAGGAAAGCGGTCTCCCTTGGGTCTCCGGAAACCCTGGTCAAGTGACCACCCAGATTAGTTAAGAACTCCAGGCCCTGTAAATTTATCGTAGGCCAAAGGGATGAACTGATAGGAAGCCGATAAATCGGTATATTTGGTGATCTTCCTCTGAGCTGCCAACTCTGCCGCTGTACCTGCATTCGTGGCTGTGTGAGGCAAGTAAGAATCGGCCAAAGTGTCGACAACAGTAACATCCCAGACCATAGACCTGCCCGCCTGCCAGATAATGAGTAGCGCCATCTGGGCGTTTACCATCGGATCTTGAAAGTCCAACTGGTTCTTTAGAGGAAGGGAAACCCGGTTTCACTAAAGCTCGCCAGATTAGATCATTCAGAGCTGCATGTCTGCCAGTCCTACCGGGTCCAAGACGACAAGCCATACCATGAGAACCATCAGTCAAGGCCAGTGAACCACAAGGGCACCTATGAGTGGTGCAGATCTCAGCACCGAGGCGCAAACCCACGGCCACTCGTACTGCCTCATCTCCAAGTCTTAGACCACAGGCACTTATTGGGAGGGCAAACAACCAGTCACTAGAATGAGGTGAAGCCACCGCCATGACCCGCGCCCTGCGATAATCCGATACGGCAGACGCTTGTAAGGTGGCTATGTCCTTCATAATCAAAGGACGATCCCATGCTGATTGTTTATGTGCAACTGGGTCGTCTGGAAAGGGTGTGTTTGATACCAAACTCCACTGGGACCGGGCCATAAGAAAAACATCATCTCCCACTGCGACAGTACCGGATCCGGCCAGGATGGATGCCTGGAGAGGGGTCGTACCTGCGGCTGTGGGCAAAAAGGCTGGAAGTGCCAGCGAGGTAGCACGTCTAATACCCAATTCACCTGAAGCCAGTGCATGTCCAACAAAGCCAAGTTCAAGGTGCTCGAGAGGCCCTCTCGCAGTACAAGATCAAAAACGGTCAAGCACGGGTGGTCCATACAAGGGGCGCATCTGAGGGTGTGAAGCAAAGTAGGTGAGCTAAGAGAGCAGCGAAGAAGGACGATGCTAGGCGCAAGACACCGACCCTGAGTTCTGAAACTCTGGCCTCTGGAACAGACCTGAGAGCTCCCCAAGAGATAAAGGTGCTCCCAGAAGGCAGGCATCATCTGGTAATGTTGCTGAAAAGCGGTTTAGTGGATCCGGAAGAATAGGGTGTTGACCTTGTGAAATGATCTCGCATTTTGTGATGTTCAAAGTCAGACCCATGGCACCAGCTTCTGACATGATAACCATGACATCCCCCGCCACAACAGAGGTCTTGCCACCCAAAGTTAGGTCATCAAGATAACCTAGCACCATGGAAGAGGACAGACGTGAATTATTATTATTATTATTATTATTATTATTATTATTATTATTATTATTATTATTATTATTATTATGATTATTATTATTGATGGAATGGGCTCCCGCACAGACCTGGTTGCCTGAGGGATTTGCGAACGCGATGCATTCTACCATCACCTCAGAGAAGACCAGTCGGTGAGCGTACCCCTGTGTGCATTTCTCACCCCCAGTGCAACATGTACCAAGAACTCTGAACATGAAGTCCAGTCTCAACGCTGGATGGAACTCAAACGGCTGGGTTCGTGCGCAAGACTCCAATGTTGAGTTTTCCAGCTACAGTATTCGGTGCTACAGAGTTCATCGTTTGATTACAGAAGAATTAGTTGTTTTAATGAACTCTATAGACAGTAACAGCATTTTATTTTACACAGCGCGGAGTGTCTACGAGAAGTTCTTAGACGGGGCTCTAAAATATTCAAAAACATTATAGTTACAAAGGTAGAGGCCGGGCATTATAAGGCCAAGGCCGCCAAACTCGACACCAAGGCTGAGGCCAGGCCATCGCTTTGGACTGCACGACTCGCACATCATGTGTATAATGCATTTAAGTCCTGCATAATTATGTATGCATGAGTGCATAATTGCGTACACACACACACTACAGCACACGAGACGATTAGATGTATGTATATATGTATACAAAGTGCAAACGTGTATGCGTACGTGTGCATGTGTGTGTGTGTGTGTGTGTGTGTGTGTATGGACCACTTATGGATGTGTTTGCATGGATGCGTGTTTGTCTGTGCAAATAAGGCGTCGTGTTTAATACTCTATCGCAGATGTTGTGCTTTTATTGTGATTTCAGATTTAGCATGATGAAAGCAGTAAAGCAATTTGTAGTTTTTTATTCGTGATTACGTGCTACACCGAGTAAGTCTTATGCGTCACATATGTACATACACATACATATATATTATAGGACCTATATAGTGTATATGGCTAATGATGCAAATAACCCTTAATTACTGCAGTATACTTACATACTCGTGGATACAGATGTTTACCACGTTCGTAGTAGTCAATATTATAATGTTGGTAGGG
Source organism: Norana najaformis (assembly GCA_964023275.1). NCBI lineage: Eukaryota > Metazoa > Annelida > Clitellata > Crassiclitellata > Hormogastridae > Norana > Norana najaformis. The sequence goes on from OZ029921.1 coordinate 15,314,299, forward strand.
CAGCGAATGTATGATAATTATTATGGATATGGCAAAGAGCATGATGCTAGTGACATGTGGTGCACGGTCGGTTTCTAGCGCGTCGATCTTTCATCTGCTTTCTGGGTGCGAATGACTACTACACACCACGTGACACCGACAAATGTCGTCTAACCATGCGGCACGCGTATGTAAAGACTGAACCGTAAAGACTGAACCGTAAAGACTGAACCGTAAAGACTGAACCTTTGCAAGGTGTAATGCGTGTTTGTGATCAGCCCAAAAGTCATTCGACGTACTCCATATATTTAGTCCTCGGCATGATTGTATTAAGACACGAATCTGTGTATAAGTATTAATGACCTCGAAGCACGACAAACTGGAGGCAATGAATAAGTTACAAGAAACATGCATCCCATTGGCGATGGTCCAAGTCAGTGAAGCCGAGGCAACAATGCAGACTAGTGTTTTGCGACGGGTTATCAGAAAAATCTCCTAGTTACGCCTCTCGAGATCTGAAAGACATAGTAAGGCCTATAACAGCGCTCGTGTTAGGCCCTAAAGGCACTGCATTCTGCGTGTCTTGGTAGTTGCTGCTTACATACATTCCGGAACACGCATATATATATATATATATGTTCTATATACATATGTACAGATGTAAAAGCTAGAAACCAGATGATAATGACCTTTAAACCGCCTTCTATGAGGAGTATATACTTGGGACGTCCAAATAACTGATACAAGTGTACGCCAATGTTACGTGGAGTTGCTATAGATTAGGTGTATCTGTGTGGAAAATGGACTTTTTGCAGCCAGTTTCAGGACGGCATCAGGAAAAAATTCTAAGGTCACTATAGTTTTATTAGTAATAGTAACGGGTATGCAAGTAAGAACAGTGTTGACTCTGTTGCAAAAAATGGAGAATTGTAGGGGCATAATAACTGCAACACTTGCAACTGTGATAATTGTATAATAATTGAAATGATTGTAGTAATTGTAATAATTAATTACAATCACAATTATTGTGATTGCAATCAGAAATCTGTATAGCGCCACTTCAAGAGAAATAATAAGAGGTGCTCTCTATGCTAGCATAAACGGTGATAAATGTAATTGAGAAGAGAAATGTGATAATCAATAAGAGAACAATGCTCAGATGATTAGAAGAGTCTCCAGCATCTGGCTTCCGCAAACGTGCACAGCCCAACCAATGGATTCCCAACTAGAGGTAGGCCTAACAGAGACTGCTTGATCTTGACTATGTACAGAGTTCATGAACTCTGTTGCATCGAGGATGAGGGACGACGAAAGGTCATGTGATCCGCTGTCGATGGAACACGGTTGTCTCACCGTCCAACAGTCCCTCATATACGGAAGATGACGCGGCGTCGGGCCTTCAAACCGTCTGGTATGTGCAGGAAAGGGGTCCATCGCCCGCCCGCCAGTAGGTCATAGAGCCATACCGTGGATGTCAATCGATGCCGGTCCAAAGACTATCTCTGCCCTTCTTCTACCGACTCTAAGACTTCCCGGTTTAGACGACGTCTATAGGCTGAGGCTTGACTGTCCAGCTGGAAACCTGTCCCCATCTGCTAAGTGGACCATTCCAGTCACGAGAGATCACGATAACAGGCGACAAAAACCGTCAGAAACGCAGTAATTTCTCGATGAAACGAAATTAATTCCGACATAAAGCTACGGCATCAGTCCACACACGTCAGAATTATCGAGCAAATTGCGCACTTAGACGAAAGTCAGTCGAAAAGACACAAAGATGAACCAAAGCTCGATCTGTAGCGCATTAAGATCTCGACCCCGCGCAGCACTTAGTGCCTCAGGGGAAAAAACAAATACAATTTGTCCATGAATACAAGAAGAGAGCGAAAGACAAATCCTTCAAACCAGGAGAAACTGTCACTGTGATGTATCGAACCTTGAAAAACACGTTAATTTCGCGATGACATGAACCATGTGCTGTTCTGCAGCGAAGAACGACGTATTTTTATTTGGTCGGCATTGATGAAAGTGGCAAACATATTGTTCCTGCCAACAAGATGAGAAATTGTCACTCGATCGCAAGTTTGATAATTGTTGGAGAAGACGATGATTTCGGATTGCGGAATTGCTTGTAGATGTTGTTGTTACTGAGAAGAAGAGACTGTTTGATCTTGACTATGTACAAATAAAACACTTTGACTCCCATACAACAGCAGCAGTTGATTCGTGTCTTATCGAAATACGCGAATAGATTTTCAGATCAACCTGGATTACGCACTACCATAAAGCCGTCAACAAGCAGAAAGACAATCCCACTTGTAATTGTCAAGAAGAGGCATGGATCCTTAAGACTTGCTTACAAGCGACTACCGATATATAAATTCATTTAAGCTACTGTTGGTTTTAAATATCCTATGTCAGTAGTAAGCGAAGTACTTAATAAGGTTGGAAAATTAAATGTAGGCCTAGGCCTACATATAATTTCTGTTTTTGATTGTCGCAGCGCATATTGAATTTGTCCCGTTAAAGCATCCGACTAATAGAAAACGGCTTTTGTAACAATTAATGGACAGTTTGAATTTAATTGAGTCCCTTTTGAAATGGTAGACTCTGGACGAAGTTTTGCAATAAAAGATGATGTCATAGCTAGTGAAAGATTTAAAGATTTCACTGAGCCGTATGTTGATGAAATTGTTGTTCACTCGGGTGACTGCAAAGTTCGTTTGCATCATTTAGATTCTATTAGATTTGGATGCCAATTTTAGGCTAAAAAATATAATTTTCCTACGCTATTTACAAGCGTAACATGACTCACTTAGAACAACAATACATTGATCCCAGGCGGCGACAAAACCAGTAGAAACCTGTCGAAGCTCGAAGCAAAATACAACGTCCATCAACAGACTGTGAAGGGAAACGGTCGTTAAAAGCCAAAAGGCTCTGAAGAACCAAATAAGTTGTCCACGCGGGTATAAATTCATTGACAAATTGTTGTGTAGGCCGACATTTCACATTGTAATGCACCCTTGAAGTGTCTTGCTACTGACGATGCTGTATGAATTGTCGTGATTACAATTACAATTACAAAATGAGCAAGGTCGAGGTCATACGATCGCTATAGAAAAACATAAAACATGTACATTTACATTTAGACCAAGCAGAGCTAGCTGAGAGACTGGCAACGATACGGCCACGCAGGACCAAAACCATTCTAAGCCATAATTTAAACACAGCACCTTTACATACGGTCGGCTTCCTGCCAAAGTGTACAGAAGGCGTACAACATACAATAACTTAACCCATTAGGTCCTATCCTATACGCCATATGTAATAATATATATATGTATGTAAGACTATACATAAAAATTTATATACAGGCCTATAGGCAGATACTATAATGTAGACTACAGATTCCGTGTATAGTCAGCTGATTAGCGACATCAATCTGAATCTGATTGTTGAGTGAAGGTGTGGAATATTGCATATGGCTGCATATAATTATATTCGTCCTTGAACTCGTGTACATGTATACGACCACATCTTGTATACATTGGCCTAGACACTGAAAATGTCAGTTCTTCTAGCAACCGTTTTATTTGCGTTGGCGTCACTAGATAAAACACGCGAAACACAGACTGGAGCTTAGACAAAGAAAGAACTTAATGTGTACGACGAAGGCTCCGAATAGAAGGAATTGCATGCACTTGCATAACAGTTTATATACTGCAGCATATGAATGGAATGTCTGGTCTGCCCAGACAACTGCTTCTAATGTTGAGATGGTGCGTACGTCAATGACACCAATCTATTGTTTGAGTTCGCTTCATCCATCATCAGTCATCATCTAGTTGAACATCATTATGCTCCAACTTCTTCCAGTGAACGCTTACATACCTACGCTTTCTGGGTATAGATAAGGAATTGTGCATGGTCCGCAGAAGAAAGCTAGTGTAGCCATTAAGTAACACTGGTCAACATAGAAATCGTTACTGACTGGAAAAGGCCCTAATGTGTAGCATCTTGGTGTGCTGAACACGAATATAACCATAAAAAATTTTTATTGGCTCTCGTTTTGAAAATATTTCATATAGTTCATTTTTTATGTTTCACCATGTAAATTTATGCAGTAGGACTGCGACAATATCCTAAATAAGTCTAGAATGATGTAATATTCCACCTCATTGCATAATCCCATCATGGACACATCATGCACAGTTGATTACGTCATTTTCTGATGCAATGTAAAACTACAGCCAGTCGGCTGCTGGCGTAAGATGACGTCAGCAGTGTACTATATAAAGCGAGTCGGAACGGTTGAGCATTTACAATATTACAGACTTTGTGCGAGACAGTTTAAGTTACTGTTTTATAAAACTATTATTACTTTATCCATTTAGATACAATACAGAACAGTAATGCCTCGGAAGTGCGTAAATACTGTGGACAACTTTTGTTACATTTGTGGGGAAGTGACATTTGCCAACCAGAAGAAAAGTATCACTTATCAAGTCAAGAAGGCATATCATGCTTACTTCGAATGCAAGGTTGGTGACCAAGACAAGCCATGGGCCCCGCATATATGCTGTGCTACATGTACAACACAGTTTTCACAGTGGTTGAATGGCAAAAGACCATCAATGCCGTTTGCAGTTCCCATGGTGTGGAGAGAGCAAAGCAACCACGTAGATGACTGTTACTTCTGCTTGGTTCCTCCTCTTTCCGGTGGAATAACGAAGCAAGAGAAGTCGACAATAGTCTACCCAAACATTCTGTCAGCATTGAGACCAGTTTCACATGGTGATGGACTTCCTATTCCAGAACCTCCAGCAGAATATATTTTCCTTGATTCATCTGATGAGGACAAGGGTGAGCCGACATGTTCTTCTCCTGGTCCGTCAGCGTGCAGTGATCCCGATTTTCACTGTGGTGCATCATCAACCCCACACAGAATAACACAGGAAGAACTAAATGACCTTGTTCGTGATTTGGACTTATCCAAAAACAAGGCAGAATTGCTAGGATCAAGACTCCAACAATGGAATCTTCTAGAAGAAGATGTCACAATTACTTCATATAGAAAGCGCCATCAGCAGTTGGAACCTTTCTTTATGAAGGAAGGTAATCTGGTATTCTGTTCCAATATTGACGACCTCATGAATGCCTTACAGATCACTCATGACCCACAAGAATGGAGACTCTTTGTAGACTCTTCAACACTGAGTCTTAAGGCTGTGCTTTTGCACAATGGAAACCGTCTTCCATCTATATTCCATTAGCGCATGCTGTCCACATGAAAGAGACATACGATAACCTAAAACAGCTACTGCATTCCATTGACTATAACAGGTACAAATGGCACCTGTGTGGTGATTTGAAGGTAGTTGCCATTTTAATGGGACTGCAGTAAGGATATACAAAATATATGTGTTTCTTGTGTGAGTGGGATAGCCCAGCAAGAGAGTTGCACTACGTGCGGAAGGAATGGACTCCCAGACAAAACATGGCAGTTGGACAGAAGAATATCCAGCACCCAGCTCTGGTCGAGGCTCACAAAATCCTACTACCACCCCTTCACATCAAACTAGGTTTGGTGAAGAACTTCATGAAAGCCATGGACCGCACTTCGCCAGCTTTCCGATACCTGCATGAAAAATTCCCTCGACTCAGCGAAGCAAAGATTAAAGAGGGAGTTTTTGTGGGTCCTCAGATTAGAGAACTCTTCAAAGATGACCGCTTCAACAACTTGCTGGAGGGTGATGCGAAACAAGCATGGAATGCTTTTCGTCTAGTGTCTACAGACTTTCTGGGGAATGTTAGGGCAGAAAACTACAAGGAACTAGTAGAAGACATGCTCAAGCAGTACCAGAAATTTCGCTGCAATATGTCTCTGAAGATGCATTTCCTTCATTCCCATCTGGATTTCTTCCCTGACAACTGTGGTATGGTTAGTGACGAACATGGCGAACGTTTTCATCAAGATATCGCAACAATGGAGCAAAGGTACCAGGGAAAATGGTCCACTACAATGTTGGCTGACTACTGCTGGACACTCCGCAGAGGTGCTCCCGAACAGCTGTACAAGAGACAGGCAAAAAAATCTAAGAACTAGTCTATGACCTGGTTTTTACAAATATTAACTGTAAGTGTATCACTATTGGCATGCATTGTGCGATATAAAATTACTTCATTTCAGATTACAAAAAAACTAGAGCCAATTCGGCATTTTCACTGTCATATTCGTGTTCAGCACATACAAATTGATAAGAACTGACTAATTTCATTTCAGTAACATGACTTTTGTAAAAATTTGTTGTCCAGTGTTATAATCAGACAAATTCGTTTTTGACTTTCGATTACAATAAGCGTCTCGTGGATTACCCCAGACAGTTTACTACACTTTGATCTTAGCCAAAAGACCCAGAAGTTTATGTGTGTGAGCACTGTTATCACACGATTATCTGCTATTACCAGACATTACAATTAAACCCAGGTATACGCCTAAATGTTTTCGTGTAGAAGTAAATAGGATGAAGTAGCCTACTGCATGGTCAGATTACAAAATCATCTGGTAAAATGGCGCAAGCTAACGTTAGACCTAGTCTCTGAAACATATGTCTGGTCAAAGTAAAAGTCATAAGTGCTGATTGCTCAGTGACTTTCCTTATCGTTCGAGCCACGTTAATATTGTCCTTAGTTTCCTGGCGAGTTCTGTAATACCTATAAAAATAATGTGGACAGAGTAACGACCGGCCAAATGTTTCTTGTATTTAAGCATATGGCCTACAACCAGATAATACAGTGTTCTTTAAACACTCATCATTCATAATACTGTTAGGCCACATTGATTTGAGTTGCGTTCTGCACTGAACACGAGACTCTCCGACACATTAATGCAGACAATATAGGCGCGTGCGGCAGGACATGCATGCGTGCTCACCATGCAAGGAGTCTGCATTAATTCTTGGTCTAATTTCCTACACATCATATGGGCAGCTGATCTATAGCCATCGTCCATGTACATGCACGCAGACAGCAGCGTAACTATATGCAGGTTGGTGTATATAAAAGTCGACGTATCTTCTGCACTCGACGAAAGGCTTATTTTTATTGGAAACCTGCTGGAGGCTTATTATTATCAGCGCCGCCTGTTTATATAAGAGATTTACGTTGTGTGCGCAGGCCGTTTTTATGGATTTTTGCAATACATTTAATTAATTATATGTATATGTGCACGCGCATAGAAATGTTGTTATTATTACCATTATTAATCATAAATTTATATCGCGCCAGTCGCTGAGACACTTAACCGACGCCGGTGGCTGGAGAAGCGACGATTATGAGAACAGATGACAGACGAACAGACAGAGAGATAGACGGAGATAGCAGAGAAAGAGAGACAAAGAGTATAATGAAAGTTCTGGAAAAGATGAAGAGAATTTTTCAATGTAATGTAATGAAGCTTTTATATGGCGCCTATTCAAGTAGGATAAGCCTATCTGTAGGACAATCGAGGGATAAGGTTTAAACTACAGCAGAATATGTAAGATCTTTACATTGTCCACGCAGTTTGTTGATTGTTACTGTGTGCGTCGTATCTGTAGAAATCTATGACACATCTAGGCCACCAGGGTCCTGTCATTGAGAAATAATAAATATGCAGTATATATATTATTGTATAAGTACATCTATGGTTGATATATATAGGCAGAAATGAAGATCAGTCTCACAAGCCAACCAAGAGGTAGTCATAAGCATAAACTGTTAGCGACTTCGTTTTCTTAGCCTCGGCTTGTGAGAACAAGACATCCGTTCTTTCCCTCCTTTCCCTCGCCGTCTGATCCACTCATCCACAGTGTACAGTCGAAGTGTGGGCGAGTTCGCTATACTGTAGGATCATACTGGAGTGAAAATCTTGAAATAACTTTCAGTCCAGACAGGGATTTGAAACCCCGATCTCTGAGTCTAGTCTCTGTGGGTCTTAGTCTAGGGCACGCCTATGGTTAGCGTCTAGACCGAAAGTCTAGACGCTAACCATGCACCAAAAACTATGGAGCCAATCGTTTCATTTATTCTTCAATGCTTAACACATAAATTGGGCAAAGCTAACCATGCACCAAATACTATGGAGCCAGTCGTTTAATTTATTCTTCAATGCTTAACACATAAATTGGCAAAGTCTAGACGCTAACCATGCACCAAATACTATGGAGCCAGTCGTTTCATTTATTCTTCAATGCTTAACACATAAATTGGGCAACGTCTAGACGCTAACCATGCACCAAATACTATGGAGCCAGTCGTTTCATTTATTCTTCAATGCTTAACACATAAATTGGGCAGGCAAGTAATTAATTAACTAATTAAGTAAATAAGTAATGCATATGTTAACACGCCATATGTCCATCGACTGAGCGAGGAATCATAGGCGTGGATGGGTCACAGCGGTCAGACAATATAAGAAAGACGATACAAATAGGTCTTAAGCCGCTTTGCGAATATGTCTAGGGAGATATCGTCGTGAGTGACGTAAACAGAGGGATTATTCCAGATAGCTGGCGCAGAATAATTACCGAATCCGAATTCAGACCGATAGTCTCTGATGTCAGGGAGAGACAAACGGTTTTGTGTAGCTGGTCGCAGAGATCTGGATGGCTGAAGCGCTGTAAGGAAGACGACAGGTAAACAGGTTGATTGGTCGAGAGAGTCTTACATGAAAAGAGAGCTATCTTATAAGTGATTCTGGAACTGACAGGCAGTCAATGTAGCTTTGCCAGTAGGCCTATAGAATTGACATGATTAAACCTTCGGGTACCTGTCACTAGGCGGGCTAACGAGTTCTTAACGTGTTGCAGTTTGTCGATGTTAGACTTTGTAGTGCCATACAGCAGCAAATTACAGTAGTCGAGATTTGCTCTGACTACACTACAAGCGACAGTTTTCATATGATCCGGTGGTAAGCACGATCAAGCATGACGCATGCCTTTTTGTGGCAATACAATGCCTCGAAGACAGCGGTGACATGCTGGTTAAATGTAAGAATGGTGCGTTACCCCAAGACTTTTAAATGTTTCTGGAAACGAAATGTCCGCACCCACAATGTTGACGGTTTTTAGGTCCTTGATCGATTTTACTGACGAGGGAGTGCCAAATACAACACTTCAGACTTCTTAGAATTCAGGCAAAGTCTGTTTTTTACGAACCAGCAGCATTCTGCTTCGGTGCGTCGTGTTAGATTGCTGGTGTCGGAGTCAATGTGAGCGAGCGCTATGTACAGTTGTGTGTCATCGGCATACTGGTGGTGTCTGATGCCGTGTGCGGAAGTGACACCGGCTACTGGATCAACATACAGCGTGAAAAGAATCGGGCCAAGGACCGACCCTTCTGGAACGCCGTGTGCGCATCTTGATGATCCAGAGCTGACGTGATATAACCGGTCCGTCAGATAACTGGAGATTCAATCCAGCGCAGCACCACCAATGCCTAACGTCTCCTGCAGCCTCGCGATGAGTGTTGCTTTGTCGTTCGTATCGAAGGCTGCAGAGAGACCAAGGCCGATAAGTGGAGGAGAGGATGCATGATGTCGTCTGGAAGCGGTGTAGACTCCATCAAGAATCTTTAGTAAGGCCATTTCAGTCGAATGATGCCTACGGTAAGCTGACTGATGACTGCTGAAATTATAGGAGCTGCTAACGTGAGGCAAAAGACGAGCAAGGAAGATGCGTTCCAAAATTTTCGACAATATATGTAATTTTTATATTGGCCAATAGTTGGAAGGATCACCGGATCAAGACCTTCCTTCTTCAACAGATATGGAACAGAGGTCGATCTGTTGCAGGCTAGAAACATTCGGCTGCTGACAGACAAATTGTAGAAACGATTGGAGTAAACACGTCAGCACACGACTTTAACAGGGAGAATGAGAAAGCACCCATCGGAGATGATTTTCCCAGTAAGGAAGATAGTAGTTTGAAGATTTCCGCAGCATCTATAGGTCTCAGGTAATTGTCAAGGTCCCTGTCTGATGCAAGAGGGTCCATGAGTTGTCCGGACAGTTGCTTGGCAATCGATACCTGTATTGACTTGATCTTGATGATAAAGAAGTCTGAGCAAGTGGTACAGTGTTTCTGACATTCCTCGGTTGGTAACACCTCGGATGGTACTGTGGAATGCAATACAGCCTGTACTGTAGCCTATTGTTGACGAGATCCGTTAGGCTTTTCCAATATGGCGTTTGTAATGTCGGTGTGATTCGTCGATGCGTTTGTTGGTTTCGGCATGCTGACCGATACGCGCGACGGACAAGTTCATCGTCGGTAGCCTTCCATCGCCTTTCAAAGCGTCTTCGAAGTCGTTTTGCATCTGCAGCTTCTGGAGACACCCAGCGATTTATCTTCTTTTCTGCATGGACACTTCGTGAGTTTGCCAAGCGGAACCAACTGTTCTAGGATGTCGGTGACAACGTCGTCGATCTGACAGGCAAAGCCGTCAGGGGTGTCAGCAGGTGCCAAAAACAGTGACGAATTGATGATCGCTTGTCGGAAGGAGTCAAGTTTGAATGTTTTCAGCTTCCGGTAGACAATCGTAATCGGTAGCCTCTTGTTGAGGCATCTTGCAACCGTACACTTTACTAGACTGGTCAGTGGCTGCTGCACATCTGTACGTTCTCTATCGATGTTGAATTCTGGCAAGCCCCAGGATTCCAATGACGCCATTCTTGGTTTTCTTCCATATCCTTTAATTGTTTGTAGGCATCTCTGGTTATATACAGGTCTTCCTTACCTCCTTTCTTCTCTTCAGCACTTTTCTGCGGACTGACCTGGATATTGACCTGATTGCGGTTTGATTTTGGTTCGCCATGGGCTGGTGGCTTGTGCATTAGAAACTGGTGTTATAAAAGTTACTAATTAATAGTAATTCTCAGGAGCGAGTGGCCACGAAGTGTGTGTCCAATCCATTTTGCTTGTCATATTCTGTTTTCTATTGCGGGTGATTGATACACGTATTTGTCTAGTTTTCTCCAACTCGATGTACACATTTCGAATGCCTCTAGATTTTCGACTTTTCTTTTAAGTCTATAAAATGTAACGCTTTTCAATTTTCTTTAGGTCTAGACTCAAATTTAGATATAAGCACTATGCGCTACATTTACTATCTATGCATATAAAAAGTAACGGCTACAAGATCCATTGGCTTAACCAGTTACACAGTCTTCTAAATTCTCTCCCGAAAACAATGCAAACTAGATCCTATTCCAATTTTATTCTCTCAGACTTCTCAAAGACCGTGCCTCTGTCCTCTTCCCCGTTATTACGAAAATAATCAGCCTTTTTCTCTGTACTGCTTACTTCCTCTTGCTTTCAAACGTTCTCTTATCATTCCCTTCTAAAGAAACGAATCTCGACAAAGAAAACACACCTCTCTACTCTACCATTCAATCCGCAAGCCTTTTTCTTTATTATCTAAGCTAACCGAACTCGTTGGTCTTGTTCCAGCTGAATGAATATCTTTCTTCTAACTCATTTCTCAAAGACCGTGCCTCTGTCTCTCAATCCAGACCAATCTGGATTCACTTAACATCACTCCACTGAAACTCTGCTTGTCTTTTTATACGATAATCTAATCTCCGCCAGTAGTCATCAGTATATCTCTTGCCTCTGTCTTCTTGACATTTATGCTGCTTTTGACAACGTCGATCATGACTTACTTCTTTAACAACTATCTTCATGGTTTGGCATTTCTGATAATGCTCTTTTTGGATTCCAGTCTTACTTGTCTTCCCGCTCCTTTTATGTAAAAGCTGCAAGTCATTTTTCGCAATCCTTCCCTTCTCTTGTGGTTTCCCTTAAGGTTGCACCCTAGGGCCACTTCTCTTCATTTTGTACTCTACGCGGCTACCCATCTCATTAAATCCTCTTCAGTCGGCCGCCATCTTATGTTGATCACACTCAACTCTTCATATTCTACTCTCCAAGTTCCTTTTCCTCATCCATCACTCACTTGTTTGACATCCTTAAAATGGATATCGTCTAACCTCCTTTTCCTCATCCCTACCGAAATTAAATTTATTGTTCTAGGTCTACCAGATCAGATTAAAAGAATTCGTGGCTCTTCTAAACATCTAGCAACTAATTTCTCCACTCGCACATTCACTTCTTATTCGCCTGTGCGCAGCCTTGGCTGCCTTTGATCCACATCTCTTGTTTTCAAATCACATCTCAAACCTTTCGCGCACCTGTTTCATTCATATTCGTGACCTTCGCTGCATTCAAGCTATTCTCGATTTTTTAACTGCTACCTCTATTATGATTTTTTAATCGCTACCTCTATTATTCACTCCAAACTTGACTGCTGTAATTCCATTTACCTTAACCTTGAACCCACTCAAGTTAAGCGTCTTCATCTCATCCATAATTACTTGCCCGAACCGTCAAGCATCACCCAAACATCACCATATCACTCCTCTCTTTAAATAACTTTCCTGGCTGAAAAATCCTAAATGCGTTAATTTCAAAGTTCTTCCTCTATTCTACAGTGTAACTCTTTGCAATACTCGAGACCTACTTATCTTAGCAAACTCTTTACCATCCAATCACCCCGCTCTACCCGTTCATCCTCATAACTCACTCTTCACCTTCCCCTGGTTACTACTCATCTTAAGTTCTCCAACCGATCCCTTTATCACACTGCACTTCTAATCTGTAACGATCTCCCACCTGAATTTCAAAAATTCTCCGTTCCTCTCTACCATCGTTCACCCTTCATCATTTTTCTCAAGCCCCTCTATCCATTGCTCCTCAGGCATTCCATTGAAAACTAATTTTCAATAAATCTTACCCTGATCCATCCAATCCACCGCCTTTCAGTTTTTCTCAACCTAAACACAACCCACCGTATACCAGCTCCTTTGCCCCTTCACTCTGGTCTTCTGGCAACCGGACTTTGTTCTTCGCATGGTATCTCTGGACAACCCTTCTGACTTGATACAGTGCTCCTGAAAAAGCTGCTGCTGCGCTTAACTATGAAGTAGCTCTTTAGAAATTTTCGAGATTACAATTACGATGCATCTTGTTTCATAGTTGGTGAGAGTAAATCGTCAGTTTTTGAAAACCATCAGGTTATTTCCCAGTAACACTTATGAACAGCTTCACCCTACCAGTTCTTTCGTTGTTTTTTGCGTTTCCTATATCTCTGTGCAGAATAATTGACAGCGCATTCGGTTGTGCTGATGATGCTCCGCACACTTAGGCCATGTATCCTAACAGATCTCGAAAGCTCGTGTAATGCTTTAGAAATAATTATGCAGAGAGAGAAACGATTTAGCCGCGCCATATAGCGAATAAATTGTGAATTTATGATTAACCTAGAAACATACAAACAAACATGGACATCTATTATGGCCTATTATAGACCTTGCAGTAATAAGGACACACCTACGATCCAACCAACTTATATGCCCCATGTACTTAGTTTCAAACACGATCTTTTTTTATAAAGATCGCCAGTCGATCTGACTTCCACTACATGTTTTGCAGTATAAGTTCTTCCGCAGACAATATGCTTTGCATCGATTCCAGCTCATCAAGGTAGGCCTACATGCTTCCTCAAGAGTTTGCCTTGATTTGCATTGTCATGCTGGCAATGCCTTATCTGCCCACTGCAGTCCCGCATGGAGACATGGGCCTCTATATACGATGGAGACCTTAATCTGACAGCACACGTGCGCTGTCTCTCAACACTGGCCTCAGTGCATATACTCGAGATCGCTGTCGGGTTTACAGTGTATACATATGCATGCACGCTTCTATACGATGTGTGCCATAACTGAATAGGCCTGTGTATTCACTCTCATTTGTATATTGACCCAATATTGGCCAATACATCATAATTACTTTATGTATGGTCTATTCTCCATTTGGGATGTACATACGGCTGCCCTATAATAACGTCATGCATTTAGAAACAGCCTACTGTGTGTAGTCCATATATAATACACGCATCCGTGTTGTATTCTGCATATATATAAATATATATATACTTAGATGTGTGTTGTATATATATATATACAGTATATACATGTACGGATGGCGTGATATCGTTGCGTGTCGGCTTATGTGCGTAAGTGAGGCAAACTCCATCAATGCCGAGTTTTCGACCCATCGTGTATACTTGTCATCATCAATATCATAATCTATTTTGTCATGAGCTGTAATTCCCAGAAATCAATATCTCCTAAATACTATACGACGCCAATCAATGCTTTATCTACAGCGCAGCATTGAAGCCATTGCATGCAGACGCTTAGATTGCATAGGTCCGTGTGCAGGCTATAATGCTTTAATTATGCATTATATAAAGATATATGCTTCACGTACATATAAATTATATATAGCATATAGTATATGGAAGCTATAAATATTGACGGAAGCCAAACTTTATATATATCCAGCAGCATAGATGCGTATAGAATATATGTGACTATAACAGCATATGCTGTAGATCATATGTACGTAAACCCTATGCGATACCGTATTTATTCGTTCCTCATCCTTGATGCTACGTGCCTCAGGAACTCTGAGCATACTGTCACCTTTGAACTCTGTGGTTGGAATCTGTTGGTAGGGTCTGCGTGTGTGCGCGAGCTTGCCACTGGTGACTCCATGTTATCTCAGCAATGTTTACTAACGGATGAATGTTCTGTTCTTAATGACAATAGACATTCGTTAATTAATTAACATCGTTAAGAGTAATGCAGACAGCGCTTCTGATTAGCTTCTCTAAAAGGGGCGCTATTTCTTATTACAATTGCGATTATGAAGCATATGGGCCTATAAAACTTATATTGCCTATACTTATATAACTTACTGATCTTTGTGTGACTGCATAATAATTCTTCATTAAAACAGGTAGATCCAATCATGTCAGAGGCGGATCTAGGATTTGAAGAAAGTGCAGTGAAGAGATGGTTGAGCCTAGGACTATGTCCCATGAGGGCATGTTTCATGGGGTCCATGGTTGTGCATCTACAGTTGCAGGGTCAGCGGACGATGCCCCATTAATCTGAGTTCATCTGATTGCGCTGAACACATGTTTACCAACTATACAAATTTGACCTGTTATGACGAAGTTAGTATGACTGTTGCCAAACGATAATCTTAATCGTAGTCTTGAGATTTCTACAGCGCTCAAAGGAAGCTAAGTCGCGGGAACCAACTCAATCACAGACGCTCAGTCAAAACAAAAACTTCACCTTACCTGTGTCGATTTTTGCTTTGATTGAAACTTGTTTCGACTGAAAATCGAACAGTAAACAATTAAATTTCAAAAGTTTCAGTCAAAAGAAAAATCGTCACATGTAAGGTCATGTTCGGTTCCAGGTCAAGATCCAAGGATCAGTCAGACAGACGGTTACGGTGGAAGAAATAAATGGTGGATTATGGGTTGAGGCCAAACGATCGCTATAGAAAACATGTACATTTACATTTATTGTTTTCTTATGCGTTGCTCTAATTAATTATTCGCTTAATGAGAGAACTGCGTGAGTATATATATACGTGATGTAGAATGAATTCCACGTGTGATGTAGGCTGATGCAAATGAAATAAATTACTGTGTTCTTTGGAAAGAAAGAAAGGATAGAAACTGAAAATTGGCTTAAGAGAATCCATGTATTTTTGCGAGTTTTAAAAAACGGTTTGGCCATTCTTCGTTATTTCGTATGTCGTCATTTTTAACTTCTGGTAGTCTTCAGATTTGTAGATTTTCCTAGCCAACTCATTTATGCTAGAAAGATTCGTTTCTTAACTGGCTTTCTCGTGGTCTAGCATTTTGTATAGCGAGATTTATTGTACCGTCGTCTCGAATATTCTTCTCTTTGCTGTTGTTATTTCCCTGCTTCTCCATATTCTAGTCATATTTTCCAAATGTTTATGGGATCCGTCCAAATTCTCCTTTGTACGTCTTTTTGCTATTGCCATGTAAAGTTATTAGACCTTCATAATTAACGAATTGCTCTACCTATTCAATAGATTCTCACTGGATGCTTATAGTTACTGGAACATGTTTTAGTTTTCTGCGTTAATCGGTAAACCAACTCTTTTAATGGTTTTCTCCGTCTGTGGTGTAATTTCTTGTCGGTTTGTTCCGTTTCTGGGTAAGATGCCAATGTGCAGAGGCAAATTTAGCTATAGGCTTGGGGCGGCGGTTCGCCCCTCGCTCCTGTTGGGTATTTGCCGGCGCCCCTCAGAACAGACCCGTGCGTGGTGGACTGCCAGAATGTAGCGTCCCACTGAAAATGCTCTTGCTACCTCCATGTAAGCATTCCTGGAGTCTCCACTGCCAAAGAGGTCAGTAAATCGAAGATTATTCCATAGCCTTTTACGTGGTTTGAGGGCAGCTTAATGGCATGCCCCCAAAAATCAGATGGTGACATGACCGGATTGTGAGGGTCTCTGGATCGGTCCTTGACGGTTAAGAGTTTTGATTAAGTTACTACAGGTAACTCATTCCAAAATGGGTGTTAAATCATATCAAGGGACCCTGTCAGCAGAGTGGAAGTTCGAAACTATGGAACAAGCAACCTAGCAGAAGAAAAAGGACTGCGACTTGTAAAAGTGAACTATCTAGTAGGACCTATAGTCATTAATATTCGCATTTAGATTCGCGAATTGTTTATTAAGATCATATCGTATCTTTATAATTAGGCTATTTATACTAAACAAACGTGTGTAATATATATATATATATATATATATATATATATATATATATATATATATATATATATATATATATATATATATATATATATATATATATATATATATATATATATATATATATATAGAGAGAGAGAGAGAGAGAGAGAGAGAGAGAGAGAGCTTTCTAAGCAAGAACGCACGCAGTTAACACGCGCATCCATAAAGACGCACACTCCGATGATTTACGGCGTCAAACAAAACAAAGAGAAGATTGATGATCGAATTAATTAGTCTACAGTCGGTAGACCTATTCCTGTAGGCCCGTATATGCAAGACTGTATATTTAGGCCTCAGTTCACATACGTGTAAATATATATATAATTATATAGAGCATACAATACAATACAACTGTATATGATATTGCTCTCTTTCTCAAGTTCAGAAGTGCACTTACAACCATAGGACAGAGCATTGAAGGCGCAGAGCAGTTGTGCGTGAAGGACTTGCTCAGGATCCCTACACAGTAACGAGGGTGGGTGGGGTTCGAATATTATGGGGGCAACTCAGTGGCTTGTGTGGAGGCAGCTCGCTGCGTTGTAAACCAAGCGCTCTAACCAATCTGCTACTTTGCCACATATTTATGTGGTATGGTGGCCGATAATCGACTTGGCCTCTATTACGAATTTTGACTACGTGATTTTGACTACGAAATCACCTGAAGCGACAATGATCCTTATCTATTATGATATTGGCGCTGTAGAAGTCATTAACATGTTTTTAATTCATTTGCTGCATTTTATTTCCCTGTACTTATAAGCAACATCGGTCATGATAAAACCAAGCAACTAAAACTTCTCTATCGCCAAACCAATTTGCTGCAGGTAATCTATGGTCCAAAGCGGATATCACTAGAGCAGAACACTTTGACAAAAGACAATACTGAACATGACCAAAGACAATAATGAACGTGACCAAAGACAATAATGAACATGACCAAAGACAATAATGAACGTGACCAAAGACAATAATTAATAATGAACGTGACCAAAGACAATACTGAACATGACCAAAGACAACAATGAACATGACCAAAGACAATAATGAACATGACCAAAGACAACAATGAACATGACCAAAGACAATAATGAACATGACCAAAGACAACAATGAACATGACCAAAGACAATAATGAACATGACCAAAGACAATACTGAACATGACCAAAGACAATAATGAACGTGACCAAAGACAATACTGAACATGACCAAAGACAATAATGAACATGACCAAAGACAATAATGAACATGACCAAAGACAATAATGAACGTGACCAAAGACAATACTGAACATGACCAAAGACAATAATGAACGTGACCAAAGACAATACTGAACATGACCAAAGACAATAATGAACGTGACCAAAGACAACAATGAACATGACCAAAGACAATAATGAACATGACCAAAGACAACAATGAACATGACCAAAGACAATAATGAACATGACAAAAGACAATAATGAACATGACCAAAGACAATAATGAACATGACCAAAGACAATACTGAACATGACCAAAGACAATAATGAACGTGACCAAAGACAACAATGAACATGACCAAAGACAATAATGAACATGACCAAAGACAATAATGAACATGACCAAAGACAATAATGAACATGACCAAAGACAATAATGAACATGACCAAAGGCAACAATGAACATGACCAAAGACAATAATGAACATGACCAAAGACAATAATGAACATGACAAAAGACAATAATGAACATGACAAAAGACAATAATGAACGTGACCAAAGACAATACTGAACATGACCAAAGACAATAATGAACGTGACCAAAGACAATACTGAACATGACCAAAGACAATAATGAACGTGACCAAAGACAACAATGAACATGACCAAAGACAATAATGAACATGACCAAAGACAACAATGAACATGACGAAAGACAATAATGAACATGACCAAAGACAATAATGAACATGACCAAAGACAATAATGAACGTGACCAAAGACAATACTGAACATGACCAAAGACAATAATGAACGTGACCAAAGACAACAATGAACGTGACCAAAGACAATAATGAACATGACCAAAGACAATAATGAACATGACCAAAGACAATAATGAACATGACAAAAGACAATAATGAACATGACCAAAGACAACAATGAACATGACCAAAGACAATAATGAACATGACCAAAGACAACAATGAACATGACCAAAGACAAAAATGATCATGACCAAAGACAATAATGAACGTGACCAAAGACAACAATGAACATGACCAAAGACAACAATGAACATGACCAAAGACAAAAATGATCATGACAAAAGACAATAATGAACATGACCAAAGACAACAATGAACATGACCAAAGACAATAATGAACATGACCAAAGACAACAATGAACATGACCAAAGACAATAATGAACATGACAAACGACAATAATGAACATGACCAAAGACAATAATGAGCATGACCAATCTGTGGTTAGCACTGATGTACAGTGAAAGGCAGGTCTAAGACGTTGCGTTGATGCTAAAGTTTTCATTCTGTTTTACCTGCCTTTAAGCATGTGTCCGTCTGATCAGCCAGAACCATTTTATGGCCAGTTTCTCACCATTAAGCTTCACCACTGGTCGACTTCATCTTGTAACTGAATGACCCTCTTGTCCTATCTTCTGGAGTCCTTCATTATTTATCTCATCATTTGTTTTACTCTGCCTCTTGCTGTGTCTTCTGGAATGATTCATTGCAGACCCGTAGCTGCACTTTCGATTGTCTTATATACTGACATGTCTGTTTCATAGTCGTTGTTACTAGGTTATGCCTATGCTTACATTTCATCCAAACGATGCATCAGGAGTGGGAATGACACTCCACTGCTGACAAACTGTATGGAACAATTGTTTCCCGATAGATTTGTATTATTCGTTCTCTAGATTCATTATTCAGTCATTTTAAAAAGACTGGTTTATGGATAATTAGAGGAACTGATGCTTGCGGAGGTTTGCGGAGTGTCAATACTTGACCTCAGGTTCTGAATTCCATTGATGTGTAGGGATTGAACTTCAACCCCCGGCATATGAAACTCTGTGTAAGCTACATATAAGAGAGAGAGATATAGCGTATGCTCACATAGCCCGTCGCTCTACGAACAGCCAGCCATTCATCGATGTCAACACACGTCATGCCTTGTCTTCTAAGCATTGGAACAATCACCCATAGATGAACACACAGGTCCAGAGCATAAATGCGGCCCATTCTAATATTTGTCACTTCATCACAAGATGTAGTTCATTTTCAGTCTGAATGAATGTGAGAGCGCTATGTCGTGCGCTATATAAATGTTTTATATAACTTTCGTTCACATGAGATGTGACAATCGAATTCTGTGACACACAATTGGAGAATCAATGTGTGCGTGTCAGGATTCTTTATTCGCGTTTATTTACGTATGTGAATATGCTACACCTGTATAATTATATCTACATGTATAATGCATGCAGGCCAGCATGGACTGCAAGCAATATATACAGTATACTATGTTCGTTTCTTTCTGCATTTATGTTTTTCTATAATTACATGTCAATGTTAATTGTAGTCTTCATGTCTACATAGGCATTGTCATCATCACCACCACCACCACCACCACCACCACCACCACCACCACCACCACCACCACCACCACCACCACCACCACCACCACCACCACCACCACCACCACCACCACCACCACCACCACCACCACCACCACCACCACCACCACCACCACCACCACCACCACCACCACCACCACCACCACCACCACCACCACCACCACCACCACCACCACCACCACCACCACCACCACCACCACCACCACCACCACCACCACCATCATCATCATCATTTCCTGATGCCAACCATTTGGCGGCGATGGGTTCGAATAAATTATCTCCATTTTGGGTCATTTGTCAAGTCTAGTGCTCCTCTCATGTTTAATTCACATCTTATTATTTCTTCTTTTTTGTTGTCTATTGAGCACAGTCTTTGTCTGCTTTTGTTTATCTTCCTTCGAACCTTGCATTTCCCGGTTTTTCCATATCGTTTTCATTTTTCCAAATACTTCTGAGGTGCATCCATGCAGTTCTCCTTCTGATATTGTCTATATCCTGCCGTAATTTCTTGTGGTTCTGTTTCGTTGCTTGTTAGAAGGCGAATGTCGTCAGCAAATCGAAGATTTCTTATTCACCAGCCCTCCATTTAAGTAAGTAAGTGTGTAAGTAGCCTTTTGTTAATGTAGGACAAATGCTCATATTTTAGAAAATACGTAGTTCATGTAGTGAACTGTTATTGTCAGTCAGAAATGCCCAAAACGGCCCAAAGACCATACTGTAAAAGAAAAATAATTTGCACAGCTGGAGACAAGTTTGTAAGCACACAACTTAAAAACTCTGTTGCTGAAAGTGTAGTTGGAAAAAGTAGTTAGCTACAAATTGAGTTTTTGTAGTTTAAGTACTGGTTACAGCTACTTTTAAAGCAAGTAGTTAAGTACTTTGAACTAATAAAACTAGTTTAATTACTAGTTGTTGACTACAGTTGTTAACTACTGCTCAGTAGTGCTTGTAACGTAATCTTATCTGCGCATTGTAATGTATACGGATTTATGCGGTGTTCAACAAAGTTTCTGGTCATTTCAGTAAAATGATAGTGTCGCGCAGGTAGTTCTGCGACTGATTGAGCAATGAATTTGCAAGAGGCTTATATGCTACAATGTATTTTGTCACAAACAACTTGCATGCAAGAGATGTTTTCCGATTGCGTCACTCTACGTGTAGACCTCTAATTCATGAGGCTTGCAAGCTGCACAAATTTTTATTGTAAAAATAAAAATTTCTTGAAACTGAACGAGTCATATCACTGACTTGATTCTGTCAATTGCAAATAAGTTGCTTAAAAGTCAAACATGATGGTTAAACAAGACCCAATTTTATGTGAATTTATGAAACTATGGTTTAGTTACAAAAATAGTATGATGATTATAGATTGGTTTAGGCACAAACACAAGTTTAATGCAGTAGGGCTACAAGGGCTATAAGTCGTTCACCTTGTGTCACCGGACACCATCTAATGTAGGTTGGAACCTTTGAGAAAAAAATCACAGTTATGACACAGCTTTGAATTCCAATTCATTTCAGACTTTGTTGCATAGATTTGCTGCTAAAACAAATGCCAACCAATTGTATCGAATCGATTGATTTTATTTCTTAATTCCATTGAGGCAGCTCGCAAACCTGTACCTGGCACATGCAAGAGGAAGAAAAACTGAGGGGTTATCGTCAAGCTTCGTTGTCCCCAAATTTCTGCGTATTTGTGACCGTGAAAATTGAGGTAAAAGTTCGAGAAAATATTACGAATAAGTGATTCTTTCTGCCCATATCAGTTGATGAGTTCCAATTATCTTATTCTTAGTCGCATTCATAATATCAGGTTCTTCTTTTCTCCAGCGCTAATTCCATGATATACCCACTCGTCGACAGATGTCTAGTCTAGCTCGACGAGGCAAGGATTTTGATCAGAAAAGGTAAAAATCCTATGAATGTCAAAATTCTTCATCGATAATGAAAAAATAGGCCTTTAGATTAATTTGTTATTTATGGAAAAAGTCAGCCTACTGTGTAATAGGTGCAGACTGTTACAAAAACGAGGCGAACCGAATATGCAGTGTGTATACACATAAAACACGAGTAAGCCTATATACGATATGCGTAGGCCTACTACATTCATACAGCAACAAACAAAATTCGTTTATGTATGCATAAGCTGACATCTCATAATTAATGTCTCGGAAGGCAGAAGGCCCACATATCGATATGCACATATATAATCTTTGAGCCTATATGTGCTCGGCTCATACATATATATAATATATATATCTCCTCCAACTTTATTTGCTTGCCAAACACACATACACACAGCGCGCGCGCACCTAGACACGCTCGTCTTATACGATGAGCGCTGTGGGTTCGTTTATTATCCGATGCATACATATATGTGCGTGTATATGTGCTTTAAATTATTATGCATTCGAGCTCATATTACAAATACAGGCGTTTGCACGCCAGCATGTGGCAACCTATAATAAGCGAGAAGATGGAGAAGCAGAAGTCGAGGAGGAGGAGCAGAAGGAGGAGAACGTGGAGGAGGAGGAAAAAGAGGAGGAGGAGGAGGGGCAAGGAGGCGGGAAGGTATAGAAGAATTAAGGAGGAGAATATGTGAACGAGCAAGATGATGATGAAAAAAAAGAAACGGCGGACGAGAAGCAGACAGATGAATAGTTTGAGAAGGTGGTGGGAAAAGAGGAAGAGGAGGAGGAGGAGGAGGAGGAGGAAGGGGCAGGAGGAAGAAGGGGTAGGAGGAGGAAGCGAAGAACGAGGATGGAAAAGAGGAGGAGAGAATAGTAATTGGGACATTGTTGGCAGTTATTAGCAATCGTCCTGCGGTCGGTAGGATGCTTCAGTTGCTGCTGCTGCTGTCTCTGCTGCTGCAGCTGGTGGTGGGGGCATCGGCGACCACAGCGACGGCTGCTGAGGCAGACATATATGAAGCGATGCGGGAATAGAAAGCGAGTCGTTATCGGATGACAAGCAGACGACCGCACGCGTTATGTCCCGCCGCTCAGTCTAAATATGTACATACAGGCATAATAGGTACATCTGTATGTGTATGTATCTATATCATCCACATATGTATACATGTATTCTACGTGTATATATATATATAATTGTCAGATAATTATATTCAGCATCGGTGCCTATATGGTCGTGTATCTTCTCTCCATTTCTACAAATCCACAGATAAAGTAGACGCATAGACACGTATACGTTAGGCAGATGGAACTTAAATGATGGTCTATTTATGAGCCATAATCATAATCGTCGTCATCATCATCATCATAGTTATAATTGTTATCGTCGGCCTCATAACCATCCTTGTTGTCTTGATGATGATGATATATGTATGTATGCATGTATGTATGCATGTATGTATGCATGTATGTATGTATGTATGTATGTATGTATGTATGTATTTATGTATGTATGTTCCTGAATATTCATATATCGCCTTCGAAATACCTCTCTGCCTCTCAAAAAGCGCTAATGATTATGATGATGATGATCACAATGCTTGATCACAATGACGATCACCATTGTCATTAACGCCATTACCATTATCACCGTCGTCGTCGTTGTCATCATCATCATCATCATCATCATCATCATCAAGGAGGCAGTGCATCATAACGGTTTCTGTATCATTTACTTAGACAACTCGTATACAATACAGCAGACTGCAGCTGTTCATTCGCCAACGCCGTCTCTATTAATAATAATACTAATAATATATAGACTCACTTATCCGTCTGTAGTTTAAGGCCTCTTCATGTGCACACTGTATATTATATAGCTCATTTGTATGGGCCCATTTATGCATTCGTACATTAGGTCTCTCTGACATGTGTGTGTGTGTGTGTGTATCGTTGACGTATATGACGTATATATAGATTGCGTTGCATCTATGGGCCATTTATGCCTCCGTAGTTGCGTCGGCGCTCATTCAGACGACGCCGCCATGTGAGTACGCGATGAGTCGCCGATATGTATACACTATAGTTGTGTCTATAGATATATAGATATACAAGCCGTGCAACGGCATATATGTATGCATATATGTATGTATATATGTGTGTGTGCGTGCGTGTGTGCATATAGACTATGATGGATCATTCTCTAATACGATATTATGCAAATGAAAACAAGCGCTCATGCAGTATAGGCTATATATTCAAGCATTAAAAGGAGTCTTTGGATAAACATACACATCGCCATATGCAAAATATATAATGCCTTAGACCTGTATATTAATTATATATAAATTTCATATGTGTATATAATACCTATGTATATTGGGCTTATCGTTTGAACTTAGTCCTTTATGTCTTCGTTTAATATGCCTGCATGTAAACACTATAAACGGCCCGTCTTCCATTAGGCCTATCTGTTTCAATAGTAAGAACTATACAAATATTTATTTCATATATATATATATATGAGAGAGAGAGAGAGAGAGAGAGAGAGAGAGAGAGAGAGAGAGAGAGAGAGAGAGAGAGAGAGAGAGAGAGAGAGAGCAGCGAGTGCCCCTATAATTCGATGTTATACATACATCAGCATGCACATGTGTAGAGATATGGGATTCACGCCTGTATTTTTATGCATTATTGAGGCTGATGTATGTACAAACGCAGCCTATACGTACGTCGTATGCCGTGCTCTACACGCAGTTCACGTAGCGATTATGACATATCTTATCACACTTACAGTAGGCCTTATTACTCGTATTGTACTGTAGAGACTGATGTGCTACTCCTGCATATAGGTAAAGTATACCGATGTACAGTAGACTATTAATATAGCACGTCGATGTATCTAAATTTTCATGATATAACGACATTAACTGCTTGTATTGATGGGTTAGTGAGCTCCTGAGTGCGTGTCGTGTGCCTGTGTGTAGGTGTGTGTGCGCGTGTGTGTGCGTATGTGTTTGTCTGGGTGTGTATGTGTGTGTGTGGTTGTGCGGCTGCTGAGACAGAGTTCGATGGATGTGTGTATGAAGGTGAAATCTTGGGCATCCATTCAGCATGTTACATGCATGCGTTGCGTGCAAGTGTCGTGTATTTGAGCCGGCATTCATGATATCGGACTCGACTCTCTGTGTATATAAGGGACCCTCTCTGCTCGCGCGAAGGTCTTCGATGTTTAGGTCTACTCGTATGTGTTTGTATACGGACCCACATAGGCCTACACATGCCGCAGAGGCACGATAAATAAGCCTGTCTGTCTGTACGTAGGCCTATATAATAGTCGCAGAACGAAGGATTTCAACCAATTCCGGAAGCATTTCCAGGCTCGCTGGTCGCTACCCGTGGTAATGAAGGACTAAGTGGAAGGTGCTCATAACAATCAAGTACTTCGTCTGCTGTTTAGGCCTACGACAGGAAAGGCAACTATCTAGGCCTATACATTGGTGAGTACATATAGAGATATGTGCATACTTTCCATGATATTCATGTGTATAATTACGCCAGAGATGAATGAGTATAGATTGTAAAGTAACTCATGTTGATTGTTACAATGCATCTTCTCTAAATTGTCGATATATGGAATCCTTTCATTCGAAGGTCAGAGTTGACGAAGGGTAGATAGTCAACTGCCTCATATAGGCTACTTCGGCGTCAGTACACAGAAACTGTCAGTACTGTATGCCTTGGGCCAATAAATCCCTTTTTGTGTGCTCTTCGTTGGGCCTTCGTTTCATTCATTATACGCATTAAGAACGCCTTTACCTCTCCACTTGCTTTTTCCCAACTCCCGTAGATTGCTGTCCTGCTGAAGCCGCCGGAGGTGTGATGGTCTGGGGCGTGGGCCTAGTATCATGGGGTTACGAGTGCATGGGGCTGGAAGGCGCGCATGCGGATGGGAACAACTACCGCCCTTGGTTTACATCCTGGTCTTGGCCAGGTTGAGGCAAACTCCCATTGTACATCTACTTGTCTATATTATATCGCTATAGAAGTAGTTTTGATTAAATAGATCCCAGATCGCTTGAGATCCCATAACGCCTGAACTTAAAGGTAACACTTATTTATGGAAATTTCTCAGAAACGTTGTTCAATAACCTTGCGTGGTTGAAGGATCTTTTGGGCAAAAGCGCAAATACGATTACTGTGGCATTCCAATGAATCTTTTAAACCCCACCCGTCCCAGTTTTGGTTAACCTTGATTTATCGATTCCGAAGGATGGTGGGCTTAGTTGGATTAGATGATACAGCTTTCGATGAACGGTCACCCATCTATAATCTAATCGGGCTCGGTGTTGCTTAACTTATGTTGTGCTTGTCAGCGAAGTATCCACAGGGCCAAACGACAATTCAGACTCTAGATAGAGGAATATGTAATTAGGTTGGCACGTGTGCGCGTGTTGCCTTCGGTCGCACGCTAGCAGTGTATGCCTGTGTCTACGATGCACTTGTAGGTCTTTGCATTAATGTGCCTTCACGTAAAACACTTCAGGCGCGTGCTCATGAATTAGCCTTTCGCCAGAACACGGACATACTGTATGTAGTCGCACGATCACTAACTAATTCAGCACCGAGTTCATTATCTATATATCCATACGCAAGTTTTAAAATACATACTTCGAATACAGGGATCTATATTTGTATATGCTTGTATATAACATTGGTAAATAGACTTGTTATTTGTGTTCTACAGAAGAACACTATAAATAGAGTAGTCTATAGAGCCTTTATAATATAATGACATTTATATAGCGCATAATTTCGATATCACATATAAATAGCACAAACGCACACAAACACATACGTACACACACACAGAAATGTCATGTAATTGTGTTTGCATAAGTGATCCCACGCTCGCACTCGTCTCCCCTCCTCCTTCTGCCGTCCGTCTATTTACAAATATACTGCATCGACGTAGCTACGCACTCGTGGTACCGAGGTTATATATGTTGTTATATCTGCAGTGGTACAGCGTATATATATATGTATATATACATGCATGCACGTATACATCTGCGCATGTATCAGCGCATAACTATACATATAGCTATTATGTATTATGTACTGGTGGAGCAGGTAGATATGCAGGTATACATGGGTGGAGGATAGATGCGCTTGTATTAACGTTGTCTGTTCTATTTATGGCATAATGCAGGTCAAGTAGAGCCATATAAACTACGTTTCTAAAAGCACGTATAATTACATCATAGGCCAAACGGATATATATACACACATAGCCTATAAGTGGCTGGCATTGTATTGCTTCAAAATTACGGATGCGTAGGTCTGTAATATGCGTACGTGCGTGGGTGTTATCTCCGTAACGCC
Organism: Norana najaformis; assembly: GCA_964023275.1. NCBI lineage: Eukaryota > Metazoa > Annelida > Clitellata > Crassiclitellata > Hormogastridae > Norana > Norana najaformis. The sequence continues at coordinate 15,341,965 of OZ029921.1, forward strand.
GTCGATATTGAGTTCAAAAGATACAGGCGATACCGTTATCGCATGAGGCGAACAGCAGTAGGGGGGGTTGGATTGTTATTTTAGATACCGTGGAAAGATATATATATAGGTGAGATATCTAAAGTAGACATAATATTGTGCATGCATATATGTGCAAATAATTATATGTATGTATATTTGAGGCCTCTCGTAGACAAACTGGCGATAAAATAATCATTCTTTCCAAATGCAAGACAGCTGTTGTGTTTTTGATAAATTTATATTGTGACTATTCAAGAAAACCTGCTCAGCAGCTAATAAATTGGCCTTTAATAGTAAGCAGACAATATAAGCAGTCAGTGGCGCACAGACAATGGCTGTCTTCTCTAGTACTACAGATGGTGTTATGCATGTGGATACAGTGTTTACACTGTGCACAGCCTGTTTACACTGGAATACGGATGCTGCAGACAAGAGTTTGTGGAAGACAAAATATACCATGATATCGTAAGGCTGGCCATACATCTCGTTGTCAAACGATCTCATTGCTTCTTAACTGTTAGCTACGTCTTTTATCCAGTTAATAATAAATTAATAATAAATAGTAATAATAAGTAAATAATACTAATAAATTTGATCACTAAATTACGTTTAAATTTCTTAAATTACTATAATGAGCAACATATCACTTTAATTAAGTAATAATTCATTTAAATGGTTTTCAGACGGGAACGTACCAACAGAGATTTTGTATCGGGCGATAATTAAGGTATGGCTTTCTCCTTGACACTAAAAAGAACATTCGAGGAAGTCATCGACGTCTCGTGCACAACCGAACGACCGGAAACCATGTCGTTCCGTATTCCAGTCAAGCGCCAGAAACTTCAGGTGACGACGCCTCGAGAACTCGGTCTTGGATATCGAGACATTATATCACTCGAAAAATCTGACTGCGACGAGGACTTTCTGTGCGCAGTGAAGCAAAGAGAAGACCCGGACGTTCCTCGGTTAAGGCTGATGACGTCACCGCCGGGTATGATGACGTCGCCACCAGTTCGAACTTATCGAGAGATCTTTCCGAAGGAGAAACTGGCTGCGAATCCCACCCTTAACCAGCCTTCTTTTGAGGAGCAGTTTAATGCACGATCACAGACGTGCACCGAGCTGACCCGCCTAGCTCTGCTCGGACAGCCAGTCGTCGGAAGTGCTTGTCTCAATCTGAACATTCCAGACTATCAGGCTGCCGCTGCTGCTGCTGCTGCACTCCTATCATCTAGTCCTCTACGTGCAAATGAAGTTCCGGAAAGCTCGGACGACCGTACGGGAGGTTTCGACGGTAGAACACTTCTTCCGCAGTTTTTCCAACATCCTTCGTTGCGAGATTTTTCTATGCTGAAGTCCGGACGCTATCTGTGGCAAAAAGAAGAAAGCTCCACCAATACCACTTGCCGAAATGGTTTTTCCGATCCAAGACGACTTCTTGGGGGTTCGTACACGCGCAGGATCGGTGGAAACGGCTTACTGGGTGTCCGGTCACGGTTGAATCACCGCCTTAACTCTGAATCTGAACTGGTATCGGCTGCTGATGAAGAGACAACGACGGGACCCGTAGAGGTGTGTGCAGAGTGTCAGAAGGTGTTCAAGAGGAAAGTCTACCTACAGAGACACATGGAGAGAGAACATTGGCTACCGGCCAAGGTCTTCAAGTGCGACGACTGCAAATACGAAACGAAACATCAGAGCAATCTGTCCGTTCACCGCAGAACTCACACGGGTACGCACGACAGAGATCGATAATCTCTGATATCTCGACTAATCTTCGTTCAAGTTCAATATACGTCCTCCTGGAATTTATTATCACGGGTGTCATTTTGCCTCTTTGTCCGTTTATTTCTCTCTGTTTGTCTCGTTCCTTCTTTGCCTGTATTTCTCTTTGTTTTTTTTATATCTTTCTCCTCTGCTCATCTACTTATTCTCTGTCGCTATTGTCTGTATGAGTGTATCTCTCTGTCTGTAGCTCTCTCTCTCTCTCTCTCTCTCTCTCTCTCTATATATATATATATATATATATATATATATATATATATATATATATATATATATATATATATATATATATATATATATATATATATATATATATATATATATATATATATATATATATATGTCTCAAAGTGTTTATGTCTGCTACATTGGCTCTGTCTGTTGTTTATGCCTATATGTTTGAGTTATATGTGTCTGCCTATCTGTCCGATGGCCTGTCTGCCTACATATCTGTGTGTCTGTTTTTAGACCAGTGAGTGCGTGTCCATCTATATGCGGTTTGTTTGTGTGCTGTTACGTTTTCTTCCCATGCTAGTTTCCGTCGTTATAATCATTCCCTATTAATTATTAATTACTACGCTAACAACTGAGACTGATTTCCATTTCAGGGGAGCGTCCATACCACTGCGGGGCGTGTGGTCAACGCTACACCCAAGGGCATCTGCTGAAGTCACATATTCGCAGCAGACACGCTGGCAACCTGCGTTTCTACAACTTGGACAAAAGAAGCGACAGCACGCGCGGTCGAAAGTCACTCGACTTCAAGCACGACGTCTGCCTGACTCTGTCAAACAAGGACGTTCCATGTATGGATTCCGTTCTCAGTGGTCCAGACGCCAACTCTATCCAGTCGATGCAAGCCTTCACTTACCACCGAGAACGTTTCTCCTCCTACATGCCCCGCTTGTCGACTCCGCCACTGACCAACTGGAACCTCCCAGCTCGATCCCAAACGCGAAGGGAGTGGCCGAGTGACGACAGTGGCAGCTACTTCGCCCTCGGTATCATCCCACAGAGGGCTGCCAACAACCCACCCTTTCTACCACCTGCATCCGGACTCTCCTTCATGAATCGTCCGGTGAACATGTCGACCGGTTTACCCGTCTTCCCACACGACTTGACGCAGCTGCTTTCTAGCGATGAGAAAATGGCATATCATGGCGACGCGTCGTCCATCTACGACAGCAAAGACCATCTGTCCCACGTCGTCCGTCTAACTGGCTCGATGTCTTCTGGTAATAATCAGCATCGGTTCGCAAACGATGCACTGGCCAACGTCAAGGATGATGACTCCGATCTGCTCCCTGAAAGAATGACTCCTCCTCAGTCGTTTCCAGAAGATCTGACGGTCACAAAGAAGCCTGAGATCTACCGCGAAGACCTACGAACACCAACTCCTCCAGTCCTTGGAACAGTCGTCGCAGGTTGCGTCCCTCCAGATAACTCGAATACTGTGGATGTGGAGGATGATGGAGGAAGACCTTGCACACGCCACAGTCTTCCAACCACCGAAGACATGGATGAGACCAATCCTGACGCAACAGAACTAAGGGAACAAATCCCCGAGTACGACGTCTGTCTCAAGAAACCGTACCAACATCTACCTTACAATTACGATTTCTCAACGGCGCAAAGCGGTGAACCGGAAGACGACTGCGGCGAGGAGGAAGAATCTTTGGTGAGGGAACCGGAAATGATAGTGAGAGACGACGATGAAGTTCCAAAGGATCTGTCCATCGCTCGACGAAGTCCTTTCACCGACGTCAGAGTGTCACCAGATTTTGCGGAGAACCAAATGAAGCGCACGTCATGTGGTGACCCGGATTCCGACGACAACCTGAGCAGCGTCTCTGCTTCCTCGTCCTCCGATACATCACCTCCACTGAAATGCCGACTGCGCCGCATCCCAACTGAACAGGGGACAGATGGAGTGCCGTTCGATGGCGCCATCTGCCCTCATTTCCAGAAGCTCCAGGAATTCCGAAGGATCGTCTTGCGGTTCGTTAATGCGTTCGCACCCAACTCTCTCGGCATCAACGACAAAGACGAGAGTTTCGCCGAAACGGATCTCATCGACGAAATAGTCCACGCCGCCATGTTCAACGACGTCGAATAGCAGTGATGAGAGCCTGAAGTGCTCCAATATGTCCGATTGAGGACGTTTGCAAAAGTGTTCAATGAAGTCAAACAGAACAGCTGAGTGGACAAGCTGAGGAGAAAAGCTGGACGCAAGAGTCGAACTGAAGTCGAGGATATACGACGTTTATAAACGCGACACTGCATGTCCTGTTCAACGCTACGAAATAGAACTTTTGAACTTTTGCCACATAGAACGACTTTGTAAACAAATAGTTCTCAGTTTACAGTTTAGTATATAGTATTAGTCTTTGTGTTAGCAATTAGAACTAAGTAACCCTGTGCACGTAACAATAAAAGCAGCAAGTTGATGAGAATGACAATAGCCCTTTTCCGGTCTTTTTTCTCTGCCTCGGCATATAGCGACCTGTCTATTTAAAATCTTGTCAAAAGTTTTCCAGCTCAGTGATATCAAAATTCAAATAGTTTTCTTCCAAATAGTAGTAGCTTCGTATATGAAATAAATAAAGTATACATAGTATATTTAACTAAATATTAAATATTTAAATAAAAATCCTGTTTGCATTAAATAAATAAATTATTATACTTTGCACATAAATGACACATAGTACTTTGTATAGATTATTTTCAACATCTTTTGCTGAGCTAATTTTCCTCAGCAAATGTGGATGTTGTTGCAACAAAGTGTGAACGTACACGAGTGTAAACAGCCGAGTCGTCTATAAACTTTGTTGCAGAGAAATCTACACATTGCCAATGAGCCACACTTCAATATTAAGTTTTGAGCCTAAATCCACATGTTTAGGTCAATCTCTACGCTATTTTTCAAAGAATATTTTTAGTTAAATATTACAGGTTTTAAAATCGTATTCTAAATTTTAACAGTTCTTTAACAAGCGTACTTTAAATTGTATATGTAGTTGGGCTGTTCAGAAGTAGGCAGTGTATAAACTTGAGACAGTTATCCTAAATTCGGAAATCATTTTACCATCGCAAAATGAATTTCGGGAAACTCGGGGAACACACAGAGTCTAATATTTAATGATCCTGTTGAAATAAAGCGGGATATATACTGCAAACGAGTATTGCGGCGACTTTTACTACATGCAGCGAGTTTTACGAATTATGACCTAGCATTGCGACTAAGAAATCAAAAAAGGCAAACACCTGTGTGCATAGGAACTAGATTATTATAGTCTGTCCTATAATATAATGATTTAATTTCAGTTCGAGCCTGACTTTTGAAGCAGGTTAATGTAAGGTACGATAATCTGGTTGGAATGGTATGGTAATCGCTCAATAACTAGACGTCTCTTTCTTTAACCATTAGTCCTGAGAGGCGTGGTCTTTTGATTGAAGAATTACAACATCAAATCCTCAAGGGCAACATTTCTTTGAGTTAGCCTAGATGGGTCGACAAAGAATGCCAGACTCAGAGGTGAAGGGCAAAGGCATGAGCAATCTGCCATGGAACCGTGTCATCCCTTGTTAAGTCTACTGAATACGCACTCTTGAAACTTTAATTTAATCCTGAATGGCGCATGACGACCAAGGTTCTTTCGGCCGAGGTGTTCTGATTACAACAAAGCCCAGTCCGTATGCAGCATTTGACACCTCTGTACTAAGGGAAATTCGGTGCTTCATTGTTCTCTGAAGTTAAACTATACTAGTTATACATGGCAACCAGAGATAGCTTATAATAGTTCTAGATTATGTAGTCTGAATATATTGGACACAGACTCGTCTATAGTATAGAACACTTCCTCTATAGCCTCTGTATTAATACAAGATAAGTTAACCAACTGATACACCATAAGCAAACCGTTATTGTCACCGTGCATGAGAAAACCCTCACAACGACGGAAAAATTCAAAACTGGGTTTGATACTACATTGGATTGGGATGGAATTACTGAATAATTGTGAGAACACACCCTTCTCTCACACAAAGTAAAATGATTGTAATTTTTTAAAGATGTAGGTGTCTTTGAAGTCACTTTTGAGAAATCGCGAGTTAAAGTTCACCATGGCTATGGCCCGACAGAAGCCGCTTTGCCTAGAGGTCGTTAATGTATATGTGTAACGTAACTTGGAGCGTAATCGTACGCCTCTTAGGCTGTCATCAATGAAATCTCCATAACAAACTGGTTAAGAAGAATATTAACATGACTTGGTCATTTGCATAGTTATCAATGCAGAAAACTTCAAATTAAGTCACCACGAGGATATGTTACATTAAGTTGTTGTTGCAAGACATCGCAATAAAATTCAAAATAAATATATTTAGACAGAAAAACCCCACTAAAGGATGCATAGTTTGAATAGCTAAAAAAGCAAGGAATATAAATATTCAAATAACTCATTTTGACCAATTTTATGCCTATGTGCCTTCTTAGCGCGTTTTCGCAAAGTAGGCTAACTTTTCCCACATTGTGAGGGTTTTCTCAGGCACGGCCACGATTAATTCTTACACGCCTCTCTCAGAGGCGTGGCATGGTCCAGCATGAGGTTAAAGAATATTATTGCTATGGCGAAAACGGACAAGAGCAATCCAGAAACTGACCTTCTCTCCTTACGGGTTACCTTAATTAAGAGCAATTTTCAGTTTCACATCACTCATCTGAATTCGAACCGCAGAAGCAAAGTTGAACGGCACCTTCCATAATGCCGCCTTTCGTCAAACTATAATATAGTTAATATTATAATATATTATATTAAAATATCCTATCATAAGAAAGTACTTGTAAACTGACTTTCCTATCTCAAACCCTTCATTAAGTACTGTCTAAACCATCAGCCTTTTGCCCTTTTGCGCCTTGCAGAGTATCTTTCCTCCCACAACCCCCCTTAGCTTAATACGCTTGCATCAAATGTCGCTCCATTGAAACCTTTCTCATCTCAAATTACAGCAAACTTGTTGCTGTAATAGATATCCAGCAAGTTTCTTAGCCACGTGTTAGGCATACAGACGGTGATTCAGACAACTGGCTAATCAACATCCTTCTACCCAACGTCTCTAGATACCTTCAGTTTTCAAATATCTGGTACTGTGATTAAACCTCGATGAAGTAATCCCATTCCTATTGTTCTATCTCTCTTATGCCACTGGACACTTTCTTCGCTCTTATTCTCTCACCTGAAGTGGTGCTCATCATGGTTTCGTTAGCCCTCTTCTGTTCATTCTATACAATTTGCGACTTTGGATTATAATCAACAAAGGACGAGGTAATTACCTCGTTCTTTGTTGATTATAATCCCTCTAATCCGATGGCAACACGATACTTTTCCTTTCAATCGTTCGCAGATGCTCTGTATATGCATCATCTACGTGAAATGGTTTCCAATACTGAGACCTAGTTGACTTAAAATCTTCTCTGCCTGAACCCATCTAAAGCAAAATTCATAATAATATGACTTCCATGAACAGCTTAACATTCTTCCTATATATTCAAGTTTTTTGGAAATGACGTTCCCGCCTTCCATGCGCCTTACTCCGGTGACGTCCGGCTCGCAGTCTAGGCAACAACGGGTACTGGATCTTCTGGCTACAATAGTCGCATAGGCCGATGTATCCGTCGTTCACACTCATTCTTGCTGTTTCGGCTTTTGCATTAATGTATGCATGTATATGCCGTATACGAGCAGGTCTGTACAAGTACACGGACTGACTGACTGACTGACTGATTGACTGATTGACTCATTCACTCACTCACTCATTCACTCATTCATTCACTCACTCATTCACTCACTCACTCATTCACTCATTCACTCACTCACTCATTCACTCATTCATTCACTCATTCACTCACTCACTCGCTCATACATGTATATACATAGGTATATGTATAAGAAGTCAATTAGGCGTGTTCTATAAAGAGATTAAGTGAATCAGTGATTTGCTGCATTTGCCTCCATGCATTTTCTTGATTCAGCGTGAAATTCATTATCTCTTTTTCTCGCTGCACTCCCCACTTTGAATGCGTTCTTCCATCGTCATCGTTATTCAACGTATACAAGATTCATTGCACTCACTGTCTGCATACATGCACACTGACATTGTCATTCACTCATTCATCTGGGTATACACCATGCATCTGCATCTTTAGTTGTCTCGTGCTGACTTATGCATCAATTCAAGAGCTGTCTCATTCTGCCGACAAATTCATCGATTCGCTGATCGATCGTCGCATTCAGCAATTCATTTATTCATATGCGTAGCTAGCCAGTTTCACTTATTCCACCACGCACTTTGATTAATGCACTTATCCGTTCGTCATTCATTCATTCAGATAACTATTTCTTTCTCGCTCTTTCTTCATCACTTACTGGACGACTATACATACATGAATCGCGCGCACATCCGTTTTCCTTTGTCTGAAAGTCGGATAGACATTGAATATTCGTGCATGCTTTGTTGGCAGATGCTGTGCTTAGGCGCGTATGGGATTTAAAGGATTTGGTTTGCATCTGCGTGTAGCCTATATATGCGTCTATTATTTATCCCCACGTATAGACCATGCACGTGTATATATTATACACATATATATAATATATATATATATATGCATAATCCTAAATAATAGAGGCGCGTATGTCATATTATTATCTCGATGTTCCATATAAATGTAACGGTAAATTATTGTCGACGTCTTGTCTGCGCTTAGAACTATTTATAAACATTCACGCAATAACGCTGGCTGCGTGGCTTCGTACGTGACGCGAATGGCGATTCATGAAATCAATGGCTAAATATACATAAGCCACATAGCGAACGCAACCGCACACACATATATATACATACATATATATAATATATATTATATACATATATACATGTATTTAATAGCCATAGTGTATTAGCCGTGTATATGTGGCAACGATTATATGGACTTCCGCATATATTTTTGTTTTATTATACATGGGTATACCGCCTCTGTAGTATATGGGATCTCATATATATCCCGTGTAATTTATATAGCTGCTAAATTAACAGGAAAACAACATATAAATAAATGTATCTGGGCATGTGAGCTGCATGGTAAATGTCTAGATATTGCCCTTCTATCGATGGCATCACATAGTCCTTTGACCTAAACATAAATGCTGCTGTATATATATACATATATATATATACGCATTAACCACACATACACGCTTCTATAGGCCTATAAAAATCGGATTAGGCTATAATGTATAATAATGTCTATACCATGTCAAAGCTTATACTTATAAGCATGTAAAATATGAAAGGTTTGTATTCTTTATATCTGCCAGTTCAGTTTGCTCACTATATGTGTAAGTTTCGTATGCATAATAAATGTAGGCCTGTTGTTGCGTCGTTCGGCATTTATATAGCGCCGCTTGATGAACGTTCTGGCGCACCAGACTACAGACAACACTAAACCAGCAGGAAACAACATCGCCTGTCTTTGTGCAAATCCGATCTGAAAGATTCGACTAGGATATTTGCTGAAATTGGGTGAAATGGGGTGCAGGTGATTGAGTGTTGAATAACAACAGAAGTTCGCGGTTAAGTGAAGGCTTTTTAGGTCGAGAGCCGGTAAGACGACAGTTTTTTTTTAAATAGTAATACGCTACAGAAGACATTTTCTTTCTCTTTTATGCATTTTGCAACCTAGGGGTGCGCGATAGTCTAGTGGTTAGCCTGCTGGATGTCAACCGAGAGGTCGTGGGTTCACAACCCCAAACAAATGAAGTTGCTAACACTTCGTACCCTCTCAGGACTGCTGGACGCGGCAGTCTCAGAATACCCCACCTTGTAGCACACTCAGTCCTGCAAGATCAACAGGGTAACCTAACCTAGGCGTTGGTACTCCGTTGGAGTGTGGAGATAACGATGGGTAATGTCAAATGCAGACATCGGGAAGGCGGGGGTCCAGAGAAGGGCTCTTGCGGACTTATTTATGGAAGATCCCAAGTAGAGACGAAAATACATTTTAATAGTGACAATATGTTACAAATGGAATTCAAATTCTCCCATCTGTGGTCTGCAGACACTAAATATCCGTAGGCCTACCCTATGTTTGCGCAGTTTCTCGGACTACACGCATCAACATTTTAAGTGACAATATGTTACATCGCTATAGGCACAGGCCTACGTAATTTACTATAGGTGAAAACTATCCCTAGTCTTTTTATACAACGCGATTTTATTGCCTTTTAGTTTAGCCCCAACGGATGTGGATTCTGACAATCACCAGAGCACAGGTCCCAAATGTTACTGCACATGTGGTGGGCCAACGAGCTCACAGCAAATGAAAATTAGAGGAAGCATTGTTAATTTTCACTCTGATCGGGGGCTCGTTATCACGCAACTGCATATTTGGCATACTGGTTAATCTGGCTCTTGGCATCAAAAATACTTTTTGTATGATGCAAGTAGAGAGAGGAGTGTCATCGGATTTACTAGAATAGTTGATGGTCTTGACCTCAGAAGTAGCTGGACCCCAGGACCCACGGCCAGGTACATCACTGACAGGGGCCCGTGCATAGTTTGCATGAGGACCCTCCCGAGTGATTAATCTAGTCCAGTCCAGGCCGATTTCACTTATTCGACGCCTAACCTGGTTTATTTCGGAAAAATGCGTTTTCTTTTCGAGCCCCCGATTTGTTAATCCCGCCTTGGTCACAAGCGCTATGTTTTGGACATCTTCTAGCGCCAAACGAGCTGTTTTAGAATTAGAAGAGCTTATTAATTAAAACAAATGGTCAGAAGAATTAATACGAGCTCCAGCTATGGCTAAAGGGAACTCGGGTTCAGGCGCAGGAATCTGAGTTGTCTGACATCAGAAAGTAGGTAACATGGCGCACAACAAAGACCATTCCACGACTACATAAAATCGACTTTCTCGTCATGGTGTAGTTCACCGCTAGCTGCAAGAATTGCTTCTGTGTATTTTTTGCCAATTTCACAATTTCTGACGAGACTCAGTAGGCCTATTCCAAATGTTGTTTATGTCAAATATAAACAAATTTAATCTGCGCCCTATAGGTCTATATGTATGCTATTATGAATGTAGCTTATGTACCGGTATGTATGCATGCATGTAGGCCTATGGATATATGTAGACCTACAGATATGTATGTACCGGTAGCCTATGCGTGCAAATATAGGCCTATACGAATAAATAATGATGCTGGAGAAGGTCTACCCTTGCACTCTCGCGTGCATGATCGTGTGAGGTGAGAAATCTAACATAAGCGGACTTGGAATTCAAATTCTCCCATCTGTGATCTGCAGACACTAAATATCCGTAGGCCTACCCTGTTTGCGCGGTTTCTCGGTCTACACGCATCAACATTTTAAGTGACAATATGTTACATCGCTATAGGCACAGGCCTACGTAATTTACATGCCCTAGATTGTTATGTAGTTAATTTAAATGATTGTTTGTTTTGTTTTAGCCCTGTGCTCATTGTTACAATAGTCCAAATTAATTACATCGATCATATAGAATATTCTGCCTTTATTTCAATTAATGCGCTGCTATTAATTTGGATACACGAATCATAATTTATAATAATTACCGAATAGCAGTTTTTGGTGTTGTACTAATTAGCCTGAATACAACAGGGACCAGTAAATATTTGACGGAAAAACAATTTATTATAATACTGAATGCGTTCGAATTCGCGTTGGGCTGGACAAAATATCTGCAAATTCTTAAAAATGGATAGATTGAAATTGTGTAAACTTAGGTTGCAGCTGCTCGTACGCTTTCACGCTATACATAGCTAGATGTAGTCTATATTAGCTATTTCTTATTGCAGGCACTGCAGTCGAAAGCGTTATATTTTGATGTTGGCGCACGGTGTTTTGTTATCATGGCAACGAAATGACGCATGATAGTGGGCGTGGTCAGATAATGTATAGTTCACACCAAAGATGTTAGTAAGGGAACCAAAGGTTTTAAGCCGTTCTTATATTACCTCGTTGGTTTTAAACAATTTTAAGAAATTTTAAAATCTTTGGTTCAAACATTTTGGTAGTAAAATAGCTATTTTATGAGAAATAACTCCTAAAAGCATGAAGAAACTAGCGAGGATGCCGGCTGTATAGTAATTAGAACTTACCTCGATCTTTGTCACGCTTACGTGTAACTGAGTAATGTTTTACTTTGCATCATTCAGGATATTTTGGATGCATTTTGGGTTCTTCTGTTTACAAATACATTTCTAGAGATTTCAGTTTTTTTCAGAAGAGGGCAGACCTGTGTACATTTGGGGTGTTGCTTGATTGCCTGACTGTTGGATCTTGACCTGGAACCGAACCCTTTTGCCTATCGATTTTGTTTTGACAGAGCGCCTGTGAATAAGCTGGTTCCCTCGACTTAGCTTTCGTTGGGCGCTGTAGAAATCTTGCGATTACGATTATAGCACCTACCAATTTTGCCACAAACCATTTTTAGCTGTCTTTTAGCACCAATCTTCCAAATAAGACAATATCTCTTTGCAAATCATAATTTAGATATCTTTTCTGAAAACAGAAGAGGCCCTTCCGAACTCAGAATAAACCAAAACATATAAGGGTGACGCACAGAGGGAGGGGCATGCTTCCCACTTAAAGAGTGGAGGCAGAGGTTGCGAATTATGCAGATGGGCCAAAAGACAATGAGGTCTGCTGAAGAAAAGGGGAAAGAAGGTGTATTTGGGAGGGATGATTCAATAACAGTGATGCACAACAGATGTTCATAAACAGTTTTTGTGACAAGTCTCAATGACTTAAAAAATGAAGTGGGTCAAAATTTAGCAGCATAATCTTCCTCACTTGATTCTTCTCTGGATATCTAACTTCCGATGGCTTCCCTCACTCAGAAAACTTTGGCAATGCCCTGCCTCAGTCTAAGACACTGTATTTGTAGTTCAAATATAGGCCAAAGTCCTTCAGGCAAATAAACCTTTGTCATGTCATTAAAGAAGGCTAAAACGCAAGGATAATTAATGATACTTGCTAATACTCAATTGTGGACCATCCTAACATAAAATTGCAGAATCTTTCTGCTTTTGTGTTTCAGTGAAGTGAAATGACTAACTTCTATGGAAAATTACATAAATGATCTTTGTTAATTAAATAGTTTAATGCTTAGCATGTTTTGCAGAGCTCTTTTATTCATATGTAGCACATGTTCAAGCACAGTGTAATTGAAATCATTTCTATTGAGCTTTGAACATGCATTTTAGTTACATGTATTTTACTTTAATTATAAAATAATTGCATTTTAACTAGATGCATATACAGCCCATAAAGTACACATAGTGTACTAATCAGTACACTATAATTTATAAGTACCAAGTATATATTCTTCTTTAAGTTCTCTGCTACCGGACAGGTTCAAACATCCAGTGGCACCATTCCTGACGTTGTTGGGCCTCCTTCAGTTTACCATATCCATCCTCCATCATCCAGTCTAGTAGCATTTGTCTCAGCCTTCCTCTTATTTTCTTTCCACTTTACCATCTATGATATATCTCAGAAGGAATCAACTCTCAGTGTGTGTCCGATCCATTTCCTCTGTCTCGTTCTCATTGTAGCACTCAGAGATCTCCTCTCTTCCACCTGTTGAAACACCTCTTTGTTTGTTTTGCACTCTATCCAGCTAATCTTCTCCATCCTGCACCATACCCATAACTCAAAAGCCTCCAGTCTTCTGATGTCTTCTTATCTGATGGTCCATGTTTCCAATCCATATAAGACCATGTTCCATATCAATGGTTTGACCATTCACTTCTTTAGGTTCCTGTTCAGTCCTCCTCTCATTAATTCTTTCCTGTTCATAAAGACATCTTTTCTCATCACTATCCTTTTTATTTCATTATGACATTTTGCATCTGTTGTAATCATACTTCCTAAGTAGCAAAACTGCCTGACTTGTTCCAACTCTTCATCAGTTACTATTATTTTTACTGTTGTTTCATCTTTTCTGCTTATCTTCATAACCTTTGCCTTTTTGATATTTATTTTCATACCATATTCTATCAAAATTGGGTTCAGGCGGTCCATCATCCTTTGTAGACCTTCTTGTTTATTTGCCAGCATTGCCTGGTTGTCTGCAAGTCTGAGCCCCTTCACCAGTCTTCCTCCTACTTTTATTCCCTCATCCACATTTTCTAGCGCCTCTCGTATAAGTTCTTCAATATAGATGTTAAAAAGTAGTGGTGATAGTGGGCATCCTTGTCTTATTCCTCTACCAATTATTCCCGGTTCTGAATATTCTCCTTCTATTCTTATGTGGCCCATGTACAGATTTCCAATGAGTCTTCTATCCTCTCAATCAATTCCCAGTTTCCTGAGTGCATGCATCAGTTTTTTCCAATCTACTCTGTCAAATGCCTTTTCGTAGCCCACAAAACATATGTAAACATCTTGATCGTGTTCAAGGGTTCTTTCTGTCAACACTCTTAGTGCTCCAGTGGCATCTCTTGTACCTCTACCCTTCCTGAATCCCAACTGGTCTTCTCCCAAATACTCGGTCCCTTCTGTCTTGGCTTGTACTCTTTTTGTGATGATCTTTAGCATAATCTTGGAAGCATGTTCGAGTAGGCCGTTTGTTCTATGATCCTCACAAGCCATTGCATTGTTCTTTTTCATCGGGATCATGATGGACTGTAAGAAGTCCTCCGCCCATACTCCAGTGTTGTATATGTCCTGGCACAGCCTTACCGGTTCAGCCATTGCTTTTCTCCCAGATATTTGAGTATCTCTGCCGAGATGTTATCAATGCCACCCAGCTTGTTATTTTTCATTTTGCTGACGGCTTCCTGTACCTCATCTAGTCCTACTTCTTCCCCGTCCTTGGAGGTGAGTCCTGATTAAGGTTTGTGAGTCTGTTCTTGCTCTTATAGAGGCCCTCTATATATTCATTCCTTCTGACATCATTGGGATCTTGTAGTATCCTAGAATTCTTGTCTTCTACCTCTATTCCACTTCCTCTGGTCGACCCTTTTGTCATCTTCTTCACTTTTCTGTACAATTGATCATATCTTCCCAGTTTTTGTAATTCTTCTAAATCTCTACCACCTTCAGCAGTCTATCTTTATACTTTTCTATTCTGGTGGCACATTTGGCAACCCTTTCCTCTAGTAGGATGGCCACTCCATTTTGGCCTGCCTATCCCTCGGTGTGTATCACTCTAATTCCTTCACTCATAAAGACACCACCCTCCTTCTGTATCACCTCCAACAGTCCCAGGATATCCAAACCCGTTCTTCTCATCTCTCTGATGACATTGGCTAGCTTTCCCGGTCTCAGCACTGTTCTCTCATTCCACATCCCTGTTCAGAGTTTTGTTTTATTTTTACAAGGATTTCGCTAGATGACGGCCGAAGAGGCCTTGTTTCCTCCCCTGCCGTACCCGACTCTCTCCGTCAGTGGCTAGTTTGAATCATTCAAGTTGTCTTGTTTCTTTACTATTGCAATTGTTTGTGTACTCGGGAAGTTTTAGAGAGGTAGTTTCCCATTGCCTTCCTCCCATTGTTTTTACTGAGACACCATATCCTGTGTTGATGCCTTCCATCGCCCGTCCTTCAGACCCTTTGTCTCTGGGGGCTCGCTTATACCGGCGAGTGCTCAGTCGTCCACCGTGCACTCTGTTTCCAATAGAGGGACCTTGTGAAGGCAGTGTTGTGGGCATTTGAGTAGTAGAGGCTTTTTGAGACGCTTGCTGTACCAATTTCCACCCCCAACTGTACATATGCTATGTGAGTTTATATACATATATTGTGTATTTGTATAAATTGCTTTCATATATGGTAGGCAATGTACCCTCTAAGGACTGACTTGGTATGAACAAAAACTTTAGTTTTTGAGCAATAATTTTGTGATGATATGACATATGAATTAAGAACTTTCAGCAAATGGAGTATGCATACAAGGGGATAATGTAGGAAAATAATTTACAAAATGAACACAAGTAAATACTCATAATTTACCTGTCATAGTGTTCCCTTTTCCTTCCCTGTTTTCATAAATTATAAGCATTGTCAACATTTATTGTTTCTCATTAACTTATCTAAATGTTCAGCATCTAGATGATTTCTGTCGTTATTTTAATAGAGTTCACGGACTAAAGCCTCTTTAAATATCTGTGCCTGATGACTTAAATGTTCCAGAGGTATCCAGTTGTAAACACATTTCACCGTCAAAGTGTTCTTGTTGTTGCACAAAAAATCCAAAATGTCTTCATTTGTCTTTACTGGTACCCTGATACCCCTTCTTCCTCTTATCTGTCTCTCCAACCCCAAACATCATCCACCGTAGCTGCCATGCTGTCTCTCTGCCTGACTCTTGGATCTTGACCTGGAACCGAACCCTTTTGCCTATTGATTTTGTTTTGACTGAGCGCCTGAGAATAAGCTGGTCCCCGCGGCATGGCTTTCGTTGGGCGCTGTAGAAATCTCGGAATTACGATTACGATTACTGCTTCACTTTTTAATTACTTTGCGAACAGTTAAATTATCCCCTTTGGCTTTGGGTGCTGAAAAGAATCTTCAGATATATTTAATAAATCGCAGTACTTGGTTGAAAGTCTTCTCAACTGTTCATGTCCAAATAAAAAATTGGCCAGGTTTGACATGGTTGAAAACATTCTTTATCAAAACCCATTCACCAGCTGGATCCTGAGTGGAAACAAATTGTGCAGACAATACACATTTAGTGTTGCAATACTGAAACAGTTCTTCCCAAAATACTTGCTGTCTGGCAGCATGCCATATATAGGCTTAAATCTATCTGTACCAAAAAGTTTGTCAACCATTTTTTGTGCAACATTACTTTCCATAATGTCAGCTTCATGTTTTGAAGTGGCTGTAAAATGTATAAGTTAAACTCTATATTTCAAAGACACCTATAGGTACAAAAAATTTCAACAAACGACTGTTAAAATAATCACATAGAGCAAACAAACTGAGCATATGTGACTAATTTGAGGGCTGGAAGTTGGAAAGACAGAAATAATGTTGCCAAACACAAATATTCAAAAGTTTATAGTGCATTATTTATAACACCCATTCGGCATCTGTGTGCACAACAAGAAATATTTGTGCACTACAGCTTTTATTGCTGTGCACATTTGCACATTGTGCAGCTTTGAGGGAACGTTGGTGGTAGGCCCTAATGGCTTGCATGAGTACTAGTAGGTTTCCATGACTCAGCTTTTGTTTGATTTCTGAAATAATGTAGGACATTTCATCTGCTCATATGATTACCTGGTAAATACCAGTACTAGTATGTATTCTTATTATTGTATATATACATGCTATATACATGCATATCTATGCAACTGTGTTATTTATTGTGACAGAACTTTTAAACTGGCTGG